>OY796882.1:43277500-43960514 GCA_963680785.1 Diplosoma virens | reverse complement strand
CGATGACCTTTTTCTTTTTTTTTTAGAGATCACTGCATTTTGACGGCAAAAAGTGCATTACCCTGAACGATTTCAAGCGATGATCTTTCTTGTTTTTAGAGTTCACTGGATTTTTAGGACGAAAACTGCATTACTTAGGAAAGATTTCAAGTGATGGTCTTTTTTTTCAGATCACTGCATTTCTGGGACGAAAACTGCATTACCAGGGAATGACTTCAAGTAATGATTTTTTTTTAGAGATCATCTTGAATCTAGAACAAAAATTGCTCTTGAATATACCCAATTCTATGACCTGGGTTTGGCATGCCAATTGCATGACTAGTCTCAGAGGTCACCGCACGCCACTGATAAATATAGAGATGAAATAAAAATTGAGAAATCTGAGAAAGATTCAAAATTGAATGTTAATTTTTGAACTTTCTAGGATATCTGGAATTTGGGTCACAAATTTGGATGAAGACAAAAAAATTCTTCGCTTTGATCATCGAGGTATTCTCTTTTAGAAGGGGGAAATCATGGTACCCAAGTCCTGAAAGGGAGGAATGTAACAAAAACTTCTGAGAACCACTGGTGTAACCTGTTCCAGCGGCGGACGGACCCAACAGATTGTCCAGGCGCGGTCGCCTCATTAAACTGCCGTTCCGATACCGCGACTGATGGCAAACAATTCGTTGTTAAACTGTTCTAATTTTTCTTTTTTCCCCCCTTTCGTTTTCTTTCGTTTAGCATTTGAAAACAGTTATAGTGACGTAATAATGCATTGTATTCTGACTTTTCATTCTTTTAACGTGGTCATTTAGCTTAGCTAGCTTAGGGTTAGCTTAGCGTTTTACTCGTTTATGCTAATTCAGTTAGAGTATGGTTAACGTATGTTTTATTAAGATATGTTAGGTATGTTTATAAGTAATTTGTTTGCGATAGCTATGTTTATTAATTAATTTTTTTATTCTTTTATTTGTTTCTATTTGAATAAAAATAAGTTCGATAATTTTGATTGAATTCTATTTGAATAAGAATTTGCAATGGCAAAATCGCCATTGTTAATTTTAATTCAAGCTCTAACTTTGTTATCGAGCACTTTAGAAGAACTGATTTTCCGACAGTGTGAATAAGAATTTGGATAGTTTAAGTAGCATAAATGATGTCTTTATTTGTTTTTATTTGAACAAGTTTAACACCGCGCCAGGGTTTCTGTGCCCCGAAATCGGCCAGTTTATGCCGCACAGAAATGCAACCAATATGAGCCATCTAATGACCATAAGGTGAAGATCTTTGAAACAAGTCTAAACTTTTCAACTTAAATGCACTAACATTAGTCCAAAGTCTAAAATTTAAAGTTATATTTACAAAAAAATAAACAACGAAATAAAAAAAGCACTTTTGTCACGGCTCCATAAGTTTAAATTTTTGCAAAACAACTACTTCGCCGTACTTGCTACACGGTAGCTGAGATTGTTTTCCTTATGTCGCTGATTGAAACTTAAGCCACGTTTTCAGGTTAGAAAATGCGTTTTTTATATCTTTGTATTAATTTAATTTAAGGATCATTCTTAGAGTTTGGTCCCAATATAAGTTTTTGAACATTGCCTATAGCTTAAAACCTTAATTTTTGCTCTCAACTTTTGCCATCATTTTATACGTTAGTGAATTTACAACAGTGCTGGAGGATCATCGTCGTCTTGTTTAAGGGTGTGGAAAATAAATCAACATTATCTTCATTACAGTTGCTGATAAATATCTGCTCTTGATGAAACAAATTTTTAACTTCAATCAATATTGCTCTTTACCAACTGCTTTTTTGAAAGTCTTGCTAGCTATGATCAAGTATTTATCCACCTATTGGTTCCTTATTTGCTAAAAAATGTCACAAACTAAAAGTATGAAACAAAAAAATTATGAGTTTGTTTTAGCATATTAAACATAAAATTATCTTTATAAAATCAAAGCTGCTTAGTTTAGAAATTTGAAATTTTGACTAAAAAAAGATTGATAAAGCACGTTGTTGTGCCTCAGCAGCGTGGTCGAGTGGTTAGAGCGCCGGGATTGTGATCGACATCGTGTCGGTTCCAAATCTACTGGCGCCATTCTGTTGGGTCCTTGGGAAAAACACTTTACAGCATTTTACCCTGCTTTGTGGTCTTGGCAAGCAGTTCTAAATTTCTGTGATATCTCAATTACATTTTAAGCGGAGAGTAATATCTTGGCATCTCCGGAAGCAGGTGGGGGTAATTGCTTACCCTACGTATTAGCGCCTCCGTCCCTTTTCTGAGAGTATAGAAAAAAAATAATAATAAAAAATAAATTGTACCATGGGTTTAAAAAAAATGTTTTATATTTGAAATAATTGACAGATTTGTCGGCCCGACTGTCTATGTCTATTAATGAAATTTTATTTTATACAATAACATGTTTTGTCTGATTAATTGTAAAAATTTTCATGCATTTGCAGAAATAAAAACTGAAATTGGCCACTGTAAAGCGTGAATTGTTTAGACCAGGGATATCCAACCTGCGACGCACTTAATGTTTTTATGCGGCCCACTGCTCACTCAAATTTTTTAGTTATATTTTTGTAACTCTTTAGATTTCCACTTCAGTACTGTCATAGTAACTTATAGGGAAAGAAAGTGAATAAATCGGTTAACTGCTGACGTCAAGTGACGTTCGCTGAACTGACCAATAAAAACTTTTGTCGGCAAAGCTTGTCACAAAGACGCTTACCTCAAGCATCATTTTCAGCATTCACATTGTTTTTCGATTGAATTAATATCGACTGTGTTATTTCCAAACCTATTTTACAATATCAAGTGATAGTTAGTCAATGATTTTAGTTGTAGTAAAGATAGTAACTTAACCAAACCGGAACGATTTGGAATAAGGTTACATTAGTATCAGTGATGCTGCTAGTGATAAAAAAAGGGAACGTGTTAATTTATTAACAAGGTGAAAAAAAGTCTTATGCCGATACTTCATGAGGAAGGCGCTAATCACTTCTTTAAGTTTTTGGTTTCAGGAATAATAATATAGCTATAGACATAGGCCTGTACAGTATATAATTGTTTAATTACATAATAATTTTAATATTTTCATTTTTCACTGATATTCCTAATTTTGATCGATTTTAAATTAATTTTTAATTTTCGTAGTCGACATCATCGTTTGGAAGTGCATCCAATCTGAGTCAGACACAAACAGGACTGCGGTCAATGGTTTATCTTTTTAGTACTCCAGGCTGCTTTGCTGCTCGGAACAGATGCTGGCAGTGATGGTATGGAGCCAGCATCGGGCATTGTCATCCAAAACCGTCAGAACTCGAGCTCCACGTGATGTATGGGGCACACTGTTCAAACATGATCTGCGTTTGTTTATAAGCGCCGCACTCGTGATTCGGTGAAGGAGCGAAATCCCAATTGTGCATGAATGAATGGAATCTTCCAACACCAGACTGGAGCGATTGCCTAAGCTGTTTGGAAGTAAGCTCATTCTAACAGGACTGGCACTGGTCCTGGGTATGAAAACACTGAGCCTGGATGTATTCTCGCAATACTCCGCGTTCTATCTATAATTCGTTCACTGAGAAGCGCGGATGCTTAAATCAGCGAGGTTGTTTAATAGATTCCGCGCAGCGGGCACAAGCGAGTGTTTAAAGTTTAGTCTTTCTTGATGAGCATCTGAGGATGCACTAAAAAGACCATACAATATATGGTCAAAATTCAGCGGTCCACGGTAAGCTAAAGAGAGTGTCTCTTCCGGTCTATGAAGCCCAGCTGGCTGGATGCCTGAAAGTATGGGTATGTGGTCCATTGGAGTGGGATGCTGGCATCCACTGACAATGCGCAAAACATTATTCAGAACACTGTCTATGAAGCAAATGTGAGTGCTGCGACACCAGACTGATGCACAGTACTCAACTGTTGAGTAGACCAGAGATAGGGCAGCTGTGCACAGTGTTTTGGCATTAGCACACCATTCTGAGCTTACAAGTCGCATCACCAATAAGACGCCGATCATAATTTTTTGCGCAATGCCACTAAGATGATGACGGGCTGTGAGCAATCTGTCCAAGTATACCCCAAGATAAGTAGGGGCAGGATAGAATGGTAAATTTTGTTGTTGTTGTAGACGTTTAGCTCGCATTGACTTTTCGGTTATTTAAATGAAAGGCTACCATCACCGTCTTATTGTGACTAAGCTTCGACATCTTAAAGTCCTGAGGTACGCTGAAAGTGTAGTCATGTCTTGGCTTAAAGTCTCCTCCAGGTGCTTCTAGTTTCCAGAAGAGTGCAACAATGCAAAATCGTTTGCATAAGTAAATTTTTTGGAAGTCGTGAAAGGCAGATCACACGAAAAGCTGTTGAAAAAGAGGGAAGTCAAAACCGATCCTTGAGAAACGTCGTTTTTCAGGCAGCATCGCCTGCTTTGCTTGCTGTCACCTGTAGTAAGGGTGAAACTTTGATTTCGGACAAGCTTCATAATCGTTCTGACCATGTGCTTATAATCGTTCTGACCATGTGCTCAGAAGCTTCAGCAGCTTGAAGGTGAGGTCACGGTGCCAGACAGTGTCATATGCCGGCGTCAGATGGACAGATATTATACGGGCTTTCTTCTTAGTCTCGAAAGAATTCTCGATGTTCTGGGTCAGCAGAACAACTTCATCCACGGTGACGGGAAAAGTGACCAATCAAATGCAAAAGAAAAGAGCGTTAGTGAATAAGTTTTAGACTGTAAAGAAACTCAAAAAACTCATTTACTAACGGTCTTTTCTTTTGCTTTTGATTAATCACTTTCTCGACCAATCAGACGCATTCTTGCTTTCTATTCTTTTCTCTTTTCTATTGGTTGCTTTCTTGACCGATCGGATGCGCTCTCATTTTCTATATAACCACAATCGGATTGCTTTTAGTTCGTTCTCACAATTTTTTCGAACAAATGTCAGATCAAAAGTCTTTGAGCCATGAACACGCTTTTTAAAACTACCTAAAGTAACAATTGTTTCGCGAAACACTTTAAGTACGCTGGCGGAACACAGTTTGAGATATCTTGTTTCAAAATAATACAGTACAAAAAAATCATTTACTGAAACTGTAAGATAAGTTTTACAATAAACCTTTACAGCGACTAAAAAAAAAAAATACTCGACACGGTATGATTATTATAATTATCTAAAAATAATTTACGAATAATTGATTCCGACTGAGCATAAATATTTTTTATTTTAAATGAAAGAAAATGGAGAAAAAATAACATTAAATAATTTTTTATCATTTAGTGTTTTTAAGTCGCTTTTATTGGGCAAATCGAGACGCTCGTTAAGAGAAAAAATTCGTTCCTAAAAAGTAGTGTTCTCTAAAAAAAAGTCTTCACTTTGAATCAATGTCCGATTTCTTAATTTTCGTCCCAAAATAGAAGTGCTCTTTAAAAAAAGGTCTTCACTTCAAACCTGTATCAGATTTTGCGATTTTCGTCTCTGAAAAGTAGCGATCTCGGAAAAAAAACAAGAAAAAAAAGGGTCTGCACATAGAATCTATCTTCGAGTTTTGGCGGGATTGGTGCCAAAATGGGACAGAACCTTAAAAATGGACGTATGATAAGCCTGATTAAAATAATAACAAAGGATCACAACTAAATTTTATGGGATTTTAAAAATTACAGGGTACCATCTGTAAGACCTACGCGTACCACAGGTTGGGTAACCCTGTTGTAAAATATCTCTATTTTTAAATAATAGAGCAGATGTTAGAACGCTGACTTTTAGGTTGGCGGGAATTGTCAGACAAATTTGATCCAAATGCGTCGCGGCTATTTAAAGTCGACAAGCCGTTTTTATTTCCTTCCTGACAGATAGATGCTGGCTTATTATTAAGGTCAGAAATTGCGGCCTTCAATTTTTCAACTTCCAATTGTTTTTTCTTTATCGACGTTGACTTTTCTTCATCAATTGCCGAAAGTGATGACAACTGCTGAGAGAGCTGAGTCTCTTTTTCCGCTGCCGCTTGAATTGCTATATTTTGCCGAACAATTTCTTGTTTTAAATCCTCGTTCTCTGCTTTTTGAGCAGATAGTTGAGCAGTCATACTTTCAGGATTTTTTGCTTCGTTTTCAAGCAGAGCAACAATTTTTTTTAATTTTTCAATTTCATCTCTCGCACTTTGCAACTCCTCGTTAACCTCGGAAATTCTTGCTTTTAAAATTTGATTTTCTTTTATAGCCTGAAACAAAAGATATTTTTTATTTGGTCAAGATTGTTTTTGCAAAGATAATTTCAATAAAGAAAAGCCACACGTAAAACAAATGGTTTTAGCTTGGTTACAATAAAAAATGCTTACATGAGCAACTGCCGCAATTTTTTACATTATAAATTGTATCGATTCATACTTTTAACCATCAGTAAGATACAAATAATTTTTTTTTTTTTTTTTTTTTGAGAATTGATTTGGTCAGGTTTTTCCTTATACGCCTACCTAAGTTTTATTTGTTAAAGTTGTTTTGAGTTGCTTATAAAATCTTTGTTTTTCTATCTTACCATAAAAATTCTAAGCTTTGTTTTTTCCAGCGCAAAACTAAAATAATTATTTACTATGATACATAGTAATTTTCATTGGATTGGAAAAGGGAAGATGCAGCGAACAAGGTATTTTGAGACTTGAAGGATAGTAAACATCTTAGGAGTATAATTGTGCGAGTCTACTCGATTTTTAGCGTAATACAAGGTGCGATGCAGTTGAAGTTATACGTAGAACTATAATGAAATATAAACACATTTCAAGCGAGTTGTAATAGATCTTTTATGATAAAAGTTTGCACTGTGACTAAAAACGGAAAACAAGTGCTACCACTGCTTTATTTTGTAGGGTTAAAGTACTGCAATATAATATCCAACATGTTACAAACCCTGATCGAAAATGTAAATCGATAAAGGTTTATTAAGTAGTTCTTAACAGTAGCTTAATGATATGAATAACGTAAACAAATAATTGTAAAAACATAAACCATCAAATTGAAAAATGCATTTGGTCTGTTACTATGTAAAAAATTTTTTTAGTTAGCAACTATGATAAGTAATTTAGACTAACTAATAGAGTGGGTTAAATATTTATTTTTAGACGTTAGCGTCAGACGATATCTAAATATTTTAATATCAATCTAATAAGTCTAATACTTTTAGAAGCAAAGACGTAATACGAGTACAATTTAAAAAGGTATATATTTTTTATCCATATTGTAATATAATATAATCGTAGAAAACAAGATTACTATATTCATCAGTAAAAATACATTTTGTAACAAAATTATACACAGAACGTGAGGGCGAAAACTTTTGGGTTTTTCAACTTTTTTGAAACGAAATGTAAAAAAATGCATTATCTCTTGTGATACTTTATCTGTAGTAATCGTAAATGCAATTACAGGTCTTTTGAAATAACCAAAAAATTTAGTTTTGTTTTTCAAATAAAAAGCTTTATTTATTGGAAAAATTTCAAGCATTATACGTATTTTAGAAAACGTATTTCATTATTTTAATGCAGTTTATTTTATTTAATCGGGTTTTGCTTATTTTTATGTAATTGCAGACGCCATTTTGCCCATTAATTTGGGGTTTTTACTATTGAAGTTTTACAAAAAACTATTTTTTTCTGAAAAAAAAAAAAAACTACTAATATTGTAAGTGCAAACATAGGTGTACCCATAGGTGGGCAGTACCGTGTACAAAAGTACCGCGGTACTTTTTTTATAAAGTACCGCGGTATTCCGTCTAATTTTAGGGTCATTAAAAGTTTTTTTTGCAAGCATTGCGACATGTTTTTGTTTTTCGTATCGATTGCAACTTCCAAGTAGTTTCTTGATTTACAGTAGTATTATCACAAATTGACATTTATCAAACTTAAGTGTTTACCAGTACTTTCCCCATCCTTCCGGTAGTAGTTACTAGTTAATTTTAAGTAAGGTCAGGTTTAGGAATGTTTTACGCACTTCATAGCCAGTAGCCCTTTTGCAACTTTTTATTTAGGCTAAGGTTACTCAGGCTAGTAGGGTAGTCTAGCATTTTAGTTATGTCTCAAATAAAAACTAAAAAAGTAAATTAAAAATTCCAATTCACTACAATATTTTGGCATCTCTGAAAGCAATTATCTGCTAGATCTTCTGGTTGCTTGCGGACCTGTATATAAAGCATTAAATAAGCAGGTACCGTATTGCTTAAAAGTTGCCCTTAGTATAACGTTTTTGTACGAGTCTAAAGAATAAATGGAGTTGAAATACGATAAAAATCAATAAAAATTTTAAATCTTGGAAACGAATGATGAGTTTGTGTATGAAGCTTATTTTGTCTTATATTTTTCCATCAATCTTAATCATGTTATTAATGTGCATAGAAAAAGAAACAAATTTAAAATTGGTTGAAAAAATATTGTTTTAACTTATCCGTTTAAATAACAGGTTTTGTTTTGACTAAATTCAAGAAAGATCTTTGATTGCTCATGCGCTTGAAGTTTTACATTATATAATTAATTGTATCATTTTTTTATACGCCAGCGTCAGTCTATGTCATTCGACTCTCTGTTTTTCTTGAAACTTTATTCAAACTCCATTTTTTTGACCAATTTTAACAGAATAAAAAAGGTTACTGAAATGAAATCAACCAATAAAATTCTAATTACCACAATAAAATGGCACAATCATTTTTTAGTGTTAATATTGAACTTAACGGAAAACGCACCAACAGAGGTTATTTAACTTGTTTTTATTCAAGCAGATGACACATCAAATGTAGCAGAGTTAAAAGATCCCTCCTCCTATCTTTTGTTGCTTTGCAAGCAAAAATATAAAAAATTATCATAACATTTAACGGCCAGGGAAGGTTGAGTAATTTTACTAAATTACCAAAACCAGAGTTTCCCAAAATGAGGTCCGTGATGAGCGCACAAGGGGTCCGCGACGATATGACAAAATTTGTCAACATATATAGCTGGTAAAGTAATCCATACCATGAAATCCGAGACAGATTCCAAGTGAAGATTTTTTTTTTAGAGAACACTTTTTTTAGGGACGAATTTTTGTCTATAAACGAGCGTCCCGGTTTGCCCCTACGGAAATATGGTATGCCTGTTTATAAGCATTTATTTTTTAACGAATTTTGTGTTATTTATTTTTGGGTTTGTTTTATCTTTCCTCGTTGGTTGGGCAGAAAATTGATGTGATATAAGATTGGGGTCCATGGTAAAAAAAAGATTTGCAAATAGAGGTTCGTGACCCAAAAAGTTTGGGAATAACTTTGACTAAACCACTGTAATAGGTTATATGGAAATTAGTACGATTCCTGACAAACATTTTTTAATATAAAAAACAAAGCAGAAGACAACGTATTCATTAAGCTTTTCATATATCCAAGGCATATTTTATGCGAAAAAACAAGTTATAAACATATTCACTGCATGTTTTTTACATCCAAAGCATAATTGATTTTTGAAAGTGAACAGTTGGATAGGTACAATATTGTTTTTGCTTTGTTAAATACAATTTTTAAATGTCATATAAAATCCAATGTATGACAGAGTTAGTCATTACCATTAATTGGTATTATTTAAAAGTACCGAGTACCGGTACCGCGGTACAATTTTAGCAAGGTACCGAGTACCGGTACCGCGGTACTTTTAAGAATTACCGTGCCCACCTATGGGCGTACCAGCCAAAAAAAATTTGGGGGGGCAATATAGTTTTGCCTGAATTTTGTGGCATTTGCCCGAGTCACGATTTTCTAGAACTTAACGGATGTGAGAAGAAAATTTGTCTAAAATTTAGGGTTAAGACCAAAAAAAACTTCTTCACTTAAAATCTGTCTTTGATTTCTTGATTTTTCTCCCGAAAACATAATGATCTCTAAAAGATCTTTACTTTAAATCCTACCCACACAATTCCTTGTCGCTGCCCTAAAATCTCTGATTTTGCTCAAATTCTTTTTATCGCTTCCCAAAAAATTCTAATATTTCCCAAATTTTTAAAAATTGGAGGGGAAAATGTCCCCCTTTTACCCCGGCAGGTAGGTTTATAAGCGTAGATCATTTGACAACCAATTTGGTTAAGCGTAAAAATTAAGATTCTAGTTAAAAACTTATGGCTGGATGCTTTTTCTCATTTGTTTATAGGGGATTGATTAATGGCATACTCGTAAGTTGATGGAAACAAAAAGCGTTGACCTCTCGTTTTTGTTTTCAACTATTTTCTGCTTATGAATGATATGGTTACCAAGATTAAAACAGAATAAGTTTGAGGAATAGAGTTCGTAAAATTAAAATGAGCGTTCTGCTTTTTGTAGCCACAGTGATCATCTATCATTTTGACTGCACAAAAGCAATTTCGCTCGATTAATTATTATATTTTTCGTCACTTAAATTATCGATTAAAATTTAATTACTGTTCATCAATCTTGTTCAATTGCTCAGCGTTTTTTGTTCGGAAGGAACTGCGACAACTAATTGCTGAGCAAATATGGTTGCACAATGTTGTAGATCAGGCATCCTGGGGGCAAATTTCTATTAAGCGCTTTATTGGATTAAGTTTTCATGGCTATTTGTGCGACTTTGTTATTGCATAAACGACAGGAATCGCCTAGATCAGGGCTTCTCAAACTGTGGGTCGCAATCCCAAAAGGGGTCGCGAAATAAATTAGCTTTTTGTGCTTTATGCCGCAAAACTTTGAGAATTCCAGGTGTGCCTCAAAATTTATTGAAAAAATTTATCTAGCAATGTCCAACTTGTGGCGGTGATTGAACATTTAATCAACAAATCAGAGAATTTGTGGACAAAAAACGACAAATCGGAGCTTGATTCTACGTAAGTGAAAATCTTTTTTTTTTTGAAAACGCCTGAAATTGAAGACGAAAATAGACAATTCGGAGCTTGATTTTGAGTGAAGACCTTTTTTTTTAGAGAACAGTTAAATTTTAGGGGCAAAAATTAAGAAATCTGGTCTAAATGCTCCGCAAATTTCGAAAAAGTCACAAGCAGGTTTAAAATGGGGTCACAGAACAAAAAAGTTTGAGAAGCCCTGATCTAGATCAGGGGTGGGCAAAGTTTTTAGCTCGAGGACCGCATTCAGAAGTTGATTCAGTTTGAGTGCCACACTATAGTGTAATTAAGCCATAATATAAAATATAAAATAGTTCAAACAAGACCTTTATATTTTAAAGTGATCAAACAAATATAAACTTTATATTCGAACAGATGTTTACATAATTCGTTTTATTGCATAAGGATTGTTCAACCGAAACTATTGGCTATAATTTTTTAACAATATATTCTGGTTAATTGCGTATAGATTTATTGCATAAATCGTTTAATTGTATAGGAATAAAATTTATTTATTCCATTAACCAAAGCGTTAATAGCAAAAAATTTCTGAGACAAAAAATTTTTTCTAAAAAGACAATCGCCTATTGTTTAGCGCATTGTAAGAACGCAATTTAATGATTAAAAATCATTAAAAAACAAACAAAACTAATCTTAACCCACCTACTATACCGGCACAAAAAAAACTAACCCTAATCCTAACCCACCTACTATACCGATCACGTAATATCGTAGACTACGTTCAATATGATGAGCCTCATACTATACCTGTATCGATTTTGTTATCCCTCACTGGTCTTGGATGTGGTTGAAAAAACTGAAAACATGTGATTTTACATTACTACGCATTCTTGATATTCAAGCATTTGTTCTTTTGAATATGCGGTGTTTTGGGTTCAAACAAAGAACATTTTCTATTTTGAAGTAATCTAAAATTAAATTTCTCAATAATTGGACTTGCGACTGCGATCAATTCGCAACGGTATAATAACTCTATTTAGTGCACAATAGTTTGTCATTTATCTGAACTCCTTTCGCCCTTATTAATTTTCCTTTTAATTAAGACACAATAAATTGACACTTATCTGTCCTTTTGTCTTTATGAATTTCTCATCTTTTAACTTTTATTTTTATTTATTTCAAATATTAATTAACAAAAAACCCTCAAATATAAATAACGCTCGCCAGAAAAAAACAATCATTTTCCTTTTAAGTGGTTAAAGTACGTAATTTTGGCCGAAGTGCAGCTAATTATTTTTGAACTTCGGAATCGCGATCGTCTACTTAAATTATTTGGCTCTCCACATTCCTAAACTTTTGTGAGTACCTTTTATTTGTTTTTTTTTGTATGAATTTTCGTAGTAACTGTTTTCAGCGATTTATTCGTATATATATTATCTATAGGATTACAAGTACAAAATAGAAGTATTTGTCAATCAAGTTTTTACGCGGAGAGAAAGATTCACGATAAACAATCTAAATCCAAAACAGTAATCAAAATATGCGGTTCTCATTCAGTAAATATTTTACTCTACCAAACCCTGCAGAATTTTCAAAGGTGCTGACATGGAGACATTTTTTTTGAATTGAAAATCAAGTACAAAAGACTATGCAAAAGAACAAGAGCGTAATATTTTAAGTGATTAAACCATGTTTTGTCTTATTCACTGCTTTGTTTGGGTGTTTTTTGCTAATTTTGAAATTCACAATTCACTTAATTGCATAAAAAAGCTTGGTAAATTTACTTTGTAATTATTCCCGATTCGTCCGCATTGCAGTATATTTTTCAGTTTTAAGATTTAGCACATATTAAGTGTCTGTGCCCATATGTACGCACGCATTTGTGTGTACGTTTCGCATTTGCTTACACAGTTGTTCAAATTTGATTTTTTATTCAATTTTATTAATTTTTTAAACTATTTACGCGTATTTAAGGCTTTCGCGAGCCGCACAGAAATTCGTCAAGGGCCTTAGATTTCTACCTTTGGTCAAGTCAGCGATTCTCAAACTAGTTTAAGCCGTTAACGTCGGGTGTCTTCATAAGAGACAGCAAAAATTTTTTTGCGTAACTGCTAGTCGTTGTGACTATTTACAGTTTAAAATTTCTTGAGCCAATAACTACAGTCTATTCTTCAAGTCTGTTACAAAATATATCAAATTTTTCAACGGTAAAGCAACTAAATAATTTATTAAATACAGCCCACTGAGAGCATATTCAGGTAATATTTTTAAAGCGAGTTTTAATTTCTGATTAAATCAAAGGCTCTTCCGAGTGTCAAAAGGCCTAAAGGGCAACCTAGAACTCGCTGTAGGAGTTATGTTGAAGACCTGGCATGGTCACATCTTGGAATTTTACCAGCGAAATTGTCGCTAGTTGCAGAAGATCGGGATGCTTGGAGATCCCAGCTCGAGCTGCTGCTCCCGCAACATCAAAAGAACAAGCGGGCAAAGGGAAATGCACTGAACTAATTCAATGTTTTTTCTGAAAATGATAATGATGATGTTGTGATGATGATGATATAGTCATTCTATTGCACTGCTTAACTATGAAATACTTTTATTCGTTTGTCATAAATATTTGCAAGTAAGCAATTTACTAGCTGAATAAAACAACTAAAAACTGATATAAAGACTGCAGGGCCGGTGATAGGAATTGCGGGGCCCGATTAGGAAATTGATGAGTGAGCCCCTTACTCTACATAGTAAAATTTGTGGATGTTTATATTTCACATGAGAAAATTCACACGCACACACACACACACAGAAAAGCCACCAAAAAACTACTCAAATACTTTGCATAATGAAATTTTGAAAAGCAATATGAAAAGTTTTATTGTTTTCTTTTAATATAAAAAAATGTAATTAGAGACATGCTCTTTTAAGAAAAGACTCTTCTAGTTTTTTATTTGCAAAATCTTGCAAAATATTTTCAAAGTTAATGGATTTAGCAATCTCGTTTTCTATAGAGAACATTTCCAAATTGTTAAGTCTCTCTTGTGATATCGTAGACCTCAAGTAGTCTACGTTTTAATTAGTTTCAGCTTTGAAAATCTTTTTCCCAGATGCAACTGTTATTGGCATTGTTAAATACGCTGAATCCTCAAAGCAATGAAAACATTAGGAAATGCTGTAAATCTATTATTTTCTATCAAGTATTCAAATTATGCAGAGCGCTTAATTCTGGAAAAAAGAAAAATTTTCACAGCTTTAATTTATTCAACCAACAGATTTTCATCAACGACTTTATGCGTTTCTGTAGCTATCTCTCCTTCCGCGTCGTGTTTCATTGTGATGACTGTTAAAGCTGCTTCAAAGTTTAATGTGTGTTTTCTTATTTCCGCCATACGAGTATGTGTATGTATATTCTGAAAATTATTTAGAAATCCGAATAATTTTACATGATTTTTAATTTGTTCAAATGTACTTTCCAATGACTGAATAGCTTGATCTAGCACTAAGTAGAAGCACTGAACTCTGTATGCTTCTTTTGGATCATCTAAAAGTTGTCCTTCTGCCTTATATAAAAACATTCTCTTCCTTCTACGTATTTTTTTGTCTTGAAGTTTTCTAAACTCCAAAGGTAATTCAACAGCTTCAGCCGATTCATTTGCACATATTAAAACACCATTAAAGCCCTCCTCTCCATAAATTCTTAGCCACGACAAGAGTTCCACAAATGACTCCGTGCCTGCATCAATGTTCTTTGTTTTACCTTGTAGTTCCCTGCTTACATAGTTAACTTTAAAAGATACGACATACCAAAATATCAAAAAAAACTAAAACTTTGTAATCTTTTAGCTGGTTTCCTAAAGATTTAGCTTTAGCTTTTATCTTGGGCTTATCTGTTATCTCTGATATTTTAACAAGCGCACCCAATACCTCTCCAGCCTGAAACGAATAGCTTTTACACTGTCAATGCGACATTCCCACCTTGTATTGCTCAAGGGTTTCATTGATAACCCAGGTACATGTTTTTTAAAAACTTCCCACCTTTTAGTTGATGCTGAAAATATAGATTGCTTGCAAGATACCTAAGAATGTTATAGCATCTTGACAACTCTTAGCTACATCTCCGAGTAAAAGGTTATAATTGTGACAGGCACAGAGTACAAATACAAAAAATGCTCCATAATTAGCCGTTAATTCGTCATATGCATAATAAATTAATATTATGAGAAAAATATTTCATTCCTCATTTCTTGTTTTCACTAGTATTTTGTATTTTACATAATACTTTAAAAAGCCCCGCTGGTGCAAGGCTCCTTCAGCTGCGGGGCCCGACTTCATAAAATCGGTCAAATAGGCTTAAAATCGATCCTGAAATACTGGCAGATACACGTATAAAAATATATATTTGCATTCATTTCCTGGTACCGACGCTTTAATTACTATAATAAATAACTTTTGTCGTGTTTTTTTCTTATTTATACCTTTTATCACATAATACATATATTAATTTAACAAAATTTAGTTCATTGGTACTACGTCCGGGCGCTAACGGGTTAAGATTTTTTGCATGGTAGTCTCTTTATAATCTTTTAGAATGTCGAGCCTAATTCAAAGAAAAACCGATTGGAATGAGAGTAAAAAAAGCAAAACTGGTTGCTCTAAGAGATAAAAAGAAAAAAAAAATGCCTCGCATAGTATACTCGCAGCCCAAAAGCGGGCCCAAAATTTTTGTAATTTTTTTTAATTTGTCAATATGCTTGAGAAGAACTTAGTTTTTTTTCAACCAAATAGTTCTCTATAAAACTAATTCTCACTCCAATCGCTGTTTCTACGAATCAGACTTGACCCTTTTGGATGGCTCGCAGACCCTTAGCCACAATTGATCAATTGGACAAGGTACTTTAAAGCATTGCAATGCAATCATAGGATACAATAGTAAACAAGTTAGGTAACTTGTAAAGTCAAATCAACTTAACATTAGCAGATGACACCAATCGCTTATTGAACACTCAAGACAAAATTACGCAATCATGCCGTAAACCTCATAATGCCTAACTTTAGTCAATCAATGCGCTCGAATAGAAATGATAAAACGAATCTGTATAAGTATATTAATAAGAACAACTTGTAGACAAAATAAATAAAGTGGTGTACCAATTACGTAATCACACGTAGCAATGGAAGAATTACGTCGTAATGAAAAGCTTAAAAATTACTTTAAAAGACTAAAAATCAACTCCAAAGTTATAAGGTTAAGATTAAAATTACAAATGAAGTGTGAACCAGCTGTCGTTTAAATTTAACCGACATTGAGAGTCAATGAATTAGTAACTATTGCAAACAGCCAACAAGTTCAACTACTGATTGACGTATTTGCGGTCCCCAGTTTGAAAACCATTGGGTTGGATTTATTAGATTTATTTTTCGAAATTTTTGTTTAATGATTATGTTTATTTAACCAACTGTACGTTATTTGGGATTTACTCAAAAGTGGATATAAGTAATTTGTCTCATATAAACCACATAAATACCGTAAAAATTACATCGGTTCGAATGCGAAGAAAAATATAAAGTAGTGTTTTCAACTTTTTTCCCTTGTGGCCCATTTAAAGACTTTTAAAAAAAATTTTAGGAACTCATGAACTAAAGTTAGAGATTTTGTAAAACGGTAAATGCATTTTACTTACAAACAAAAAATGTTTTAGTAAGTGAATAGACTTGTACTAATTAGTACACTGCCCCTGGTATAAATATAAATAAAAGCATCTATAAATTGTGTTGGTGTTCTATAAACCTGGTGTTCTATAAATCTGAACGACTAGAGAGAGTTAAAAGAAGAAAACATTGAGAATTTCAGCACTTAAAAGAGGCAAATAGTTTCGCAAGAGTAGAATTTTTTTGACTGGTATTCTATTTTAATTATCTGAATTTTTAAAAAAAGTAAAAAGTTTCGCTTATCTTTGTAGAGTTTGATTGTCAGCCTAGTTTCTTCCGGCTAAATATAGTTTATTTTAAAAGCCCCTCTGACCTATACTTGTAGGCATGCAGCCCACGTTGCAAAAAACACTAGTGTAAAATGCTTATTCGCGGGTTTACGAAATAAACTGTCGGCAGCATAACGAAGTGGTTAAAAGCATCGTATTGATAGCAAACGTCATGAACACGGTTGCGGTCAAAACTTATATGTGTCATTCAGTTGTGTCTTCCGAAAAGAAACTTTAACGCTCTTTCTTTTGCTTGGCAGTCTTAACAAGCTCTAAATTACAGTTATACCTCTGAATAAATAAACTAAAAAAACAAAAAAAATTTTAACCAGACAGCAATGTTAGGGTCTTTGAAAGTAAGTCCGGGGTAATTGCTTGACAGTTCGCTTAAGTATAGCGCCTCTGTGCTTTCCTGAGAGTCAGGAAAATAAATAAAAAAGAAAAGAAAAAAACTATTACCGAATTTTATCACTATTAATATTTTGGATTATGTTTTTAAACTTGGGTGGGAAAATTCACCCGTTTTAAATAATTAATACAGAATCACAAAACAATTTTTGGATGTGTCTAAGGCAGTGATGGCAAAACTATGACTTCGTTCTTTTGCTAAAAAAAAAAACCTTGTTTATGCCATTGTCGTTTATCGTTTTTGTGATGTAATACATGTAATCGTGTATCACTTGGTAATTTTATTGTAATTATCCTTTCACTTAGAGATTTAACAGTTTTGTGATTGCATCTCTCTTTATTATAATGGAGAAAAAGAAAATTAAATTATCTGAAAACAGAAATATTAGAAATTTCCATGAATGCTGAACTAAACAATTTAGCGTAATTAAAAAAAATTGCAAAGCTCTTTGCATCTTATGCGATGAACAAGTTGTGAGCAGAACTTGGAATGTAAAAAGACATTGCGTAACAAATCATAAGTGACTGTTAGAAAAAACTAAAGAAAAACGTACACAGTATATACAGCAACAGTTAAAAAGAAAACTGTTCTAGAAAATTAAACTTATTGTATTCGTTTTTTGAAACATAATTACATAATAATTAACTCCTTCTTTCAGCCTTTCCCTTTAATTAGGAGTAACCACAGCCTATGATGTTTCTGCACAGCGTCCTGTTTTGAATGTCCTTCTCTGTCGCACCGACTGCCCCCATATCTTCCTTCACTACATCTAGCAATCTTCTCTTCAGCCTCCCTCTTTTCCTCTTTCCCGGTAACTCCATTTCCATCATTCTTCTTCTTACATACTCCTGGTCTCTCTTCATGAAATGTCCATACCACTTCAGCCTGCCCTCCCTCATCTTCATTCATAATAGCCAGCCATCAGGGTCATATTCAAGTGTTTCCTGATGCCATCCCAAGCCCGGATAAATGGGGAGGATTGCGGCAGGAAGGGCATCGGCGTAAGACTTTTTTCTTTCCAAAACATTATGATGCGTTATGATAATAATTAACTCCTATGCCATGTTAATTGATGACACCATTTTAGTTTCCAATAATAATAAAAAATATAAATATGCCTAAAATTAAAGAACTGTTATTTAGAAGTGACACGCGATGAAAAAAAAACACTAGGAAATTTTTTTTGGCACAGCAACTGAGTCTTGCTATCACTGGTCTAAGGTAAAGTAACCAAACTTCACGAGTTTAAAGAATGCTTTTAACTTTAATTTGAAGAAAAGAATTTGTCTTTGTGGATTTACGCAAGAAAATTTGTATTTTAGTTTGTATTAATTTATATACGCTTCAGTTAATGCTTCTTATTTCCACTACTTGTTGCTGAAGCAGGCAAAAGATTTCTAGATGTGAATAGTTGCTGTTTAAACCAGTGTGATAAACACATGGAGTTGAAAAAGAATGCAAAACTAACAAAACCATGTTCATCTTACTGGATGAAGAACTTTTTTAGTTTTTACTTCACTAACAAAAAAAAAAAAACATAAATGTTTGGGTACCAACAAATGTAGAAGTAGGTTTTAACTCTTTGTTTAAGGGATATAAGAATTTGATTGTGAAATAAAATAACAATGATTTAATAATGACATCACAAATACCTAAAAATCAGAATTATAATGCCTTCACAAAAGTGCTTTTGTTATGTTACAATCACAATCATGGTACACATATGTACCACTGTCCCTTAAAGGGTTAAATAGTGCTGAGGGTTATACAGATCGTGCCGAAACTCATTTGCAGACCCGTGGTGTAAGCCACAAAAGCGAATTAAATCAAAGTATTGCTTTTGAAGAGTGCATGAACGAAAAAAAGTTGTTGAAAATTACAAAAAAAGTGATACATCTGATCAACTCAAAATCATCCAAACATTCTATTAAAACTAAAATAAACATGTAGATTTAAAAATTTTTTTCCTTTACATTTCTTCTTCAGCCTTATGTTCAGCAAAAGTAGTAAAAAACCAAGCTCATACTATAAACTTACGACATGATTTTTATTTGCATCGATGTCCAATTCTTCTTTGTCGACAATTTGACTTGATGAAAATCGTACGGCGGCGACTTCTAGAGAACAAAAAAATTTGCACCCGGTTTGCTAAGCGTTTAATCAGTTTTTATCAAAATTGTAAACGCTCCAAGGGTTTTTAACCATTTAAATAGATACAGTCCCAGATCAAAATCCAGTCCCATCATTCTGTTTTATTCTCGGGAAAGACTTTACCTCACTTTCAGCTGCTTTGTGGCCATAGCAAGCAACTCTAAATTTCAGTTATAACATGAAACGTCAAAGTTATAAAATTATTTCGACGTCAAGGTTACAAAATTTCTTTTCTTTTATTCAAGGTTGTAAAGTCGGAGTCGGGGATGGAGGACGACCCTGCTTTTATTTTAAAAAGTTATATGTTACCAAAATTAAAGGCGTACGCAATGGCTCTTATGAAAATGTCTTTCATCGCTTCACCTTTATTGGTACTTCTTCTGTTAAATTCTTCTATAAACTTTCAAGCTTTTTATAAAATTTCTAAACACTCTCGGATTTCAACGTCATTACATTTATATCTAAAGTTCGTGACCTCATTTTTTCATATTTACTTTGTATGTTCAATGCCGCTAATCCCTTTTTTTTTGTACATTCTTTTATTTTACTCGTGTTTTTTGTTTTTAATAAGATCGACACCGGATTAGAGGCGCCGGAAGCGGGGGGCACGAGGGGCAATTTCCCCCCTGCCTTTTAATATTCTTAAAAAGCCGGGGGCACAAAGGCAAATTGTGCTCTTTGAAATTCGTAATACAGAAATATTTTTTAAGTTCTTCTTTACAATTAACCTATATAATCTCGATACATAACGTAAAATTGCAAAGAAAAGCTTGAATCATAGTACAGTAATGAAAGTCAAGATAAAAGTTTTAACATACATGCAATATAAAGTCATTTATATCTTAAATAACCTAACTTTCCTTCAAACTTCTTATTCTACAGTAAACTGAATTACATCTTAGCCGAAAGTTTTACAAAGAGCATTTTTTGATTGATAGTCAGTTTTCGATTGATTAATTGATGGCAAATAATCATATACAATAATTATATTAAGCGTTCTAAAAGAAAAATAATACATCATAAAATTTTTAAGTGCTTACAAACACCAAAAGTTCCTAGTAATAATTATAAAAATTTTGATTTAAAAACAAAGAAATTGTGGCGTTAATCTAATTTTAACAAGCAAAAGGCTGTCTGACTTGGGCTACTCGATACTCACTTATAGCCGACATTAAACTTTGAAAATAAAAACACCAAAGCTAAACCCTTAAGGAATTGTGCTACATATGTGTACCATGATTGTATTATAAGAGTCTTGTTTGTTTTGATGTGCTTGCAGAAGAACTTGCATACCTACATGTTCATATTGACTTATTTAACAAAGAAAATACCACTGAAAAAAGTAACAAAGTATCAACAGTTTGAGAAGTTTTAAACAAAAAGCCAACAAGTAAGAAATTCCTTTCAGAAATACGCAAATTGCTTTAAATGTACTGCAGCATAGCTTTGTTTACTGCAGCAAATTTTACTTATTTTCTGCGGCATAGCTTTTGTTTCGGCTTCTGCAAAAAGGGGTTTCAGTGTCATGAGAAGAATCAAATCATGGTTTTTAGCTATGAGTAAGCTTATCATACGTCCCGATTTTGGCGGGACAGTCCTGATTTTTAGGGCTCTGTCCCGCCCACTATGGCAGAAATCGCGACCGAAATCGAAAGCAGATTCCATGTGCAGACCCCATTTTTTTGGTTTGTTTCGAGTCGCTAGTCTTCAGAAAAGAAAATCATGAAATCCGTGACTGATTTGAAGTGAAGACCTTTTTATATTTTTATTTTTGGAGAACACTACTTTTAAGGGAGGAAATTCAGAAAATAGGACACAGATTTGAAATAAAGACCTTTTTTTTAGTGACACAACTTTTTAGGAACGAATTTTTTTCTGTTAACGAGCGTCCCGGTTTGCCCCTTTGGAAATATGGTGTATCTAAAAATTGCACGAATAAAATGGTTGAAATAACTCTATAAAACTTTTCCGAGATACCGGTCTGTCCTGTGCAAACTGAAATTATATCAGTCAACTAAAATTTTAAATTGTCACATGGTTGCCAAAGTTTGCTTTTGTTGGGAGTGTCTTTTAAAAAAAAAGTGCCCTTAAGAAAAAAAAATTATATCTCACGTAGAATTAATTTTCAATTCATCAACAGTGACCCTTAAACTATTTAAACACAGGCACCAAGGCAACAGTAACACAAAATGATTTTAAACATTTTCACTAAAATAAACGATTAAATTTACGGGGCTATTTATATAAATGAACATACGTTACGAGATAACAACCGGTGCTACTAGCATGGGCCAGAATTCTTAAATTAATTTTTATATTAACTTACAATTGGACAAAACGGTCGAAGACGTCAAAATACAGAGTGTTTTAAAAAATTTGACATTATTTGACATGTAAATATTACAGAAACTACCTAGTTGAATCAAATGAAATTCAACAGGGTTAATGTTGAGCTGAACAAGATTTATTCCTGTAAATTTGAATAAGAAATTCAAAGGCACCTGAATTTCATGAAAGGTTTTACAAATCTTCAATATGCCCAACGCCTGTGACACGGCATACGTAAAGTCGGTACTCCGGCTCCTCCTAAACATGCTGCAGCATGTCGTGGGTAACAGTTTCTCTCCGGTTTCTCTGGGGAGTCTCCGGAGAAACCGGTTTAACTTTCATGCAAGACAGGTAGTTAACAAAGAAACACCACCGCACTGGAGACTGTTACCCAAGACATG
The DNA here is from genome assembly GCA_963680785.1 of Diplosoma virens. Lineage (NCBI taxonomy): Eukaryota > Metazoa > Chordata > Ascidiacea > Aplousobranchia > Didemnidae > Diplosoma > Diplosoma virens. Next base: position 43,938,447 of record OY796882.1, on the reverse strand, counting down.
CTGCAGCATGTTTAGGAGGAGCCGGAGTACCGACTTTACGTATGCCGTGTCACAGGCGTTGCGCATATTGAAGATTTGTAAAACCTTTCATGAAATTCAGGTGCCTTTGAATTTCTTATTCAAATTTACAGGAATAAATCTTGTTCAGCTCAACATTAACCCTGTTGAATTTCATTTGATTCGACTATGTAGTTTCTGTAATATTTACATGTCAAATGATGTCAAAGTTTTTGAAACACCCTGTACAATCAGAAGACACACTAGTAAACAGGTTATATAAAGTGATGGGATTCAGGGGGTTCGCACGGGTTGGCGCGAACCCGTTCTTGGAATTTCGTCACGTTTAGCGAACCCGGTTTTTTTTAGAGAACACCTTACTTTTGGGAGAAAAATAGGAAAATTAGAAATGAAATCGAAGTGAAAACCTTTTTTCTTTTTTTCAGAGAACACCCTAATTTTGGGAGAAAAATACGGAAATTAGAGATGAAATTGAAGTGAAGACCTTTTTTTTTTAGAGAACACCCTAATTGTGGGAGAAAAATAGGGAGATTAAAGATGAAATCGAAGTGAAGACCTTTTTTTTTTTTAGAGAACACTCTAATTTTGAACCTGTTCTTAAAATTTTGAATCCCGTCACTGGTTATATAACTTATGATATCGAATTAGCTAAACAATAGTAGATGATGCCAATTGTTTCTTGAACGTACTGGACACAGTTACGTAATATTGCCGCAAAACATCACGATGCTTTAAAACTTCAATCAATCAATGCGTCTTCAATAAAAATGTTAAAACAAATCTTTATAATACACTTATAAGAACAACTTGCAGATAAAATAAATTAACTGCTCGGGGTGACACGATCACCACGTAACAATGGAAAAGATTACGTCATAATAAAAAACTTAAAATTTAATGTAAAAGACGGAAAATTATCGACAGAGTTAGTTATAAGATCAAGATTAAAATTATGAATGAAGTGCGACACGTTTTGTTCGGTGATCATTAAATTTGTATTGCAGCAATCAAACACCGATCTGAATCCCACTATTAAGGTGTGGTAGCGCTGATGTTGTGTGTTAGCGAAATATTAATTAACATATTGCAATTTAGCGCTTGTAAAAGTTGCTTACTGTGGTGTCGAATAAATCAATTATTACTTATTTTTTTCTTGACGGACTTCAGAAAAAACAGTATATCAGAATCGAACCAACTATCTTTATACATTGCTTACAATTCAGTATGGTGATGATGATGATGATGATGATGAGGATGATAACAATGATGATATTTTATTCATGCTTAGCAATATTATTAAGTGTATGCACTGTACTATGAAGCATGAAAAGGAAACGCGACACAACGACGAACGTTAAACATGCAGAAAGTATAGAGAGAGTTGAGGAAGAGAAAAAATGAGAAGCACGGCCGCGTTACCTTCAATTCAAACTAAATATTAATATTTAAAAAGTATGTACTGCACTATATAGGTATAACAATTTTTTCAAACTTAAAAGTTCTGCCTTATAAATAACTAATTATCACACCAAAAATTAAGCAAAAACTTTCGTTAGACACTATTTATAACTAAGTTAAAGGCAAAATTGAAAAAGAAAATACTATTCCTCCAACGCCAGATCAGGGCGTGAGGAATTTTTTTGCTAGCGTAGTAATTTTGACTTGCTCAATGATGTAATAAGGTGGCATGGCAAGTTTTGTTTTCAGTCGCCTTTACTTTTGCCACGTGGTTTAAATGACAGTCTACGTGGTTTTACTGTTGGGTAAACTAAGAGGTGCAAAACGACATGGAATTGATGATGCATCCCTAGCACAAAAGATCGTCTCGCGCTAAACTTTCCCACTAAAAAAAGTTCAAAAAACACTTTTGCCTGACTTTATTACAACAAGCGGATTAAAACAATAACAACAATTCTTGTCTGATTTAAGACGTCTTCTGTAACTGAATTTGTTTTAGATAATGCTAATTCTGAAAACTTTTGTTTATGTTGGTTTTTCCTCTGAAGCGTGTCATTTTTTAAACTTTTTTATGGATAGGCCTACAAACAAGAAAAGTTTAACACTTTGCAACGGTTGCACTCACATGACTTTTTTAGCTTGTTTTAGTTGAAATAATCTGAAGCTACATCAGTAAGCATCGTTTGACGACCCCACAAAAGTAGGTACATTTGAAAAATTTCACTTGTGGCCTAAAATGACCTGCACAAACAACTTTATTGAGAAAACCCACGGCTAACTGCTATCAGTCAAGCAGCATTTCAAGCCTTTTCAAGTCTATGACTTGCTGTCAGTCTCAGTCCACTTAGAAGCGCAGATGCCAATTTCGGTATAGTTGTTTAATAGATTCTGCGTCGCTGGCACAAACAGGCGTCTAGATTTTAATCTATCTAGGCGAGCATCTGAATACCCACTTAAAAGATCATACAGAATACGATCAGGGTCCAGAGATCCACGGTAAACCAAGAAGACAGTCGCTCCTAGTCGACGAAGCTCAGCTGGCTGAATGTCTGAAAATATGAGCAAGTGGTCCGTTAGAGTGGAACGCAGTCATCCAATGACTATGCGCAAAGCGTCATTCAGGACACTGTCTATGAGGCGAATGTGAGCGCTGCAACACCATACTGGTGCACAGTACTCAGCTGTTAAGTAGACCAGAGATAGGGCAGCTGTGCGCAATGTTATGGCACCAGCATCTCATCCTGAACCTACTAGTCGCCTCGAGTGTGACGCGCAAAGATAGTTTTTTGTGCAATGCCACTAGATGGTGACGGGACTTGAGTGATCTGTCCGGTTTCATCCCAAGATAAGTAGGGATTGGACAGAACGGTAAAATTCTATTATAGACGTTTAGTGCACGTTTGGCTTCTCGGTTATTTAAACAAGAGGCTGCCGTCACCATTTTAGTGTGACTGAAATTCAACCTCCAAGTTTGGAGATACGCTGAAAGTGTAGTCATGTTTGGCTTAAAATCCCATCCAAGTCCAATAATGCTAGATCATCTGCATAAGAGTACAACAATGCTAGATCATCTGCATAAGAGTACAACAATGCTAGATCATCTGCATAAGCAAACTTTCTGGAAATTGTAGAAGGCAGGTCGTACGTATAGTTGTTAAAAAGGAGAGAGCCAAAACCGATCCTTGAGGAACGCCGTTTTTCAGGCGGCATAGCCTGCTTTTCTTGCTGTCATCGATAGTAAGGGTGAAACGTCGGTCCTTCTTCTTAGCCTTAAAAGAATCCTCGATGTTCTGGGTCGACAGAACGACTTGATCCACAGTTAACTTTCTGCGTCAAAACCCAGCCTGCCCCTTAAGGAGCAGTGGATCAATAATTGGCTCGACGTGGGCGTAGATAAACTTCTCAAAAATCTTGTAGGGGACACAGAGCAGAGATATTCGTCGATAACTTTTTGGGTCCCCCACGGGCTTCATTGGCTATTTCTTGCAACTATTTCTTGAGCCGGAATAAATAAAAAAATAGACACAGCTTTACTTTAACGCTGGTATTCGAGTTACCTAGTTCAACTGGTCCTTTGGGATTTCCGAGTGAAGTTTGTGACAACTACTTTCAAGTGATTCTTTTTCTACGTTAAAAAATAACTTTGTATTTTTTTCTTTTTTTAAAAAGTTACCTCGTTATCAATTTAGAAAAGTTTATCAAAACAATTTCTTGAGGACAAGACAGCAGAACCTTAGATTTGCATAAACTGAGTGCAAGGCACGTGAAAAAAAGCAAGTTAAACAAGAGACTCAACACTGCGCTAAAATTAGTTAACCAGCTTATCAATTGTCATACAAATAATTTAATTTTTTATTACTTTATAAAAATATTATTCTAAAAACAAGCGAACACTATAAAATAAAAAATCTAAAGAATTTAAGATAAAAAGTTTTTTTATGTAGCTATGGCCGAAATAGTGGTTTCCCGATTTTTTTATTTTCCACTTTCCAGAAAAGAGGTAATACTGTACTTGGCGGCTTCCCTTCGAAGCAATTTTTCCGCTATATTTATTTTTAAATAAAAACTTGAAATTAAACAAATTTTCTAAAGTTTGAAATTAAAGCTTTACTCCTCGCAGAGTTTAGCAATCGAAACGGCACAGCATGATGGCGCAGCAATCATGGTTTAAAACCACTAAACCAATAAGTTCAGTTTTTTGTTTTTTTTTATTAAATTCAGGTGTTTTTTTAAATAGGCCGTTGTTAAAAAAGTTACACGGCAATGCCTTAAAAACAAATCGGCATGAAATTAAAACCATCACTGTATAGATAGTAATCTGCTGTGTGGACTACACTGATGCATGCTCACCTGTTGAAGCTTGATTTAGTTCAAGCGCGATGTTCTCTTCATTGTCATTTGATAGCTTACTGTCGCCCGCCTCCGTCAGTTCGGAAACAGACGTTAGAACAGTTTTTTCCTCCTCAAGCAATAAAATTAAATTTTCGGTTTCACTTTCTGGAGTTTGATTTTGTTCTTCGTCATCATCATGCAAAAATATTTTTACGGACGGAGATTCACTTTTCAGTTCATCGTCATCTTCAGCTTTGTTATCTTTATTGTCATCTTCATTGTCATTTTCAGCATTAGATGTTTGTTTTTCTAAAGGTTCATTGCTGTTTTTTTCGTCGAATTCGATACCGGAGCTTTGCGACATTTGAATATCCATGTAAGATTTATTTTCTTCTGTTTTTTTTTGTACTTCTGACTTAATTGCACCTTTATTTAATTCTGTGAGTGTCGATTTGCAATGTTCCTCAACCACAGTAATTTCTTTTTCTTCAACATCCATCACAAAAAAAATCACTTTAATAAGTTACGACATTTACACCTTGCCTTAGAAATCATTTCTAAATAAAAAACAAAGAATAGCAACATAAAAACCAAATATAAATAGGTAACATGAATAGAAGTGTTTTCGACTCTTTCATACTCTGGCTTTGAGCTGTGGTTCAAAAATAAATTAGGCTTAAAGCGAAAAATTTAAACGTATTTTTATTTAATTTCTTAAATATACGATCTCTCGTCTCTTATTGCAAATCAGATTTCAAATTATGTTTTAAATTAAAGTTATGGGAAAACTGTTTTTTTTTTTTATAATATACTTATTTTTATAGGATTGTCGAACTGTTTACCATAAAAACTTTTTTTTGTCCACTTTCGTCGTTACAATCTAAAATAATAAAAATTTTATAACCAAATAAAAAATTAAAAAGTTTTACAGTAGTTAGTTGGAAGTATTTATTGTAAAATATAACAACAACAAAAACTTTTGATCATTAACACTATTCTAAGAATTTTAAAAACAACTTACTTTTTGATGTTAAATGTCATGTCTAAATAAAGCCGCATAACAGCAGTTCTTTTCACTTGATATATTCTATCAATTACGCGACCACCAAGTAAAGTATATGTGTATGAACTACTGTATATTGAAGCAAAGCGATTTGTTAAAACACTCAGAACCACTTCACGACATCAACAGCTCTTCGACCTCGTGTCCAAGCTGGTAAACAGCGTCAACTATTGATGCGTTTCAACTTGACCAAACACAACTAAAAAGTCTTTGTTCTAAATGCTTGACAAAAGATAGGATTGAAAAAGAATCTGATTCTTGAAGTTTTTTCATTTTTCTCCTTCGCATTTTATGTTGTTTGACGTGGAGTGATGTTTGACATAAGCTTTTCAATGTTGATTAAAAATTTTTTTGTTAAAATGCCCTCGTGATGTATGATTTTTGGATGATTTATCGTAAAAAAATATTAAAATTGTTATTAAATAGACTGCTTACACCGCTTGCTATGAAGAAAAAAGCCTTAAATTATAATCAAAGTTGATTGTAATTTTTCTGTCATTATTTTTTGTCATAATATTCTTAGCAAAAGCATAATAATTTTAGATGATGAATCTAAAATTATTGTGCCATTTCATTTGTACCTTTCCCATAAATATAGATGATGATCTAAAATTATTGTACCATTTAGATCAATGGTTCTCAACCGCCGGTCCGCGGACTGGTGCCGGTCCGCAACAATTTATTTTAATTTTACTCTTTAAGGAGGCCGTACGAGTTCAGAAGTAGGACAATATTAGAAGAATATTAACAGTGATTATTGATTTTCCTTAACAACTAAATGCAAGATCAAAGCTTAGATTGGGAAAAATGTGTATGGTTGTGTACTGACTAAGCTGCCAACATGGCTGCTTGTCATTCGGGTGCAACCGCAAAAATAAAAAAGTTGCAAACAAAAATCTGCTGTCTACACATTGCACGTATCGCTGTGAACATGTAGCTTTCCAAAAACTGCCACCTGAATTAAATAACATTATGATCTGACCAGTTAAGATTACGAATTACTCGTGACCGAGTATTGCATTTAAGGCTTTTTGAGGCACTGTTGCGAGTATGGCTGCGCAAAACCGCTATCTCATTTTTCATGCAGAAGTGATATGGTTTTCGAGAAGATGTGTTCTTGCACGTCTTTTTTAGTTGGGGAAGAAGCAAATCAATTTTTACGTGAACGAACATTAGAAGAATTTTTATCCGATAAAATGTGCATAAGTAAACTTGCATATTTAGCGAATATATTTGGCCGTTTGAATGACCTTAATAACTCTCTTTAAGGTTATTGCATAAATATATTTACAGTATGCAACAAAACTAATGGTTTCAAAAGAAGTGGTGAAGAAAAAGTATGAAAATAAATTAAGAAATCAGTCTCTACTTATTTGCAGAGAAATGGTGCCAGACTATCCTTCAACTGAGTTAAGACAGTCATCCGAAAAGTCTAAGCAAGAAAAGATAAGAATTCCAAGAAGTAACTTTTTTGGAAATTTGAAATTGTAACCAAAAATCTACAATTTCAAATTTAAATAAAAGTAGTAAAGATGAAAAGTACCGGCATTGTCATAAAAAAAACAATCAGAAATCAGTACTAATCAAGAAAGAAAATTTCGAAAGTTTGGTTTTGAAGAAATTATATCAAAAAGTATCTTGTACCTTCTTGTAAATTTTCTACCCCACTGTGTACCCCCCGCTTCTGGCTCCCCTGACTCTGCCATTTAAAAACTTCAATGGAGCCACGTTTACTACGTATTTATCAAGAAGACAGAAGCAAATTTCACATTAAATAGAGTTCTTCTGATGCTAAATGCTTACTTTTGTTTTAATAAAAAGTTTTTTTTATCAATTTATTCCGTTTATTACAATTTTTTCAGACATTAAAAAGATTACAGGTCCGCCAAATTTTTTTTGCTATATTACAGGTCCGCAAGCTTAAAAAGGTTGAGATTTAGATGACCAAATATATTAAAATTTACATTTAACAATAAGGTGCCAGCTGTAGAAACCGATTTCTAACAAAGCAAATAGAACAGTTTTGGCAAAATTTATACAGCAATTTTTGCTGTATTAATGAAACCGATTGGCCGATTTGGAACAAAAATAAAAATAATACGAAGAATACGTCGAAGCGTAACATGTCCGTCATACGTACGTCCGCGACATTGCCTCTGTAACAGCAATTTATGTGGTTGTGTCCCGACTGTGGCAAGACTTTAACAAGACTTAAGATTTAGCCGGATCTCCCACGTAGTTGGGAGTTGCAATAAATTCTTCACTTTTATGTATGATCTATCTTCACCTTCATAACATTGTTGATTAGCCATGTGGTGTGAGGTGGCTGTGAATTGGCAGCGGCCACGTATAACTTTCTGTATTTTAAAATAAGAGAGACTTACTGTCTCTTTCTATCAAAGCAAGGTCAATAGGAATTTGAAAACCGCTGATTAAGTTACCCTGAACGAATCGAAAAGCTTGACTAAAAGTATCATTAACTCATAACGTTGTTAAACTGTATATTGCGCCTGTTGGTGAACGCGTAAATCAAACTTGTATTTATTGTGTTGGTTGTTTCAGACTTTGAAATGTAATTCAATTTATTTCTGCCGGATTAGACAATGAAACTATGCATTTCTAACTTATACAAAAATAACAAAAAAATAAATCATACAGTTTTCAGGCAATTTAAAAAAAAAAAAAAAAAAAAATCATACAGTTTTCAGGCAATTCAATAAAGCGTGTAACTCGATGGCTTTTCCTAACCGTTTTTAAACCTTATAAACTCAAAATAACTTGAAACTTTGAAGCAATATGAAAAAAACTGGCGGAAAAACAAAGCTAACAATTAATTTGGGTGAAATTTTTTTGGAAAGTGCTGGGCTAAATTTTTTTATACTTCTCTTGATACTTTTTTAAAAATATAAGCCGATTATTATCTTGCATTTTATTTAAACTATTGATGTTTAATCTCTGAAAATTGTTGACTCTCAATACTTTTGACAAATCTTTTTAAAATACATCAATAAAAACTAAATACAAATTTTTTTTAATCACATTATTATAGTTCTGACTATTATGATCGCTTTGATTATTATTTTATGTTTTGTATTACTCACTTGTTACAAAATTGGTTTAGTTACTATTAACATAAATGATACTTTATAATACTGCATTTATTTATGATACTGCATAGTGTTTTTTTTCTTTTATCACTCGTTACATATGTGATAATTTTATCAGACAGTTGGATTTTACAAGATTATAGAGATAATGTCAATACAAACTGTGTCTATCATATTTCTTTAGTTAAGAGAGAAACAGGTTTAACCACGTATCTTGGTTACCGTTGCTAACAATCACGCAAATATCGAAGACGCTTTGGCTCTCTTTTTCTCTCTTAATCGTATTACAACTGTCCTGCTCTCGCAAAACTGGTTAAATTTAAATCGAATTTTTTTGCTGATAAATATTCTGAAGCAAAGCAACGTTGTTTAAGATAGCTCTGCTGTTCTTGTACGATATATGAATTAGGTCTCATTAGCCATAATGGCCTTTAATAATACAGTATATAGCTTGTAACTAATTATATTTACTGAATAGTCGCCAAAAAAATCAACTTTTTAATCTTAATTCAAAAATATATTTTTAAAATATGCAACGACTATACCTATCTTTTAAACGTTGAAAGACCGAAGAATTGGGTAGAAAGCTAAGCTCGAAAACACTCTGACTTGCAACCAAAAGTACGCATGTTCGATGCTCAGGCTCAGTTTACCTGAATAATTTCCGTTGTTCCTCTAAGAAAAGAACTTTACGATAAATTTCTTAACGAGGTCATGCTGCTACCTACAATCGTGACTCTGCTTGAAACAGAAAGCAACAACCGAAGAAAATTAAACAAAGTTTTTTGCCGTACACAGTTTGCGGAGCACTGACCTAAATATTTTCGGAACATCATTCTAGCCTTTTCAAACAAAAAAAAAAGAAAATTTTTAAGGGATATTATAAAAGAATTAAGGGAGGCCGGAAATAAAATTGACATAAGGCTCAGAAAAGGTTTTAAAATTTAAAAAATTTAAGTGAATTAAATGCTTAAAAAGCAAGCAATCTTTTAAACATCTTTTCGGTATTAACAAGTTTTGCCAGGTCTGCTAAAAAGCATTTGCTGCAATTTTTTTCAAACTTAAGTTCTTTTTGAAGAATTACACATTTCAAGGTAATTCATTGGCCTTATTATTACACCATACTGGATTATAAAATACGTAGGCCTACTTTTTGTCAAAATTACAATTTTTCATTACAATTATATTTCTGATCGCAGAAAAACGTCGGAAGCGCTGCACATGGAGGGGTTGTCCAGAAATGAACTCGATCTGTTTATAGAGATGCCAAAATATTGCTGCCTGGTTGAAATTTTTTATTTGTTTTTAGTTTTTGTTTAGAGATGTAAAGGAAATTTAGAACTGCTTGCTATGACTTTCTTTAGGACACAACAGAATGGCGCAATTAGGTTTTGTTGATTACTTTCGCCATCAATGAAACGCTCTTAGCCACTTGACCACGCATACGTCAAGATAACTTATTTAACTTGGACATTTCAATGTTTTAAGCGTATAATCTCAATAAAAATTATCTTCCTTTTAAAAAAATGTTATTCTATTTACTGTCATAGGTGTAGTAATTCTGGGTAGGTTTATGTCATTGCCTGCATAGGCCTATCTGTCACGACTACTATTTAAACTGACTCTGACAACCAGTGACGGATATTCAAAATTAGGGGCCAGAAGCAAAATCCTAATTAGGGGCCCCCAACAATGACGTCACAAGAATTTGACTACCATTTTACGAATGTCATCTAGAAAGATAGGCTACGAAATATTGGGAAAAAATTGATTCTCATAGGAAACTTGAAATAACTCAAATCAGTGGCAGACACAGAAAGTTATCATGAAAGGTTTACCTGTAAACCGACAATTGATCAAACGACACCTGATCAAAACGACATTTGATCCAAACGACATTTGATCGAAACAACATCTGATCGAATAATCAAACAAAAAATTTACAACTTTGTATCTATCCCAATTTTGTCAACTTTTCGTTCCAAAAACATAGTTCTTTAATCTGTCCCGATTTTGTTGATTTTTTGTCCCAAAATCATAAATCTTTAAAAATAAGATTTTTTCTTTGAATCTATCTCTGATTTCTGCAGGAGGTCTATAAGGGTGGAGCCATGGCACAATGCCCCCCTTCTAAATAACTGATAACGTAAAAAGAATGCAAAAAATGACAGCAATAAGCATCCAACGAGACATATTTATAACAAGAGATCTACTTGTTTCCCCCTTAAAAATGCTTTGCCCAGAGACTTTGTTAAAAACCTTGACCTTGATATTGGCAAAAAATCATAAAAAATAAAAACAAATTGTCTTTTTACTGTCGGCCTCTGCTTTTTATGAATCTAATTTACAGCAACAAAAAGATTGTTTAATCGCAGAAACATACAAAAATAAATCTTTTTTTATCAACTGTCATTTCGATCAAATGTTGCTTCGATCAAGTGTCGTTCGATCAAATGTTGTTAGGTCAACTGTCATTCAATCAACTGTCGTAGCATCAGGTTTACAAGCCAAAAACTCAATTAGTATAAAAGTTAAAATAATGTGAAAACTTTTTTTTTCTACACTTTTTTACTGCTCTATTGTCTTTTAATTGGTCTGCATATCCTTCATTTTTCAAAGGGGGGGAGGTCACTTTTAAACTCCTTCCTCCCATGCATATGCTTATGACTAAAATTCTTTTTTTTTTACTTGAAAAAGTCTTAGACAAACTTGAATTCAGTCATGGGATTCAAGGAGTTTGCACCGGTTTGCGTGAACACGTTCTTATAGCCTAAATGTTATAACGTTTAGCAAGCGCGTTCTTAATTAAACGTAATCTCTATATTTTTATATCTCTGATAATGAAATAACATATTATTTATAACTTCTATACTATAGGGAAAAGAACTTGTTTGTTTTTAAAAATTTTTGAATTCCATCATTGCTTGAACTCAATTTCAGCCTTTTTTACAAAAAGCAAGGACTCACCCAAGTCCTCAAATCAATAGTTGTTGACTTGGAGTTGGTTTTGTGTGCTTAGTAAGCTAAGCTATATGCAATGCATAGAAACGACTTGGGAAAATGGTTTTGAAAATTCGAATTTCGTAGACTCAGATTTATGTTTTCATGGACTTGTACTAAAATTACACTATTTTTGGTAGTCTTGGACTTTAAATCGGTTTGAGCTTTTTGAAAAGGACTTGAACTCGGTTCAAATTTAAAAGTTGTAAATTGTTGGACTATTGTTAGCATGCACACAATCTATTAAAGGAATATTTTTAAAACTTTGCCACCGCTACATAATACACACTCATGCCATAGTCTTAATAGTCTCAAAAAATAATAAATTTGTTAAAATATATTGCAACAGAATTAAAAATTGAAATGACTAAATAGGTAGGCTACTATCACAGAAAAAAATCTAATCTTTTTTTAACAGTAAAAACAAATTTGCACTGATTACATAGCAACAACAACAAAAACAATTTTTTTTATTGAGTACATATAACAATAACAATTAAGCCAGTCGAGCAAAACAACTTAAATCTCAAGAATTATGCCGATACGAAAATGTACAACAAGTTTTATCATGAGAATCAAAAAATCTATGGCCTAAAACATTATTAAAAAGGGAAGCTTTAGTTATGGTTTTTTTAACACAAAAAAGATTAAGAAATGTTGGTAATATGAACCTTTGTGAAATATGAATAGCTTAATTTTTACAAAAAAAATTAAAATTACATTTGAAAGCTAACAAAGTTTGTTAAAAAATAAAAATTATGTTTGCTTGTAGGCAAATGCGTCAAAAAATACTAACCCAAAAAAACAAATTTGTTAATCTATTAATATAATATAAAGCAGCCAATTATTTATTTAATATTTTCAGTTTATGCTGCTTTAATTAAATCTTCTGAAGATTTTTGTCTTGAAGGAATAGAAATATGCAATGCAAACTTGAAATAATGCTAGCTTTAAACTAAAATTGTAAAAATAATAAAAGTGTTGTGAAATATTGTTAAAACCATTTAATCTTATGATTATTTGGGCAAGATACACCAACTGATAATTGCAATTAAATTTGATGTAAGACGCCATTTAGCTTATTCTATGTTAGGTTACCTTTTAAAATTGTCATTTAAAATCAAAATACTTACCTAAATAATTTCTGGAATAATGATTAAGAGACAAGCTCCGCGTTATCAAAGCTATTTAGTAGTGTGAAAAATTACGTAACATAAATGAAAAGGGATCTCATGCATTGTATCACAAGTATACAAAATTATTTGGTTTAACACGGATCTAAATGCCTATTTTGGTGAAGGCACCTAATCAATGAAACATAATAACCACAAAATTAATAATTTAAATTCAACATTGTAATAACACTTATTTTAATTTCATTTATGTTACGTAATTTTTCACACTACTAAATAGCTTTGATAACGCGGAGCTTGTCTCTTAATCATTAAGGCCCGTTTCCACTACGAGCGTAGAAAAAAGCATTTTTTGTTTGTTTTATTGGTTTTTTTTGCGCTCGCTTCAATTTTAACCGCTCGCTTCAATCGAAGATCAATAAAAGAGAAAAAGAATGCTCTTTTCCACACTCGTAGTGGAAACGGGCCTTTATTCCTGTTTGATTCAATGCGTTATCAGCTTTAAATTTTACTGCTTCAAATCGTATTTCTCCTGTAATGAATGGATTCGACGTATTATCAGCTTCTAATTTAAAATTTCAGGAATTTTTTCAAATAACTTCCAATTTCTTAGCACAATTTTGTTGATATTTCAATGTAGGTTACATAGGCGATGTCATTCTGTTATTTCGCTGGCGTCCGAAATTCTTCTTATTATTTTGGCTTTTAATCTTGATAGTTATAATTCCAAATTTCCAAACACAGTTCCAATGGAGTTCTCCTAGTACTTTAAAATTCTCGTCGATATCTTTGGCATTCTATTGATTTTATATTATTTGGATTTTTACTGTAATGAATAAATGCGACGTGATATCAGTTTCAAATTTGCAGTACGTTTTGTGAATTTTTCCTATTCGATTTTTCTACTTGTAATTATATATACCTGATCGAAACAGGCGCTTGTAGTGTATTATTACAATGTTGAATTTAAATTATTAATTTTGTGGTTATTATGTTTTATTGATTATTTCATTGTGCCTTCACCAAAATAGACATTTAGATCCGTGTTAAACCAAATAATTTTGTATACTAAATAATTTCTAATTCAATATTTTCAGCATGACAATAGATAAAATTTTAACTTTAATTAAGCAGTTGTTTTTACCAGATCACCTCACAAACCAGTTTTAAAGTGTCAATTTTGAAAATTGCTGAATGCCTTACAAAAAAGCTACAATCAAGTTTTAATGTCCAGTTAATGAACAAACTGCATATTAATCAATTTAAAACTTTGAAAAAAAGTGAAAATTTTCTTATAAATTTGGTTAATGGTAAAACATTTGTAGACTGGATTTAGTTTTCTATTAGTTTCTATTGTACATGAAGCATTTGCTACAAAAAGAAAAATGCATTTTTTATTATTAGTGTTTGTACATTTTTTGGTTTGTATGTCATTATTTTGTTACAATTATAGAAAGTAATTAATATTGTAAGCATACATACAACTAATTTTAAAACTAGTGTTTTTATTAATAAAAAAATTTAAATTTAAAACAAAATTTCTCTTTTTGTTATGAATATTTTTAGTTGTAAAGTTGTTGCTGCTAAATTTCGATCACTTTTAGATAACTTTTATAAGAATTTCACTATTAAGAATGGTTTACAATAATTACATAGTTGTTGTGCACTATTTAGAAACTGAAGAGATTTTATGTATTGTTGTTTTAAATTTTAAGTGTTCTGCCAACATTATCCTATATGCCATATTATGTGACATACATTTCACTCTATTTGCTGAAAACTCCAAACTTTTGAGAGTTTCTGAGGTTCATGAAACCACGTAAAATATCACAAAATAAAACTACACATGGCATTTTCAAAAAGGGGGGGCCTCTTGACAACTGTAAAAAAAGGGGGGCCTGAGGCGATCGCCTCACTCGCCTCACCCAATATCCACCACTGCTGACAACATGTCAGATCAAATTACAATAAAGATGATATCTTTAAAATAAATCATCCCTTTTTCTATCAAGCAATCAATACGGTCTGTGGAATTTAATGTTTTATTAACCGAGACACAATAAACCGGAACAACAGTTTATAGAGATCAAATTCATGAACAAAAATAGAGAACTCACAGTTTAATCAAATTTTACAAAAAGTCCTACTATGACCACATGAAGCGGTGTTCTAAGTTTCGACGCTCATGTTTTAACACAGTGGTCCCCAAACTTTTCGAGCATGGGGCCGTATAGACATTTTTGGACCTCCTCGGGCCAAAGCTAGAGACCAAAAAAACAAAGATCTTTACTTCCATTCTATCTCTGATTTCACTAATATTCTCCCAAAATCATAGTGATCTCTAAAAAAAAAAAGGTCTTCACTTTGTTTCAATCTCTAATTTCACTATTTTTCTCCCAAAATTCTCGACATAATTCAATCTAATTGTGGCTCAGAGTGACTGCACATATTTTTCAACAGAGCTCCGCGGGCCGTAGTTTGGGGACCACTGTTTTAACATATTACGAAGTAAAAGCTAACAGCACTTGACAAATTTTTCGCATAGTAATACATAAAAGTTTAAAGTGTCACTAAATTTTGCGAAAATAGTCAAAATTTGTTGCAAATACAGATTAGTTTCAGCCCACAAAAGGTTTTCTGAAAATGTAGACTTTACAAAGGCCAAATTGTATTTGTGTGTGTGTGTGTACGTTTATAAGAAAATATTTAAATTAGACATTCTTTAGAAATATTAAAAGCTAGTCCACATTTACGCTTGACGTAGGTTTGTTGATTTAATCAATTTTGTACGTCGAGCGTATGAGCCAGGTGTAGGCCTTTAAGGTGGTACTTAAAAAATGTTTACTTTGTTTTTGTGAAAACGCTTCATCGTAAAATGTCAATTTTTTAAAAGTAAAACAAAGGATATAAATTTAATTTAACTAATTGTAATTAACACAGCTAAGTTTTAGAATTTCTTCTCATTGTTGACGTATGATATATTAACAAAAACAATAAAAAAGGCTACTTTATTAGAGCAAAGTAGAAGAAAAACGTAAATTAAACAAACAAGAACTTAAAAACCATTTATGTACATGTCATAAATACAGTACAAGTGTCACAAAAAAAGTTTATACAAATGGATTCTTAATAACGAAAGAACTATGTTTTAACACCTTATAAATTATTTGTGCCCCAATTTAAAAACAAATTTTGCTTAAAAAGAAATTTCAATTTAGCCTAATCAGGGTAATGTTAGTTTTTTAAACTTCAATATACTGTAGTTGCATAAAAACAAGTATAGAAAAGATAGAGAATAAAGGCGAAACGGCATAAAAGATTTTTTGATTATTTTGTCAACTTTTCGCTAATATTCAGGATTTTGCTGATTAATATTGCTTGAGAACATGAAAAAAAAATTTTTTTTCAACTCAGTCATTGGTTATGTTTATCACATTAATAGTAATAAAACTCGGTTTTTACCAATGAAATAATTCATCGGGATCTTTTCGATGCTTGATAACAACAACAGCGATAATCACGATGATAACAATCGAAACTACGCATCCGATCGCGATTCCGACAATGGCTCCAATCTCTGCAAGAGAAAAATAAAGAGAAGAATTTAATTTTTGAAACAATTTATTTGCTTTAATTACAAAAACTTGATTTTTAGTAATGAATAAGCTTCTACCGGAACGAGAACCTATGACAATTTAAACTGCTGTATGCGAATGATTCCTAATAGACGATTGCGCATCCAAAGTTAAAAATTATATTTTTTACTATTTATTTTCAGTGAACTTTTAAACTATTTTTTACGTTAAAGATTGAATCTAAACAAAGCAGTAACTTCTCCCAACTCATAGTTTTTTTACCTAATTCCGAAGACTGAAGTTCAAAGATGCTGTTGACGCTCGAAGGTTTGTTCACGTTTGTTGTAGTGGATGAACTTGTAGGTGCTTAAAATCAACCAAGCATGAACTTTTAAAGTTTCAAGTTTTTTCACAATCTTTGAATTATACAGCAATTCACAGCAATTTAAATACTGAAAATCTATATTACTATAGGTGTGTTAAGCGGAAAATTTTTGAACAAGAAATTTTAATCATTTTTTGTCAACTTGATTTTAAAATAATATTAGTTATTGATGCATATTTATTGATAAAAATCTAAAAATTTCTATTGTATGAATAAATAAATATTTGCTATTTTCGATGAAATTGTTAAGACACGGTACTTGCCTTAGCTTAATTCTTGATCAGATATGCAAAATAACATCTTTAATGTTTCAAACTTATATGTTTTTTCATCAATTCAAATGGAAGTTTTACCCTTACCACCGGTGACAGCAAGCAAAGCAGGCTACGCCGTCTTAAAAACGACGTTCCTCAGGGATCGGTCTTTGCTCCCCTCCTATTTAACATCTATACGTACGACCTTCCTTCCATGATTTCCACAAAGTTTGCTTATGCTGATGACTTAGCATTGTTGTATTCTTCTCGAAACTGGAAAGACTTGGAGGGGACTTTAAGCCAAGACATGTCTACGCTTTCAGCGTATCTCCAGACTTGGAGGTTGAAGCTCAGTCACACTAAGACGGTGACGGCAGCCTTTCACTTAAATAACCGAGAGGCCAAACGTGAGTTAAAGGTCTACAACAATGGTAGACTTTTACTGTTCTGTCCAACCCCTACTTACCTTGGGATAAACTGGACAGATCGCTCACCTTTCGTCACCATCTAGTGGCATTGCGCAAAAAACTATCCTCGCGCGTCACACTGTTGAGGCAACTTGTGGGCTCGGGATGGGGTGCGGGTGCTAAAACACTGCGCATAGCCACCTTATCTCTAGTCTACTCAACAGCTGAGTACTGTGCGCCAGTCTGGTGTCGCAGTGCTCACACTCGTTTCATCGACAATGTCTTAAACGACGCCTTGCGCATAGCTACTGGATGCCTGCGTCCCCTCCAACGGACCACCTACCTATACTCTCAGGCAGTGGTGGGTATTGGGTGAGGCGAATGAGTCAGTCGCCTCAGGCTCCCCTTTTTTTGGGGGCCCCTCTCGATTTTAGGCCCCCTCGAAAATAGCACATATAGTTTTGAATCCGCTGCAGTTGTTTTTTTTATTTAGAGAACACCCTGATTTCGGGAAAAAATATGCAAGCCAAGATTAGACCTCTTTTCTCAGACAACATCTTCTTCTTCTTCTCCTTTCGGCCTTTCCCTTTAGTCAGGGGTGGCCACAGCGTATCATCATTCTCCACATCTTTCTGTCTTCAATGTCCATCTCCTTCGCACTAACTTCCTCCATATCTTCTTTTACTACATCTAAAAATCTTCTCTTTGGTCTCCCTCTTTTTCTCTTTCCTGGTAACTCCATTTCCATCATCTTTCTTCCTACATACTCTTGGTCTCTCCTCATGACATGTCCATACTACCTCAGCCTGCCCTCCCTCATCTTCATTCCTAACCGTTCTACCTTAACAGTACTCCTGATGTGCTCGTTTCTAATCTTGTCTTTTCTCGTCACTCCCATAGTAAACCTCAGCATTTTCATCTCTGCGACTTCCATCTCTTCCACTTGTTTCTTTGTGACTGCCACTGTCTCAAGTCCATACACCATTGCTAGTCTTACCACTGAACTGTACACTTTTCCTTTTACTCTAGCTGATTACTCCTGATACTCTTCTCCATCCGTTCCATCCTGCCTGTACTCTCTTCTTTACTTCCCTCTCACAACCACCACTTTCTTGTACCGTTGATCCCAAATACTTAAATTCTTTTACTCTTGGCACTTTTGTATCCTCCATCTTTACTGTTTCGTCATCATTTCCTCCATTTCTGCACAGATATTCGGTCTTTGACCTACTTACTTTCATCCCTCTTCTTTCCAATGCACATCTTCAGGATTCTAATTTCTGCTCCACTTCTTCCCTGGTCTCTTCGCAAATCACAATATCATCAGCAAACAGCATCGTCCATGGTGCTTCTCTCCTTACTTCATCCGTTAGCCTGTCCATTATCACTGCAAACAGGAATGGACTTAACGCTGATCCCTGGTGCAGTCCAACCTTAACCTTGAAACTTTCTGTAGTTCCTACTGCACACCTCACCACTGTTTCGCTTCCCTCATACATATTCTGTACTAGTTGTACATACTTTTCCACTATTCCGGATTTTCTCATGCAGTACCACAGCTCTTCCCGTGGAACCCTGTCGTAAGCTTTCTCTAGGTCTACAAATACACAATATTCGTATAGCTCTCTTTGACCTTCCCTGTATTTTTCCATCAACATTCTTAAAGCAAACATGGCATCGGTAGTTCCCTTTCCTGGCATAAATCCATATTGCTGTTTGCTGATCTCCACTCTATCTCTTAACCTGGCTTCAATAATTGTTTCCCATACCTTCATTGTATGGCTCATTAGCTTTATTCCTCTGTAGTTTCCACAGCACTGTGCATCCCCTTTGTTTTTATAGATTGGGATAAGCACACTCCTTCTCAATTCTTCTGGCATCCGTTCACCCATTAATAGTCTGTTGAACAGTCTGGTCAAAAACTTTATCCCCATCTCCCCCATGCACTTCCAAACTTCTATTGGTAACTCATCTGGCCCAACCGCTTTATCTTTTTTCATCCTTCTTACTGCGTTCTTTACTTCTTCTCTACTGAATTCACCTCTTCATTAACCACTTCTGGTTCCTCTGTCCTAGGTTCTCTGTTATTTTCCTCATTCATCAGTTTCTCAAAGTACTCTTTCCATCTCTTAAACACTGCTTCTGAATTTACCATAACATTACCGTTTTCATCCTTTATAACCCTCATGTGTTGTACATCTTTCCCTGCTCTGTTTCTCTGCCTAGCCAATCTGTACAACTCCTTTTTATCTTCTTTTGTTTCCAATCTAGCATACAAATCGTCATACACACGTCCCTTTGCCATCGCAACTGCCTTCTTTGCCTTATTCTTTTTTTTTCTTTGTATACCTGTTTAGTATTTTCATCTCTTATTTTGTCCCATACTTTCTTTGCCTCTTTCTTTTCTTTTATGCTCTTTTGAACTTCCTCATTCCACCACCATGTCTCCTTATCTCCTTTTCGTTTTCCAAATGTCACTCTCAGTACAGTTTCAACTGTTTTTCTTAGCATTTCTGCTGTTTTGTCCCACTCATCAGGTAACCTATCCTTGCCTCCCAAAATCCTGGTCACCTCTTGTCTAAACGCTTCTTGACAGCTTGTCTCTTTCAGTTTCCACCATCGTATCTTTGGCTTTACTTTCTGTGCTTTTTTCTTTTTCACCATAAAAACCATTTTGCATACCACCATACGGTGCTGCTTTGCGACACACTCATTCAATATTACCTTACAATCACACATTTCTATCAGGTTCCCCCTTCTGCACATCACATAATCTACTTGGGTACTTTTTCCTCCACTCTTATATGTCACCCTGTGTTCATCTTTCTTAAAATAAGTATTGACAATCGCCAAATCCATCCTTTTCCCAAAATCCACAACCATTGATCCTTCCTTATTTCTTGTTCCAGCACCGTACCTCCCCATTATTTCCTCATCCCCGATGTTTCCTTCGCCCACATATCCATTAAGGTCTGCATCAAGAACTATCCTCTCTTCTTTTGATATACTTTCTATCAATCCATCCAGGTCTTCCCAAAAATCATATTTCTCCTCCATGCTGTTGTTAACCTGTGGTGCATATGCGCTTACTTAGGATGGACCCATTTACCTCCAGCTTCATGGCCATCAGTCTGTCCGACACCCTCTTCACCTCCAGGACACTTTCAGCCAGCTCCTCCCTCAGCATTATCCCTATCCCATTTTTTCTTCCATCAGCTCCGTTGTAAAATATTTTACATCCACCTCCAATGTTCCTTGCTTTACTACCTTTCCACTTAGTTTCTTGTAGGCACAATATGTCTACATTCCTTCGCTCCATCATATCTTCCAGCTCTCTTCCCCTTCCAGTCATCGTTCCAATATTTAAGGTACCCACCCTTATGAGTGAGCATCTTCCTTTCCATGCTTCTCGCTGCTTCTTTACTCGCCTTCCTCCTCTCTTTCTGCTCTTATTTTCACTTTGTTTAGCAGTAGCATAATTTCCGAAGGTGCCCTGCTGTGCGACACCTGAGGCGGTTGTTGGTAACCCGGGCCGCGACCGATCCGGTATGGATTGACAATGATTACGCATTTATATAAATCTGGCAAAAAAGTTTTACGCCGGATGCCCTTCCTGCCGCAACCCTCCCCATTTATCCGGGCTTGGGACCGGCATCAAGAGGCATAGAAATGTGCGACTGAAAGCTGGGTTTTTTCTTAGACAACATCAATTTTTGAAAATTCTTGTCTCGGGCCCCTAAATTGGAATATCCACCACTGCTCTCAGGCATCCAGCCAGCTGAGCTTTGCCGAATAGAAGCGACACTCTCCTTGGCTTACCGTGGATCTCTGGACCCTGATCATATCTTGTATGGTCTTTTAAGTGGGTCCTCAGATACTCGCCAAGTGAGACTAAGATCCAGACGCCCGTTTGTGCCAGCTGCGCGGAATCTTTTGGACAACCTTGCCAGACTTGGCATCCGCGCTTTTGAATGGACAAACCACAAATGGAAAACGGAGTATTGTAAAAATGCTTCCAAGCTCCGTCCTTTTGTGCCCGAGACCGGTGCCAGGCCTGTTGGGATGGGCTTACCCCGAGAAGCTTGGGTTAAGCTCAACCGCCTGCGGACTGGTGTTGGGCGATTCCATTCGTCCATGCACAAATGGGGTCTCGCTCCTTCACCGAACTGCGAGTGTAGCGCCTCTGAGCAAACCGCAGACCATGCACTAACAGCGTGCCCTATACATCGGGTACCACATGGAGCACGAGGTCTGACGGTTTTGGATGACGAAACTCGATGCTGGCTTAATAACACCACTGCCAGCATCTGATTCAGGCAGTGCAACAGTCTGGAGTAGTAAAAGGATAAACCCTCGGCCCCAGTCCTGCTTGTGTCTGACCTGGAGTGGATGCCCTTCAAACGATGACGACGACGACGATCAATTCAAACTTTGCTATTTGCAAATGTGGAAATCTGATTCTGACTTTGAAACAATGGTATCATTAAACATATTCTTTAAGCTGCACTTCATATGAGTTTTGCAAAAATTATAGAAACAAAGTGATTAAATTTTAGATTTACTTGTTGGCAACTGTCCAAGTTGGAAATTCTCGATTTCCGCAGGGTTTCTCGAATCTGAAAAAGTAGTTTTTATGATAGCATTGTTTGCAAAATTATTAAGTAAAAAGTTTTTTATGTTTGTTTGTCAGGCTATTTATTTGTTAAACAATATGGTACGGTTTCCTGTCAGCTATGCAAAAAAAAATTTGAACTGTAAAATAGCTGACAGCATTGCATGAAGCCAAACTAACTAACTTATAATCATAATAATAATAGCAACACTTTGATCGAAGATTTTCTTATTCAATTAAGTTTTTTTTATTTTATTAAATCACTACTAATAGCGGAGCTAAATGATTTGGTGCGAGTATTGACAACAGACCCAGTTAAAGAAAGGGCCGTTCACACGCTCACAAGCATCAATCATTATTAGGATGTTCTGGCATTGAATTTAAAGCATTTAACGTGCCAGTTGTTTTACTGGGAAGAAGTGTTTTGAAATCGGTCGCACGAGTATTATGGGGTTATGTTACAAGCGTCCTATTAATAACAAATCAGATCGATACGGTCGTCGTTCAAAGCCTATTCGGCCCATCTTGTTTCGTCCTTGAAAAAGACACTTTATAGCACTTTTCTCTGCTGGGCTTTCTTAACAAGCAACTATAAATTTCAGCTTTGGCTTAAAAAAAAATTTAAAAAACAAGTAGAAAATTTTAACTGGACATCAATAAAAATCAACAGTAAGTCGAATTAGTTCCTTGACGGTTGCCTTAAGTGTAACGCTGTTGAGGCTTTCCGAGGCAGTAGAAATAAAACAAAATATAAAAAAATTCAATCAGTTATATGATAAGCATTGAAACAAACATTGCCGACTTCAAAAAAAGTTTCCAAATATCTGATTGCAGAAACAAAGTATTTACAATTTTTGGAGCTGCTCGAAAAATTGCAGAAATAAGCAAGAAATGAGTTTTTGTACTTAAAACTTGATATGATAAATTTTTGACAAATAGTGACTTTATTTTGATCTATAAAATCTAGTAAAAAGACTCCTAAGCAACGGAAACTAACATTGTGTAAGTTTCAAGATGTTACAAAGCCCTGCAAAAAAATTGTCTTTAGTGATTTTAGCAGACCTAATCATGGTTGCCATATTGTTTTTTTTTCCGCCAAATCTGAAAAATTTGGTTTCTTTAAAGGTGTTTGGCATCCAAATTTAACGTTTGGCCTTTTGACCTTTTTTATAGAACAAAATCTCAATCTTGTAAGTTAGAATTTCTATTAAATATTTCAAGTTTATAAGCAAAAGTGTTAGAATTTTCATTGTTGACTAAATCTTCCATAAAAAAGAAACAATGGCCTTATATTTTTACGTTTGGCTTTTGACAGTCTGTTTGGCCTTTTTTCAAAAATTAGTCTAGAAACCCAGAATTTTATTATAACAAATAGCACTTTGGATCGATTGCTGCGTTTAAAAGAACTAAATGAATGAGTATCTTTATAAAGAAAGGATAAAAGTAAAGAAAAAAACTTTAAAATATGAAAAAAAGCTTCTTGTTGTGCTTTGTGCTTGTTATGCCAACGTAAGCTTAAAAATATAATTTTTAAACACTTGCTAAAACCAATAAAATTTTAAGCAGTGGCGTGCAGTCAGGGCATACAAGTCATGCAATGCATGACCAACGAACTTTCCTAAATGTAAAAAATAATTATGTATATTATATACATATAAATTTTTAAGCAGACTTATTACATAATGAATTTAGTACGTTGCGAATTCTGTGGAACGCATATTTCAAGTCACAAACTCAAAAGCAACGTTTAATTAAACATGACATGCACTAAAGAAATTGCATGACTTTACTCGTATAAATGAGCTCTATTGTGACGTCATTTTAAGCACCCTTTTATATTCGCTACCGCATGCAATTCTCAAATTGCATACAGACTTTTATACAAATCTAGATACAAGTATTTGCAATAAACAACCGTAGGTAGCAGTGCTGTTTAACATATCATCGTGGATTTTGTTCGTTCTTTCTAATATTTTAAAAATTAAATAAGTAATTACATGTTTTGTATTAATTTCAGAGCTTAATTTTATGTTTTTTAAATATTTTATTTTAGGTTTGTTTAGGAGGAGTTAACCCATTAATTCCCAAGCATAGACCAAAGAATATTTTGGTAATTTTTTTTAGCTTATTTTGTTTCTTTCCCACAACTGATCACTTTTGACCAAAAAAGTTTTGAATTTTTTTGTTTGTTTTTTTAAAATTACTTGTTCCATTTTCGGAACATTGGGAAGTTCCGACTATGCTATTCGCTATGTTTCGCTTGGTAACCCAATACTCGTTTATTGTGTCATTTCTTGCGTCGGAACATATTGAAATCAAACCTGACGTTATCTACTACACTGGAATTATCAAAACACCCATTTTATGAAATTTATGTAATTTTCAACAAATAAGAAAAGCGTAGAAACAGATATTGCAGTGCAGAGATAGTTCAAAAAGTACATAATAATATATGTTTGTAGCTTCGCAAACTTCAGGCATGTTTGTCATGGAAAATCACGGAGCACTTTGTGAAGCAGAACCTCACACTGGTTGCACATGGTCATCGCACTTTTTTGGCATAGCTTGCAACGTCCCTGTTTTCCAGCTGATACGCAAATATGTACAGACCCTGAGAATCTAATACCGTCTACCGGCATTCGGCTGGGTCCTGGTCTACATGATTTGTCTGGTACTCTCCCAAGTAAAGTTCGCACTATTTCTCTTCGGAACTGAAGGTGATTCATGGTCCCACCAATCTCGTTGTGTAGTCTCCAAGCAGCAACAACGGACATATTTAAAAAGTTTGCACATAAACACCACCACCACTTTTTCCTACGCGTCGGGGTCGGTATTCACTAAGAAAGCGATCAAGGAGATCGACTCCACCCATGTATTTGTTGTAGCTTCCACCATTCGGGGCTGCGTTATATTTATTTTGCTTTTCTTTGCGGCACTCCACCTTCGAACCGTATTTGTGGGCTCTGTACCTTTAAAATTGCTCACAATGCAGACTGGCTTGTTGTCATTCCATTGACACAAGATTACCTCTCCATTGCTGTAGGTTTTAAATACTCTGCGCTTGTTCTTTTTCATTATCGCTGCAAGAGTCAGTGGGCAGTTTTGTATTCTGTTCTGGTAAATAGTTCTGGTACCTCGTATGCCCTTTCTTGTCAAATATCTGCAAAGGGCTGTTCAACTAAAAAACTGTCAAAAAAATTGCATGATTTGAATAATTTTCAACTACTTCAGTTACTTTATTTACAACTCGCTTTCCTAAAGGCTCACTTGAATGCATGTATTTGCCAGTGTATACACAAAAACGGAACCGATAGCCTTGGACAGATGCAAGAAACCATATATTCATCCCAAATTTCACTGGCTTATTTTCTCGTATTATCTACTAATTATTGCTTTGTGCCTCTATCAGACTTTATGACTTTTTAATCTAAGACTTTTATCAGTTCTTAAATGTTTCCAGTTTTATACAAAGGCCTTTGTGACGCTTCATTACAGTAGACAGTTTTGTGTATTGTGCAATGTTAGTTATTTAGCAGTTTTGTTCATTGTGCATTGATTGTGTGCTTTTTCTTTGTCCGAAAAACTCTACAAGACATTGTGTGTCAATTGTATAGTCGCCACTTCCCAATGTTCCAAAAGTGGAACATTACAATACATTATAAAAAAACAGTACTTTATTTTCATTTGCCTGGCGTAAAAAAATTTTCATTTATTCAGTGACACATACTAAGCTAGAAAATGTCTTTGAAACGAATTTTGAATTTGCGTGTGCTTTGCGAGACGAACTTTGACCTCTCAATTAGCTTACATCTATTATTTTCAAAAAAGCTAAAATGCTTATTATATTGTACCACCCTTCTACTTCACAAATATCATAAAAAAAACCTGAAACTTTAACCTAAACATGTCAAAATAGCCGTTGAAAAAATGTTCCACTTTCGGAACATTGGGAAGTAATGGGTTAATGTAGCATGAAATGACTACTCTAGTAGAATTTTAAAAATGATGATAGATATGAAAAAGTCTTTATTATTTGCTTTGAAGCCATTTTACAATTTTTTTAATACATTCAATGAATAGGCATACCAATTGCATTACCAGCCTCAGAGGTCACCGCACGCCACTGATTTTAAGGTTGTTTGTTTAGAACTAGTTTGACGTTTTCAAAAATTAAGTAGTAATTTCAAGGCATAATAACTAGGGTAAAAAAACGCAGACTGGCTGACGCAACCATTTTAACTCAAGCATCTAGCAGATTATTTATATTATTTGGAAATTGTATAAAAAAACAGCGCTTTTAAACATTCAAACGGGACTCACCAAGTTGCATCAGTGGTAAAGCAAAAGTGTTCACATCATTGTTCTCTGAAAATTCTCGGTTTAACATTTCTACTGACATAGAATCTTCCATCAATCTGACTTCAAATCTAAAAACAACATACTGTATGTAGAAAAACGTAAATAAAAATAATGCTTTTAGTTTTTCTTTTTTTTTTTGTACCACTCAAGTAGTGGTTTTGTGAAAATTGTTTGTTAACGTTCTTTATTTCAAGTACTGTCGACCTTAAACTTGTCATAGCATATGATCCTTGATAAAATTTATAAGATGTATTTGTTTGCTATGGTAATTTCGAATTATTTTCACTCGAAAATTGACTTTAAATAATTCACTTACGTTTTTATTTAGGAAATGTGTTGATTACTAATACAATACTAATACTAATATTAATACAATTGTACGGACCATAATTAATGCACGCAAAAAATTTGTACAATCAGCAAATGCATACCGAAAATAGCAAAACTAAGCTTTAAACAAGACAAAAAAATAGACTAGAAGCCAAGAAAAAATTTACAAGTTCAGTTGATTTATGTGTACCAAATTAGATACAAAATAAAACTTTAAAATAATTGCACTTTAATCATAAACTAATTTCTTGTTTATAAAAAATTTTGATTGGAGGTTTCCACAACATGACTTTTTTACGCTGAGGTGACCATAAAGCAGCACCTCATTTCAGAATTTCTAAAGTTTGTATTTTTCTGTTTCATTCTTTACATGCTTGCACTTTCAAAAAGTACAGCCAACTGGTTACCAATTCGAGTTGAAAACCAAAAAAGTCTTTACTTTGATTTCTAAAAATTTTAAATACCTTTTTTGGTTTTCAATTGAAACTGCCGTCAAATTTATTATTTCTGTACAACGGGAATGAACTGATTTCTAGACACAGAAACCTTTGACGGGTATTTATCCTTTTTTAATCAAATTATCAAATTATCATCAAATTAATCAAATTTATCACTCAAACAATTTTTTACATCTTATTCAAATAAAAGTGTAAAAACAACAAAAAAATAATTTTTAGTAAAGAATTGAAACAATTAAAAAAGTAAAATAAATAATATATTTTAAAAGAGAATTTTAACTGTTTGATCGCATATTAACTGATAACCACGATTTACTTTTCTCTAAAATTGAAATTCTTTAAAAGCTTCTTGCAATTTAAATTGGAAGCATTTTACAATTGAAAAGTTTTAAGACATTTCTGGTAACCGGCGAAATTCTTAAGTCAATTTGCCAAGAAGCAGGAGGCCAGATGAGGCGGCAAAAAGCGAATAAAAATTCTCATTTCATTTTTTCATTTTATCTTTATATTCATGCTTCTGACCCGCAGCAAAGCAACAGCGGAACTAAGGCTTAGGGCAAGCAAGTACCCCGACCTGCTTCCAGAGAAGCCAAGATATTACTATCCGCTTGAAATTTTTTATTTTGTTATTTTAGTTTTATAGAAAAATGATTAAAATATTGGAACTGCTTGGCAAGACCACCAAGGAAGGGAAAGTGCTATAAATTGTCTTTCGCAAGAACGCAACAGAATGGCACAAATAGGTTTTGAATCGAGACCATGTCGATTATGTCGACCATGTCGACACGATTTTATAGAAATCGTGTCGAATTTTGTAGAAATCGTGCTCATCACCTGAGCGCAAAACTCAAAATCCAATAATGTTGTACAAAGTAAACATTCAAACAAAAAACAAAGTCCAAATAAAATACAATATAAAACAAGAAGACAGGCGATGAAGTGGAAAGTAAGTGAAATGCAGTAAGGTAAAGCGAGGTGATGAGAAGGGGAAATAACGAATTTGCGACTATTATTTACAATAGTGCGCGGCTAGTTTGATTATTCGTCCGCGTCTAGTTTGTCTCATGGCGCTTGTTGCACTTTATGGCGCTAGAACATTTATTCCTGGTAAGGTAACTTTAATAATTTACGTTGAAACGAATGAGCAAAGCAGTGTTTTTTTTTAAATAACCAAGAGCAGCCAGCATGCCCGCTGTAACCATTCGACTTCGGAACCGCGTTGAGAAACGCTGTTCTAGACAAGGCAAATTCATTAGTTGTGGAAATCGGAAAAATTTAATCGTTTCCAAGTTTGATTTGTTTTGAACTAAACGTTTATGAATCTCTTTTTTATCTCTCGACAACTTTTTCAAGCTTTTTTGTTCGAGTCCAAGTTTGACGATAAAATTCTGCGAAAAGAGCTGCTACAGCATATGTTTTTTTAAATACTTTTACAACATCGAACTATCTGTCATGAGTTCGAATTAAATGTTGTAACACTAATACTTGAATACCAACTAGATGTTAATATTAAAACTTTTAATTTAATTACTAATCGCGTCAAACCAAAAGCGCAAAAATTAGGATTTACAGCTTCTCTGTCAATTTTAACATGGCAAAAGTATAGTGGCATATGGTTATTATAAGATTTTCGGCCGGAAGACCTGTCCACTCGGTCCTGTTCTATTCTGGGCACAGTTTGTTTATATTTGAACTCGCCATAGAAATAAAATAAAGTTGACACTTAATTTAGCAAAAATACTATAAAACAAAAATCTCAATAGTACAATGTTTTTTATGTACCTAAATACCAAATATAACTGAGAGTCTTGGCAAAAATTTCAAATTTTAGAAGTTTAAAAACATTAATTAAAGTATCAAAATTACTTACACAACAGAGTTAGTACTTTCATTGGTCCTTATTATTCTGATGGTACATTGGTTTGAATTGCAATTGAAAGCATTTTGAAGCAGAAGAGTGAGTTGGTTAACAATGGATGTATGCTCAGACGATGAGGGGTCTAAGACTGCTGAGTCAGGAACAAAATTAGGACTTAAATTCACTTCAAAAGAAAAGGTCAATGTTGGAGCTGAAAAAGGACATAAAGTAATTAAAATTACCCGATAAATAAGATATTTTTGAAAACTTTTTAGTGACAACATTAAATTTATTTATTTTTAACTAATTTATAATTATGAACACAAAATATTTATGTTTTGTTAAAAATTTAAAAAAGTAATCCCAGATTCTTATTTTAAATACTTTACCTGTAACGTTTGCCAGTACTGCTATCTGGCTACGAATACCGGCGCTATTGACCGTAAAAAGCGCAAAGTTATAAAAAGCTCCAAGAGTGATGCCATCCAACTGAACAAATCTGCCCAGCACATTTTGAATCATGAAAGTATCCCCCAGTGAGTTGCTTGCTTGAAGTGTAACGGTCGTGCCGTTTGGAAGCCTCGCAATCTCGAAGCGAACAGTCGCATTATTCAATGTCCCGCTCAGCACAGTGGGCGGAAGAGGTGTATCAGCTGCAAAAGAATAAATGTCCTTACCACAATATATAAAAATAAGTAAAGTGAACAATGATTTCGACCTGATACACGAGTCATTTATGTAACTAGGAACTAACATGGAAAAATGGCTACAGTTGTCTAACTCAGTGGTTTTCAACCTTTTTGGTGGAGCGGAACCCCAATGAAACATTACAGAGGCTTGAGGAGCCCCTGTGCAATAATTTGATTGTCTTATGACAAGGTGGTCCAAATTCTGCACTTTTGTGGGCCACTTTTCAAAATTATTCGAGTTTGCGGACCGTAACCGGTTAAAAACACCTATTTTCATCCCAAAATCAGGGTGTTCTCTAAAAAAAAAAAAAAAAGGTCTTCACTCGGAATCGGTCTCTGAAATTATTAATACAAACTTTAAAAAATTACATTTATTCTCGTAAAAAATTCAATGAAAAACTTGAGCCTAATGTTTCTTGCAAAACTTTTTAAAATTGGGTCGTGTTTTTGATAGACACACACGAAGTTCATCTTGCGGAACCCCTGAACTGTTCTGACGGAACCCCGGTTGAAAACCACTGGTCTGACTACTTGTTATAACTCACAATCTCTAAATTCAACTTGACACGAAACTACGATCTTTTATTGCAACAAATTATTTTTACAAGCAATTTTTATTTTCAGTTAAACGTTTGTAAAAATAAAACCAAAATAAAATCAATAAATATAAATAGAATAAGTAGGGTAAGAAAGTTTAAAAAATTTCAAACAATTGCTTTTAATTGAAAAACTTAAAAACTTTCCGATTAAAATGACGAAAAATTATTAAAAAGCCAGAGTTACAAAATTTCTAAAACGGCTTAAAATTCTAGAAAATTGAAATTTAGTGGGACAGGGCAGATTAGTTAAAAAAACTAAAATTCAAAGCTTGAAAGCGATTCTATAAATTAATAATGTCAAGTTTAACAATTGCAGGGTTGAACACTTGGAGCAATCGTGGACTACCTCAAATTTAAAATATTGTGATTTTGAAGAGCTTTTTTTCAAAATAAGAGGAGTGAATAAAACAGTTATTGTTTCAAAACGGGTCTCCCAAACAACATTAAATATCTTGCTGGTTGGAAGTTTCCTCTTCCTATGCAATATAATTATTTTTTTCTAAAATATTTGAAAAGCACCAAAATATGTTCATATATTTCAAATTTGTCATAAATAAAAACAAAAAAAAGTCGATTGTGTTCAGGCCAACGTAAAAATCAAAAACTTGAAAACTTAGCTTAAGAAATTTCTAGGTCTACAAAAGGTTAGTTTTATTTAAAGATAAAATTTTTTTCTTGATATTTATGCATGGTTGAATGTTGCGAATAATATGTAAATTTAGGATGTGAAAAAAAATATTAATAGTTTATGATTTATTTCAATAGAGTTTAAGAAACAAGTAAAACAAATTAAAAAATATTCAAAAGGAAAATATTTCAGTAACATTCTAAGTAAACCTATTATTCGCAATTGCATGACTAAAAAATTATAATTGAAAACATACTTTATTACAACTTATGAAATGAATACAAGCCTAAAAATATTAATAAGTTTAAAGAACACTTTTATCTCACTTTTTTCTTATTTATAAAAAAAAACAACTTAAGAATATTAAAAAATTTGAATTATTTTGAAAAAAGATTAAACATTTGCATAAGAACAAAGACATTTATTTTGACAGTTTGCTTGCATTAAGGTTAGGCTTAGTTGTTTTTTTTTGTGTTACAAAGCTTTACAAAAATGTTTAGAGATTAAATCTATTTCCTTACGTGTTGTAAATACGGAAGAAAAAAAAGATCTATCTCTTTGATTTTGATAAGTGTCATTTAAAGTGCTCAAAGTTGTTAATGGACTGTTCCCATAGGCTCTAAACCTATAAAAAACATGACGTTAGATAGTCAATACATCAAAAACATATAAACAACTTTTTTAATTATTTTATTAGTTTCTTTGTTGGGAGTGTTGTTGTAGAGGTTTCAGTTTTAAAACTAAAAAGATTTAAAAATATGCGCAACGTAAATCTACCAAATTAATAGAGCTTGATTATTTGAAAACATTAAATCCTGCACAAATATTTGGGCCTTGTCAATAATAACCAAACAAGTAAGTGGTGGGGAAAAAAAAATAAAAAATAATTTTTTTTATAAATTTGCGAGTTGAATATTAGAAATAGTTGCCACAATTATAATACAGGGTAGCCTACATCACAAAATTAAAAATTGAATAAAACTAATTTTTAATTTCAGAGTTTCAACTCTTCCATACTCACTCCACGACAAAATCTACAAGGCTTTGATAGATTTCTTGAATTTGAAAGTTTCTAAAGCCTCGGGATGTAATAAGAGCTGCGTTTAAATTTTCCCTGATACGCTGTTGTATGTCGCCGTGTTGAGTCGATGTCAAGTCGTCGTATTCTCTCAAATAATCGATTGCAGGTGAAAGTATAATTCGAATCGAGAAGACTTTAAGTGGCGCTGAAATTTTAGTCAGCTATTTAAGTTTTATCACCATTTAGAATTGTAATTATTTACTCAAATATATCTTGTCAACAATTATTCTATGCCTACTCAGCCAAAAGCTTTATATTTTAGTTAGTACGATGTAGTTTGCTTAAAACAAAAAAAATTCCCCAGGAAAAGTCGACGATTAAGAATAGGCTTACCTATGTCTACCAGACATTAAATATTTTACTTGTTTATTATTCGATTAATCAACAAATAAAAAAGGGATTAATTTTTAAATTGAACCACCAAGACAGAGCTCACCACTACTCTTTTGCACTCTCTATTTACAAGTAACGTAACTTGGATTAAACCTTAAAGATGGCAGTAATAAAATACACCGCTAACAAGGTTAAAAAATTAAATGCAGTTTCAAAGACAAAAAATACTTTGCTTTACTATAGTTCATTATCCGAGGCATTAAATTATTGTTCATTTAAAAGAACTTTTTAAAGAAAAGCAGACGCTTAGTGATACAAAACGCTTTGGAGAACAAAACCCGATTTGTCTACTCTAGTGAATCGCTTTAATGTCTCTAAAACGGAAGATCTAATTTTGAGTTTCGGGCCGGAAAACTGGACGTTATGTGTAGAACGCGAAGTTCTAAATCAGGGCTGCCCAAAGTGCGGCCCGCACAACAAGTTTTTGCGGCCCGCGACTGACTGTCTCATAATTTAAGCTTTTTTTGATTAATTCTTTTCAATTTTTTTAAAAAAAAAGTTACTGTCAAATTTATTGGCACTACTTTTTTCAAACATTAATTTCAATCAATTTTAGTAAACACTATTTGTTTAATGACGTCAGTAGAAGTAGAATAGGAAGCAGCAAAGTTACGCCTCGTTAGCTACTAGATAAGTGATAAAATAATGTTTTTCCTTTTACAGTATCTTTTATGTTGCTTTTATCACCGCGTAGTTTTTACAGATTAAATTTACAGATTTACAGACACACTCGTATTAAAAAACGAAGAGCTTTGTTAACTGCCGCATATTTTAGTCATCAAGTATTAAAAAATGAGTGCCGCTAAGAAAAGACAGATTGAAGATGAAGGTTCACGTTTCAGAAACAATGGATTGACTAGTATTTTTTTATTGCTAGTGCAGAGAAAGCTTTAGGTTTAATATGTAAAAAGAGCATACCTGTCATGAAAGATTATAACTTGAAGAGGCATTTTGAAAAAAATCACACAACTTACCAACAGCTGGTTGGAGAAAAGAGGACGCAAAAAATAGAAAAATTATAAAAAGAATTTGTTGCACAACAGTCAATGTTCAAAAAGTCAAACCAAAAATCGCAGGCTTCTACTCATGCTAGTTACGTCGTAGCTTATGAAATAGCAAAACGAGGAAAACCATTTTCAGAAGGTGAATTTGTCAAAGACTGCATGCTAAAAGTTGCAGAAATAGTGTGCCCTGATAAACAACGTGCATTCCAAAATGTAAGTTTGTCACGAATGACAATAACGCGTAGAGTTGAAGAAATTGGCAGTGACATTAATGACCAACTTAAAAGCGATATAGAAAAATATGTATCTGTGTCGCTGGCTTTGGATGAGTCCACGGACATTGGCTCCACAGCTCAACTGCTTATTTTTATCAGAGGAGTAACAGAAAACTTTCAAATTTCTGAAGAACTTTTCGCTATGATAAGTTTGAAAGATCGAACGCGAGGTTCAGATCTCTGCAATGCAGTGTCTGATGCTGTTGAAAAAAGTAATTTGAAATGGTCACAGTTAGTCGGTGTAACAACGGATGGTGCCCCCTCCATGATAGGAAAAGAATCAGGTCTTGTTACTCTTCTGAGAAAAAAAGCAATGGACAATTCTGAATCCGACTTGATACACTACCATTGTATCATTCACCAAGAAGCACTGGTTGCACGTGTTCTCAGCATGAATGACGTAATGAATGTTGTGGTAAAATGTGTTAATTTTATTGAAAAAACAGGATTAAACCATCGCCAGTTTAAGACCTTTTTCGAAGAGTGTAACGCAGAATATGAAGACGTTGTCTATTTTGCTGCAGTCCGATGGCTAAGTAAAGGAGCAACATTGATGCGATTCTTTTTACTTCGAAACGAAATTGCTGAGTTTTTGAATTCCAAAAATCAACAGGTGCCTGAACTGAAATGCTATCAATGGCTATGTGATTTATCTTTTTTAACAGATATTATGAATCATTTGAAGGGTTTAAATTTGCATCTTCAAGGAGCTGGAAAATTTGCTTCAGGTCTTTATGATCACGTGAAAGCATTTCAAAGAAAACTAGAATTGTTGCAAAAACAACTAAAAAAAGGAGATCTATCTCACTTTATTGCATGTAAAAAGCTAATTGAAGAAGATTAAAACGGCAATGAGGCATTGTTGCTACTACGTTCTGAAAAATATACCACTATGTTTGAGAATGTTAAACAAGAATTTCAGCGACGATTTTGTGACTTCCATTCACATGAGTCAGAATTTATGTTGTTTTCCAATCCTTTTCATTGTGATCCAGAAAGTGCACCTACTAATATGCAACTTGAGTTAATCGAACTGCAAGAAAGTTCTGACTTGAAATCATCTTTCCGAGATCTTCCTTTAGACAAGTTTTATTCCTTAGTCCCAGCCTCAACCTATCCAGCTTTGCGCAAGCATGCCTCCAGAATGGCTTCTCTTTTTGGAAGTACTTACATTTGTGAGAAGACATTTTCAGTCATGAACTTCAATAAATCGAAATATAGGACAGCACTTACTGATGAACATCTTCAATCAATCCTTCAAATTTCTACAACACAATACACACCAAGATACGGAAAACTTATTGGCGAAAAGCAACAGCTACATACTTCGCACTAGATGTGCTGGTGTCTTCGTAAATAATTTAATTTAAAACGAACTTTAATTTTATTAAAGTCTAGCACCGGTTTCAAAATTGTTTAATTTTCTAGGAAATAGACTTAAAAAATTTAATGTGTAGTTTTCAAAATAAAAATATTTCAAACTTTTATACAAAGCTTAATTGTGCGGCCCGCAGA
The DNA here is from genome assembly GCA_963680785.1 of Diplosoma virens. Lineage (NCBI taxonomy): Eukaryota > Metazoa > Chordata > Ascidiacea > Aplousobranchia > Didemnidae > Diplosoma > Diplosoma virens. The sequence continues at coordinate 43,903,414 of OY796882.1, read as the reverse complement.
AACTCAAAAAAAATGTAATGCAGCCGCTCCACAAAAACTTTGGGCACCCCTGTTCTAAATGCTCTGTTTCGTTGAGGCGGTGTTGCCGAGATGCACACAACAAACTTGTTACCGCTTCGACGTTATAAAAAGAGTAGGAAACAATAAAAGGTTTGCTTTTGTTTTGCTACAAAACACACGCTTCAGGCATTTTTTCAAAAAAACATTGGTTTTGATTATTATTCTGCGAACCTCAGTGTAATTGAAAGCCAAATAGAGCAGAGTAATAAAAAAATTAAAAAAATTATTCATAGCTTACCGATAACGCCGGCTGTGGTAGGAACGCTTTGATCACCAAATTTATTTATAGCGAACAATGAGAAATCGTATTGAACTCCCAATGTTATGTTGGTAAAATTTACGCTAGTCCCAGTCAAATTACTAGCTTCAACACTAAGACCCATGGTCGGTACGCCCATCACTGTTATAGTAGTGCCAAAAACTGGTCTATCAAAAGTTATTGTAATCTGTTGAGTGGTTCCAGTAATTGTTTGTACAGTGGGTTGCACGGGTATGGTCGCTAAAACAAAAATAAATTTTCAGTTTTGTGACGCAGATGGTAAAATGCTTTTCATGGAATTTCAGAGCTCTATCGCAAATTGCACTGGCGTCAACATCAAACAGAAAAATCAATTACACAAAATTGTATTTTTAAAGTAAATATTGAGCTAATTATCATGGCTGACTAAGTGCCTATGTATCTTTTTAGTTCTGTAGAAGTAAAGACGACAAATTTATAAAAATACAAAGGTAGTTACATTTATTTATTTGTTTTAATTGCCTGACAATCTTTAAAAATATTTACGTAACCTGTTGTGGTGGTAAACGTTGTTGGCGGAGATCTTCCAGCAGAGTTGAGTGCAAAAAATTGAAAAGAATACAAGGAAGATTGATTAAGATTGTCCAGTCTTGCCGTTGGGTCGCTGCTCAAACGGTTCATGATCTGTCTTCCATCAAATAGAACATCAATTTCATACTCATCCGCACCAAACGTCGGGTCCCAAGCAAATTCCAGAGAAGTTGCAGTAGCATTGGTCACTCTCACATTTTGCGGACTGGCCGGGGCTAAACAAAAGTTAGATGAGCTTCATTTTGCAGCTACCAATAAAAACGAGTTAGAAATTATTTGGTATAATCAAATATTGTATCAGTAGTTTTGGAAAAATAAAAGGTTTTGTTTATTCTTTTTATTTAACTTGATTAGGTTATAGTTAGCGAATATACTGTAGTTAGCGAAAAACTCCTCTCTAACTTTTTATCCGACACTCTACGGGAGGTAAACGTCGGAACGAAGGAAAAATACAATTGATTGTCTTATAAAACTGAACGAAAAAATGATTGAATGTTGAGAAAGGCATCAAAACGTGTAATCAGCGCAAGATTTTCAAGTTGTAAACAAACTTTTTTGGCGGCATAAATTTTGCCGGCATAATTTGATGTAAACGGCTTCTAAAGCAGATAAATAAAAAGACGAACGGAATACTTGTTTTGATTTTACTTTTATGTTTAACCGAAGGAGTTTCCAAGCAGGGCAAATTAAGATAGACCGCTTTTTCACCGAATGTGAAGCAGGTGATGTAATATCTATTAACTTGTGAGCAATTGTTTTCTCAATGACGTGGTCAGGGTAACCCTTTATGAGTAGCTTTAAAAAACGTATATACGCTAACCCTAAAAAAGTTTAGTGAATCAGCGATGGGTAAACAACACTTTTTAGTTAACCCTATGTGCGTCCAATATTACAATGATAAAAATTTACTATTCTTGCATTTGGCTGTTCGTCTTTTTATGTATCTGGTTAAAAAGTCACTTACATCATTTTATCCAAACCAAATTTGTGCTGCCAAATAGAGTTTGTTTATGACTTGAAAATCTTGCGCTGATTACGCGTTTTGACGCTTTTCTTTTTTAGCATCGAACCATTTCTTGGTTCAGGTTTATAAGACAATTAATTGTAATTTTTCTTCATCCAGACGTTTATCTCTTAACAAAAGTCCGACAAAAAGCTTAAAGATGAATTTTTGCTAATTAAGTTATGTTCGTGTCGTATTTTTTGTTCAGCTACTTTCCAGATTAGTAGGCCTATGGAACAGTTGTTTTTTCACACATCTGGTTGTTATGACTTGTACTCTTATGATTAACAAATCCTGATGCTTTTTATCATTGCTCGGCGGAATAAAAAAAATAAAAACGCTATCCTAAACTTTTTTTGAACGCGCGTTAAGCTTACAATTAAATAATCACAAAAAATAAACTTTAAAAATAATCCATTAATATTTACTTTAAAAAAAAATTTTGATCATGTTCGAGATTTAATACAATTTAAAAAGAATTACCAGCGTAATTAACGGAAAATAATTAAAGTATAAAATATTACATTGAATTCTATCGGTTGATGAATTCATATGGCCTTGTTGAAAATAAATACAATTTAGTGGTTGGAATACAAAATATTTATTTGTTTTGCACTTTTTAAAAAAAAAAGTTAATGTTTTTATATAACAAATACAAACATCTTTTTGAGTAGCAGCAAAGATTATCTACAATGATTTTTTCACTCCGTCGGCATTTACTTGATAAATCTAGCTTAAGACAAAATTCGGTATTAGGTTGTAATTTTGGCTTAAATTTTTTTAAAAAGGCATAATTTTCTGAAAAAGAAAGCTATTGAATAATAGTAAAACCATAAAAGATTAAGCTACAAATAAATCAGTTATTTTAAGTAATTTGTTTTCGTCATTTTCAAATAGATTTTAATAAAGTAGAATATTTACAAAAACATTGGCAATTCGTTTTTTACGTTCAGCAGTGCAAAAAGAAATTTTAATAATAAATCTTAAACGCTTTTGTTCCATTAAACACTGAACTAGATTTAATTTCAACATTTCTTACTGGTTAGTTGATTCAGAAATCCTGGATCACTCTTCTTCAAGCGTGTGAAAACTGTTACACTAATATTAAACTCTGAAGCAGGACAAAGATTTGAAATTAACACCATAAATCCTGTTCTATTAAAAATTTCTCCGTTTTCTTGAATAATTATTTCTTGGGTACAGTTATCGTTGCTTCTTACTCGAACAATGGAGAGAAAAACAACTTGAGGATCACTGATCCATCTGATGTACAATGTAGTGTCGGTTGCTTCAATTAAACGAACAACCGGAGTGTCTGGACCTGCAAAATTATCGTCGTTAAAATATGTGCAACAAAGTACTGACTGTTAATTTTCCGATTTCATTTTGATTTCATTTTGTTAAGAAAACTTAACTTACTAGTCGTAACGACAAGATTGCCAAAAGTAAAGCTCGGTTGATTTAAATGATTTAAAGGAGTGATGGACACCACGTAGTTTGTGAATGACATCAAACCACTAACAGTTCCCATTGTAAAATTGCCTACTGTTTCTATTCGCGGTGGTGCTGATCGATCAGATTCTCTATAAACAAATAAACAATATTATCTCTTGCTTTCGTATTTTCCTCGGAGGCTTTGGCATTATGGAATCTTACGAATTAATAAGCTTTATAGCGTATGAGTACTGTTGAAGAAATGGTGTTGATGACAATATCTAATAACGTGAACCACAAATTCTTCAGACTAGCAACACAAGGCTGGAGGTGTGAACCTCAATTAGAACAAGCGCAGCTATCAACGCTTTGCTCTGTCCAGAAAGCTGATGTATTACCGCACAATGTATGTTTCAATAAAAATTAAGTTAACGTTGGTTTTATATAAATCTAAACTTTTTTGATTTAATCCAATGTTTTAAAAAAAAAGTTAATGTTATCAGCTAGAAATGGCAAAACCAAAAAAAATGCAACTTACAAAACAACTGTAATTCGATAAGAAGTAGCGCCCGCAGCTGGAGACCAGCCAACTGTCAAGCTTGAACTAGTTGTTGAAATTTCCACTAAGGATGTCGAATTTCCGGGATCTAAACAATCAATTTGTAGATTAAAATCTTTTTATTAAATAGTTTCCTTTTTAGAATTGGTAGGCCTACCGCTTATTATCAGATCTCTCAGTGAACTTCTTTACTTTTTATCAGTTACGAATGCATTTAAATAATTTTTTATAAAATCATCTTATCTAACGCAGATACTGCAGGAGAATAATGTGCTTGAAATAAAAATGACTTTCATTCAAAGTAGGCAAATACTGTAAACTATCAAAATTCAGTTTTGAGAACACTTTTTCTGATAGAGAAAACGGAATTTCAGTTACAGTATTTTTAAATGATAACCTGTTATAATTGTGGTGCAGTTGATTTCGCTTGATTGGGGAATCCCGACGGCGCTTGTATTCACTGTTTTACCGACGACGCAACAGCTGTAATTTTGTCCTGGTCTGATCCCATCCATATACGAAAATGACGCGGACGAATCCGGTCTAAAACGCACAAAATTTTTTTTGCCAATAACTTAACTAGGCTGCTACAATACAATAAAAGAAAATTTAAATAAAAAACAACAGAAAAATTAAGCCTGTAAAGTCGTTTGATCACTTAATTTTTATTAATTACGTTTGCATTTCAATAATTGTTTCGTTGTTCAACAGAACTGTTACGCAGAAGGAGTCGGTCCCGGGTTCGGTCGACCATCCGGCCATGATCGTGGTTTGGGTCTCACCCATTGTCAAAAACCGTGGGCTAAGCGGAGCTGGAATAGAATGCATAAAATCAAATCATATCCGTCATTGTTAAATTACAACGCAAAACCTATATTATGGTAAATTCAAAGTAAGAGAATAGCAGCCTTGTCCAATATCATCATCTATGTAAATCTATTCCCAGTGGCGATTGAGAGCCACGAAGACATGAAGGAAAAGCGCAAACTTCGACAGTTTGACAAATGGAAAGAATTAAAAAAGTATTAAAGGGGTAACAACGGGAAAATTGAGATGCAAAATAATTGGAGGAAGGCTGAAAGAAATTCAACGATTTGATAAAAAGCATGAAAATGTAGTCGAGTGGCTGGATAAGTTAAATTGTTTTGCAAATTGTTGAAAGCAGAAAAAAGATGAGATTGAAGGGAGGCGAAAATTGCATTGATTTCTAAGTTTATTAATTTCTTGGAAAAGTCCGAATTTACTCATAGACACTGAATCCAGATTCATTACTTTCTACAATTGCTGACTGGCAACAAAATTTTTTGCCGCTCGCCAACAATTTTTAACCGTTATTTATTATTAAATTATTATTCTTTTTTTTATATTAATATTTTTAATCTTTATTTTTTATATAATAATTGAATTAAAGCTTACGGTTTTAATAAGGTATTTTTGTTCCACATTTTTGTTCATGTGGAACAAAAATACCCCGTCCAATTAAAGAAATAAAGTTCTGCACAAAATTGTGGATTGGGCAGATAATTGTTGAAAAAAATTTTTACGTATTTTTTGTTGTTTGTCAAGTGCTCTCAAGCACTATGTAGGACAGTGGTTCTTAACCTGGGCGCTTTTAATTTTTGGGGGGGCGGAAATATTCAGGGGGTATTTTTGGGGGCGCTGAAGGTGTACGGTATTTATCTCATTGCAGAGACCTTTTTTTTTTAGAGAACACCCTGATTTTGGGAGAAAAATAGGGAAATCAGAGATGAAATCGAAGCGAAGCCCCCCCCTTTTTTTTTTAGAGAACACCCTGATTTCGGGAGAAAAATATGTAAGCCAAGATCAGACCTCTTTTTTTCTCAGACAACATCAATTTTTGAAAATTCTTGCTTCGGGCGCCTAAATTGGAATATCCACCACTGTGTAGAATCCTATGCACTTCACTGTATAACTCATCATCTTTAGCAGTTACATTATGGTGGGCGACAGCCTATGGAAATCTCTAAAAAGGCGCGCTGGGTAGAAAAAGGTTAAGAACCACTGATGTAGGATTTACTTTTTGTTACGAACTACTGTATTACCTCTTAATATTAATTGCCATCGGAATGGCAACAATTGCGCGTATAACTTAATTTTCATTTGGCAAAGTGACTGTGGTTAATTTTAGAAAGTATATCAGACCTGCTATAACATCTTTATAAAAAAATTGTTTATTACGTATTAATTGTAAGCATAACTGTGAAAAACTAAAAAAATTTGGTTTATTTGTGATTTGGATTTTTTTTGTTATTTAATTTAACTACAAAAAAGTTTTTTGAACGTCTGTCGTATTATGGTCGACGAGCGTTGGTGAGTTTTGATCATCAGTTGTCATAAAATACAGCTTCTGTACCAAAGTTTATTACTTTTAGCACGCACAGAATTAAAACAAAGCAATTTTGTTTAAATTAAATTCTACTTGCTGTAAATAATTTTACGAAGATGTTTTTACCTGTTGTTTGGGACAACAAATTCGATCCCAGGCTCTGCAAGTTTTCATTCAAAGCAAAGACTTGAAACTGGTAAATAGTCCCAGGTCGCAGCTGATCAACCATCAACGTGGTAGTGTTTGCGAGTTGTGTCATGGCTAGCGAAGTACTTTCGGGTGAATAGGAGACCTGGTATCTAGTCGCCGAACGAACCGAATCCCAAGACAGCTCTACGTAGGTGGTCCCAACGGATAAAACTCGGATATTGATTGGACTATTTGGTGCTATAGAAAAAATCAAACTGACCAAGCTGCAAGGTATCTAATGAGAAATTTTAAGACCATTGCTTAAAAATTTTGCTGGGTTTTGTTAAACAAGTTTCTCATAGATTTTTGCAAAGTAAAAATAGTCTAGAACAAATTTTAAAGAAAAAGAATAAAACACGCGGTTTCGCTTTGAACTATACTCTCGTATCTTTGATTTTCAAAAATAAGAAATTATTTGAATTTTTTGGGAAATTTAAGCAATACAAATGTAGTACTGCTTTTTGTACTAGAACCGAAAATAGTCGCAACGACCCTGCTTACCCGTGCTCTGTTGAATAGCTTCGCTTTCTTCACCCATTCCCGTGTTGTAAACGCCTCGAACCGTGATGCTATAAAGTTGACCAGGCTGAAGGTTCCCAACTGTTTGTGGGATGTTCCTTCCTTGTGAAACTATTGAAACACGAGAGCCGCGGTTTATAGGGGTTGCAGTGACAATGTAGTTGAGAGCTCCGGGAATTTTATTCCAGTAAACGTCAAATTGCATGGACTGAACGTTCGCCACGATGACTTGGGTCGGAATGGATCGAGCTAAAAAATTAAACGGTTTTTAATTGTTTGTTCCAAATGTTTATCAAGTCTCTCGGCTACTAACTTGTTGAAGTGTTGGCGATCCGAGTTCGAGACGTAAAGTTGCCGTAGCTTGTAACTTTTGTGGCACTTAGATAGATATTGTAATTTTCGCCAGAAAGGAGATTTTTAAAAGAAAATATAGGGAAATTATTAGCCATAATACTTTCGTTTAATTGAGCAGTATAGAAAGTTGCTCCATCGACTAAATTGAAGCTTATCACTAAACTGAAATCTTCCTGAACAATAGTTGGCTCTCCTGGTTGGGCAGGAACTACAAACATGAAAACAATAAAAAACGGAACGTTTAACCATGAAAATTTTATTAGGAGCAAAAAATAAAAACGATATTTTTCATTACAAATACGTTAAAATAAAATGACTACTTCTATGGACAAGAATTTTTTTATATGTATTTGCTTATAGTAGAGCTTTAAATGCATAAATACAGTGTAGGTATATTTGTTTGCTATGTTAGCCAGTACATGCTTTTAAAATTTCGATCTAAAAGATTAAAATAATAAAACGAAAACGGTAAAATGTTGCTACGACTTTGTCAGTTAAACGGCTATCTGCAGAAGCAAAGAAGCAGAAATAGGATAACAACAGAAATGCTACTGTAAAATCTGAGTTTTTTTGTTTTCAGTTTTTTTTTTCTAAATTCACTTTTTCTCTCTCTTGATCACAGGTATGAGAAATAAACTATGGAATATTGCTAGGTATTGTGAACGCAAAGTTTCACCTGTCAAAATATAGCGAAATACGTTTAAAATATAGAAGCGTTAATGAATTGCTAAATAAAGATTGATAAAATTATTACATAGATTTTTTTTTAAGAGTTGTCTTTTTATTGTTTAAATTTTTTCCCTGCTCCATGCTTTATTTTGATCATTTTATATGTTTCTGTCACCAACATTACTAGAGAAAGTTTTTCGTGCCAATTTTAACAAAGCATTTTCGCTTGTTCACCACTTTGTCTTCCGCATAAAAACTTGCTTTTATTTATATTTTTCAGTGCTTACTTAAACTTAATCAAGCTTACTGTGTCTTTACGCTTTCTACGCTCTTGCCGCATAATAAAATCAATTTAGAATTCTTTTAAATCATAAAATGATTTTCATTATTTTCTTGGTTTATCCAATTGAATCGCAGGACAACAGTAAAAACAATGAATTTAAAGCAACCCTTTATTGATTACGTGTACCGGTACCTGGTTTTGTATTTGTCAAGATATTGTTACTCGGTTGAAATTGGTTTTAGTTTTAGACTTTTTAGTTCAGTGATTCGACAGAAATTTACAGCTGTTTGTTTGGACAACCAAACAGCTTAAAGTGCCGTAAAGTGTTATTCTTAAGAACACAACATATGGAAGAAAGTAGGAGTTGCACCGAACTTGTATCTATTACGGTTGCCATTAAGACGATGTTTCTGTAAACACTCTGTAATGCTGCTGCTTTTTAGACAGACCGCAAAATCGAAGCAACTGTATTACCATACTATGTTAGAACAAAATTTGCTTTAGAATCTAATATCAAGTTTATTAAGCTGTGGTTTCTACTTGTACGAAAAAAACCAAAATAATACCTGTGGTAAGGAGGACAGAGTCACTGGGATCACTTTCAGAGGTTGACGGGTAGATTGCAATCACTGACACGTTGTATTTTGTCCCAGGACTTAACCCGGTCAACGTACACAAAGAGCCGAAGCTTGAACAAGAGCTGAACACTGCACATAATGGCGGTGCTATGGTTAACAATTTACGTAACTTTCTTAAGTTGTAATCTTTAAAAATATTACGAAGCCAAAGAAGCATATTTACGGTGTAGTTTAAGCGCAGCTACGAATAATAAACATGACGCACAAATAATTTTCTCAATAAACCTAACAAAACAAAAACACAATTTAGAAATTCAAATTTAATCAGTTTTGACAAAAAAAACAAAAATAATGGTCTGTATGAAAAAATATTAAAAAAAACTTAACTTTATGTTTTTTAACTCACCGACATTATTAATAGTTGCTATAAATCTGTATTCATCTACTCCAAAGACACCAGTAGCTGGATTGTGGCTAACAGTTATTGTAGTTTCGGTATTGTTGATGAAGGTAATTGTCACAGCTGATGGATCTATCACTGTAACAACATATTGCACAATAATTAAACAAATGTTTTTTAAGTCTTTTTCGCTGTAAAACTAAATCCACATTGAGTTATCCAAATAAAACATTTTTGAAACAAATTTAAGCAACAAAAACGAAAGCAAAAACCAGTAGGCCTAAGTCGTTCAAACAGAGGTTAAAGATTTCAATACCAAATTCCAAATTTTTTACCGGAGAAAACCCGGATTTCGACTGGCATTCCGACTCCGTTGCGATTGGCAGCGGAGACTGATATTTCATACTCGGTGGTGCTGTTCAAAGAAGAGGCGACTCCTCTTGGTCTTGATACAATCTGTTGCACAAAAAATGACCAAATTACAAAAAACAATTAAAATTACTTGTTTTAGTTTTTTTTACAAACTTGTTGTAATAAATATTCAACCGAAACATTAGAATTTTTTTGTAGCTTTTTTATTAAATTTTTTTGTACGACATAAAAAAACTAAACTTCAAGCACATGCGCGAAATAAGTAGCCAGTAACTTTAATTTATCAAATAACTAAAACTAGTTTCAAATTATCTTACTTACAAAAAAAAATTGATTGTATAAGATATTTTATGAAAAATAACAATTAGAAGAATAGGAATCTACTAATTAGTTAATTTTTGAGCAACTGGAGTCTAGATTTTTTTCAAATGGAACAAAAATTTTATTTAGTTTATATTAGTTAACAAAAATTTAACATTAACGACATAAATTGTAAAAATTCATTTTTAACTTATTTTTTGATTTTATGCTATGCCAGCTGTCTCACAAATTTTTAAATGTGATATACTGTATTCTATCATTTGGTTATTGGGAATGTGGTTTTTACTTTGTTTAAATTGACTACAATTTTTAAACCACTGAGGGTAGGACAGGCTCGCAACTGGTGTGCCGCAAGACGATGTTGGGTGTGCCGGGAGATGACAGTAATCTAAGCATACTTTTTTAAAAAAGAAAAAAAGAAACTTTTATTTTTTAAAATTTAATCTTTGCAACTTGTAGTCAACTCGTTGAGTCAAACTCTAGCTAGACTCTCAATGTGCATTAAAGATTGTTTTATGCGATAATTTATCCGCAGTATGGCGGACTGATTCAGAGCGTTGTTTGATGACGCACGCAATCAAACAATCGCTGTTCAAAACTAATTGGGGTTATTTAATTGGTCATTGGAAAAGATATTTTACGGCACATTCCTCTGCTTGCAGTCTGAGCAAGCAGTTCTAATTTTCTGTCATATCTCTATATAAAAAACTGAAAAATCAAATAAAAATTTCAACCAGACACCCATCTTTGTATCTCCAGAAGCAGGTGGGGGATAATCACTTTGCGGTTATTTTAGTATAATCTCTCCCAGATTTTTCTGCACGTCAAGAGGATAAGTAGAAATAAAAATAAAGATTGATGTATTTGCAGCAATGCTACAGATAAATCAAAGTTTGCTTGAAACTTCTTCGCTTTGCTATTTTAAACATTCTAAGCCTAACGTACAGCAATCAGACTCAAAAAACAAGGGCAGCAAAGTTTATTTTGTAGTTAAATTCAATAGACTTTTTACAATTTTGATTGAGGTTAGCGGAAGAATTTTGAAAGTTTTTTAAGTGTGCGGCGAATGAAAAAAGGTTGTCGAGCACTGGGCCAGAACATGGCTATCAAAAAGATTTCTGCAAAAGACAAGGTTCTCCGCTTCGCACCAATAGAAAGATTTTTGCCTATAATAGCTTTTACTTACATAGGTGTACCCCTCGACAATGTACGATTCTTAATTATTAGTTAGTATACGAGTATATGTTTTGGAAAGGCTGTTCATTAAACCAATGAAGATAAAAATTAAGTACCGTAATTGCTATTAAAAATACTAAAAGAATCTATTTTAGCTTTATGCTTAGTTTTACCCTGACTCTTACTTTCCTAATACACTAAAGCAGTATTTTTCAATCATTTTCCGGTTGCGGCACATTTTTAGACTTTTTCGAAATTCTCTGCGCCTTTGGACATGTTTCTCAATTTTCGTTTCCAAAATCAGGTGTCCTCTTAAAAAAAACATCTTCATCTACCTTCCCGCTCCGAACTCCTAATTTTAATTCCAAATATCAAATGTTCTTTAAAAAGGTCTTCATCTACATTCACACTCTGCTTTCCTAACTTTAATCGCAAAATCAGGTGTTTTATAAAATTAAAACGATCTTGCTCAGAATCTGACTTGGTTTGGTTGATCACATGTCCAATTGTTGCAAAATTGAACATCGCTAGACAATTGTTTTCCCGAAAACTTTCGCGACACACCTGGAAACCTCTCACGGCACACAGGTTGAGAAACACTGCACTAGTGTACAGAATGAGCATCCTAGAAACACAGATACTTACGTGATGACTACCCTAATAGCAGCAAATGTTTTTTCCTTCTTTCGAAAGTATACATATAATAGACTTCAAGTACTGTGATCAAATATTTCCAGTTTTTTTTTTATTGCTTGTTAAACTAGTTTGCTTATACGTACGTACAAACAGCACTAGGCATATAAAAAATGAGGAACAGAGAAAACGTGGGCCAGCTAATCAATAAGATTAAGCACAATTGTTCGCCAAACTAAATTCGGTTGTACTCGTACTGTATATAAATTGAACTTTAACAATATAGATTTAATTCCTAAACTAATTTATTTTTGTAAACTTTTTTTACGCTTTCCAAATCGGGCACAGTTGTTATGTAAGTAAAAATTTTACATAAAAATTTGCTCTCTTTTGAAGCAAAAAGTATTTTTAACTATATAATCTTAACAAAAAAGTTAAATGATAAAAAATTTAAAAAAATTATTGTCACCTGTGAATCAATTAAAGTATTTGTTTCCAAATTTCGAACTTGAACTCGATAGCTCGTCGCACCTTGAACCTGATCCCAATTGAATTCGATTGACCCCGCACTTCGACTTGTAATCTGCAATCCAGATGTTCTCCCTGGAACTAAAAAAAATCTGCTTAGTATTAAGCCTACTTTAATATGTGTCTCTTCAACACATTTTAAGTAAAAAAATTTTTCAGACAAAATGTTGACAGTTTGTTTAAGACCAACCCGACCTTAAATAAAAACTTTTTTAAAATTTGTATTTGTAAAATCACTTAAATTGCTGAAAGTTTTAAATTAACTTCAAAACAAACCTGTTATTTCAGTTTCTTTTGCACTTTCGTCAACTAATCCCAACTTATCATTGGTAGTAACAGAAACGCTGTATTCAGTTCCGGGCATTAAACCTGTGGCTTGAAACTGTAGAAGGTTTGTGCTTGTCGGGAAACTGGCTCCGGCAGGAGCCGAACCGCTGGATGCAAGAACAACCATTGTCGAGTATGAGCTGCATGATGAAATTTTTTGACTGTAATTTCCTGATTTTTTTACTGGTTTGGTTTGATTAATGAGCAAAGCAAAATAGAAACCGCAGGTTTGGCCTCTATTAGTCAAGGCAACATTTTCAATTTTGGATAACGAAAAAGTAATTTACCCAAAAAATTAAAACTAATTTCGAAAAAAGAAAAAAGAAATTTGTTCAACACTTGCAAAAAGTGAATTTCTAAAGATTAATAAAAAATTAAGGTTCGTAAACTAGCAAAATAAACAAAACAAACAAATTAAAAATACGGACATAATATAATATATCTTATGATGATTTAGTTTATGATACCTCGTATATTTATTGTTTTAATTTAAACCTACAAATTTGACTACCCTAGCCGTACAAGCCAGGAGTATAGAGCAATTGCCCACAAGGCGTAAAAAATTAGGGAAAATTCAGAGTTTTTTTGGGCACAGACAATAAACTATTTGGGCAGAAAAGGTTATTGAATTCAGAACAATTTAGATCAGTGACCAAAAACAACTAAGCTTTAATATAAATATCTTTTTTTTTGGAATTTAAAAGTTTACCTGGGAAAACCAATTGTTTTTTCTCCGTTTACAATTACAAATCAGATGACGAACAAAAAAAAAGTTTTCACATTAAATCTGAAAGATGTTTGAACATATCTGAGAAATGTTGCAAGATCACGATTCGAGCAAACGTCAAAAAATTTTGGAAAAAATGTGTTGCGCCCCCAAAAAATTTTTAAGTCTGCTACGGCTATGCTGACAATAACGGTAAAAAAATTGACTAAAATCTTTTGTACCAATATTTTATATGCAACTAAGTCACAAGAAAAAAAATGATGGGGTGTCCTCAGGAAAAAACTGTTTTTATAGATATTGAATTGCGATTGATCTCTTCTCAACAAACCATTACGGCAACGTTGAGTGTCTAAACGCTGAATGAATACATACAACACTATAGAACAGGGGTTCCTAACCTTTATTCTCTCATACACCCCTCGGAAAATTTCAAAAGTAAAATTTACCTCCCAATTTTTTTATATTTTCACTTCTACAAATGCCTGTAATGAGTCAAGAGGCTAAAAAATCTTAAATCCCGCAAACAATGCTAATTTTTTTAGTAATGAGTTACAAACAATTTCAACCAATTGGTGAGATTTTTGTACTTGTTTATTACGTACAAGTTCTGAAAATCTTGGAGCGGTTGGAGAAAGAGCTAATCGGATGTCGTCTTTTGCAACTAAACGAGATTGTTGTTTTGGTTTCGTGGTCATCAATGAGGAAAAACCAGCCTCATACAGATAAGTTGTTGGGAAAGGTACAATAACTTCCAACGCGCGCTTAGTCAGCATAGGAAACCCTTCGACCAATCCACACCAAAATTTTGAAAAATCACCATTGCACAATATGAATGTGGAATAAAGCGCTGTTGAAGATTGGAAATCAATGAATTTATTTTTGCACATATCATCGTCAACAATACCTTCCAACTTGATTTCAAAGGGCTGGGTTATCCAAGGAGCATTATTGTTAAAAATTACATCATCAAAGTAAGCGTCAAGGTTGTTTTTTAAAACGGTTAGGTGCTGACATATCTCAATTTTGAGGTCAGAAATTTCGTTGCGACTTTTATTGACTTCCCAGTCATCAAATGTTGGAAAATTTGTGTAAATTCCTTTTTGAATTCTCCTACTTTACAGATCCAGTTTTGTCTGAAATCCCCGAATTTTATCACGTGCATCAATAATGGTAACACTCTTTTCTGGATTTACACATTTAGCTGATTTAAAATGAAAAAAACATATGTCAAATTAGCTAATGCACCAAAAAATTTGTCGTTGCTAAACTCTTTGCTCAACAGGAATTTGCTTTCTCGCAGAAAAATGTCGATCTCAACACGCAGTTCAAAAACTCGAGACAAAATGTGACCCCTAGAGAGCCACCGGACTTCGGTGTGATAAAGGAGAACAGTATGCTCTGGTCCCATCTTATTACAAAACTCTTTGAAAAGGCAATGATTAAAAGCACGTGCCCTGATAAAATTCACACATTTTGTCACTTTCTTCAAAACTATTTTCAGGTATTCAGGAAGGATTTTACTTGCCAGTGCATGACGATGAAGGACACAGTGGGTAGAAATAATGTGTGGTGCACGTTTTTTGCCAGCATTATAAAACCTAACTTAGCACCGAGCATAGAAGAAGCACCGTCTGTACAGAGGGAGCCCACATGATTCCATGTGAGATTATTTCGCTGAACGAAATTATCCATTTTTTCCACAATATCAACCGCTTTTGTTGTGGTCTTTAAACTTTTGCACATCAAAAACTCTTCCTTCAACTCACCAGCATGCACATATAGACAGTAAACTAACGAATACGCACTGTTCGACACGTCGGTTGACTCATCTAGCTGAAGGCTGATTTTTACTTTACCAGCTTGAGTTTCCTCTGCTACCTGATCTAAAATATCTTGGGTCATGTCGCTTATACAACGATGTACTGTATCGTTTGACAAAAAATTTTCTCAATTATCTTTTTTTGTCCTTTTCCACAAACAAACTCAACCATGTCCATAGCGGACGGCTTGATAAGTCGTTCTCCAATTGTATGGGGCTTTTTCTTTTTTGCTATTCTCCAAGCAACACGATAGAATGCTTCCAACCCTGATTTGTCTTCGGAAACAAATCCTAGACTTTGCAGTGTTCCTGCAGCACGGAATCGAAATTGGCCAGCAAAGACCTATGGTCGTCATGCACATATGTGGAATGGCATGAAGTAAAATGCCCTCTTATAATTGACTGTTTCATAGAACTATTTCCAAGCACTTTGGAGCAAAAGATACACTGAGGTTGTTGAACAACATCTTTTATGATGAAATCAAACCCAAAGTCTACCTATGATTCTGGATAAGTTCTCTTCTTTGACATTATAAGTGCAGAATAATTTTTCTTTATTCATTTAATAAACAGATAATTTTATTAACTACTATAGATATTATTAAGTTAATAAATTTTATTAACTGCATAATAACATTTATATTATTATGCAACAGAAGATGTTGCAATCCCAACAATGTTGCCATCTGCTTTGTGGTCAACATTCAAATTTATTCATGTACGGGAATAATATAGATCACCCATGCTGCTGAAATGAAACTGGTACCTTATTCATGTAGTAGGAAAAAGTGTGAATTTTTTGCAAACAAAATTTACCCCCAAAGGCAGGTCATATTTATCCACGGTTGAGAACCCCTGCTATAGAAGAAATGTTCAAGAATAACAGTCAAATGTTCAAAAATAATTTATCAAACATATTAAATAGTTACTTACATTGCCTGACATCTGTAAGGCAAGAAAATTAAATTAAATGAAGATGTTTGTATTTTATTGTTTGTGCATAAGAACACGTAAATAAAGCGATATCTTGTTAAATTGTGTCTCTTTTAAAATAAATATGCTGTGGTAATTATGACCAATGAGTTACAAAATCTTGCAACATTTAAAAACAGCACTTAAAAATGACTTAAAAAAAAAAAAAAATATATATATATATATATATATATATATATATATATACGAGGGTAAATCAAAAATTATCCGGAATTGCTCTATAGCGCACTCTTGCTTTAGCTTTTTCAAAATTTTTTTTGCACGTGTTGTCTACTGTGTCACGTGATCACGATCTGCTAATCTAATTGTTCGTTCAGTTTTAACACGTGTTATTTTCTGTTGATAAAAATGGACGCTCCACTGGCACAATGCACCAGAGAAGAACAACGTGCTGTGGTCCGATTTTTGTGGTCAGAAGGTTCATCGGGGACAAAAATTCATCAAAGACTCTTAGCACAATATGGAGACAATGCACTATCGAAAACAACGGTATATGAGTGGATTGAGAAGTTTAAAACAGGCGGACCAGTGTAAAACATGCAGAAGGAGCAGGACGTCCATCAACCTCCACCAGTGAAGAGAAGATTGAGCAAGCTCAACAAATGATTTTGGCTAACCGGCGCATTACCATTGATGAGGTAGCACAATCTTTGCAAATCAGTTTTGGCTCTGCTCAAGAAATCATTCATGAAATCCTTGGGTACAATAAAGTTTCTGCAAGGTGGGTGCCAAGACAGCTTACAGAAGAGCACAAGCGTAGACGTATGGAGATCTGCCAAACGTTACTGAACCGCTACAACAATGAAGGTGAAGCATTTTTGAGTCGAATAGTCACTGGAGATGAATCATGGGTGCATCACTACAGTCCTGAAACCAAGAGGCAAAGCTTGGAGTGGAAACATCCGTCCTCCCCAGTAAAGAAAAAATTCAAGAGTCAACTTTCTGCAGGAAAGGTTATGCTAACCATTTTTTGGGATTCAAAAGGGCCTATTTTGGAGGATTTTCTGGAAAAAGGGAGTACAATCAACAGTGCAAGTTATTGTGATTTGCTAGCCAACCGCCTGAAGCCTGCAATTCGCACCAAACGCCGAGGATTACTGTCAAAGAAGGTTTTGCTGCAGCATGACAATGCACGCCCACATGTTGCCAAAGCAACCATTGAAACCATTAACAAACTAGGTTTTGAAGTGCTGGAGCATCCTGCATACAGTCCAGATCTTGCTCCTTCCGACTATCATCTTTTTGCCCCACTCAAAGATGCATTACGGGGTCGTAAATTTTCTTCTGATGAATCAGTGCAAAAAGCGGTGCATCAATGGTTGTGTGACCAGCCAAAAACTTTCTTCTCAGATGGCATTTATAAGCTTGTAGACCGCTGGAACAAGTGGATCGAAATGGGTGGAGATTATGTAGAAAAATGATAAATCGTTTTCGTGTTTTGTGTTTTTAAAATAATCCATAAAAATAAAAGTCCGGATAATTTTTGATTTACCCTCGTATATTAAATATATTTGCTTCAATCAGGTAATAAATATAGCAACAAACAAAATCACTTACATTGCTCCTCTTTGGGTGGACCAACTTACAATAAAAGAATTTGTTGTAAAACTAGAGAACTGGAGGATGGTTGGACTGACAGATCCTATATCGCAACAAAAAATTTTTTATATAATTTTACAGTCAAGTCGAACTTGAGAAGAGAAAAACAGTTTCATTTTAAAAATATCAAAAAATATTCTTAAAATAAGAATAATATTGTTGTTTAAAGCTTGTTAATTACTAAATTTTAGCTATGATAGTCCAATGAAAAGTAAAATTACAGCTGCAAAAAGAAATAAAGTTTAAGATTATCAAAATGACTAGTGACCCGTTTTGCAAAGTAAAAAGAAAAAAGCAATAGTTTGATTTTTAAAGGTAGCAAAAGTTATTTTTAAATCCAGATTTATTTAAACCTAAGCATTTGACTTTAATTAAATAGTTGATTCATACTTGTGCATTCGTTTATTAATCTTCCGGAAGCCATGCTTATTCCAAAACTATTGATGGCCACAACAGTGACGTTATAAGAGGTCCCAGGTAAAAGGTGAGTTATATTTGCAACGGTGTCCATGACGGTCAATGCGTCGATTGAATTAACGGAAGCGGAAGACCAGGATACCCGGTAGCTGTGAGCACCGACCGATGAATCGAACTCGATGGTGAGGGAGCGGGAGGTTCTAGCGGTCACTATCAAGTTGACCACATCAGCTGGTGCTAAAAAAATTAATTGTAAAATTGAAATAATAGAGCTTTTTTAAAGTGATTTTATTAATTTTGTTTCGACAAACAATGTTTGTTTTCAAAATAAAAACATGGTTGTTTTTTGGACTTCAATGTTACATACTATTTAGTTAGTAACAAATTTTAATCTGGTAAATGATCTTCCACGAAATGTAAATAAAATTAAAAGTAATAATTTAAAATGTACGTAATCGTACCTGTTGTCACAGTTATTGGGGTAGAAACAGGACTGGATAGACTTCCAAGCGGGTTTACCGAGGCTGGTGAAAAAGCTCGAACACTAATACTGTAAGTAGTTGTTGGAACAAGTTGCGTGAATTGAAAATTTGTTAAAAAAGTTTCTTTTGCGGTAGTCTGGCGACTTGCTATTCGAGTTACAACTGCAGTTATGGTCAGCTCGTATCTTTCTGCCCCGACGGCTGCATTGAAAATGACGTCGATAGTTGTTTGAGTAACCGAAGTGAATAGCAAGCCAGTTGGAGCTGATGGTGCTGCAATTTAAAAATAAAGCATTATTTTAAAAAGAAAGATACACCTTAAAGAAACATTCACCGAAAAACTGGTTAAAAACTATGATATACTTTTCGTACCGGTTTGAAACGTTAAGCAAGCAGTGTCACTGTCACCGCCAGAGTTTCTTAAGCGAACACATAGAGAATAGTTAGTTCCAGGCTGAAGATTTGAAAGTTGAAAAGATTCTCCGAAAATCCTTCGATTTTGAAAAACTGTTTTTCCATCGTCTGGTCGTTCTACTGTTATCAAGCTTTCTATGGCCCCACTACCGCTGTTCCAAGATACATTTACAGCTGTGGATGTTGCTGATTGCAATGTTAAACCGGATGGATTAGCAGGAGCTGAAAAGTAACAAAGCTATCTCAAAAATTTGATGGCTTATATCACAAAACCAGAAGCTGTCCCTAGTTTCTAATTCCATTAGGACTTTGATCAGTGATAAGTCAGCAGCAAGCAAAAAAATACAAAAATAAGCTACAAATGTTTTTCCCTACTTGAACTCTATACAATAAACTTTTAAAGTTATTTTTGAGCTATTTACTGTTAGATGTACAAATACTTAAATTATAAAATGTTTAAAAAATAAAACAAAAATCTAAACAACCAAGTGTCACACGTCAAATTTTATCCAATATTTTTTGTTATAAAACACGATGTAAAAAAATCAAAATTATGAAAATTAAATAAATTTATTTATAAACTTTTTTCACAGAATATAAAAACTTTTTACGGATAAAAAAGTATTTAATTTAATAAAGCATAGTTCTTTATGCATGCAAAATTATCAAACGAAATCTTGAGCAAAATGCGTAAGTCAATAAATCATTTGTTATCCAACGATATTATTTTGTTGCACCCGTTATTAGCGAAATCGAGTTTCCACTCGCATTCAAAGTCTGATACACGACTGCGGCTCGAATTCGGTAAACGGTTCCCGGCGTGAGATTGCTGAATGTAGCTCGAGGGTCGGCAGACAACATCGATGTTTCTCTCTAAATTGTGTTTTTACAAACGTCAGGTAAAAAGTTTTTAATTTTGTATTTACATCAGTTGGATTTGTCAGCTCAGATGCGTAGAAAAGAAAACCTTTTTTCAGTAAATTGTAATTTGAGTCCATTATGTACAATCGGCTATAATTTATTCAAAAAATTGTATTTATAATTTTGTAAACTAATTTCATGAAATGGTTCTTTAATAAATACTTTAAAAACAAACAAACATACAAAAGAAATTTAAAAAATCCTTAATAATAGGTAGTTTGTGTCTAAGAAAATTAAAAAAATTTTTTGCAAACGCATAAAAAATAAGATAGCATATTTGTAATTACCAGGGTTCCATTTGCATAATCGATAATAAAGAAGTAACTAACTGCGTCATCAATTGGATCGATCCTGACGGATATATCCGTTTGATTTACAAATATCACAATTGGAAGTCCAGGGGCAGTTGCCTCTGTGGTTAAAAAAGTTTTATTCTTAATTTTTTTATCAATTTAATAACTAAAAAGTCAAAAAGTAATTTTTTTATAATGTGTTGAAAGATTTACGTAGTAATGCGCATTGTAGCTACAACAAAAGAACTTTTATATGGACGAAAAAGCAAAAAACTCAAAAATATCACAAAAAAATACATCAAAATGTTTTTAAAAGTTTTCAAGTCCGTGTTTTATTTTTGAAACAAAGTTTTTCAAAGATTACATCGCATCGTAACAATTCTCTAGTTACTTGTAAAGCAACGTAAGATGCAAACAAAGCAATTAAACTTCAGTTAAACTACTGAGCAAAAAAAGTTTTAACTTACGTCCAGAAATAGTTATTTCACCACATTGCCTTCCCGCAGAATTGATGGCGCAAACTTTAAAAATATAATTTAAGCCAGTGACTAAATTGGCAATGGTGATGAGGTTTCTGCCATCGAAATCCAGATTAGCACCCGAAACATTAGTTCCGTTGACGAAGGTAAAGCAGACTTCATAATCATCTGCACCAGTCACATTGTTCCACGAAACCACCAATTGACTTGAGTTTTGCGACACAATAAAAGGGCTTGGAGCAGGAGGAGCTGTGGAAATAAATGCAGATCGGTGAACTGTATCAGGCTTGCAGAAATCCGAGCGTTGTGTCGTAGTTAGAAAAACGAAAAGCTGGGCTGCGAGCTTCAAAATTAAACCTACGTTTTTGATCTTGTCGGCAGCGTGGCCGACTGAGTTAGAGCATCGTGTTGACGGCGAATGTGATCAATACGGCTGAGTTACAAAACCTATGAGCGTCATTTTTTGTGTTTTTAGAAAAGACCCTTTGCAGCATTTTCCTCTACATGGAAGTCTTAAAAATTGACTCTAAATTTAAGGTATAACTCTGAATAAAGTTAAAAAAACAAAAATCTTTTCCAGAAAGCTATATTTTTGCATCTTTGAAAGCAGTTAGGGTATCGCTTGATGGTTGTTTTAAGTATAACGCCGAGGTTTTTCTGCAAATCAGGAAGATAAATAGATAAATAGATAGTGATAAAATCTTTATTTAAATAAAATAAATTGTATCTAGATTTTCTTGTTTTTTTCGGGGTTTATACTCGTTTATATATTGAACTAAGCATAATTATGTTGATATTGAGTTGATCAGCAGTTTTACGCATCACTTCTGTAATTAGGCACAATTTGGTAAGTTTACAAGATATTTGCTGCATGTATGTCTGTAATTTTAAATCAGTTTGTATTTAAAATTTGCATCTCATGAAGTGTTCTACTTAAAAAGTGTTTTGCTGGTACAGGACTTTAAAATAGCTTTTACAACCAAGCGCTTCATTTGAAACTCTTGTTTAAACAAGTAGCCTTAGAAAAGGCTGTTTTTTGAAAAACTCTAACGTTTTCGTCTAGCTGTCTTCAGAGAGTTTTTAATTTTTCAAAATTCGGTTTTTAATTTTTTTCAGTTTTTCGAAACAGCCTTTTTTAAGGTTACTAAATTAAATCAAAACTAGACCTTCAAATGAAACACTTGGTTTTTAAAGCTATTTTTAAGTGTTCTATCAAAACAATCTTTTAAATGTTTGTTGCTCGACAAAAGTTTTTACAGTGGGTTGTCACTTTGCTGTCCAAATAATATGCCAATTTGAATAGCTTTCGTCTGATGGTTCTCAACCGGGGCCCATGAAAGTTTTAGGGGGTCCACATAAAAAAATATTCAATTAGAGACCCACAGGATAACAAAATCAACAAAATATTTTTGATTTGACCTCTCTGCAAACTAGAATTTGGACTAGAAAGTCAGTTGAAGACCAAAAAAAGTCATAATTTTGATTCTTCAAACAGTCCTGTTGGATTAAAATGATGATTTTTTCTTTTCTTTTTGACCTTCATCTGAATTTGAGGTACAAATACTAGTTACCAGCTTAGCAAATTTAAAAGTATTGCGTTTAAGTCTAAGTGAAGGCAAAAAAATCATCCCTTCAATCCAATTAATATTTTTAAATCAAACAAACCAAAAAATTTGTTTTCAAAAAATAGTCATTTTAAAGCGCATTTAGAACGATAACATAATGAATTCAAAATTATTGCAGGCGCTTGGTAAACTTTGAAAACATTAAAATGCATCAGGTCATTTGTCGCATCCGATTTGTAAAGATTTTCGAAACACTCGCAATACAAAATTGATACTGATTGTCTTCAGCAGTGGAATACAAAGCTTTTTACCAGGGGTCCAATCCATGGCCTGCGTCCACTCTGTTTTGAGTGGCCGGCGCAATATTTTCCAAAATGACATAGGCTTACCATATGTCCCGATTTCGGCGGGATAGTCTCAATTTTTTAGTTTTTTTTAGGTCTCTGTCCTGTCCGTTTTGCAGAAATCTTGCCAGAAATCGAAGACAGATTTCATGTGTAGAGCAACTTTTTTCTTGTTTTTTTCCGAGATCGCTGGTTTTCAAAACCAAAAATTATGAAATCCGAGACTAGTTTCAATTGAAGACCTTTCTTTTAAAGAACAATGCTTTTGAAGGACAAATTTCAGAAAATCGGAGAACGATGAATTAAAGGATTTTTTTTTCAGAGATCACTACGATTTTGGGACGAAAATCGGAGTGTTTTATTTTTTTGACCCGCCAATATTTTTGTTGAGCCAAAATAGCTCTCGGTTCAAGAAAGATTGGACGCCCCTGCTTTACACACTTTTACTAATTGGCTTATATATGAGTTTGGTTTTCTAATTTAGCAACGTATATAAATTAAAAAATCAGTTTTTATTAATGCAAACAAAAATATTAGTTTCAAAACATTAGTATTAAAAACCTAACGATAAAAAAACGCTGCATTTCATTGCTTTTTTATTAGTTTAATAAATGACAGAAAAATAATTATAAAACTAATTAAATCTTACGAGTTAATTGTGAGACAATAAAGTAGAGATCTTTGTCATAGATGCTGTTAGCATCTACGAGCACTTTAAATGTGTAAACAACTCCGGGAGGAAGATAAGTGAGCCGTACTTTTGTTTCGTTCTAAATGATGAAAAATGTTATTAACAAGAGGGACGCACAAAACATTTAACTTTCTTCGTGGCTTAGTCCAAGCTTAAAAGGATTGCTGTCATGGATCCGGGAAAAACACTTAAATACCAAAGTTTTAACTTTGGTACCTCGGGTTAAATTCTGAACTAAAGTTATGTGATAAAATAAGCTATTAAAGAAAAAATTCCTATAAAACGACAAGTGCTTTAATCTTTAAATGTAATTTGGCTAAATATAAAGCTAAACAGCTGAATAGATAAATATAAAACCCTTTGCGATTGATCTGCAAAAAAATTAATTTTTTAATCAATAACTAAACAAAACTTTTTGCAAAATGCCTTGGAAAAAAATTTGTATAAAAACAAACCGATAAGTTAGAATCAGGGTTCGGGAACCTTTTTGGGTAAAGAACCATAAAAGCTACATAATTTTAAATGCATTTCCATGAGAGCCAACAATGTTTTTCTAATTTTTAGCTGTATGTGTGTGGGCAGAAATTTGTTCGTGAGCAAACTTTTTTTTGCAGAATAAAATTTATATTATTGACTATTGACTCTGATTTTTTGATTTTCGTCTCAAAAACGTAGTGATCTCTAAAAAAGAAAAAAGATCTTCACCTTGAATCTGACTTCGATTTCTCAATTTTTGTCTCAAAAACGTAGTGATCTCTAAAAAAGAAAAAAGATCTTCACCTTGAATCCGACTCTGATTTCTTGATTTTCGTCTCAAAAACGTAATGATCTCTAAAAAAAAGTCTTCGCCTTGAATCTGACTCTGATTTTTTGATTTTTTTCACAAAAACGTAGTGATCTCTAAAAAAAAAGTTCTTCACCTTGAATCTGACTTTGATTTCTCAATTTTTGTCTTAAAAACCGTAATGATCTTCACTTTTGAAATTCTTGTGTGCGCAGGTTTTTTTTTATGTGCACTAATTTGTCTTGTCAAAAAAGGAGCCAGATGCCAATATCAAAAGAGTAACATCTGGCTCGCGAGCCATAGGTTCCCGACGCCTGGTTTAGAACAAAAAATTTGTAATAAGTTACAAAAACAATCAACTTATGGTTTCAACAAACCAACAAATTTTTTTATTACTTTACAGAAAAACTTATGATTTCTATTAACCGGTAGTCAAAAAAAATTGATCCCTCGTTGGTACAAAAATGAAGAATAATAGTAACAATGAAAAGTATTACAATGTCTTAGTTTAAAATGTTCTAAAAAGTATTTATTTATTTATTTATTTATTTATCTCAGACCCAAAAGCGTCCATATATGCACGCACACGCAAAAAAAGAAAAAGAAATATCAATCCTAAAAGATGCACAATAGAAAAATACAAGTTTAAAACAAAGTTTGCACAAAATATTGGTAATAAAACGATTTATACAATAAGTCCAATGACATTAATGACATAATGAAAATATTTTGGGAGTTTATACAACGATTAGTGAAAGAAAAAAAAAATTTTCTAATTAGAGCATCGAAGGTATCAATATTTGATTGTACTTGATGGTTACGAGCACTAACACATCGAGGTATGTGGTGCAAAATTCTATAAGAATCATTGTAAGCAACACGTAATCGGCTGAAGTTATATTTACGATAATTACACCATAAGTGGCTTCCATAAAATGGCATGCAAAAATGTTTAAATTAGTAATTTTTTACTTCCAAGCTGCACTTACTAAATTGCTGTTTCAATTTATTTGCTGAGCAATAGAGTGATTTAACCTGTCTTTGAATGTCAATGTCATCAGTAAGATCAGTGCTAATATGCAATCCAAGATATTTTACCGATTGAACAAAACTGATTTCTGAATTATCCATCAATAGCTTAGGAGAGGAAGATAGATTGAAATTTTTTGGTGCAAACAACATGCCAAATGATTTATTACAATTAAATAAAATTTTATGTGACTGGGCGTAATTGTAGCATGCATTTAAAAGATCTTGAAGACCAACTAAACTAGGACTAAATAGACAAATGTCATCAGCAAACATTATATGATTTAGGCAGTAATTTCCAACATAACACCCAGATTTAATAGTATTTAAATTAGAAGTCAGATCATCAATATACAGGGAAAATAAGTAAGGGCTTAAGATACCTCCTTGGCGAACACCATTTGAGACCAAAAAAGAGTCAGAAAAATAATTATTCCACCTAACTTTCATCATTTGAGTTTTATACCAGTAACGCAACAACCTAATGAAGTACAAAGGCACATTTCTAAGTATTAACTTTTTAAATAAAAGATCATGATCTACTTTATCAAAGGCTTTAGAGGCATCCAAAAACACAGCAAACACAGGAGTATCTCTAGATACATATGAAGAAGCTACTTGTTTAGAAGAAATACACTCATGTCTGTACCATGATTAGGTTTAAACCCAAATTGGTTATCATTTGTTTTTAAAAAATCTATTAAATGATGTAACATGTAAGATTCAAACAGTTTTGACACAACTGTAGTAAGAGCAATAGGCCTGTAATTACTAACATCATGAACATTTTTATTTTTGTTTTTAATTATTGGGACAAGTAATGTGTCAGTACAAGATTTTGGGATAACACCATGATATAAACACATATTAAAAAGATCACATATATATTCTTTAATACTACTATCACAATAGCAAAAATGTTCAGCAGAAATACCATCAACACCAGGAGCACAGTTTAGCTTTAATTTATGAATTAATGGACTGATAGTGTCAATAATGCATTCAGCCAAGGAAAGGTTATGATAAGACTCAAACGATTGTAATTTGAAATCAACAAATTTCGTTGCATCCGAAAAACTACTAGTATTTAAGAAAGAAAAATGCTTTTTCCACATCTCAGCAATATTTTTAGCACCTTTTACTCCACCAACAGAAGCAGGAAGAAAACAATGATTATTAGAAGATCTAATTTTTCTCCAAAAAGATTTAGGTGCATTGGACCTAGAATGTAGAGCAAGTGCTAAAAATGTTCTAAAAAGTATTGAATGGCTTTTTATATATCAGGCATATTTGCTGTTGTTTTTATTGTAATTGCCAATAAACCTCTTCAACAAGTTAAACTAATATTAGGAGTTTTTTCTTTTTATTTTTTCATATAATTATTATGGTTGTTTTAAAGTGTTAACTTTATCATCACAAACTAATAATCAAATTCATACGCACCGTATTGTCGGCAATAATTGTATTTCCAAGTGGGTTAGTAATGTTATATCGATATCTCGAAGAATCAGAAAATTCCACCCAACATAAAGTGACACCAAACTCATCTATATCAGTGAAATTCCATATTTCTAAAAAAAAATTTTATTGATAGTTAAACTAACCTAGAACCATAAGCTAAGAAAGTATATTTTAAAAAATCATTAAAAGTTTTAAAAAACATTATACTGATTCAAATTTACAAAAACTTTTTTGCAAAGTTTTTAAATAGAAATTGTAGCAGCACTATATTTATTGTAATTAATGCTAGCCTTAATTGTAAATAAACTTACAGGCTTTTTTACCTATAACACGGGAAAAACATAAAAACAAATCATACTCGTATTAAAAAAAAAGATCAACAATTACAAATAGCTATGGTTCAGAGATGTCTATTATGTTGCAAGGTAAGATTTAAAACAATTAACAAAAGCGAATGATATTAAGAATTACGTTTTAAGACTCTGAAAATTGTTCTTTCTTTAAAAAAAATAGCAATAAAGTAAATTAGTCAAAAAAATTTAAGAATTTGGTAGAACTAATTTATCTTTTCACATACTTGTTGAAACGTTTGATGAAAAATCACTTGGGGTAGGAGTATTATAAGCAACACTAACGTAGTATTCGTTAACGATAGGATTGACTCCTGTAATTGTAATGCTTGTAGATGGAGACTGAATTTCATCTACCAGAGAATCTTCCAAATAAACTCTCACTGTATAGCTTTGAGCTTCTTCTATTTGGTCTATAAGAACTATGAACTGGGTTTGTTGAACACCAAGCACTCGCGCACGAGGCACTGTGTTTAAGCCTGCTGTAAAATCAAAACGAGAGTGTTACTGATATGCATTTTATTTCGACAACGTCGAGCAATAGCTGATAAAATTTTAATGTTTTCTAATGCTCTTATTTTTTTGAAGTCGATTAATAGAGAAAGTAAGTATTCAAATCAGCAGCGGAAAAATTTTAAGTGTGCCGAGATTAAATTATGATTTTTATGACTGTTATTTTACAATATTCTACATTCGTGATCTTCTGCAATTGAAACTAAAGTCTAAGAAAAAATCTTTACTTAAAAACAAAAACTACAATTAAAACGTTGACATTTGGGTGAAGGCTATCATGAATCGGTAAATCGTTTTTAGGAAGAAACTAAAACAAAACACAGACGTCATTTGTCGAAGCATTATGAAACAATTTAAGAAAAAAAGTGAAAAAAAGATATTTAAAAATATCTTTAGGGACAACTAGCAGAAAATAAAATGATATTATTTTTAAAATCTTTAAATGTAATGTAATATAGACTCATTACGACTAATCTATTCACGCCCAAAAACAATAAACTAAGATAAACGTTTATGGCTTACAACAATCCTCCTCAAACAAATAAAACGGAAAAAAATTTAAATCAAATTAAAAAAACAGAGGTCAGTGATTTTATTTTTTTATTTATTTTGATTGCATTGTTTTTTCATTTTTATTCGTCTGAAAAGGGCTGATGTAATCCAAAAACACTTGTGTTTTCTTGCTCTATATTTTTTGTTATGAATGAACTAGTCGGGCTGTGTATATTGAAAAATTATTTTTTTAACATGTTTAGAGTTCTTGACTAAAGTTTTTGCTTTACTCCAGTAAAATACGTGTGTTATGTTCTTGCAAATTTGCATGTCTTAGTGAAGTCGATTATCAATCAAGTCATTATTTTTTAAATAAACTAACTTTTCGGGATTTGCATCACTTATGTGTTCTTTATATCTTTTTGGAAATGATATTCCGATTTCAACAATGTGAATAATTTGAATTGCAGCCAGGGCAGCGAACTTGACGCATTTTTTATTGGGTTCGAGTCCACAAAAAATAGGCAAGTTCCAGTTCGAGAACACCATTTTCGATTTATCACGCTCGATAATTTTCTATCCATAACAAAAAAGTTTTCGTTTTATACTGTACTTTTTTGATAATTTTTTTTACTCAAATATATATGTGCTTTAAAGACTAAAGCAAAACGGGATCTTTTTTTGTTTCCCGTATTAAAGCAGTCCAATTCGATAAAGTGTTTTTTTGAGTTCGCGACTTTCTATTTATCAAGTTCAAAGTCAAGTTCGCAGTCTTGGTTGTAACTGGGTCTATATCGTTCATAGCTCCTTTGTTAAGCCTCTTGCGATCTTTCGCTACGGGTTCAAAATTTAGACAAAGTAGAAATTTGCTTTTTTATAAAACCGCTTTTTTGTCTACGATTTTTGATTTTATCAAAGATCTTGTAATTGGGGTTAAAATTTTGTGTTTTTTCACAAAGAAGCGTTTTAATCACTGTACAAGTTGTTTTGAAATAATCTATTAAAAAAGAATTGGGTTAAAGTTAACTAATTGTATTATCCATAAAATAAAAATTTGGTAAATAGAATGTTTCTTAAAGCTTAAACATAAAAATTTATTCTTAAGAAAGACATTTACTATCTTCACATTTACGACGGATTCTTCTTCATAAAAGAGTGAACAAGTACTTTTAATTATTGTATCATTAGAACAGAAACAACATTTGAGGCAAAAATTGCAAGCCACAACATGACGCTTTTTTAAAATAAAATTTATCATCATATTTTACAGGTATGCCACAGTATTTCCAACACAAAAACATACAAACCTTTTTTGGGCCATGTTGCATTCTTTAATTAAAAACCTTTTTGACATAAAATTTATAAGTTATTTCTGGAAAAAGTAAACTACACGAAAGAGCATGACGAAGCGCAACATAGTATGACGCTATGACGTTATTCCGTAATGGCGCTATGTTGTTTGCGTTCATATCGCTTAAAAATAGAAAGCAGCCACCAGGTCGATATAAATATGTTAAGATAAATAATTAAATCTGGTCATAAGAAGAATTTGCCGAATTATTTTAAAAAAGTGCAAAACATGACGGAAAAACATTACTTCAAATACTTTTAAATAGGCCATTTTTCTTTTAACCGAAAAAAGGTTTTTACTTTATTTTTGTTAAATATTGACTTTATTTTAACTTTACGATTTTGGTTTATCACAGAAATTCTTTTGAACAAATTTTCTTAAAAAATGTTGCAGAAACGGCAATTTTAGCTTGTTTAGAAAAGCTGTAGTGGCATTTTGTTCTCAGCAGTAAAATAAAATTTTAATTTGTCTTGTATTCCACGATTACGAACACTACGAAAAAAGAGTTTTTCTGCATAATAATTATTACGTATTCATTTCCGGTTTCAATTATATAAGGATAATCTTTTACATTTACAGAGTTAAAAGACATTTTTGAAAGCCATATAGACGAAATGCGGCCCTTGGGGTGGCTGAAAAGTTTCTTGAAGAGACGTTAAATTAGTTGAATAACGTAACTAAAAGTTGTATTGCTGATTTAGAATAAAGAAAAGTAGTTTAATAAAAAGACCCTTGAGAACCAAAACCAACTTTAGTGTAAGTTTGATGATGCAACAAAGCTTTAAAAATTTTGTCTTTATTGACTTTAGCGGAGCCTATTTTGACTGAAATAATTTATAAAATTATTAAAACATTATTAAATTTTTATTTGTTTTAAAAAAGCATTTAATTGTTTTTCATACTTTTTGATAAAATTAATTTATAAAAAATGAAATTTATGTGCAATTAAATTTTTTAGTGTTAAAATAGCCTACGGTATATTTCAAAAAAACGTATCAAGTACTTATGGTTATATCCACAGAAGGTCCGTTTATTGAGCCCGCTTCGTAAAAAACTCTGGCAAAAACAGAATATGTCATCGAAGAACTGGGAAGATTTATCGTATTTCGGGGGTTAGAACTTCTCGTCTATATAAAATTAGTGTAATGATAAAAGTTTTTTCATTTGAATAAGTTTTTACATTACAAGTTATAAAAATCTTACGGAAGTAAACTGATTGTTGGTTGTTGCATCGTTTGCTATAAATTGGTAGTCGATAGCATTTTGAAGTGCTGGAACTTCAAGCTCAATCGATTCTGAGTCGTTTCCAACCAGTCGAGGAGACAACGGTGATACAAGAACTAAAAAATTTGTTTTTTATTTTATTCAAAAAACGAATCTAGAAAAGCTAAAAAAGAATAAACAATGAACAACGCAAGAGAACAAGGTTACGAGAATAACAGAACAGTATGTTTTTAATTTCATAATGTATACAAATTGCTACAAGAAGACAACAATGTATTAATAAATGAAATGTGTGCAATGAAAACAAATTTTGATTATTGCCTTTTTAATGATAAACCACGTAAAAAACTGAAAATAGCGAGTTTAAAAATATCGTCAGTTAAATGCTAAACAATTTAGCTAATTGACGGGAAAAAAATTGAAAAGCAATTTATTGATAAACTGAGAAAATTATTGAAGAAGATTTACAGTATAAGGTCGTATTAATTGGAACTTCGATAAATGAGATTTCCTGCTTATCCATCCCAAAACTGCTAAAACAAATTAGTTCCATGCCATTCTATCTTTTTAATTCTGGAACCTTCCAGTATAACTCTGACACTCAAAATTAAAAACAATTAGTTTTTCATTGAATTTTATGGCGCTGTCCAACACAAAAGGTCAAAGTTTACAATCAAGCATTGAACTGGTACTTGTACAATAAATTATTTTCAGTAAATTGTGAATTAGTATTAAGCGAACCCTGTCTCCCAAATTTAGCAGCAATAATATGTTTGTTTTGTCATTTTAGATTTCTTTTTATTTTTTAACAAAGTGAAATTAAGTTTTGCGTAAATTAAAAAATCTTGGATTGGCATTACTACAGTACAGAAGTTCCCAACTTGTATATATTCACCAGGCACTAAAGTCTAAAATATAAAAGAACAACTCTTTTTGATAAGTTATTCAATAAATTAATTTCAAAAGTCAAGTGAAAGCCTTTTCTATGAACTTCAATTAGTCTTTGGGTTTTAATTTCAAATTTAAGGGGTTTTAAATTCAGTAAAGACCAAAAAAAGTCTTTCCTCATTAAATTTTTTGCTAGTTAGAGATGAATGTTCAACTCTGCACAAATGAGGGGCTCTTTAACTGCGGCTTTTGGAGTCGGTTACGCCGGCATTAATCAGACCCTTCTAGTATTGAAATGACCAACTACTTGGAAAACTCTACTGTAGTTTGTTAAAAATCTATTTTTCTTCTAGCCTACAGTGAAGTGAGTTGATATCTGCAATCAAAATCAGACAGTTGACTTTTGTCGATCCTGATAATCTGACTGACTCAATCATAAACCTGCGAGCCGGAAGGGGCCTGCTCTCCCTGGCAATAAATTATTTGAGCAAATATAAAGTTTTTCGGGCACCGACAACAAACTATTTGGGCACAAAAAAGTTTTTAAATTTAGAAAGCTCCAGATTGTCGGGCACATAAAACTGAGATTTAATGCAACGATTTTTTTATTTTTAGACTTTACAAGTATTTTGAGTCGAAAACGAAGAAATTGGACTCAAATATAAAGTGAAGGCCTTTTTTTTAGTCTTCACTAGTTTCTTTAGTTGGAAATGTGCAAAATTTTATCATCTCCGTGAAATACACAAGATCATGATTTGGACAATCGTCGATAAAATTTGGACAAAATTGCATTGCTTCTCGAAATTTTTTCGGCTGGTACGGCTATGGACTCAATAAACTGACACAATTTTAAAAAATAAAGTTGTTCGGATTATGTGCAACGTCATAAGGACAACAACCATAAAATTTTTTAAAAAATAATTGAAAATTGTCTGCTTGCTTCTTACAGCCAGAGACAGGAAGATCTGCGCATGATTCTCCTCCTTGACTGACCGCACACAGCTGAAATATATAATTCAAACCAGGAGAAAGGGTGGACAAGGTCGTCCGGAGTGCGGTGGTTGACCCGAGTCCCGAAACATCCGAAACTAAAACTCCTAATAAGTTTTAAAACAAACTTTATATCATAATCTGTGCAATAATATACAAAAAACGAAAAAAAAAAGAAAACATAGGCGACGTAAAAAATAACAATTTGATAAAAATGGAAGTTAAAGTAGTTTATGAGTATAATGTGTGTGATTGTGGCATCGCAAAAAAAACTATCTTTGCGCGACAGACTCCTGAGGAGACTTGTAGGCTCAGGATTGGGTGCTGGTGCCGAAACATTGGTACAGCTGCCCTATCCCTGGCCTACTTAACAGCTGAGTACTGCGCACCAGTCTGTTGTCGCAGTGTACACAATCGCTTCATAGACATGCACATTGCTTTTGCGTGGCGAATAGGGTACGTTTTGGCGCATTTGTTTGGGCGCGGTTGTTTAGGCATGGCCTTTTCGGCGCTAGCTGATTTGGCGCCGGTGTATTTGGCGATAACCTTTTTGGCGTTATTAGCACTCGTTATCCCACCATTTGGAAATTAATAGATGGCCTGCGTAAAGTGCAGAAAGGTAGAGATGCATATTATGAAAAATTACTGGCTGGTCATCAAGCACCACAAAATCTAATAAAGTATAGAAATGCAGACAGAAGAATACGTGAAACTGTTCTTAGGTTTGAAAATATGGATGCTGTTGAGTACTTGAAAAGTCTCGCTCATAATTATTAAATGAACTAAATAAAGCTACACGACAGTTTTTTGGGTTTTTTAAGATTTCTTTTTACAATAAAAGTTTTAAAACTTCCTTTTGGTACTTTTTATAATGAGCCTGTTTAAATTTTAAAATTTATTAAAATTTGTTAAAACACTTGGCTGGCGCCAAATCGGATGGCGCCTAAATAGCTGTGCCTAACTGTCAGCTGGCGCCCAAATAACCGTGCCCAAACGGCGGGATCAAATAATCCCATTCCGTAGCGTGGCGCTCCCACTCCAACGAAAGATCTACCTATGCTTTCAGACATCCATCCAGCTGAGCTTCGCCGACTAGGAGCGACACTCTCCTTGGCTTACGGTGGATCTCAGGACTCTGGCCATATATTGCTTGATCGATTAAGTAGGTTTTCAGATACTCGCCAAGAAAGAGTAAAATCTAGACGCCCATTGGTGGCAGCTGCACGGAAACTAATGAACAACCTCGCCGAACTAAGCATTCGCTCTGAACAGTGGACGAATCATAGATAGGACATGGAGTACTAAGACAGTACATCCAGACTCCGTGCTTTCATACCCACGATCAATACCAGGCCTGTTGGAACTGTTGCCCCAACAACTTGGGTTAATTTCAATCGCCTGCGGACTTGTGTTTTTGCGTGCGGTGAATTTATTTTTCATGCACAAATAAGGTTTTGCGCCACTGAGCAAATTGCTAACCAAGTCCGCCACTAAGCAAACCAAGTCCTAACAGTGTATCCCATAAAAAAATAAATCCTTGGTCCAGTCCTGTTTGTGTCTGACTCGGAGTGGATGCCTTTCAAGCGATGACGTTGGTGAGTATAACCAAATTATAACCGAATAAATTACAATTATCTAGCTTTAGTACAAAAATGTATTTAAGTTTTGTAAAGCTTTTACTACTTGTCAACTACCCATAACAACGTCGAGCTTTTTGAAGGTTTTTGTAAATCTAAAAATCCGAAGTTTTTTTTTTTTTTGGTTTAATTTATTTGTCGCATATAACGGCTGGATATAATAGTCCAAATTGATAAATTGCAACAGGGTGATTGCAAAGAGACTGTGAGGTCTTCGAGTCAAGCAATCACACTGTAGAAATCAGGGCTGCGAACTCGAACTCGAACTCGAACTCGAAGAACTCGGCAATTTTGGCCGAACTCGAACTCGAACTCGAAAAATAAAAATTTCTGAACTCGAACTTGAACTCGAACTCGAAATAAGTTTGTGGAGTTTGAGTTCATTTAATGAGTAAATTTGACTATAATATTTCTCAGCGATGGTGCCCAATTATAATTTGCTACCCTCTTCTATTTTGTTTAATAATAGATTAAAATTGGTAACATTGATGACAAAGCAATTTTTAACATGTGCTCAGTTTTTCGCGGTTGAATTATCCTCTTAACTCTATTCCGACTGTATTTTTTCAGCTCTATTTTGTAAACTCGAACTCGAACTCGAACTCAAAAAATTGAAATTTAAAGAACTCGAACTCGAACTCGGACTTGCAATTTTTTTGTGAACTCGAACTTGAACTCGATTAAAAATGTTTCGAGTTCGCAGCCCTGGTAGAAATACAGAAATATACAAGCTATGTGTTAATATTGAAAATTAAATATGTATACAAAACAAAATCAAAACAAAACAAATTTATTTTATTTTTATTTTGTATACATATTCAGTTGTAACGGTATTTTAAGATTCTCATGTAACGGTATTGTTAGCTTTCAAGTGCGAGTAAGATTTAAAGCGAATTGATACACAATTGAAGATGGTTTTGGCCATTTTGTTGCAGCGATTTTAAACTTATTTTGATCAATCACAACACCGGTTTATTCTTTTGTACAGCCATTCGACGTGAAATCATTGAAAACTTGGTTTCTTCCTGATTAAAATATAGATTGCTTTCAAATATTTTGCAAAGTGAATCAAAAATTCGATAAAGCTTTTGCTAAAAAAAGTTTCTTTCGCGACAAAAGCACAAGTTGCAAAAATCAGTCCTATTGATTTTTTCTTATCGCCTAACAACATTATATTTCGATCATATTGCAGAAAAAACAGCGATTAATAGAGAATTTCAAATTTTTTCTACCTACCGCGGCGCCGTAGTCGTGTTATGTAACTATCAGCTCCAGTTACATTGTTCCAAACAATTACCAATTCATTGAGGTTCTGTGACAGCTCCATGGGATTCGGTGGCACAGTAACTGTTGAGTAAAAATGATTGGTTGTATAATAAAGAGTTGAATAGTTATCAAAAATAAACACCTAGCGCATAAATAATTATAGAAAAGGTGTCTGGCATAAATTGTTAAAATATTGGTTTATGTAGTATATTAGATGAAATAGCTATCAAGAATGTTTTGTTTTAAAAACATTTTGATATTTTAATCATATTTAAAAGTTTTCATTAATGAGTAAACATACCAGTGAACTCTACAGTTTCTAGAAGAGGTACCATAACAATAGTGTTATTTGTTTGTCGTCCCAAGATAATTCTGGATGCCCAAATCTTGATCCTATATGGCATCGTCGGTTCAAGGTTTTGAAAAATGTGATTGTTATTTGGCTGAAATAACAAAAGTTGCTTGTTTGGTTTTTATACTCGGCCTACCCTCATAACGACAAGAGTCATTTTGATAGTAGGCCTAACTATTTGTTAGAGTAATTAATTTTAAGTTAAACTTAAAAAATTCAAAATTATATAATAGTCAGTGGTGGATATTCAAATTCAAAGGCCCGAGGCAAGGTTTTACAAAAATTGATCTTCTCTAAAAAAGAAAAAGAGCTTTGATCTCTTCTTTCACTTTTTTCTCCCAAAATCATGGTGATCTTTAAAAAAAAGGTCTTCACTTCGATTTCATCTCTCATTTCCCTATTTTGCTCCCAAAATCAAGGTGTTCTCTAAAAAAAAGGTCTTTGCCTCGAATCGAGCTTGTATCTCCCACTCTTTGTCCCGAATTCATAATGATCTCTAAAAAACATCTGCAGCAAAATGAAATTGTATGTGCTATTTTCGAGGGGGGCCGCCAAAAAAAGGGGGACCCGAGGCAGCTGCCTCATTTGCCTCACCCAATATCCACCACTGATAATAGTATCCTATGATTTGTTCTAAAAGCACCTTCTTAATTTAACTATCGTTAATATGAAGTTCAATATTTTTTATTAACTTTACATCATTTTGTGTATCTTGAAATTAAAACCATAATTGCTTATAGAAAAAGGCAAATTTTTACTTTCAAGAAAATCTAGATATATTGAAAGAAGAAATGAAGTAAAACAAGAAAAAAGGCCAATTAAATCGTTTACCACATACGTGTTTACCACTTACGTGTTTTAACTTTTGACAAATTTTAAATCTTTTTTGAATTTCACTGGTTTTAACTTTATAGTTCAGTTAAGGTGGGTCTAAAAGTTTTTAACAATTTTTTTTATGATGCCATCGTTTTCCACTTGAACGCTAGAGATATCGAGATAAATAAAAAATTAAAAAAACTGTTAAGGGCCGCCTCCACTACGAGCGTGAAATGGAACATTCTTTGTTTGCTTTATTAATTCTTTTACTTCTTTCTCCCTTAAGCGCTAAGCAAAATAAAAAAAATTAATAAAAGAAACAAAGAATACTCTATTCTACGCTCGTAGTCGAGACGAGCCTTAACTACAACGATTTTGGCTTTGTACCCTATATTCAGGCGGACAAAAATGCCCAGTAACTCTTTGTGTTTTCTGCTTTGTTTTCTTTGTTTCGTTCATGTTCCACATTATTTAAAACTAATCGATGCCGGCAGTATAAATGTTTTAACATTTTATTATGAATTAAACATTTTCGGTTTGTATAAATGCTTAATTCATTTACACGGCTGGTTGTTGCTAGTACTTAAGATAAAAGAATAATTTCTTCACCAAGCTGCTAGTGTTGTTTCGGGTTACATTGCATGCATCTACTTTTCTTTCTGTTTCACAGACAAGATTAAAGGACAAAGTTAGGCAGTTAAGTCATTTCTATATGGTTCAAGAATGATGAGGATTTAGAATTACTTAAAACAAGGCGCTTAAAAGACGAGAAGCACCAGACTGGAGCTTCGCGCTTGTGAGTGATGCTTGTCGCACTGCGAATCGAACCGAGTACCTGTGATCTTCCACACAGGAGATAATACCACTAGACCACACAACCCGGACAATAGATCGACTAAAACAGCTATAAGTTATTCCCGGATTTACTGAACAAGGAATACATAGAATCCACTATGTTGTAATTCCGAGGCCGTACCTCATGACCGGGACTTACCCGACAAGCGTTAAGCGTCGCGCTTACTCTTTTAGAGCTTGACGAGCGAAGAAAGAATTTTATAGTTGAAGAATAATGAGGTATTGTCTCCTGCGTGGAAGATCACAGGTACTCGGTTCGATTCGCATTGAGATAAACATCACTGATCAGTTCTAACAAGAGCGAAACTCGAGTCTGGTGCTTCTCCTCTTTTAAGCGGCTTGTTTTAAGTAATTCTAAATCCTCATTATTCTTCAACTATAAAATTCTTCCTTCGCTCGTCAAGCTCTAAGAGAGTAAGCACGATGCTTAACGCTTGTCGGGTAAGTCCCGGTCATGAAATACGGCCTCGGAATTACAACATAGTGAATTCTATGTATTCCTTGTTCAGTAAAGCCGGGAATAACTTATAGCTGCTTTGAGTCGATCTATTGTCCGGGTTGTGTGGTCTAGTGGTGTTGTCTCATGCGTGGAAGACCACAGATACTCGGTTCGATTCGCAGCGAGATAAGCATCACTGACGAGCTCTAACAAGCGAAACTCGAGTATGGTGCTTCTCGTCTTTTAAGCGCCTTACTTTAAGTAATTTCTATATTTGCTTTTGAGATAGACGATAATGTTAACAATTTAATAATTTATTGAATTACTTCACTTAAACTTTTAACATTTCTAACTCATGCCTGATGTTGTTAAAACCAAGATTTAAAGTTGGTTTCCTACAAATTTAATCTTTATTTATGTTTATCAACCTTGATTTTCTGCTTTACAAAGTTTTATTCCCTTCATTCTGTCCTTTGTAAATTAAACCTTTTTGATTAGTGGTGAAATTAAAGTTGTAAGTGACTTTTGTAATTTACGGCTGCAGCATTATAGTAATTGAAGAAATACTTGCACATGCAGACTGATCAATTTTAAAAGCTTTCCTAAAAGTAAGTTCAATAATAAAATTTAATAATAAAGTAATTCGTCATTTATTGTATTAATATTTATGCTTGAATGAATTCTTTGGCCAGAAGTTGACAGTCTCTAACTTAACATCAATTATTTTTCAAAGTAAGGTTTATACTCTTTTCTTTCGCTGTCTCAAATTGTAAATTAATTTTAATGAAAAATGTATTTATATGACAAATTTAAAAAAAAAAAATAGACTTATAATCAAATCTCTTTTTTTATTAAACCCCTGAAAAAAACTATTATACTCTAAGCCAGGGGCGTCCAAATTTTTTGAGTAACGGGCCATATCTGCTTTTCAAAAATTTTCGCGGGCCAAAATTTAGTACCATGGCGACATAAAGCGATTATAAAAACAATTTGAAAAATCATGGTTTATTTCCAATTCAAACATCAATGCGATACTTGGCATTTCTTGTTACGTACAAGTTTCATGATATCTGGCTCGAATGTCGTTGTGGCAACACGCAGAGAATCCTCCAGGTGACTGTCAGATAGAAGGGATCTCGTGGAAGATTTAGTGTATTTCATCCTGGAGAAAACTTGTTCACATAAGTAGGTGCTTCCAAATAGCGAAATCATAAACATTGCATGCTTGCAAATACCTGGATATTTTTCTCGTGATACATAATTCTTGTAAAAATCTATTAATGAACTACTATTGAATTTATCTTTTAAGCTGGATTCACACTGAGAGTCAACTAACTCCATTTGCAGGTTTTCGGGGACATCATCTGGCTTGATAGAAAAAGGACGTGAAAAAATCTCAAAACTTGATGCATTTTCTTTGAAGTCATGAAATCTGTTTTCAAATTCTTCTCTCAGTTCCGAAATAAGTTTTGCATACTTCTGAGTATTTTGATCTTTACAGTTTAACAAAGTAGGAAAATGAGTAAAGTTTTTGTTGTTTATCTGATTTTCCCAGAGAGATAGTTTTACCTAAAAGGCTTTGACATGGTCGAACATGCAATTAATTAGGTGTCCCTTTCTTTGAAGACGAGAATTAAGTTCATTTAAATGGGAAGTTATATCAGCAAGAAAAGCGAGATCGCATATCCACTCCGCATCATTAAACTCAGCAATGGGGTTACCTTTTCCTTCCATAAATTGTTGTATTTCGTCCTTAAGCTTAAAAATTCGCTCGAGCACTTTTCCACGGCTAAGCCAACGTATTTCACAATAGTACGGAACATCTTCAAAATCTGCTTCCAAGCTGCGTAGTAAATCTTGAAATTGTCTGTGACGTAAGCCTTTAGAACGGATGAAATTTACCGTTTTTGTTACAACAGACATTACATTTTCCATCTTCAAATATTTTGCACAAAGAGTTTCTTGGTGAAGTACACAGTGAAACTGCATAACGGAATTATTTCCGACTTTGCTTGTCTCATTTTGTAATAACTTGACTAATCCTTGTCGACTTCCACACATTGATGGGGCTCCGTCTGTTGTTACACCTGAAATGTTTTTCAAATCAAATTTCAGACGGTTTAACGTTGTCATAACAGCTTCCAATAAATCACTACCTTTGGTGGTGCCTTTAAGTGGGACCAGGGCAGCTAGTTCTTCAATAACACAGAAACTTTCATCAACTCCGCGCACAAAAATGGCCAACTGAGCAGTGTCTTTGATGTCCGTGCTTTCATCAAGTGCCAACGAATAAAATGTAAAATCTCCCGCTTTTGATGCAAGACTCACTTCTATGGAATTCCCTAACTCTTCAATACGACGTGCAATGGTTTGCCTAGAAAAACTTATTTGTCCAAATTGTTCTTTCTTCTCGGGACACAGGACATCTGCAACGCGATGCAAGCATTCCTTCACAAATCCTCCGTCTGAAAACGGTTTGGATTTCTTTGCGATCACTTCTGTTACTATATAACTAGCTGCAACAACGGATTCCTGTTGTAAGGAAAGATTTGTAAAAATTGACTGTTGTCTGACGAGCACGTTTTTCAATTCCGCAACTTTGTCTTTTCTGAATTGATCTTTAAATTTGTCATACGCCGGTGCATGATTTGTGACATAGTGGCGTTTAATGTTATACTCCTTTAAACTTGATACTGCGTTGTTACAAATTAAGCAGATCGGCTTGCTACTGACTTGCACAAAAAAATATTGTTCTGTCCATCTCTTTTGAAATGTTCGGTTACCATCGCTAATTTTTCGTTTCTTGCTTGCCATACTCAATGCTAAATTTAAAATCCAAGTGAAAAGTGTTTTCAATTGCAACGATTTTCTATATCACCACAAAAAAAAATGCCGCACCAATCAGGGAAATACTCTCACGTCATGCTCTACTTAGCATTCGGTTGTTTGCTCTGCCGTGCCGAGGCAAACGACACGAATCGGTACGAAGCGAAAAATCATTTCAATCAGAGGAGACTTAATTGACTACGCAGAACTCCAAGCTGCTACATTGCGTCATATTAAAACAATCTAGTTTTTCGCTCTTCGCGTAGTTTCGCGTGTATATGCACGTGCTGTATTGGTGGGACACCTTACCACATGCTATTTAAAGACTTATATCTGTAACTCACAATATCGTGTCAGCACGTAAGGATGAATTAACTAACCAATGTAGAAAGTTTAACGGGCGACTTTGAAAGCTTTGGCGGGCTACAAGTGGCCCGTGGGCCGCGGGTTGAACACCCCTGCTCTAAGCAGTTATAATTTTTTCGCTTAAAAAACTAAGCTAATTATAAATGAATAAACCAAAACCAACTTTTCACTCTACTCATTTCACACGCCGAAGCATAAAATGAGTCACGGGTAAATATCTTTACCAAGTCGTACTTTTAAAAGTACAATGCCAACTAAAAGCTTTGGTTATCTTTTTCTTAAAAACTTTATTTTGTAGAGCAGTGGTTCTTAAACTTTGGTGGTCCGTGGCCCCTTTTCAGAGACTCACAAAACACCCGAAGCCCCTTGCCAAGAATATTGTCTCAAAGATCAAATGAAAACCAAATAAAGGTTATCACTTCAAAACTTTCTCTAATTTTGTCAATTTAGTCCCAAACGTCAAGTAAAGGCCAAAAAAAGTCATCACTTTGAAAATATCTCTAATTTTGTCATTTTCGTCCAAATAGTCAAGTAAAGACCAAAAAAAGGTTATTACTTTTCAATTTTTTAATTTTGGTCCGAAATAAAGATTCTTCTCGTAGCCCGGCAAAGACTCCGTGGACTCATTTGAGAACTCCCGTCGCAGAATTTTGTTTTTCAAAAAAATACATTCAGCTCTACTTTCAAGAGCGAAAATACGTACAATTGCTTTTATAAAAAAAAATAATTTTTTTTGCTTTAAAAAATAAATAGTTGTATGATAATTGCTTTGATCAGCAAAGTTTGCCACGAACTGTTATACTGTAATTTTAAATTACAGGAGAACGGAAGAGCTAAGGCTTTGCAACCAAAATGCGATGGTTTTATTTTGTTACCACAGGAGTTTTGTACAACAAATTTAAAAAAATCACGACAAAAACATGTCTGTACCGCGACTCCATTGTCGACATTAATTCTTTGATCATTGCAAACATCATATTCATAAAATGATTTAGGTGAGAATGAAATCCAGTTCATACTGATTGTTTTGCTTGTTGATGTAGCGTTCCATATTTCTGTTATACATTAAACAAAAAATAGTTTAAACGAGCTTTGAAGAATTTAAAGTTTTTTAAAAGAAAAAATTTAAGTTTTTTCACTACTTTTAAGTATTCTACATGAAACGTAAGCTTATATTTCGGTTTTAAAATGATAATATTTCACCGCTGAAAGACAATTTTCAATAGAAAAACTAATCGCAGAGATTTAAATACACTTTAAAAATAGAATAAAATTTTTAGATTTTTTTGCAAATATACAACTTACAGTTACATTGTACGTTCCAATAAATTAAAATTCAGTGTTTTTAAAAGTGGGGTCAACGTTATCTTTTGGGTACGCGAAGCAGTTTTTGGGGGACCGGGATACGCTTTCAATCTCAGAAAGGACGCTTATAAGCCATGTTACGTGTACGTTAATAGCAGTGAATATAGTAAGAATCGAGTGACGAGGGTCCACACCCAGTTGTTTCACTACGTACAACTCACAAGCGCTTAATAAGTTAAGAATCGGTATTATTCAGTCTCTCAACTTTGCAACTTTTTCATGTATATTACGATAAAAATTTTTTTGTGATTTGGGGCTACCTGTGTATTGTCATCTGATCAGTAAAAAAATGCTTTTTTAAAGTTCCTTTCAACCACATAGAAGTAAAGCTTACTTATTGTTATTGCAAATGTCCTTATTGGCCCTGCTTCATGTCAATTAAAGTTATTCATTTAAATGCCTACTATCAAAATTTCTGGAACATTAGTTTGCTCTAACTTTTCGAAATATTCGAAATTATTTAGTGTTACAGATAACCTTTAAGTCATTCATACCGCTGATTGCTGCTCTTTAATTCTTTAGATTAAAATAATAACCGTTTTAATCTTTACCAAAGCAATATTCTGATAATTGTCTTTTTGCCAGCTTTTAAAGATAAATGTCAGACGTTTAGTTTAGAAATAGAATTAGAAGTAAAAGCGTATTCTTTGAACTTACTGGTGGAAAT
The DNA here is from genome assembly GCA_963680785.1 of Diplosoma virens. Taxonomy (NCBI): domain Eukaryota; kingdom Metazoa; phylum Chordata; class Ascidiacea; order Aplousobranchia; family Didemnidae; genus Diplosoma; species Diplosoma virens. Next base: position 43,860,418 of record OY796882.1, on the reverse strand, counting down.
TCGATTTGAGAATACACTTTGAAATCCGTTAACGACGTAGGCAACTTTGACAAAGTAAAAATTTTTCTCATGATTAAAAAGGTTAAAGGTCACGTTTGTGAGAGTCGTTTTAGTTTCATTAATCAGAAGGTCTCCTTGATAGATTCGTATTATGTAAGTTGCTTGATCAATCTCAGTGTAATTGACCTGGAAGCTGGTCTTTCGGACACCGGTCACTCTAACCAAAGGCAAGGCACCTAAAAATAGTCACAGATGAAAGTTTAAGTCACTTACTGAAAAATTTATTTAATAAAAGTGTTAGATCAGAGTTCATTTTACTGCATGCATTAGGTTTTTATTTTTCTGTAACAGCGCTCTACTTTTTAATTGATCTTTTTATTATAAAAATACTTGGTGCTGCTCGCAGGTGGACTCGTAGGAGTACTTAAAACTATTCTTAGTCTCTTGGCTCAATAATATCTTATTTACTACAATAAGTTTCCGAAAAAGCATTCTGGTACCGGTAATTAAAACTAAAACTCTTGTTTGTTTTTAAATCTTGGGTTTTTTTAAACCCTGGAATAAAAAAGTTTTAGATTTTTATTGTAGGCATATTTTTTGGAGTTTTTTGAAATAAGCTTTACTATTGAATTCCATTATAGCTATAAAAAAAAGATATTTAAAAAAAAATTTATATTTTTATGCGATTTTTGTTGAAAATTATTTTTGATTATTATTGTCAAACTTATGATGAGGGACAACAACTTTAGCATGTTTATTTCATAATCTGATTTTTTCTCGTAAAATTTTTTTCTTGATGTTTGAATAGTAAAGTTGTTTTTTCAACTTAATATAGTTTTGTTCTCGTTACAGTAAATATAAAGAAAAAAATCTTTTTAGCACATTTTTAAAAAACTCAAAAACACATAAAAAACGTTTATTACCAACACACGTCACTCCGTCACCGGAAAAGCCTGAGTTGCAACTACACGAGAAGCTTCCGTTCGTGTTGTCGCAGGTCGCTTGTGGGGAGCAGCGGCTTGGGCCAACTTGACATTCATTGATGTCAATACAGTTCCCAAATGATCCGGTGTACCCGGAAGAACAAACGCATCTAAACTGATCTACTCGTAGATCGCAGGTCGTCAAAGGGTCGTCAGCACATTCTTCCTCACTTTCACAAATTTGCTGCTGTGCATCTGAAAAAAGAATTTTAAGGTAAAAATAAAAAAGAAAGAAATTAAAGATTTTCCAACATAGCGCCGAAAAAAAATTATGATGAAATATTTTCACAAAGAGAATCAATTTAAGATATTTATGAGCATAAGCTTTTTCAACTTTATCACTTTATTGTATTTGAATAGATTTGTAAATTTTAATGATTGGCTATGGTATGCAGCATAACTGGCACTACAATGTAGGTGATTTTTTATTGATTTTAAATATATTTTGAAATATTTAACCTTTAACTAAATGAAACAAAAATATAGTTTTTACTGACTTATAGTGGCAGTTTTTGCATGATGCACTTTGAAAATTGTAATGTTTTTGCAGTCGTTATTATTTGTATTTGCGACGCGAGAAGTCGATGTTCGGCTTCTGGGTTGACTAATTTGGCCACCGCCGTCACTATTTCACAAAAATAATGTTGTGTAGATAGACAATGCAAGCTTGTGACGCACGACACACCTCGGTTATGAGCTAAAACGCTTAATTAAATTAGCTGGAAATGCAATTTTAAAATGCATCTCAGCAGCATAAAGCAAGATAGTGGTTTGGTAAATCAAAAAAAAAAATCTACTCAAATAGATCATTTGACGTGAAAATTTGGTTAATTAAAAAATTAAACCTCAATTCCTTTTACAAAACAGCCTTTCTCAAACTTTAGACTGCGACCAAAATACGAGGGCAACTCAAAAATTATCCGCACATTGCTCTATAGCGCACTCTTGCTTTAGCTTTTTTACAAAATTTTTAACACGCATCCACTACTATGTCACGTGATTACGATCAACTGATCTAATTGTTTGATCAGTTTTAACAGGTATTATTTTCAGTTGATAAAAATAGACACTCCACTAGCACAATGCATCAGAGAAGAACAACGTACCGTGGTCCGATTTTTGTGGTCAAAAGGTTCATCGGAGGCTGAAATTCACAAAAGACTCTTAGCACAATATGAAGACAATGCACTATTGAAAAAACGGTACATGAGTGGATTGAAAAGTTTAAAAGTGGCTGGACAAGTGTGAAGCATGCAGAAGGAGCAGGACGTCCATCAACTTCCACCAGTGAAGAGAAGACCGAGCAAGCACAACAAATGATATTGGCAAACCAACGCATTACCATTGATGAGTTAGCACAATCTTTACAGATCAGTCATAGCTCTGCTCAAAAAATCATTCATGAAATTCTTGGGTACCATAAAGTTTCTGCAAGGTGGGTGCCAAGAGAGTTACAGAAGAGCACAAGCGTAGACCTGTGGAGATCTGCCAAACGTTACTGAACCGCTACAACAATGAAGGCGAAGAATTTTTGAATCAAATAGTTACTGGAGATGAATAATGGGTTTATCACTATACTCCTGAGTTCAAGAGGCAAAGCTTGAAATGAAAACATCCATACTCCCCAGTAAAGAAAAAAATCAAGAGTCAACTTTCTGCAGGAAAGACTATGCTAATCATTTTTTGGGATGCCAAAGGGATTCCAGCTATTTTGGAAGATTTCCTGGAAAAAGGGAGTACAATCAACAGTGCAAGGTATTGTCATTTGCTAGTCAATCGCCTGAAGCCTGCAATTTGCACTAAACGCCGAGGATTACTGTCAAAGAAGGGTTTGCTGCAGCATGCACGCCCACATGTTGCCAAAGCAACTATTGAAAGCGTAAACAAACTGGGTTTTGAGGTGCTGGAGCATCCTGCATACAGCCCAGATCTTGCTCCTTCCAACTATCATCTCTTTAATCCACTCAAAGATGCATTATTGGGTCGTAAATTTTCTTCTGATGAAGCAGTGCAAAAAAGCGGTGCATAAATGGTTGTGTGACCAGCCAAAGACTTTCTTCTCACATGGCATTCATAAGCCTCTCGACCGCTGGAACAAGTGCATCGAAACGGGTGGAGATTATGTAGAAAAATAATGTATTTTTTTTACTTTTGTGTTTTCACAAATAAATAAAAACAGTAAAAGTGTGGATAATTTTTGACTTGCCCTCGTAAAAGCCACGAAGTACATTTTTTCTAATTCAGTTTAATTCCGAGCAAAAGCATTTTCTTTAGCAATGAAACATTTGTCCTTTGTTGTGTAAACTAATGATTTTTTTGTTGCTATTTAGAGCTGCAGGAAAAAGTGAGTTTTTATGCTTCGATTCTGTTTAATGGAATAAGCAAAAAACTTCGCGCAAAGATAAAACCTATTTTTTAAACCACAATCTAAGTCAGATTATAAATATTGATTAAGTCTGGTTTACACTAATTTGGCGAGACGAAATTTGAAAAGCAAAGAAAATTTTCCCGAACGGATACGCCAGGTGTAAGCCGCGCGGAAAGCGTGAAGTTTGTTTCTAAAAAGTATAAATTTGAAAACTGATGCTTGTTGTTTTTAACTATGTTAGTGTCAGAGATTTTCAGTATTCGCAATGTCCTTGTTTAATCGCTTTAACGTTTTATCGTATACCTTTAAATATGTAATGTATGTCATTGTATATACAAAGCGACAATTGATTACATAAAACTTGAGTTGGATTGATTTACAAGCGTCTTTTTGTTTTGAATTAAAAAATAATTTAAAAAATGTTCTTCCCCGATTATACGCTGCTGCTTGGGTTTGAATAAAACAAATTAACTTGAAAAATGTTTTCTGACAGCACAACAGTTTGTTTTTAAAAATTCAAATCTTACGTACAGTAGTTATAGCTTTGGTTCGGCGTGTTCATGGGATGAAATGAACAACCGTTTAGAACATCGCGTTCAGAGAATGCATAACTTTTATTTATTTTCAACTTTTTAAAATCACTATTCTTTGAATAATTATGTTTCATCAATAGGTTTTAAATTATAGTATTTTTCCAGGCCTAAGTCATCCGAGTCGAAATTAACCATATTTATAAAATTAACGTAAAGTCTCCCCCTCTTTTTTTCTGAATTAGCTGTTGGTTATGTACAGCGCCCACGACCCCTTACAGCGCATTCAAAACATATACAAACGTTGCTTTCAGTTGCTCGGGAGACTTTTTAATAAGTCTTAGAAGTGAAAATATAACAAAGTGTTTTCGCAACAACTATAATTTTTTGTTTAATTATTAGAGTTATTGAACAATTAAAGATGATTTTAACTTTCTGTTTCTATATGATTTTTACTGTACAAAAGTCTTGCAATGCAACCTTTTTTTAGAAGAAAACCATTATCATAAAAAAATGCGTAGGCTAATTAAACAGGGAATGTGTCAGCTAATGCATCGGTGTAAAAAAAGTATTAATTTTAAAATCTTCATTCCAATACAATAATTCCTATTTTATATTCATAATAAATACGAAATCGATAAAAAAAAACAGTATGCTGTTACAAATCTAATGAGTTCGATGCTCAGTTTAACTGAATGCGAGAAAGATTATAGCAATGCGATATAATAATGCATCTTTCAACAAATGTAAATTTTTTCGTCTTTAGCATTTCAAAAAAAATTCGTGCCTCAAAACTTCAAAAATATGCCGAAATTACAAAATGAAAGAGAAAAAGAAAGAGCACTCTTAACACTGTAATAATAGAAGAGCAAGAGGACTGAAAGTAGCAGCTCTGGTACCTCATTTTAATTCTACGAAGTAATGCTGTTAATTTCAGCTCAAAACTCAATAGTTCTGCGTACATAAATTTTACCGCAATTCAAAATTTTTATTTTCATTCAAATATTACTTATTTTCTCGAGTAGGGGAAGTACCAACTACGGTCTGAGTGCCGGAGCCGGGTCGCGAAGCAAATCTGTCTGTTCCATTAAACTTTTCCGCAAATGATTAAAATAGAAAAGTACTGTACAGTGTGAAAAATTTTGTTGCAAATTCATAGAAATTTTGTGACATTTGGAAAACATTAAAAACGCCGACTAAAATAATCAAAGTATTTTTTTACAGTGTATAACTGTGTATACCGAGACACTAAACTTGTAACTCACAAAATAATGGCGTTGATAATTCTTAGTGAAGAAAAACATTTTTTAAGCTCACTGTTTGAATGTAAATCTTTTTTTCAGCTTAAATTTACAGACAAAAAGGTACATTTCTGCAAAAGTGTTACCAGCATGAAACGAAGAACAGCAAGTTAGTATAGTCCAATTTTGTTTCGAAACTAGTAGAATCGTTGTTTTCGAAACTAGTAAGATTGTTTTGATTGAAAGTAGTAAAAATACGAAAGTGCAAGATAATAAACAAATAAAACAGTTAATTACAAAATAAATCACAGAAAGTAAATTTGCGAGATGATGATAGATAAGCAGATGCTCTTGGTGCAAATAGCTAAACAGAAGACAGTTATACCTATCACAAAATTTAAACGTTTGTTTTACACGTGGTGGGTATACCATGGAGCAAAATATTAAATCTTTTTTGGATTTAAATTAACCTTGAGTCAGCTCTAATAATACCGTGTGGAGTGGCTGGTAGATGGACCTCTAGCGGTTACTCAGCCGTCTATTTTTTACAAGTAAGATCAATGCAATTGTATGTTTTATTATTTTAAAGGTGATTGCGAAAAATTTTTTTTTAATTCTAATCGTTAGCTCGGACCGATTTCACGAGTTGCACCTAAGCACAGCATCATTCAAATTTACTTTAAGCAATGAATTTACTTTAATCATGTTTTTATTGGCATAAAAACTTTTTTAAAGACTCGCTTTTTATTATGGTTCAAGTATGTCAATCAGATTTAATTTACGTAAAACAAATCTATAATAATTATTAAAGCCCTTTTTGGTCAAAATAAAAAAAAAGATAAAAAATTTTAAATTCAGTGATTGATTTTATTCTTAAAATTAGGGATAATAGTTTTTATTTCTTAAAAAAAACTGGTTTCAATAATTATAAAATAAAACAAAGAGCAAATATTGCAGTTATCATTCTATCAATTTTAACGTTTCGAGTACATGGCTTAACTCATTTTCAAAATAATAATAAAATGCATTTCTTAAACTTTTAACGTAAAAGGCAAAATTACTAAAAAAAGCTAATAAAATGATAACTGCAACATAGGCCCTTTGTTTTACTACTAAAACTTTTACTAATTTACTAAAACTACTAAAACTTTCCAACCATTATGCTTCAAAGTTGCTTCAATAAAGTTTTACTTTTCAAGTTTAAAAAATTAAACAAACAAGTATCACAAAAAAGATTGTCAAAGCGTCAAAATTTTTTTCTCTCCAAATGTAATATTACTATTCTTTCATCTTAGTAATTTTATAAATCGCTTCAAAAAACGTATTAAGATAATATGTAGATTTTTATTTTGCTTTTAACATTAACATAAAATGCATAATCTACTTCGCTTAAATACTTTTGTTTAAAACTTACGCAATTTAAAAAAAAAAGTAAAAAATATGATTCCACAAAAGAAAAACAAAGGCCTTTCCATTGCTTCAATATTGTGATTGGAGGGCAACCAACATTCACGAACACTATTTTCTTCGATTAAATGCAGAAACTATTTTTAACTTCCTGGTTTTAGTAAACCAAAAGTTCTAAAAGCATTGGGAGTATAAATACATAATGATAACTATTTTTTAACTGATTTTCAAGCAATAAATTTCAATTAATTTTTTTTAGATATTTCAACATGCTGCCTACGAATATAATGTTAAACCTGCATCAGCCATAAAGTTACTGTTGTCTTAAACAAAGCTAATTTCACCTGTGAACTGTAAGATGAGTGCAATTGAAATTGTATCGAGTTCTAAATATCGTGACCTTGCAAAGTTGACTTGTACTGATGAAACGCTTGATGTTTGGAATGTCTTTGTATAAGCAATGTCCGATGTCAATATCTTTTGCTTTTCAAAACCTTAGGGAACTAAAGTCAACCAGGTTTTTGTTGATTCTTTTTTTTGAAGCCAAAATGGATAGTGAAAAAGGTGCCTTTATTATGCAAAAATACGTTTTAAATATTGCTTATCAAGAAGATTTTTTCAAATTGCAAATTGAATTTAATACGTTATTTTTCAAGCTTTGCTACTTTATTAAATTTCATTTCGTCGTTCTATTTTTTGAATATTGAAATAAATTTTTTGTAGAACAGAATTTTAAGTTAACCAATGACATTAATGGAACCATTTTAATTTTTTCTATTCTAAGTAGTTTTCAGAAGAGAGTTGGCCGAAAGAATTTTCAAGTTAAAATCATCTTTTTTAAGGTGATTTTAAGTTTACATAAATTCGAAAGAATTAAAAATTTCGTTTATACCATTCGCCAACTTCAAATTTTTGTGGTTAAAGCAGCACATACAGTATATAGAGCCGTTTTTATTACTTCATTACGTAGAAAATTGCGGCAAAAAAATTATTTAAAAAGTAAAAAAACTAATCAATCTTTTTACTTGATAAACTTTCTAACCAATGTTGTAGTCAAAACTTTTTTATGATTATCTTAATTTGATTCTATAAAAATGTGGGTACTTTTGTGGGCAGCATAAACGACCCCAAAGATTGGTCTTTAAAAAAATTAAGAGTTTAGTAAGCAATAACTTGCTCACAAACATATTTCTACCTGTTGTAAATTTTTTTTCTTTCTTAGATTTCGACATGACTTTCCACTGCATTCTTCTTGTATATGGAAGCTCATGAAAAAATTTAACACGTTTTTACAGCAAATAGTTTTTGCGAGGGCGTTTATCAAAAACAATAGTCAGTGCTATGTTTTTTTAAGTTTTAAAGAAAAAGTTTGCTACGACTCTTAATAAAATTATTTTTTTCAGCAGAAACTTGAGCAGAAACTCAGCAGGTATTCATTTGAAAAAATTGAGCGTTTATCAAATAAATATTTAAAAAAAAGACAACTGCATATAGGGTTATTTTTTGAATAAAAGCAATAAATGATATAATACAATAAATTAATATAATATAAAAAATGAATAAAAAAAGTTTAGGTTAGGTATTTATTAAAAAAGCAAAATGAGTGTTTATAAAATAAATATTTTCAGACAACTAAATATAACGTAATCTTTCGAAGCATTGTCAATTCGAACAATTGTCTGAAAACCGTGTTTTTCTTCTTTTTTTAAAAATCATCTTTTGTACTTTCATCGATTCAATGTTTTAGCGGATCAAAGGTTATACAGTTTATAGACGCAGTTTGAAAACCATTTATTTAAAAAATTTAAAAAAAGTAAAGAAATAAAAATTTTATTTTCAAATTTGAAAATTTATTACCACAAACCTTATCACAACAAAATTGTTTATAAAATTGCCATTACTAAATATCTCTATCTATTGTTGGCGTTTTCCCTCCTTTTTTTGCTTTTAAAAGTTAAAGAAAAAAGGGTTGTAGAAAAAAAAAACAATATATACTAACCTTTTCATTTTAAGTAAAGAATTCAATCACAGAAATATGTCTTTGAGTAATTTCGATTGTGGCGGCAAAGTCACGAAACAATTTTCGTATTTATTCTCTCAAAACCTGGCTTGGTCCATTCATGCAAACAACATTCATGTTTTTCGCGTTCTTTTTCATTCATTAAAAAATAATCAGAAAATTTAATCACTTTTAAGAAAACATAATTTTAAACGTTAGATTAAATTTGGAACAACTGATTTATAAATGTTTCAAGGGTTTTTTTAAAAGAAGTTGCGCTCTTGCCCGACAAAATATTGCTGCAATGCAGCTGAGTACTTTTGTTAATATAAAAAAAGGAATTCCAATCAGATAAATTGAAAGCCAAACTTATGAAGTATCAGAAAAGTAAGATAAAAATCTTGCGATTCAATCGGTTCTATAGATATTCAAGTCAAAGCTTTTTTTAAACGCTTAAATTTCTTGGACATCCTAATTTCAAACAGATTTTATTTTCGAAGGAAACGCGCGGCCGAGTTACAATAAATTTAAAATAAAAGGGAAAAAAATAGTTAAAGCGGTTCAAAAGCCAGGGACTGTGATGTTTTCTATTTCAAATATTGTCACCCTTACAATCCAGGTTAAATTTTTGACTAGAAATTCAAAATAAGTTTTTTTGTCATCGCGTCAAAATATTCCTAAAAAATTCTTTTTATTAACTTTTCGTTACCTTGTCGGGTTGGTGTTAAAAGAAACTTTTAATTGGCCTGCAGAGCAATTTCACAAGGAAACCTCGCCTTTTAATTAATCGTCAAACGTTCATGGTAAATTTCTATTCCAGAAATGAGGTCAAGAAAGTTTAATATTTGAGAAGCCCTTCTCAAAGTATTAAATTTCAAGTACTAAGCGCTTAGTAATAAAATAATAGGTATCCAACCACTCGTTCGTAAATAAATAGTAAAGCGGTAATTGATGAATTGACTGAAAAAGCAAGCGAAAAAATCGATTTGTTCTGTTCCATAACTTGTAGTTAAAATAGCAAATACGGGTGCGATTTCGAGTTGTTACATAAAGCGAAGAGATTCAAAACATCAAAGCAGGCAGTAAAAATCAGCAATTTTTGTTATTTGTAATTACCGTATCGAGTCAAAATAAAGCGAAACAATTGTTTTATTAAAAACTACTTAATTAGATGAGACTATTGCTTTAAGATTAGAAATATCGCAATATTTAAACATTTTGTAACTACATTAGTGTTACAAGAAATTTATATTTATCAATAGAGCTAATTCATTGCAGGTTTTTTTAGTTATAAAGCGGCGTATTAATCATAAATGCTTTTCTTGACAGCGGTTGCGGTCACTCTGGTTCATCTTACAATACAGCCCACACCAGCAAGTAAGTGAAATGATACTTTAAAAAGAAAGCAAAACGTACATGCTACAGTGCTTGGTTTGTTTGTCGCAGTAATTTAAGCCATTCTAATATTGCTTTATAATTACTTGAAAAAGTTTAAAAATATATTTTTCGGCGAAAGCAAGAAGATAATTAAACTTTCGACGTTGAACTTGTCTATTTTTAAATAAATTAAAATTTTTATCTTTCTTAATTTTAACCGAATGTGGAGCATTTTTTTTAACATTAAACTATTTTTGCTTGTTTTATTAACTTTTATTATTAAAAATATTTAGTGCTTTTCCATAAGAAATAGGAGCAAGAAACAATCGGTAAAGGCAGTAAATTCTTTGCTTAGTAACATGTCATAGCAACGCTTTTTTTTGTGGCTAAACAAAAGAATCGCCTAAAAGCTTTCTCTCGGTTCATTTTTCAAAATAAAGCTTTAACTCATTGTCTGGAACCATGTTCTATTCATCTATTCGATTTATCAATCTCATGTTTTGATTAACTCAGAGTCATCAAAGATCATCGCTTAGCAAACAAAAATCGGTTAAAAAAAACAAAACTTAAGCAAAAAACTATAATTGAATAATTAATAATATGGGAAACGACTATTAGGTTAGCGTTTTTGAAAAGCAATGATGCAGAGATGCTGCTGCAATCTCAGTGCGCTTTCAAATAAAAAGCAAAATAAAAAGTTTTAAAATTACTGAGAATTAAAAAACGCTGCTATAACTTAATCAACACAATCAATGTGAAAAAAAAATTTAAAAGGGATCCAGGCCGAAGTGGATGCAACATGTGAAAAATCAATTCTTAATAAGTACAGTGTATCCTCTAAAAAAAATCACAATGTAACCGGTCAAATGTAATTTCAATAAGTTAAATAGTAACAATAAAAACGCGACTAAAACAAATTAACAAAGAGGACGATTGTTATGCGACAGGCCTGTTTCGGTCTTATGGACTTCATCAGGCATAACTTATCGTAGCCTCTAAGGCGAAATGGTAGCGCGAAAAGTTAAGGTAAGAATTCCATAAAGTGATTCTTTTGGAAATAGGAATTCTAATTAATAATCTGCAGTTACGAGCCTAAATATTAACAGTCAACATCGTCGTCGTCGTTTGAAGAGGTATCCACTCCAGGTCAGACACAAACAGGACTGGGGCCGAGGGTTTATCCTTTTACTACCCCAGACTGCTGCACTGCCTGGATCAGATGCTGGCAGTGATGTCATTAAGCCAGCATCGAGTTTCGTCATCCAAAACCGTCAGACCTCGTGCTCCATGTGGTGCCCGATGTATAGGGCACGCTGTTAGTACATGGTCTGCGGTTTGCTCTGAGGCGCCACACTCGCAATTCGGTGAAGGAGCGAGACCCCATTTGTGCATGGACGAATGGAATCGCCCAACACCAGTCCGCAGGCGGTTGAGCTTAACCCAAGCTGCTCGGGGTAAGCCCATCCCAACAGGCCTGGCACCGGTCTCGGGCACAAAAGCACGGAGCCTGGAAGCACCTTCACAGTACTCCGTTTTTCATTTAAAATTTGTCCATTTAGAAGCCCGGATGCCAAGTATGGCAAGATTGTCCAAAAGATTCCGCGCAGCTGGCACAAACGGGCGTCTGGATCTTAGTCTCACTTGGCAAGTATCTGAGGACCCACTTAAAAGACCATACAAAATATGATCGGGGTCCAGAGATCCACGGTAAGCCAAGGAGAGTGTCGCTCCCATTCGGCAAAGCTCAGCTGGCTGGATGCCTGAAAGTATAGGTAGGTGGTCCGTTGGAGTGGGACGCAGGCATCCAGTAACTATGCGCAAGGCGTGATTCAAGACACTGTCAATGAGGCGAGTGTGAGCACTGCGACACCAGACTGGCGCACAGTACTCAGCTGTTGAGTAGACTAGAGACAAGGTGGCTATGCGTAGTGTTTTAGCACCAGCACCCCATCCCGAGCCCACGAGTCGCCTCAGCAGTGTGACGCGCGAAGATAGTTTTTTGCGCAATGCCACTAAATGGTGACGAAACGTGAGCGATCTGTCCAGTTTTACCCCAAGATAAGTAGGGGTTGGAAAGAACGGTAAAAGTCTATCATTGTTGTAGACCTTTAGCTTACGTTTGGCCTCTCGGTTGTTTAAGTGAAAGGCCGTCGTCACCGTCTTAGTGTGACTGAGCTTCAACCTCCAAGTCTGGAGATACGCTGAAAGTGTGGACATGTCTTGGCTTAAGGTCCCCTCCAAGTCCTTCCAGTTTCCAGAAGAGTGCAACAATGCTAGATCATCAGCATAAGCAAACTTTCTGGAAATCATGGAAGGAAGATCGTACGTATAGATGTGAAATAGGAGGGGAGCCAAGACCGATCCCTGAGGAACGCCATTTTTAAGATGGCGTAGCCTGCTTTGCTTGCTGTCACCGTTAGTAAAGGTGAAACTTCGATTTCGGACAAGCTCCATGATCATTTTGACCATGTGCTTATCCGGAAGTAGTCTCAGCAGCTTGCAGGTAAGGCCACGGTGCCAGACAGTGTCATAAGCAGCTGTCAGATTGATAAATACGGCACCGGCCTTCTTTTTATCCTCAAAAGAATCCTCGATGTTCTGGGTTAGCAGAACAACTTGATCTACGGTGGACTTCCCGCTTTGGAACCCAGCCTGCTCTTTAGGGAGCAGTGGATCGATTAATGGTTCAACGCGGGCGTAGATAAGCCTCTCGAGGATCTTGTAGGCGACACAGAGCAGAGATATCGGTCGATAACTCTTTGGGTCCCCCACGGGCTTTCTGGGTTTTGGGATCGCGACCACAAGCGCTCTTCTCCAGATCTTGGGAATTTTGAGTCGGCGCAAACAGGAAGAAATGAAGTCACGTAACCAAAACTTCAAAGCAGCTCCGGCATGGAGTATAAGCTCGGGGCAGATGGAATCAAGTCCCGGAGGTTTACCTGGTTTTAAATGTTGAAGGGCAGCAGCAAATTCTCTCTGTGAAAAATTATCAGAGATATTTACTGCGTCTGGTGTTGTGGCCCTCCAAAGGTCAGACACTTTTTGAGAGACAAGTCGAGATGACTTACGGTCAACAACCTCGTATTTCCCATTTCTAACCAGCTGAGATGCAATAGCATCGGCTGAAACGGGACAGTGACGAGGAGAGTGTCGTGACCTACCAGTAAGGTTGTTCAAAATACTCCACGCTTTTCGGCTAGAGTGTGAGAAGTCAATGCTCCGAACTGCTTCGGACCATCGATCCCTCCGCTTTCTGTCAAGCTTGGCAAGCAGAGCTGTAGCAGCCAAACTTGAGTCGTCTCCCTGAGGAGACTGCAGAAAAGTTTTATAGAGGGATTCACACTCAGCATCCCAACACGGAATGTATGTATTTCGATACCCGCGTGGGATAGTGTTTTTGGCTGCTTTCTTAATGGTGTTACAGAAGTCCTGGTAAGCCGCATCCACATCAAGTGTATCAGGCGGCAACAAAGTCTTTGCGAATTTATTCGTCAAAGCAATGTAGTGACTCCAATTGGCCTTGCGGAAGTTCCATCGCTTAACAGGCATGCTTGGCACTGCCATAGCAAACCTTGGTGGTGTAATAAGCGAAGGTCGATGTTGTGACCTGGGGAACTTGTCAAGGACACGTCTATCCGGTAAACGACTGTTTGGACCTACGCTAACGAAAGCTAGATCTGGATTGGTACCAGTGTTCCAGCGGCCGGAATAAAAACTGGCAGCGTCCTTGGCATTATGTAGGAGGGCAAGATAATTAACACTTGCCCAACCAGCCAAGCACTCACCGTCCGGACTGTTGTCATTGTAACCCCAGTCAGTATGACGACAGTTAAAATCGCCAGCGTACAGACAGGGGTGAGGAAACACAAGAAGATCCAGGGTTCGCAATCGCGTTGGCGGTGGTTTGTAGACGTTGACTATTTTATAGCCATCAACGTCCATACACAACCACTCGATCTCCGATGTCGGTGGAGATTGGTCCAAAAGCGTGGATCTCAGTCGCTCGTGGACAAACGTGGCAAGGCCATGCTTCCTGCTTAAAGAATACCCAGCTAGTTGGTAGTTTGGAAGTACCAACTTCTCTGCATCAGTGCTGTGGGTCTCCTGCAGTAGGATGACGAGTGCCTCAGACTGCATAGCGAGATGATGAAGAACGTTCATCTTGCTTGCAGTGAGGCCTTCGATGTTCAGCTGAAGAATGGTGGGTCTTCGGAACTTGTTGGCAATGTGCCCTGAAAAGGGCAGTTTTATCTTAACATTGCCCCTTCCTGAAAAGGACGTTTGCCGATTAGCAGACCCACACTGAACATCGGAATGGGTGGATACCCTTCCGTTTTGGTAGGTTCGGTTTCGGTCTGTCATTTTAAAATCAATGAACAGACTTACTCACAGCCCAGGCTGCGTGAAAGCACCTACCATCTGGGCCAGTCAACATCGAAAAACAGTCAACAATAACAGTCAACATCGAAAAAGCACCAATCAAAACGAGAATTGAAAAATTGAATTTTTGATTGGTGCTTTTTCGATGTTGACTGTTAATATTTAGGCTCGTAACTGCAGATTATTAATTAGAATTCCTATTTCCAAAAGAATCACTTTATGGAATTCTCACCTTAACTTTTCGCGCTACCATTTCGCCTTAGAGGCTACGATAAGTTATGCCTGATGAAGTCCATAAGACCGAAACAGGCCTGTCGCATAACAATCGTCCTCTTTGTTAATTTGTTTTAGTCGCGTTTTTATTGTTACTATTTAACTCGTTGAAATTACTTTTGATCGATTACATTATGATCTCTTTAGAGAATACATTGTACTTGTTAAAAAATTTTGTTTGATTTCAGGAAATGTTCAAGCATATGCTAATTATACATGTATTTTGAAACAGGGTGTATACTTTATAACTAATATTTTGGTATTTGTATGACATGACTCTAATTAGTAAGCAAAATGTGATAAAACGTCTTTTATTAGTTTTCTTGCCGAGCGGCCAAAATTTCAGGCTTAAACAAACAAATAAAAATTTTATCGTTCAGATCACTCATCACTCATCAACTAATAGCAACCAAGAAAGCTGTAAACATAGATGGATAGAACAAAACAAAGTTTGTCTCTTTTATATTCGATAAATACTTCGTAGTAAAAGCCTGTGAAGATTTTGTGATTTGTTAACATCAGCTTCTGAAACTTCGCCATGTCTAGATGTCAGAATTTGAGAAGAAATGAAAAGAAGAAATAATTATAAAAAACTTCATTTCATATTCTTTAATGCGAACGCTTTGTAGAACTTCAGTAAACACTTATTTTAATTAAACTTTGTCACATTTTGAATAATATTCTAATTCAAGTCCAAGTTAGCTGGCCACACTCTAATTACTTATTTGAAGTTAAACAAACAAACTTGTCATACAAAATATGCTATTGTGGCAATATTTTTGTTTACAATATTTAACAATAAAAAAATGTTTCAACAATAAAATAGCAAAAAAAATTTCAGTAAATCATTTACGGGTTTCACAGAAGATTAACTTTTGTAATAAGTCAAAAAAACAAAAAAATCTTTAAAAAATGTAAATTTTCTTGGTACATTTTGATTGATTTTTTCAGATGCTCAACAAGGCCAACCTTGTGAATTCTCAGACAGCTGCAATGTGTCTCCTTTCACAAGCTGCAACAGATTCGTTTGCGGTTGCCCTTCTGGGTTTATAGAATCACCTGGAAACTGTACTGACGTTCGTAGTACGTGGAAATTGTTACTAAAATACAATTTAGGAAGAAAGTATATTTTTAATACACAACTGCGTAATCAGGTCATTGATATCGATCTTTAAATTTGACGACTAAATTTTCTTAACATTTTATTTATTTGAAGAGGGCTAATGTAAACTGAAAACGGTTTTGGTTTTTTGTTTTATTTTATATTTTAATCTGGTATGAATGAATTAGTGTTGCTGAATATAATTGTGGCATATTTTTATTGAAAAAATAAATGATATCAACGCACTAATCAGAAAGTCAGAATGTCTCCTTTGGTTTAAAATGTCAAAAATTTTTTAAATATCATTTCTCTTAAAAAATTTTAAAAGCCGTATTGCGTGGGATTTACATGGCTTATTTTCACTACTTTATGAAATGGTAAAGAGTATTTGTGAGATCTATAAACAACTTTCTTGGTTAATTTGTTTTCTAGAAAGTGATACTTTGGATTTGGTCAGAGTGACCGGAGTCCGAAATACCAGCTTTCAGGTCAATTACACTGCCATTGCAAATGCGACCTATTTGATTCGGGTTTATAAAGGCACTAGTTTATCAATTCAAACTACTACGAATCTTACAAATGTGACGTTTGAACTTGCTGATCCAACTAGAAATACTTATATGGTGGAAGTTGCCTACATGATAAATGGAATACAAAGTAGTTTTTCTCCTGGAATATCAACCAGTGAGTTTCTCACCAAAGTTTACATCACTCTTTATTAATCTGGTTTACTAACTTGCACCGCTTTTTTTATGTGCCAGATAAATTTGGCAACATAAATTGAGTAAAACTTAAACCTATTTGAAGCATGTTTAAGGCGTTTTTAACATAAAAAAATTCTTTGGTGTAATAATTGCAATTCATTGCAATCTTTTAAATTTTTAATCGTAATTTAATGTTCGTCGCGATTGGTGCAAAAAATGTAAAAATAAGTAAAAAATTTCTTTATCAAAAGAACGGAAAATTATCTCAACTATTAAGCAATCGTTCACAAACTTGATGTACAATTTAGTTTAGAGCACCAACATTAAAGTACACAATGATGATGATTATAAAAGGCTGTCACGGTCAAAATTCTCGCCGAAATATTCTTATCAAATTCAATAAATTTAAGTTCTCTAAAAATAAAAAAATAGATTTGCAACAATTGCAATCGATAAAAAAAGTTTCTATTACCCTTTTTACGTATTAAACAAAAATTTTTTGGAAAATTTTCTTATATAGGCTATTAGCTTTTATTTAAAGGCATTAACGCAAGCCTATAGAAATAGATGTGAATGATTTGAAAGCGCAATTTTTACAAAACCAAACGTAAATTAAAAAAAAACAGCATAAAATATAAGCCTTTAAAATCTCGATATAGTGAGTGCCGTTGTGTCTTGTCTGTATCAAATCGTTTGGTCAGTTTCACTTTCACTACGGGAAAACAATGTCATGAAAATACTTGGAAAATCCATGCTGCTTACAATTTTTTTTGGTATAGAAATTTGGAACTTCACATCCATAACAAGAAGCAGTATCTCTATAGAGTGGGAATTGTTTTCTCCAGTTTCTTTTTATGAGTACGACTTGTGCGACAGCCAAGGAACAAACGTTGACAATGGAAACGCGGTAAAGCTAATAGCAATCTTTAATAGCGGATACCAACAGCGTCCTTATAACGTAGACATTATAATTACGTGATAAGAAATTCTTTTCACTTTTGTCCTTTTGTTATTGTGCCATAGAAGTTGATTTAGAGATTTTGTTGTAAACGAATACAAATAGTAGTGTTTGTTTGAGTGATACAGTTCTAAAGTAAATAAGACAAAACATAAAGATTTAATACACCGCGTTTTCCGTAACAATCACAATAGAAAAGTAAATTTTGTTTTGCTTTTTTATAATTAGTTTCTAACGAATATTTTTTTCTATACAAAAACATTTTCATTACAAATTGGCATTTTTCGATATTAATTATACAGTATAAAATAATCATACGTGCCGTGATTTAAAAAATTTAGGAAACACTAATCTATATAGGCAGTACCAGCTCTGAAACAATTGTCTTCGATTAATTTTATTTTTTGTCTAATCATTGTGTGTCAAATTCAATCCAAATTAACAGAATTTTGTTTAATGATCCTTATTATTGTTAAAATTTAGCTTAAGCCACTTTTGAATAGAACTGCAATTAACATATAAAAAAAGCCAAAACTTATTCTAGTTTTACAGATCAGAGTAGCTTAAGTTCTTTTGGTAATGTATATTAATTAGAATTGCTGATGAGCATTTGAGGGAAATAAATAAGTTTAGCCCATTGAAACCGGTTATATAATAGGTTAATTATACAGTACAATAAAGAAATTATCAAGCACACAGTCTAACAAGCATTACATAAAGCTTATAAATTATGCTTTTTAATCTTTAACATTTCGAAAACAAAAGGTAATTCCCGATGAGCCTTATGTCTATTCCACTAACAACTGAAGAAAAAATTTTTCTAATTCCAAATGGGAGACCGAAAGATACTTTTGGACGAGATGTGTCGCTTAAAAGTCTACTAAAGATCATGAGTGTCGTATTTCACTGCACTTAACTATATATTGTGCTTTGCATCTATAGTTGAAAACTTAGAAAAAATGCAGCTGAAAAGTCAGCTTTTAATCGAAAAACAAAAAGGTTATTTTTCACAGCCAACTAAATTTTCTTAATAATGGATCAAAGCGTGTCACGAGTTTAAGGTTTTCATCTTCGCAACATTGTCAATCGACCCTTAAAAATAAGTTCGTTTGCATAATGCTGTCGCAACGGTAGCGAGCTATCGACAGCAACTGTCAGATGTGCCAGCCTTAAAGATCACCCCTACATCCTAAGAGGTGGAATTAGGAATGACTCGGTTTCAAGTTCGCTTGGTCAGTGGTATTAAATTGTCTATCTTTAAGTTTTTTTCAGTGTTGCTTGTTATCAAATTTCTTTTAGACTCTTTGTATAAGGTCACAAATATCATACAAGAAGACCACATGCTAGTTTTTTTTCCTTGTTTTAACATATTAAAGCTTCAAAAAAAAACCTTCGGTTAAACTGAGAAACTTAAACCACAATGTCAGCAAAGCAATTTAAAGATTAGTTCAAAAGTAGATATCTATTGGATGACTTTGGGAAGCAGCTCATTAAGAATTAAATCCGTATAAAGTTTTTAAGCCTGTTTTTAAGCATGCTAATTTTCTTTCAGCCAAACAACACGCACACGTTTCAAAATCTTCAACCGTCTACCTTCTACACAATCAAGATTTTGGCCTCCAGACTTTTGCCATTTCTTCAAAATATTACTCACAATATAGTTATGGTACCTTTATTAATAATTGACCAATATACCGGTAAGTGAATTAAAAATTAATTTCAAAAAATAAATATTTTACTCATGGTCAATTTAATATGGAAACTTGCTATTATAATCCAGTTTAATGGTGAGAAGCTGCACGCTATATTTACTGTTGAATCTGAAAAAAAATCAACGTTTTCTAATCAATAATTCTACTTACTCAACAGTTACAATTCCACCGAATCCGAAAATGATCTCTCAAACAAAAACTGACTTGAATATTGCTTGGGACAACGTTCCAGGAGCTCTAAGTTACATCACGCGCTTGTTTTTAAACAACAACCCTGCTTCCGGAGTTTCGGGACTCGGGTCAACCACCGCACTCCGGACGACCTTGTCCACCCTTTCTCCTGGTTTGAATTATACATTTCAGCTGTGTGCGGTCAATCAAGGAGGAGAATCATGCGCAGATCTTTCTGTCTTTGGCTGTAAGGTTTAGAAACTGTATTAATTGTAAACTCTGCAATTAAATGTTATGAAACTGTTATAAAGACAACTTGTATTCTTTTCATAAACCGGAAATGCCCAACCCTCCATCTGTGGTGTATCAGATTTTGTTAGAAAGTTTATTGCGGGCGGCAATCGATAGGAAAATCAAAGTGATGACTTTTTTGACCAAACTGCTTTACTACCGGATTTGAAACCACAAATTTAGTTAAAGAGAAAAAAATAAAAAATATCTTCTTTTTAATTCCACGTGTTTTTTCCTAAATAATGTGATAAACTACTACTGAACCGAAAATAATTATATTCCGAGTTTTTTGAGCACTAATTTAAGTTGATTGAGCATCTCATTAAAAATTTTTTGACAGGACACTCAAAAGACTTCGTGGGCCGCGAATTAGGCACCCCTGGTATAAAGTTTGTTGGAATCTATGTAATAAAAGCTGTTTCCATTCATATTTAAAAATAAAGTGACTTTATTGTAGTCTTTGTTTTAACAAATTCTACTTAATGTGCAAAACATTTTCTCAGTTCTTATTATTCTTGGTTACTGACAATCTATGGCGCGGGTAGGTTAAATGAAATTGTTTTAGATCTTCAACCTCCTGAACCACCTCAAATTCTGAGAATTACGCAAGATTCAATCACAATCTCAGTAAATGCAATTTCAAGTGCAACTCGATATTTATTTACAGCATATCTTAGCAACGGAACTTCAATTTCGGTAATCACTATAAAAACATTTCGATATGTTTAGTAAATTCTACAAAGTTTTTTATATGTGACTTTTAAAAGTAGCCTATTAAGATAATGAGTGAATTAGACCAATGTTAACAGTAGATACATGAAACAAAAGATACTACTTGCTGGCTTGGTTTTTTATAAAATCTGTTTTGTGTCAAGACATAAAATAGGAAATATCATAATATAAACACTCAGTTTTGTAGGTCGAATCAGCAACTTCAGCAGCAACAATTAATGGCTTGCAACCGTCAACAATATATTCCGTCCGAGCCACCTTAATCTATCCTTCCGGTTCCGTGGAGGGAGGAGGCATATCCGTTGAAACAGGTAAATCTTGCTTGATAATTGCTTATTGAAACAAAACATAAACAAATGAAATATATTATTATAAATGGTTGCCATCAAATAAAAGCACTTAATCTATTAAGACATAAAAGCTTGGTAAGATCATGCTGTATTGAAAAAAATTGTTTGGCATTTGAGCAGTGGGGACTTGTTTAACGTATAAACAAACGCTTTTGAAAATACCAAAATATTGTTGTCGTGTTGGTATTCTAATTGTTTTTTCCAGTGTTTATTGAGTGATTATACTTTAGAGCTTTTGATAAAAACTCAAAACAAAAAAACTGATGTAAAACTCTCTTTTGAAAGCGGAACAAGATGATGTTGTAGTGCAAGAGTGTAGGAGTTGAACGGCAACCAGGTCAATAACGTCACCATAAATAGAAACGTTCCGTATCTCTCAACTACGTGGCCGCAATGTTTCAGCTGTATTTTCTAATACTGAATAAACATCAAAACGTGGAACTTACTCAGTTCATTCTAAAAACTGCTCTTGTTGCAGCTCACGCGGTGATCAATCTAACGGCAGCCGTGAGTGGAAACGCTGCTCTGGTCAGCTTTGATTCGGTTAATCGACTCGAACAATTCAGCATTACTGTGACTAATATGTTTTCTCAAACTCGAGTTTCTACAACAACAATAGCTGCGCAAGATGCCAACGACGATGGCACAACCACAAGCGCGGTGGTCCACAATCTGTCGCCAAGTACAATGTATCGATTTTTTGTTATTGTTAATGCTCGAGATCAAATTGGAACGTCTCAGAGTGCAATTGGAACAATTGTTGCGACTACATTAAGTAGGTAGTTTTGCTGGTGGTAAGCTTTTCAAAAAGTTTTTAAAAAAGATTACTACTAGATTTTGAAACAAATTTAGTTAGAGTAAAAAAATAATTTTTTATTTGATAAGATTTAGTTTACCAAATAAAGCCTATACAAATTAAGACGAAACTTGAAACTACCAATTAAAAAGAACCAGTTTTAGATTAAAATTCGTCATAATGTCCACTAGTTAGCTTTCTACATTGTTGAAAAACGGGGGCACTGTTTTGAGAGAACTGCCACGGATTACTCTAACATGCTTTCGAATATACTAAAATAGCTCTGGGATTTTGCTAATTTTTAAGTTTTAGTGTAATTTTTTAAAATCTGTCTGCAGTGAAGGCGACATGTAGAAAAAAAGTACTGTACATAGCTCTATTTTGGAAGAATATTTGGAGGAAAACTTCCAAGCAATTTTTTACTAACACTTCCAAGAATACGTTTTTGTTTACCTTGTTATCAATTACTTCCAGATATAACAGAAATACAGTTTGCACGGGTGATAGGAGTGCATTCATCTGGCTTCAACGTTTCTATTGAGAATATACCCGAAGCAGCAAGCTACACGATTCGGGTTTATTTAAGGGATGCACTTATAATTGAAAAAGAGTTTCCGCAACCAAATATTCCAATTGTTGGAGTCAACCCTGTTGCCAACGTGTATACCGTTAGCACCGCTTTTAATACTCCAGCACCGAGCGATTTCTCGCCTAATATAACAACAAGTAAGCTGAACAAATGTAAGAACTTATTTAAAAAACTTCTTGAGTCAGTAATTATTAATTTTTATTAAGTTTTTCGTCTTCATGATTTTCGAGAAGAATAAAGTTACTTTTGCCATTTTGCCAGCACCTACCATCTGGGCCAGCTTCTACAGTAATTATTGTTTCTTAATTACAAAAAAAAAGTTTAAGTACTTTTATTGGATCAATACAAACAATAATTACTGTAAAAGCTTTATTGCTTGTTTGTATTAATCTAATAAAAGTATTTAAAATTTTTTTTTTTTGTAATTAAGAAACAATAATTATTGTAGAAGCTGGCCCAGATGGTAGGTGCTTTCTCGCAGCCTGGACCGTGAGTAAGTCTGTTCATTGGTGTTAAACATGACAGACCGAAACCAAACCTACCAAAATGGAAGGGTATCCACCCATTCCGATGTTCAGTGTGGGTCTATTAATCGGCAAACGTCCTTTTCAGGACGGGCCAATGCCTGTATAAAACTGCCCTTTTCAGGGTACATTGCCAACAAGTTCCGAAGACCCACCATTCTTCAGCTGAACATCGAAGGCCTCACTGCAAGCAAGATGAACGTTCTTCATCACCTCGCTATACAGTCTGAGGCACTCGTCATCCTACTGCAGGAGACCCACAGCACTGATGCAGAGAAGTTGGTACTTCCAAACTACCAAATAACTGGGTCTTCTTTAAGCAGGAAGCATGGCCTTGCCACGCTTGTCCACGAGTGACTGAGATACACGCTTTTGGACCAATCTCCACTGACATCGGAGATCGAGTGGCTGTGTGTGGACGTTGATGGTTATAAAATAATCAACGTCTACAAACCACCGCCAACGCGACTGCGATCCCTAAATCTCCCAGTGTTTCCTCACCCCTGTCTTTACACTAGCGATTTTAACTGTCGTCATGCTGACTGGGGTTACGATGATAACAGTCCGGACGGTGAGGCTGGTTGGGCAAGCATTAATTCTCTTGCCCTCCTATATAATGCCAAGAAGCTTTTATTCCGGCCGCTGGAACACTGGCACCAATCCGGATCTAGCTTTTGCTTGCGTAGGTCCAAACAGTTGCTTACCGGATAGACGTGTCCTTGAAAAGTTCCCCAGGTCACAACATCGACCTTCGCTTATTACACGACCAAGATTTGCAATGGTAGTGCCAGGCATGCCTGTTACGGACCCAAAGAGTTATCGACCAATATCTCTGCTCTGTGTCCCATACAAAATCCTCGAGAGGCTTATCTACGCCCACGTTGCACCATTAATCGATCCACTGCTCCCTAAAGAGCAGGCTGGGTTTCGACGCGGGAAATCAATAGTAGATCAAGTTGTTCTGCGTACCCCGAACATCGAGGATTCTTTTGAGGATAAAAATAAGGCAGGTGCCGTATTTGTCGATCTGACAGCTGCTTATGACACTGTCTGGCACCGTAGCCTTACCTCAAGCTGCTGAGACTTCTTCCAGATAAGCACATGGTCAAAATGATTATGGAACTTGTCCAAAATCGAAGTTTCACCCTTACTATCGGTGACAGCAAGCGAAGCAGGCTACGCCGTCTTAAAAACGGCGTTTCTCAGGAATCGTCCTTGGCTCCCCTCCTATTTCACATCTATACATACGATCTGCCTTTTCATGATTTCCAGAAAGTTTGCTTATGCTGATGATTTAGCATTGTTGCGCTTTTCTAGAAACTGGACGGACTTGGAGGGGACTTTAAGCCAAGACATGTCTACACTTTCAGCGTATCTCCAGACTTGGAGATTGAAGCTCAGTCACATTAAGACAGTGATGGCAGCCTTTCACTTAAATAACCGAGAGGCCAAACGTAAGCTAAAAGTCTACCACAACGGTAGACTTTTGTCGTTCTGTTCAACCCCTACTTATCTTGTGGTAAAACTGGACAGATCGCTCACGTTTCGTCATCATTTAGTGGCATTGCGAAAAAAACTATCCTCTCGCGTCACACTGCTGAGGCGACTTGTGGGCTCGGGATGGAGTGCTGGTGCTAAAACACTACGTATAGCCACCTTATCTCTAGTCTAATCAACAGCTGAGTACTGTGCGCCAGTCTGGTGTCGCAGTGCTCACACTCGCCTCATCGACAGTATCTTAAACGACGCCTTGCGCATAGTCACTGGATGCCTGTGTCCCACTCCAACGGACCACCTACTTATACTTTCAGGCATCCAGCCAGCTGAGCTTCGCCGAATGGGAGCGACACTCTCCTTGGCTCACCGTCAATCTCTGGACCCGATCATATTTTGTATGGTTTTTTAAGTGGGTCCCCAGATACTCGCCAAGTGAGACTAAGATCCAGACGCCCGTTTGTGCCAGCTGCGCGGAATCTTTTGGACAACCTTGCCAGACTTGGCATCCGCGCTTCTGAATGGACAAATTACAAATGGAAAACAGAGTACTGTGAAGGTGCTTCCAGGCTCTGTGCTTTTGTACCCCAGACCGGTGCCCCAGACATTAACTGAAACTGATTGATTAATTACAAGTTTTATTCTGTATTCTCAAATAATTTATTTTGAAACAAAAGAAGCCAAAGGCCTTGTTGCAAAAATGCACTTTTTAAGAAAACAGAAAAACTTTGCATTTAATTGTTTAGGAATATGGAACTTTACAAACATCGGCAAAACCACCCTAAATGCAATGTGGAAGGAATTTTCACCGACTGCATTTTATGAATACGACATCACTGATGCTTCTGGCACTAACCTTGCGAACGGAAATACAGTAAGAGTCATACTTTAATTACATTTTGTTATTTTTTAAAACCGATGCTAAAATCAGATTAGGTATATTTTAAACGATACGATTCAAATGATCCATAGCAATGCATAGGTGCATGTACGTATCAACTAATGTTTTCTTAAAATTTTGTTATTGATAAAAGTTTATTTAAATTTTTATAAAATGAGGTCATCATGTACGTATCAACTAATGTTTTCTTAAAATTTTGTTATTGATAAAAGTTTATTTAAATTTATTAAAAAAAATCTTGAAAATTTAAAAAAAATTTTGCATGTTTAATGGCTTCTAGTAAATAGGCCTGGGTTCAAGTAAGTAATTACTTGATCATTTACTTAAAACCTTTTACTTGTTACTTACTTAAGTAATTTTTTCTTTGCTTAACCTTTTCAAGTAAATTGTTTTTAAAATTAAAATGTATAAAAAACGTTATCTTATGTAAAATAGCCACAGAGAAAAAATAAATTTGGGTTTGTGCAGTTTTTAAAAATTGAAGCTTTGCCTTGATTCAATTTCACCTTTTTTAGTGGAATCTGAAAGATGCTTCAGTGCTACCGGGTTCTTTATATCCAATGGAGATCTTTATTAAGTGATGAGATGATTGACAGTTTTGTGATTTATGCGAAGTTTCTTGAAAACTGAATAAATTTTTTTCGCGTTTTGATAAAATTCTATTTTTCATTTATTTGAGCCTGAGGTTTTGCCTGACTTAAGTTGTGCAAACATCGCTCCATAAAACTTGGACCTATGCTTGCACAACTTAAGTCAGGCTGGCAATTACAAATTAATACCACCTAAAGATTGATTTTTCAGATTACTTGAATTACTTAAGTAATCTGTTAAAAAATATTTATTGCTTAAACCAAAAATTTTTTTACTTAAAGCCAGTAGTGACTCCTGAATAGCACGAGTGAATGATTAACAGTTTAAAGTTTTAGCCATTATATATTTTAATTTATTACAAAATTTTATCACTATCCTTAGCGTACAGTAATAATCTACTGGGTAGTTGTAGTGTATTTGCAACACGAGCCCGAGTAGCGACGAAGTTCCGGATGCCCCTGATTCAAACCCAGCTCTACTGGTGAAATAAGAATTAATTACAATCAAAATCGATTGGGCGTTTCGTATCGGCCCTTAAAAACAGCACATTATTTTTTTAACTACCACTGTAACTCTAAAATATATTTTTAAAAATTTTAATATTATCGCAGTACTAAATGCACCATACTTCAACGAATAAACCTATCTTTAATGTTTAGAGTGCCGGGATTGTGATTGACATGGCCTCGGTTCAAAACCTACTCGAGCCATTCTGTTGTGTCCTTGACAAACACACTTCACGGCACTTTTTTCTGCTTGGAAGTATTGGCAAGCAGTTCTAAATTTCACTCATATCTTTATAAAACTAAAAAAACAAAACAAAAAATTTCAACCGGACAGCATTACCTTGGCATCTCCGGAAGTAGGTGGGGGTAATTGCTTGCCCTATGTATTAGCGCCTCCGTTGCTGTTATGCGAGTCTAGAAAATAAAAATGGAGATAAAATAAAAAATTAAATAAAAACTTAAATTGCAAAGCAGCTTTTAGAAGTTTTATCAAAGTGTATTTCTAATAATTTCAAATGTTATAGCAACGTTTCAATTATTGTTTATTTCGACAGCGCGGAACCACATTTCTATTCACTGGACTTCTTCCGGGATCAATAAATATTTTAAAAATTGCTGCTGCCGAATTCTCTTCCACGTCAAATGCAATCAATGTTGTTCCTCTTTTTGCTATCCCTCAACTGACTCGTAAGTTTATTTGTCTTATGACAATTTAACTTTCAGTCTTACGCAGTCAAGAAAAATAATTTCAATTAAAGCAAAACTTTATTCTATTTTTTTAAATTGTTATAAACCAATTTACATTTCTTGTTTCGCTAGCATGTTATTTTACAGCCTGGGACAAAAGTTTAAGACCACCTTTGGAAAAAGGCACATTTTAGAAAAAAGCTTCTTAATCACCTAATACTAAATATTCTTGTGTCAAAATGCATATTTAGTTTTTGGATATAAACCTTATCACACATTAATTTTTAATTTTTACTTTCGTTCAATTTTTTAAATGTTTAGCTTAAAAATACAAAATTTTGAACCACGAAAATTGGCAAAAAATCTAGCAGTTAACGTTGAAAAACGTATTCAATTTACCGGTCGTTGCACAATGAAGGTCTCAGAACTTGAAATATCAGGCAGATCAAAGTTAGAAAAACTGCTGTACCTAACACTATCAAAAATTTCACAAAAAAAGTGCTTTCAAGGACAGCAAAAAAACAGGCCGTCCGAGCATTTTTAGTAGTGGAAATAAACGTTTTATTAGGAAGAGAGTGAGTCAATTTCCTTAGAGCTCCGCTGAAAAAAATACAAGCTAAAATGGCACAAGGAAGCTTCAAAATTAGTAAAAAAACAATTTTACTAATTTTGAAGCTTCCTTGTGCCATTTTAGCTTGTATTTTTTTAGCAGAACTCTAAGGGAATTGACTCACTCTCTTCCTAATAAAACGTTTATTTCCACTACTAAAAATGCTCAGACGGCCTGTTTTTTTGCTGTCCTTGAAAGTACTTATTTTTTGAAATTTTTTTGATAGTGTTAGGTACAGCAGTTTTTCTAACTTTGATCTGCCTGATATTTCAAGTTCTGAGACCTTCATTGTGCAACGACCGGTAAATTGAATACGTTTTTCAACGTTAACTGCTAGATTTTTTGCCAATTTTCGTGGTTCAAAATTTTGTATTTTTAAGCTAAACATTTAAAAAATTGAACGAAAGTAAAAATTAAAAATTAATGTGTGATAAGGTTTATATCCAAAAACTAAATATGCATTTTGACACAAGAATATTTAGTATTAGGTGATTAAGAAGCTTTTTTCTAAAATGTGCCTTTTTCCAAAGGTGGTCTTAAACTTTTGTCCCAGGCTGTAAATACTGTCAATTTCGTCCTTTGTGATAAAAATCGCATAAAAATATGTAATTCTTAAGTATTCGAGCTAATTCTCGAGCTTACAGACCATGGGACAGGCTTTGACTCTTAGCAAAAACATATCTAAAGTTGGCTGAGCAGGCCATACAAAGTATATCAAATATACGAATATGTCAGGAAATATGTCTGGATGATTTTTAAGAGAACAACTTTTTTACAAAATCTTTAAGTACTGTACTTGCGTATAAGTATTTTCGTAGAATTAAAAGATCTACCAAAAAAGTTGTCAAATTTTACTGTTTTAGGTCCTGCTGCACCAACCCCTGTTATAGTTTCTCAAAATTTTGTCACGCTTGTGATATCCTGGAACGACGTTGTCGGTGCAGTGCGCTATGACCCGTCGCTCACGTTTCCGGACGGATCAAACGTACCTGGAGCAAACTTGCGTCTCGGCATTGGAAACAGAGTTTCAATCAGCAACCTAAATCCAGGAGTGAATTACACATTTACTGTATGCAGTGTTAATGCTATAGGCAGAAGTTGTAGAGAACTCAAAGTGTTTGGTTGTAAGTCAAATTTATCTGGTATTTATTAATCTATAACTGGTTATATTTAACGGGGTATTTAAATTAATAAAATCATCATTAATTAACTATTTACCTGAATTAAGAAGCTCTTGTAAACAAAATCTAATGTATCTTTTATGGTCAAAAATTGCTGTTTCATTTGTTAAAACAATATTATTTTTTAATAAAACTGAATTACTGCAATAAAAAAAGCAATCAAAAATTAAAACTTTTGAGTCACGTAATAGGAACTACAAAATTTTTTCTTTTGAGAGCTATGATTTAACTATTTTGTGTATGGTTTGTTTAGTTAATAAAATTGCTGTAATAAATATTGCTTTTTATAAGAATTATGTTTGCATTTAAAAATTTCTTCGAAATGTTTTTTGAGATTTTTAAGTAATTGAAGTTTTAAATTAACTTTCTACTTTTTTGCTTATAAAAAGAGACAATCAATTCAATTCATGACAATCAAATTTCGAATTCGGCTCATAAAACAAAACTCATTTTTTTTGTTGAAAACAGCAGTAATTCTCAAACTGTGTACAGCGCCGGGGAAGATTTTCACGTGTGTCGCAAAACTTTAAAAAAAAATCATTATTACAGTGCTTTGCAACTAGTTGCTACGAAAAAACGGCAATGAAAACTTATTTTTTAAAGAAAAAATCATGTTCCTTTTAAGTGGCGACCAAAAAGCTTAAAAAAATCAATATTATTCTTATTGCGTAAAGCGACGACTTTTTGTGATCAGTTGCCTTCCAGGCTAGTTTTGTAGACGTTAGGCTAAATTCGAAAACTTCACATAAAAACAAACCGTTCAAGATCGGGTAAAGGTAAAAAAAAATCTTTTGTTTTATTTTTGGAAAGTTACACCGATGTTTTAGGGTTTTATGTAAGCGGTATCAAGCATCAAGTAAAGAAAAGCATTGGAAATTTAGTGAAGACCAAAAAACGTTTCATCTGGTTTAAATGTGCCGCAAAATTTGTAACGGTGCCAAAATGTGCGGCGACTCCAAAAGATTGCGAAACAAAAATATGTCATCATAAGTCATCCATCAATAATTTCTCTTTAGTAACCATAACACCGGAACGTCCAAGTGTTATATCTGTTACCCAAACTACAATCGAAGTAAGAATCACTGGAATTGTCAGCGCAGTGTCGTACAGTTTCATCGCCGCCTTGGAAAACGGATCAGTCGTTTCTGTAAGAAATCTATTTTGTAAGATTTATTTATAGTAGCTTTTAAAAGTCAATGTTTATTTAATTTTCAAATTAATCGTTAGTTCAAATGTAATTCCAGGTGAATATATCGATGGTAAACGATTTTTTCTGTTCATAAACGAACAATGTTTAGTCTTAATTATTGATTAATTTCTAGATTACTCCTTCAACCATGCCATCAGCAGTGATTTCCAACCTTATGGCAGGAACAATCTACGTGCTCAGAGCCACAATAATCTACGAATCAAGACCTGTCACTGGAAACTTTACTTTGAAAACAACAGGTTTTATTCAATGAATTGAAAAGATAATTTTTTACAATTTATGTTTGAATATATGCCCAGCAGTCAGATGTTAATTGTTAAACTCACTTTAATTTGATTCTTGCTTTTTTTTGATAAAAGTCAATGTAAATGTGTATGATTCACCAACACTAATTGAAAAAAACAGACCCTTTTATTAGGTCATCCCATAAGTAATGTCGTTTTAGGGTTTTTTGTAGAAAGCCCCCGCCATCTATTGCTAGTAATTTTTATCGCCCCACCATCTATAGCAAGTAACTTTTTTTAGTGCAACTAACCCGGAATCCTCCCTACAAGTTTCTTTTTTATTTCATCCTAGTGTTGTAGGGGGATTTTGGGTTAATTTCACCAAAAAAAAAAGTACTCGCAATAGATGGCGGGGGCTTTCTACAAAAAATCCTCGTTTTATTAGCGGATTTTGATGAAATAAAAAACACACACAAAATTTTAATTTAATCAATTATATAGTATCCATCTGAATGAATGACTTTCTCTCACCGCTCTATAAGTTTATTTAAGCCACTCTTATAAAAGTCAGCATGCTTACTAGAAAAAAATGTTGCAGATCCGTTTCGAGTGCCTCAACCAAAATAAGATCTGCATCCTCGCAAAATGCTGTTAAGTTTTTGTGTCATACACTTTGAAATATTGCCACCGAACCAAACCATTACAGCTCAGTCATAGTGTGATCAGCTAGATAGACTGAATAAAATCCTTAAAGAAAAAAGGAACTCTGTAGTCAATCGTAAGGGCGTCATTTTTCATCAAGATCCCAAGTGCAAGGATCACGTGCAATAAGATTGAGGAGCTTGGTTGGGAAAAACTTGCGCATTCTCCGTATTCTTTCGATATTGCTCCTTCAGATTCCGAAGTCTGCAACATTTCACTAATGGAAAAGAATACCTTTCATGTGAGGCACTTGAAACGGACCAATATTTTTTCTCTAGTAAGCATGCTGACTTTTATAAGAGTGGCTTAAATAAACTTGTAGAGCGTTGGGAAAACGTCATTCATGCAGATGTACACTAAATAATTGATTAAATTAATATTTTGTGTGTTTTTTATTTTTTCAAAATCCGCTAATAAAACAACATTATTTATGGGATGACGTGATATTTAGGTCTAATTTTATCTTATTCCGATAATTAATTGGCTTAAACGTTAGCTTGACGTGTTAACTTGCTAGCACTTTCGCTTCTGCTAAATTTTGCGTCAAGATTTAGAGACACAATCATAAATGTGATATTAACAATTATGCAATGATTTCCCATTTTTTCCAGCGCCTGCCGACCCTACCGACGTAAGACTCGAATCTGCAGCGTCTACAACAATAACCGCAGCATGGAACAACGACAACAGCGTTACAGAAAGCTTACTCACATTGAAACGAATTGAAGGGGGAACAACAGTGTTTCGGGATCGAAGTGTAACAGAGACTTTGAATCGGGTCAACAATCTACAGCCCGGAACAAATTACACTTTGTGTATTCGCAACAGAAATTCTGCTGGTGATAGTGGTTCTAGTTGCATAACATTTCAAACTGGTAAGTATGTAGTTTTCTTACTGGTACTAATATTATTTTAAGTATAGAAAGGATTTAAAAAAGTTACAAAAATATTTATACTTTTTTCTTTAGCTCGCTACTTCTTTTGTTTGTCAATTCGGTTTTCTTGTATGGTTGTGTTTGTCATATTGTTTTTTTTTAAATGTCAATTAGCTTTTTTTGGGTTAACACAGTGGTACCCAACCTTTTTTATATGGCGGCACACTATCAAGCTATTTACATTTTCGCGCCACACCCATTATATTGATTAATAATAAAAAGGTCTTCACATAAAATCTGTCAATGACTTCTCAGTTTTTGTACAAAAAACATAGTGATCTCTAAAAAAAAGGTCTTCACTTAAAAGCTGTCCATAATCTCTCAAATTTTTTCCCAAAATCATGCCTACTTTGCACTTGGAAGCCAAAAAACTAGGCCAAAAAAGCCAAAAAGCCAAACAAAAATTTATCATGCCTCAAGTGCATCGCCCAGTGTGCCGCGGCTGGGAACTATTGGGTAAACATATAGACTACTAAAATGTCGAACTGCGGAGCATAATGTGTTTATCTAACTTGTGAAACTTTTTATATTGTTTGGTACCAATGAGGTGTTTTTAGGACCAGCGACGCCGATCGGTTTGAATTTTAGCTCTGTAAATCAAACAACCATCGATGTTGTTTTCAAAGAAGCTATTGGGGCAGAAAGATATAACCTTGTAATAAACCCTCCACCACAGAGTGCAATCATTTTTGCAACAGCTTATCAGTTTACTGATTTGACTCCTGGAACCACTTACACGATCACTGTCCAAGCTTTTTCTTCAGCTTCGGTAAATCCATTGGGGAGTTTAGGCAGTTTAATATCTGATCCGCTTTTGGTCATTACAGGTGAAGCCTAACGTATTTGTTAGAATAACTATTCAAATGTGCACACAATGTTTGATGTTTACAGACAAAAAGGTTGTTCAAAACTTAAAAAATAACATCATTAAACCAGCCTTAAGGCTAAACGACTCTGTTCAAGTAGAAACTCCAAAGAGTTTAATTTAAAATTATTGACGGTAGTAAAAAAGCTATTTTACATTTAACGGTGCGTTCGCTCAATTTGGCTCGGTTATCGCTGTTTTTTTTCTAATTCTGATTATTATTTTTTATGTTTACAAACATTATTAAGTTGAAATTTATTTGAGAGTTTTTATAACAACTAAAAGGAACATTTTTTAATTTACGATGTACTGCAAGTTGCCTTAACAATCGTTATAGAAGTTGGTCTTGAACAGTGGTTATCAAACTTTCATGGTCTGTGGCCCCTTTTCAAAAACTCTCTACATCTGTGGCCTCATGCTTAGGATATTGTCCCAAAAGAATATTGAAGACCAAAAAACTCATCACTTTGAACTGTCTCTGATTTTTTCATTTTCGTCCCCAAAGACTAGTGAAGACTAAAAAAAGTTTCTGCTCCTGGCCCCCAGTAGATGCCTCCTGGCCCCTTCGAAAAACCCTGGTCCAGGAGCTTGTTGTGTTTTGTTGCCACTTAAAATTTTACACAAAAAACTTTTAAAAAATATGATTTAAAATTTTTATGTAACTGCAATTTTAAATTCTAATTTAACAATGAATTAAAATTTAAAAATTGTTGTAGCTCCCAATGATGTTTCTGGATTAGCAGTCACAAGTCGATCCCCAACGTCACTGACAATCAATTTTGCTTTATCTATCGGTGCAACAAATTATGAGATTTTCTGGACTCTGTCATCTGTCAATTCTCCCGCTTTGATGATTGTCAGCGACACAGCAGCAACTTTATCTGGACTACAGCCGGGCACATGTTATGACATCACTGTGGTGGCTACTAATCGGTTTGGATCCAGCACGGAATCAGGAATGTTGACAAGTGAATGCACAAGTATGTAATTGCATTTTTATATTGTATTTTTTTAAAAAGCAACACCAATATAAAAATTTACTGCTTAATAGCTCGTCTGTAATCAAATGTCATCATAGTAGAATATTCTTTTAGAGCGTGAGATTGCAAAATTTTTAAGGCTCGTTTCCACTACAAGCATGCAATGAAATATTTTTTGTTTCTTTTATTGACTTTTTTGCATCGCTTAGCGCTCGCTTAGATTCTAAACGCGGAAAGATCGGTAAAACAAACAAAGAATGCTCCATTCCACGCTTATAGTGGAAATGAGCCCTTAGTCCAGGGGTCGGGAACCTTTTTGGGTAAGAGAGTCATAAAAACTACATATTTTTAAATGTATATCCGTGAGAGCCGTACTTGAAGGTCATTTTTCTGATTTTTTTACTTTTCGTCCCAAAATCAAGGTGTTCTCTAAAAAAAGTCTTCCTCTCGGATAGGTCTCACCTTTGTCTAATTTCATCCCAAATCAATGCTCTGTTTTGTTACATTAAAAAATAATATAGGTCAGTTTATGCTTGCCAACAAAAGAGCCACATCTGGCTCGCAAGCCATAGGTTTGACGTATGACGTAAACTATTCCGCAAAAATACTTTAAATTACTAAACTGCACGTGATTGACAAAGATAAAAATTCATAAATATATTCTATTTTCTAGACCAAATACTCTAACATAATTGGGAAGATAAAAGAAATTTTATTTTATGTTGTAAGATTAGACTTTTTATGTCAAAGTGTGGTAAAAAATTTTGTTTGTTTTAATTAACTTTGCTTAAATTGGGCTCATTGTACAAAATATTGTTGGTTAAATGCCACCAGTTGTCTTGAAGTTGTAATAATAATTTATTCAAGGTTTGAACCTAAAGCTACTAGTTGTCTTAAAGTCGTAATATGATTCATTCAAAGTTTGAGCCGAAAGCTTTCCGTTTTTAAGGCAAAGTTGAAATCACATTGCCAGAAATACAAATTATTGGTCGAAGGACAATGGTTTGATACGTGGAAAAGCTGCTGTTAGCAAGCAAAGATTCCATTATTAATGATTTTAAATTAAGCTTTTGTTTATTACTCGTATGAGCGATTTAGTCAAATAAAAGAAAAAAAGCAAATGATATTTGTAAAACATAATTTTTGTTTTAATTTTAGGATCTATAAGTCCTCTCATGCCCGTCTTAAGTTCTTTTACAACAACTTCTTTTGTCGCCAGTTGGTCTGCTGAAATGGGGGCTATGTAAGTTATTGATTCAGGTCTATGTACTCGCACAATATCACTATAAAAAAGATAAATTCATAAGTTTTTTTTTATTAACCAGAAAATAATTTTTGCGTATCTATAAAAATAGTTTTTACATATTTTAAAAAACTTTATAAAATAATTAAATACCTTCTAATAGAGATCTGCATGGGTATAGATAGGCCCACCCCGCCCGTGGATGGTTACGGTTGAGTTAGTTTATTTTTGAAAAGACAATGCATTTATAATAATTTGCAAATTTTAAATCTTTGGTTCTGTGTAAGTATTTGTTCCTATAATTTGTTTTAAATGTTGTTATACTTTTGGTGACTTAGGAGAAACAATAATATAAAATTAAAAAAAGTGTAATGTTACCAATTTAGGCCAAAAATACTGCCTGGTACAGGTCTCTATATTTTCTAGGGATCTAGGACTAGTGCCCGACTGACATGTGCCCGACGGCGACATGCCCGACGGACATTTTCCCGATGGACACCTGCCCGAATAAATAGTGCCCGATGGACAAATGCCCGATTAGGACAATTGCCCGATTATGAAATTTGCCCGAATAGGAAATTTTCCCGATTATTAAATTTGCCCGAATAGGAAATTTGCCTGATTATTAAATTTGCCCGAATAGGAAATTTGCCCGATTAGGAAATTTGCCCGATTAGGAAATTTGCCCGAATCGATAAAACACCCGATTAGATAAAGTGAACGAAGGTTTATACATATACAACCGCTCTTTTAGTTTCTCTTCAGTCTGTTAAAGTTTTTTACTCTTGTAAGCAGTCATGGAATTTGTGAAAACTCAACGTGGTGGATTGAAGCTGTGCTATAATGGTTACCTATATGTTAAGAACAAGGAATTGCCGTCTGGAAATACGTTTTACAAATGTGAACGCCGCCGA
This sequence comes from Diplosoma virens, assembly GCA_963680785.1. Lineage (NCBI taxonomy): Eukaryota > Metazoa > Chordata > Ascidiacea > Aplousobranchia > Didemnidae > Diplosoma > Diplosoma virens. The sequence goes on along the minus strand of OY796882.1, from coordinate 43,824,888 downwards.
CGCAACAACTGCAAGGCCAAAATTACTTTGCGTGGTGATCAAATAATAAGAGAGACACATGAACACACTCACGCTCCAGATATTATTCGTCAAGATCTTCTATCTTTACGTGAAGAAATGAAGGAACAAGCTATTAAAACCCAACAATCATCACAACAGATTCTATGTCAAACGTTACAGAATGTCTCGGAAGGAGTCTCTAGTCAACTACCGTCTATGAGCACAATTAGACGTTCTATCAGAAGATATAAACAAGCTGTACATGCTCCACATCCCATACCAAGAAATTTGTGTGAGATGGCCATTCCAGATGAATACAAAAGAACATGCAACGAAGACAATTTCTTACTTTACGACAGTGGACCTGGTGAGAATCGTATACTTTTGTTTTCAACCGAGAAAAATATGCAACTCTTACAATCTTCGAGTGAGTGGTTTTGCGATGGTACCTTCAAAGTTGTACCTGAACTATTTTACCAACTGTATTCAATTCATTGTTTAGTTTCTAAAAGAACGATGCCATGTGTTTTTGCATTATTACCAAATAAACGACAATCCACTTATGAAGAACTGTTCAACCAACTTCGGGCTGTTAATGCTCGACTTAATCCATCTGCAATTATGATTGATTATGAAAAAGCTGCAATGAATGCAATATCAAATGTTTTTCCAAATGCAAATATAAAGGGCTGTTTTTTTCACCTCTCGCAAGCTATTTATCGGAAGGTACAAACAGAAGGGTTGCAATCAAGATATCAGAGCGATGCTGAGTTTGCCATAAGCATTCGAATGATACCAGCACTGGCTTTTGTGCCATCAGACAGTGTTGTGCAAGCTTTTGAACACTTACAAGAAAGTATGTGCGAAGAAGCAGATGGAGTAATTAACTACTTTGAAGATACTTTTATCGGCAGGAGACGCCGACGTAATAGAGGAAACCCACTATTTCCTATTTGTATGTGGAATATGCATGATCGCGTATGCGATGATTTGCCACGAACAATCAATTCCTTGGAAGGATGGCACAACCATTTACAGGCGAATATAACCTCAAGTCATCCCAATATCTGGCGTTTTCTTCAGGTACTGAAGACTGAACAAGCTCTTAACGATACAATCATCAACCAAATGTTGGCAGGACAAGAGCCTCCCTCAAAAAGAAAAAAATATCAAGATGCAACCAAAAGGATAGCAAACATTGTGCAAGATTATGAAAATCGAGAAATAGTAGATTTTTTGAGAGGAATAGCTCACAATTTAAAATTTTAGTTGCCTTTTGTATGAATTGCCTTTTTTATCAATGACATATTCTTTTTATTCAGCGTACTCTATTCGTATTCTTCAGTGTACTTTTATTCAATATTCTTGAAGTGCATAATAAATTCTCGCAAATTTCCTATTCGGGCAAATTTCATAATCGGGCAATTGTCCTAATCGGGCATTTGTCCATCGGGCACTATTTATTCGGGCAGGTGTCCATCGGGAAAATGTCCGTCGGGCATGTCGCCGTCGGGCACATGTCAGTCGGGAACTTGTCCTGATACCATTTTCTAGTTCTTCTTAAAATAAAAATTTGCTAAGTTTTTGAATAAAGGAAAAAGTATTTTTCATTAAATGTTTATTTATAAAATAACAATTGTTTGGTGCCGGTATAGTAGGTGACCTACCTGTTATTCGGCAGTTATAAAAATGCTGTTAACAATGAAAGATGCTGAGTTAGTATTGTAGTTACGTATTTGTAAGCGATTAGTTCTTAGTAATGTTTTTTATTTTTATTTTTGTTAACTATAACTTTTTTCATGAATCCTAACCCCTTCGAAGATGTTGTTGCAAGAATTTTATCAAACAATTGCTGCCACTGATGAAAGTGTGTTTGTTATTTTTACGAGAGAAGGGTGTTCACAGGATCAGGAGTTATATAAGAAGTGCTAGGATCCCATGAGAATAGCAAACAAAAAAATCGTGTAATATATGGGTAGAATATGGGCAGAATAGAATGGTATTGTGTACAGAAAGGTGAACAGGAAGGTGATAGAATATGGGCAGGATTGTGGCCAGGATAGAATGGTATGATATGCAAACGGAAAGACTTTCTTAGTGAGGTAGGATACATTTAAATCTAGTAGGCCAGGGCAGCGATTATTTTTAAAAGTTTTTTTAACATATATTCTTTTTGATTAGCAAATATTTAAGTTTCATCTAACTTTTGTGTATTGCTATAAAACAAGTTCAATATTTTTACGTTAGTCATCATTTTGCAAAACTTTTTTACAATAATTGTCAATGTCAAGATTTTATACGCTTTTTAAAAACGTCATTCATGACATTAAAATTGCTGAATCAATAGTATTTTGTATTTCACATTGTACCTAAATATGCAGCTCGTACACACCGACAGTAGTTCTTACATCGGATGGTTCAGAACCAGCTGGAGTTAGTTATCCAAGAAACACAAGCATGCTGCAAATTCAAGTCACTGGTTTAATGCCTGGAACTAAATACAACGTCTCTATTACTACCAATGATAAGTTCGGATTGGTTAAGGAGGGTGAAGCTACGTCTGACATAACAGGTTTGTTGAAAAGAAAAAAACCTTGAGTCAGGTTAAAATAATTTTTCTTAAATGGTGAGTGCTTTTAACTTTCTTTAAATGAAGCAAAATCATAAATTTAATTCATAGCCATGTTTTTAAGTTTATAATTACAAATAATTTGAAATTTGTCACTTCTATCAATAAACAGTCTGTCTGCTAAAACTAAATTATTACAAAATTAACGTTTTTTCGTTAAGTCTTAAAGCTGTTTTTTCATTAAAACGCGAGAAATACGTAATCACTTGCATTCATTTATTTTTTTCACTGTTTTATCTTCTCGTCTGCTGTAAATCGATTTAGGATGATATTTTGATTTTTTAAACTTAAAAAAAAATATCAATTTCAGGTCATTTTTTTTAATTAATAAAAAAGTATGCCTAATATTTTCATTTTTAATGAAGATGAGCTAAGACTGATTTTGTTTCGGATAATTTTTAACCTATACTAAATGTCTTTTGTTGATTCATTGGGAATCCATTCCACAGATTTCTTTATTTTTTGCTTTTATACAATTTCATTTTAGTTCCTGGTCAGACATCACGAATAGATGTAAGAAGTCAAGGAACAGAATCAATCGGATTCGAATGGGATTTTGTTCGAGGAGCGACCAGTTATCGTATTGTGGTCCAAGATATCAGAACAAGTACTATACGCCGAAACCAGGTAGCAAGTAATAAAACTGTTGCCCTTACGACAAAAAGCAATTTTTTAAACTGATAAACCTGTTTCATGCACCGCATCGCCTAAAAAGAATTTAGTTGTTAATTTAAAAAAAAAACCAGTTGTGATAAATAAAAAATTTTAGTAAAAATAGTGCCGAAAAAATATTTTCAGAAAATCGTGAGCTTAAAATTCATTTAGCCGCATTTGCAACATAAAATCATTTGCAAACAATTTTCTATCATTGTCAAGCTTACAAAGTTTTTTAGAAAAATAATTATAATTTGGGGAAGCTAAATTTTTTTAGAGCTTATTTACATCATAGGGTGTCCATAAAGTCTTGTTACAATCTAAAAAATTTATTACAAAGGCAGTTAATGAGATATCTTATATAGATTTATTTTATATTAATCATTGTTTATTAAAGTTTTTATTCAAACTAAAATTTTTTGTTTCAAATTAAATTTTTATGTGTATAATAAATGTGTTAATAACCTTTGCAAAATGGCTACTCCTCAAGAGAAAGCACAATTTCTCCAGGTGTTCTTGGTCGCTCGTTTCTAACTGTATCCAACACTGACCCTTTCTCTATAAATTTCTTGTAACATCGATGAATTGAAGGACTTAATGGTGGATCTCTTTCATACTTAATTCTGTATTTTCGCTGAGTCCGAACATCCGATTTTGTCTCAATAAACCAGAATGCACATTGTGCCTTCTCTTGAGGAGTAGCCATTTTGCAAAGGTTTATTAACACATTTATTAAACACATAAAATTTAATCTGAAACAAAAAATTTTAGTTTGAATAAAAACTTTAATAAACACTGATTAATAAAAAACAAATCTATATAAGATATCTTATCAACTGCCTTTATAATAAATTTTTAAAATTGTAACAAGACTTTATGGACACCCTTAATAATGATAAAAGCGTAAATGCAATTACTTAAAAATCTCTTTGATGAGTGATCTAAAGTGAAAAAAATGGCGAAAAAATTGAATAAGTGATAAACAAATTGTACCTTCAAAAAACTAATTTCTCGTTTATTTTTATGATTTTCTTTCTACGTGCATTCTATACCAGGTACTCATGAACTTTCTGGGCTATTACTTTGACGTCTGACGTAAAATTTCTTTTCTATCTATTTTATAAGTTCGGAATTAAGTAATACAAATTTTACATGTTTTACAACTTTTTCCAAATTTCACGCTTCTGGTGAATTTTTACGTCATCCACGAGAGTATGCACCTTACAGTTTTTTTTCAGAAAAGCATGCTAATTTAAATTTAGTGTAAAAAACAAGCCATTAATCTTACCATAAAAATGCGTAATTGATACAATAAATTTATGGGCGTTTATTTTAAGACTATTTGTTTCAAAACCTTTATTATTGAAGCATAAATGTAGATTTGTTCATTCACGTAAAATTTATATACGTACGAGTACTAAATGCTAGAGAAGCGCCCTCTTTTTGGATTCGTGATCATGGATCATTAATTAATTTTACGAGACTAATAGATATTTTATTTTAACTTCCAACAAAAAATAAAATGAAAACTTGGCTTGATAATAAAATAACTGTTTCGGGTTTCTTTGTTTGAATTTCCCATAGAAACTTCATTAGTAGGCCAAATAGTCAAAATTTAACAAATATAAAGTAAAATTGTTTTTATTGCCCAAAAATAATATAGTTTTAAAAATAAGATTACAAAATCCCAGAAAAAAGTCACATTTTTAAAGTTTTTGTGATGAGAAATTTATAGTTAACAAAAAAAAAACTTAACAAAAGTGCTTTTTGTTTCTCACAACCTAATATCAAAATTTTGCAACGTTATTTTAACTAAAAAAGTAGCTAAAATTTTTTAAAAAGTTTTTTTATGATTCAGAAATATATAATGAAATCTCCTTGTTATGTTTCTTTTAAGCTAAAGCAGGAGTCGATAAACTTTTTTGCACTACGGACCGGTTTAAGCCTGAGTTATTTTGCGGAACAGCCCCTCAATAAAATAACGAATGTTGGGTAATGGAAATTTATTTCTGCATATAATACATCATCGACACCGATTCAATGAGACCGCTTATTTTTCCAGAATTAGACGCTCCCACCTCGGGGTTATGTTAGTCAATGTCACCTGCAGTGTGTCCCTCACGTCCAGTCTACTGGTATTTCGTGGTTTTGTCTTAGTTGCTGTCATCGCAGAAAAGCCAGCCTCCCATAGATAAAATGTTGGAAAGGGAAGTAAAGTTTTTAGTGCTATTATGGCGAGGTCCTGGTATTCCGGCTTGATTTTCATATAAAACATTGGTAGAGTCGTTGTTTCAAATGTGTTTTTAAGACTACCATCATTTACAATGTTTAGCAGCTGACTATCTTGTTGCATGAACCTGGTTGATTCGCCTAGTTTAAACACAAATGGATTACAACCATTCCTTTGCAGTTGGTGGGTCTTTTGCGCTTGGGAAGTAGCGATTAAATTCTTGTAATAGCAAACTTACATGATTTTGCATTAATTAAGAAAATGCTTGCTCAGGCTTGGCGTCATCCAAAATCCTAGCTAATGTGTGAAGTGAAAGATTCAATTCGTTGGCAGATTAAATATGTCGCACAGGTAAGCAAGCTTGAAGACACATTTTCATCATTAAAATTATCTGCCAGGTGTGATTCTTTCTTCAAAAGAAATCTTTGCAGTAGTTCAAGTAATTTAAGCACTCTGTTCAGTGATTTTCTTCTGAAAAAATTGTACTTCTGTGTGAAAGAAGGCATTAATACTCTCCATCCATCCTCTCATGTAGCTCCTCAAACAGATGTGTCTTGAGAGAATTAGTTTTAACAAGAATTAGTCAATCATTTTAATTACATCGTTCAACACCTTGTGAAGTTTAGGTGAAATTTTTCGGCTAACAAGCATTTCTCTGTGAATGAGACAATGCGTGGACTAGCATACAGGTGCAACCTATTTAATCCGAATAGTCAAACCAGAGAGCTGTCTAGTCATGGCAGCAGCTTCATCCGTGCACACATTTACACAAAAAAACCAGTTCAGTTTTTATGTTAAATAATAATTTAGACTTAGAGGCTTAAATAGTTTAATGGCTGTGGTTTGGATTGGCAGCAACAATTCGCATAACATATCTTCATGAATATTCTCTTGATAAAGATATCGCAGATAAACAAGTAGCGTTGCCTTGTTGTCAATATCAGTAGACTCATCACACGGGACGGCAAATCATGGTGACTTTACAAATCGCTCTAACAATTGAACTCTAATGTTCTCCGCAATATCCTCAATTCGTCTCAAAACAGTGCTAGAGAAAAGAGGTATCTGCGCTATCTTTTTAGCTGTAGCATCTCCTAAAACTTTACGGCAGATATCTATTTAGGCAAGTAAAATCAGTTCTTTTCTGATAGTGAATGTTTTGTTAGCCTTTGCAATACGGTGAGCAACTAGGCATGATGCTCTGAGTACATTTACATTACTGTAGTTGGTATGGAGGCTCTCAATAATCGCTTTTCTCTGTGCTCACGTTTTTTCCATTCCAAAATCTCCAAATGTTTATCTTTTAATTCAGGGGGATTAGTCTGTATGTGCTTTGAAGGCATTGCCTCGTTTGCGAACTTTCGGTTGCAAATTAAACATAACGGAGAAGGTGCGTCCAAATCGCCGGTTGTAGTAAATCTATATTTTAAATATGACTTTATGTATTGGCCATTGTAAGCAGCTTTTCTTTTCTTTTTTGTGGTCGTAGGCTCCTCTTCAAATGACGTTGTACCATTTACAAAGAATCTCAACACAGATGTGTTTTGTACTCATTTTAATAAAATCAAATATTATATTTAAATCATATATTATATCAAAATCTAAATATTTTTATATCTAAACTTTTAAGACTTTTACATTTGTTTGTAAACTTTTAATTTCCATTCCGTCTTGGCTATTTCATGCCAACTAGCTGCTAGCTTGTTAAATCAGCAAATTCAACACTTCTTCAACGCTAATAAACTTATTATTTTGTCACAAACGTTGCTTAATAAATGCGGCAGGCAAAAACTTAACGTGTATCCCCTTCTTGCGTCCAAATTGTACATCGTTCTAAAAGTTATTGCGTCAACACTTAAATGTAATTTACGCGTTGCTTAATCTCGAATTTGAAGATACATGAATACTTCAGCGTCGCATAAAATTCCAAGACTTTAAGCTTGAAATCCACGGCCCGGTGTTTGCCGACCACTGAGCTAAAGCTAGCAACTTTATTTTTGCGGAGAAAAGACAAATAGCTAACTCGCTGAAGGACGCTTATCGACAATAGAAAGTGGTTTGATCTATACGGTGAACACTGAATTAGATCCTAAACGTAGTTTGACAAAAAAATCAAAAAGGAGGTAGCTTTGCTCACATTTGCTCAAAGTTCTTTCTTCATAGTTTGATTTATTATAGTTTTTTCAGCCCCGATGCTGACATATAAAGAAATACTGATGCGTTAAGCAATTCCACTTTACACGATTCTCAATTTCAGCACTCGCGTTTGTCTCGGCCAACGTCGCCACGATCTCGAAATATTTTCTGCGTCTTTCGCAGCCTCTATCTCCGGCGCTCTGTCCGGTCTCTCTCAGTGACTCTGTATCTTTGTTATCTATACATGAGGTGCAACAAAAATATATATATGTGTTCCCAGCGGGTGATGGTGGCGCACGAACAAAGAAAATTGGTTTAAACACATTAAAGCTAAACCTCGATGTTTCGAAAACCAAAACAAGACACAAAATAATTCATTAAATACAAAAAACGATTGTTAGTATACTTATCACATGGAATTAACCTTAATTTCTCGATGATTGGAATAATTATAAAAATGGCTGTCACTGTTTGGAACGATAAATCGAGTTATTTTTTCTTTATTTGGGGAGAGGGACGGGAGCTGGATGGTTAACGAAATAGCCAGACATGTTTTCATCAGCCAGGTTGCCAGAATCTTGTTGACATTGGAGAAAGCATGGGCTCTATTTGGGTGGCGATAAATGGGGCAAGATGTTATTTCCTGCTCATCTGTGTGTTCCTTTGCACCACACTCACCGGCCGCCGTTAAAGCTGTATCCCTCAATGCTCTATCTCTATTCCGCCCATTGTGCTACACTGGTGTCTGACTGGGCGGGGTCGTTCAGCAGTTCCAATGCAGCAGGCACAAATGTGTGTCTTGATTTAAGTTACCGCAGCTGTACACTAAGTAGAGACAGGAGCTTTACTGTAAATTAGATTCATAAAAAAGAGACCATCAGTAACAAGACAATTTTATCTTTATTTTTTATAAATTTTTTTCCAAAGTCAAGGTTAGAGTTTTAACAAGGTCCCTATGCAAGGCATATTTAGGGGGGAAGCAAATAGATCTCTTGTCATGGTTATATTTCTTTAAATACCCATTGCTGTTATTTTCTTGTATTTTTTTACATTGTAATCTTATTTTAATGACACATCGTAAGATATTCTATGTTACAGCGACTCTCAAGATTAAAGTTGTCCAGGCTGCAGTAGAGGAGCAGGCAAATTTGAAAAGTTTTAAATGCGTTGGGATTCACTGGAAATATTTACTGTTTGGCATAAACGCTGTCGTCATGCTGCGTTTTTGAAACGACTGAACCAGGTCCAAAATTTATCGATTCTGGTAGTTATAAAGATTTAAATGTTGTGAGAGCAATGTAAGATAATCATAGCTCTGTATAGCACAATAAGCAGTTTTTAATTAAACTTAAAATGGCAGTAATGGGGCAGAGGCGGCATGTGTGTCTGTTTCTGCCAGTCAAGTTGTTAATTATATTTCATACCAGCCAACTGGAGTGCGCGAACTCAATGTTATTGACAGCCTCTAATTATCTTTTCTTGTTTTTCATTAAGATTGGACAGCAAGGCGGAAGCAGTTGAACTAGTTGCTCCACCTTGCGGAGCCCGTAGAAAAACCTAGAGGTGTTCGCACTCCGCATCCCAACACGGTCTATAGTTATTTGTGCAACCGCATGAAATTGACAATTTTGTTGCAGCAGAGATGGTGTTACAGAAGATCGAGTTAATTATAACCTATAAAAGTGCAATGAATAAGACATCAAAGGGCAATGCAAGAATGGAAGTCGGTAAACTCAAATTAATGAAATGAGGTCAAGCTCAATTTTTTAAAGCAACGATCGGACAACAGTTAAGATGCGAAATATGAGAAACCGAATCACCGCATCTTTTTTAACCAGTTAATGAGGTTACTCCCGACGTCGCAAAATTCAATAGGCCAATAACACTGCACAGATCGTCATACAGCTATGCACAAAACGTAACTAAGGTTATTTTTGTGACACTCATTCAAAATAAAACGTATTTTTAAGCATTGCTTTATTTGGTAAGAACATTAATAAAATTGCTCGTTCTTAATCAAACAGATTTATTTAAATAAGGCCCAATGAAGCGTTATATGCATATACATGTACTGTATATTTTTTATTACCTATGTTTATTTCATACATAAACTAAAAATTAGGTTTCAACGTAACTTATGGACAAAAATTTTAAACTATTGTTTTCACAGGATGTAAGTGATTTATCTTTTACTGCTGACGGTTTATCAAGTGGCGTAGAGTACTTGATATTTGTCTTCGCAGCCAACAAAAATGGTATTGGAATGCCAGTAAATAAGACGGCTTTCACAGGTTTGCTTTTTTTTAAAAATAAAAATTTTCCCGATACTTTGGTCAGAAAGACCTTGTCATTTGCAGAGAGAGATTAATGTTTAATTTATTTTTTAAATACAAAGTAGTCAGAATAGTCTTCTTAAAGTTGGCTCTTTTTATAAAGTAAACTTTTTTTTGACACAAGTGAAGTATTTAGCACTAATGATGTAGGTTCGTTAGATAACACTTTTTCAAAGCTTTAACCTCAACTTTAACCTCATAGTGCAGCATTACAATTTACAAAACGTTTTATTTTCGATAAATTTTTATTTTCAGTGATTGATCCTTTTGTGGCAGTTGTTACATTTTTGAACAATACAGAGAATACAATTACTGTCAATCATACTGCTGGAGTGCCTGGTGTTGTTAGTTACCGAATTATTGCAAAAATCAAGTTTATCGGTAAAACTTTGATTTGCTTTGTTTAATCTAATATAATCAATTATTTTGTGCAAAACTAGTTTTGTTTGTTTTGAAAAAGCAAGTCAAAATGGTTGGTCACGTTTAAAAATGTTGCTATTTTACTTACAACTAGATATCAAATGCTAATTGCTATTTGAAATAATGAGCTATCTTTTGTACACGATAAGTTATTTAACATTAAGGATGGAAATCAAGTCAAAAGACTCGACTTATAGTTGCTGATGTTTTAATTGACATGTTGCATTGGACCAAGCATCTCAATTTAAATATGTGTCCCTCAACGTATTTTCACAATTTTAAATAATAAATTATAGACACTTTAGCATAAGTTTTTGGCAAAAATAGCTTTAAACCTCAGAATTAAGAAAATGAACCCATTCTTTTTATTAATCATCACATCAAAAAATATCGAGAAAAGCTTTTTATCAACTTTTACTACCTTTTGTGGCTTTCGTGTTAAAATAGCTTTTTTTTTACTTGAGCCTTAAAGTAATTTAGTTTAAAACCTCATGCTAGACCAACAAAGCATTTGGCAATACCAGCATTGTTTCTCAATTTGTTTATCTTTTAAGTGGGTTTTGCTACGGATTGTATTTGACAGTGCTTATTAGTTTTGCTTTATATTCAGTTATAGCATCGTGTGAAAGTAACGGATTTATTTGCACGTTGACTGGCTTGGATTCTGGAACAGATTATAACATATCTATAATCGGAATTTACAGTTCTTCTGCCGAAAGTCAACCGAGCAGTCCGCTACTCCTTACAACAAGTTTGTCATAGTTTTTTATCACCAAGTGCATCAAAGTCAATTCTCTCATTGTACTAACATTGTTCGTCAAAATGAATCGCAGATTGTCAAATAAAAATTTTACTACTTTTCGTAACCTTCAGTTTTGTCTGTGAATTATGTTTTGTTTATGCTTGGTTGAACATAAGGTTTTTTTTGTAAAACTTGTGGAAGATTATTGTAAAATAAAAAACTTTTTTAAAATTTTTGTCAAGATAATAAGAAAATTTGCTAAATTTTTTAAGGGTTGGCTCAAATTTAACCTTACTTTGTTATCAACATTTGCGTCACAAACGACTACCAACAGCACCGTGACATTCAATAAACTATTTTCTTGTTTCAGTTCCTGCAAAGCCGGAGAACCCGATAGTGATTCGACGAGATTTCAATTTGTTTGTGAATGTTCGTCGTGTAGTCGGAGCCACCAAGTACACAGCGATGTTAGGTGTCGAGTTTATGATGAGCAACTTTCCTGGATTTCTTTTTGGAGATCTTCTCTCAGGTCAAAACTATTCAATCAGTGTGTTTGCCACGAAAGAAACAAGTAATGGGGATTTCTCATCTCAAGTTCTCGTCATCAATACGTCGACGAGTAAGTGATTATTTTCGGGGATCTGCAACTTTAACTCGTGATAACACGACACATGCGTTCAGCTCGAGCTGTTCCTTTCGGTCTAACTGTGGCCAACGTTCGACAAAACCAATTCGATGTCTTGTGGAACACTGTGGCTGGGGCTGTGTCTTACACAGTCACAGTCACGCTTGCAAGCCTTTCTCAAGCAGTGCGTTCAGTAAGAGTCACCGAAAACAGTTTGACTGTTGGCAACCTTGAACCTGGTAAACTTTATAACGTAACTGTTTATGGAATTTATAGTAATGGACCCGGTGAAAACAGCGAACCTGTGCAACAAATCACAGGTAAGCAATTTTTAGAGTAAATTGCATTCGTCAGCAAGTCACTTTAAAACCTAAATAGTTATTGCTGCGGACATACGGAAATGTTCTCGTGAAAAATGTACTTTTGATAGCTACTGTAATAGTACAAAACTTTAAAAAAAGTTTTTCGCTGTTGAAAGCAACTTGATAAGAAAATTAAAAATTACAGATCGTCATGCACATTAGTCAATACTTGAGCCAATCTATTAAATTTATTGCTAAAAAAGTTTTTACGTACAGTAGTTGTATTAAGTGTAACAACAGACTGTAAAAAATTTTTTAATTGCAATTTCAGCTCCCAATGTTCCGTTCAATCTTCGAGTTCTATCCGCTGGAGCAAATTTTGTTGAACTGACTTGGATCCGTGTGCCAACTGCATCAATGTACAGAGTTACTTACTCAGCCTTAATCGAGACTTTATCCAGAAACATTGAATTATCTACTAATCGAGTTAATGTGTCTGGTTTAATGCCGGCGACAGTGTATCGATTTGAAGTCGTTGCTTTTGAAGGAATCTTAGAAAGCTCCGCCGCGCAATTAAATCAAATTACAGGTTTTTGAGTTCTTTTATTTTAACTTCATATCAAATTTTTTAGTAGTGATGCTTGCATACGTAAATTGTTCCTTCTTTAAAACTTTAGATAAAGTTGTGACTTTTTGAATTTCAATCATTAAATTTATTAACTAAAAAAGTCGAAACTATATTGGCTGTTGCAGAACCTGGGGTCGGGATGTAGAAATGAAGCTTTCAATAATTCAATAAAATATTTACGAAACTTTATTTTTTTGCTGACTTGTTTATAAAGGTTTGTGTTACTGGGATTCTGGTCTTTTGAGCAATTAGTTAAATGATGCGTTAATGAATTGAAATGAATGTATTAAATTGAAACAAATTAAACAAACAATATGACGATTGACTATTGACTATTGACGATTGACGATTAAAATTAAAGATTTCGGTGGAACGATATTTAACTGATTTGGACTCTCACCTGCCCAGAACACAAGAAACAATACACAGATTTAAACAGTATCAATTTCAAACAGTATTCTGTTCTTTAGACGTTCGAACAGTAGTCTATAAATTCATAAACTTTTTACAGAGTTAACAAATGCAATCTCTCTCTGTCTCTTTTTCAATAATTAAACTTAAATTTATATAAGAAAACAAAAACATTTTAGGCGCAATGAGAGGCAAATCAAACTTACAATGTTGGATAAAACGCGAAATTAACTGAAACGAAAGTAAACCGGGTTCGAAACTTGCTATAACAGTTTGTTTGACTAAAAAAATTAAAAATCATACAACAATTTTGCCTCGAAATGGTTGCAACTTTTTATAATCTCATTAGAAACAGTCAATTTATAAAAAATACATTGATTTTTTCAAGATCGTTTGCATCGTTTAATGTTTATTAATTTTAATAAAACCTAGATTTTCTAAATAAAAAAATACGGTATATAATTGTATATTCTGCTCAATAAATGACTGGGCATTTTTTTATCACCAGAATTTTTTAGATATATCGTTTTTGGTAATATATTTCTTTTTGCTTCTTTTTATTAGTTTATTTCATTTTTAATCAATTTAAACATTGTTACCAGGAATAAATCTTTGTTTGAAATCCATCTTAGCTCTTCTGTTTATGGCTTAAAAGTGAGATTTGTTTTAGTAAAGTTAATACTGACTTTTAAGTAGGCCTTGTGCTAGAATTAAGATGAGTTTTATTTTATTTTTGCTTAATACTGTAAATCAAAAAGTGGAGAAATTAGTCGGCGTGGGGGAGATTGCTTTTTTATTTTTTTACTCATCTGAATTTGATGCTTTATGCTAAAATGCTTTATGCGCGTTAAAAACTGTTTTATTTATCATTGAAAAAAAAAAAAGTTATCTTACGACATTGACAAACTATTTTGTAAGAACATGCTTTTTCCAGTTATTTAAGATTTGGCGATCATTTATCTGGTCATCGAATAAATTAATCTCTTAAAATGATTGTAAATGTGTTTTGATGCAAGAAGTAAAATACTTTCATTTATTTTTTAAATTTATTTAATTTTCTCGAATTTTTATTCCAGCTCCGCTCAGCCCACGGTTTTTGATATTGGGTGAGACCCAAACCACGATCATGGCCGGATGGTCGACCGAACCCGGGACCAACTCGTTTTTAGTTCAGATATTTTTCAATGACATTGAAATTATTCAAGTTTGGACGTAAATTATTTTCAAAATTTAGATTTTTTTTTATTAAAAATTCGGAAATTATTAGTTTGATATAACTAAATGAATCAAGATTAATCAGTAATAAAACGTATTTGTAAACAGTTATGTTGAAACCTTACTTATTTTTGCTATGTCGGAGCTCTTAATTAAAAAAATTACAATGATTTTCTTTATTTCTCATTTCCGAAGAGCAACAGGAGAACGAAGTTATATTCATGTTCATATATAAACTGAAAGATGGCAAAAAAGGGGTTAATTTACTTTTACTAAGTAATTCTAACAAGAATTGTCGCAATACGCCATTTTTTGTAAGGATTAAGATGCTGTTGCAATTAATAAAATTATTGTGTAAATAATAATAAGACCATTTTTTTGCTTTAATTTAGCAGTATAAACAGGATTTAATATAAACTAAAAAACAATAATTAAAGTGGAAAATGATTTTATTACTTTTTTACTTTTGTTTTTATAAATGAAATTTTAAAAATCAATTAGTTATGCTTCATTCTTCACAAACTTTACCATTCTTCAATAATTCTTTCTTTTTTGTGTGCATATTTTTTATTTCATTTTTAACACAATCACTTGTAATCAATATTTGTTTTTAGAGCGGATTCATCGGAGTCATTTTCATACATGGATGGGATCAGACCAGGACGAAATTATAGCTTTTGCGTCGCAGGTAAAACAGTAAATACAAGCGCCGTTGGGATTCCCCAATCAAGCGAAATCAACTGTACAAGTATAACTACAGGTGAAGTTTGCTTGACATGTTTATTTCAAACCTTTATGTAATAGATATATTCTAAAGTAGTTTACCGGTAGATTTAAACGGTGATGTAACCTATACTCATTTTTGTATGATACAATTTTAATACGCAGCTTACATTCAATCAAAGAAACCTTAACTGTCACATTTTGTTTGCAATATCATCACCACCGTATAAATCTGTAGTTAATTTTCTTTTTGTCGTTTTAATTTTAGTATGTCGTAATCTTTTTTATATAAATAGTATTTGCATAGTCGGTAAATCCTCACTTTAATTTAATTTATTTGCTAGTTATTTTTTTAGTCTTCTAATTATTTGTTCTGCCGTTCTAATTCTGGAAGCGTGGTCGGCGCTCCAGTTTTCTATTGTATGCGTAATTTTATTTTTCTCTTTTATCTCGAGCGCTAATTAACGCTTTAGAACTTTCTCATTTATACTATGTACAACTATACGATGAAAATAGAATTTCTATACAAAAATCGATTTTATTACTTTATTGTGTAAAAAAAGATTTAACCAAAACTAAATTTCTTGCTGTGGTGACTTTCGTTGGATCCAGGACATTTTTTATTTAAATTCTATTTTGAAATACTAATGATATTAAAATTTAATTAGAAAGCCTTCGAAAATTCTGTTTTTATGCAACCAAATTAAATAAAAAACCTAAAAACTCTTCACAAATTCGTGAAGTAAGTTTGATGTAATTGACTCGAAGTGACGCAGTAACTTCAACTTTCGCCTACATCCCCTGTTAAAATTCCCTCAACTAAATGTGAAAAAAAAGAAATAAAAATCTTGTCGTATTTTATAAAATTTTAATCAGAATAAAAAGTATTGAAGCAATAAAATATTTCCTTGCTTTTAAAAATTAATTAAATTTATAAGTAGGCAGTTTAGAATTGCAATAATTGCGTTAAATGACCCAACATTGACTGATTTTTTTCATATAAAAATCAGTATCTCAATCATTAATAAATCATTTATTCGAAAATTAGAAAAAACAGTTCTATCTAGTTAAACAACCATTTTCAAATATCTTATTGAATAACAATCTACAGTACTTATCAATTGGAAAAGAATTCAAATACTTTATTTAATAAGACTGCTTCAAATAACCTGTAAAGTAGAATCAAAATTAATTTTATAAAACTTAAATAAAAACAATACAGCAAATAAATCAATGATGACTCATTAAACATATTTAAAAAAACAAGCAAGGTCTATTTCTAAGCAAGCTTTAAATTTAGATCCAGGAAATATAACTTCTTTAGTGGAGATTTCTACTACAAGTTCAAGTTTGACAATTGGATGGGATCCAGCTGATGGAGCCTCGTATTATATAATCATTGCTACTTTGTAAGTGACAAATTGACTCACTTAAAAATAATGCTTTATATTTTTTTTATAGAAGTATACTTACTTTCATACATTTATCATCTGGGTTTATTCACCTAACGCGCGGTCAACGTCTAAAAGTGTGGATTAAAGAAACCGTTAAGCGACAGCCCCGACCACCTTTCAGGGATGCCAAGACATTGCTGTCCAGCTGAAATTTTTTTATTTATTTTTTTTGTTTTTTAAAGATACTACTAAAATTTAATACTGCTTATAAGAGGAAAGTGCGTAAAGTGTCTTTTCCAAGGACACATCGCGACATTAGCCATCGCTTTCGCCATCAATTCGCGCTTCTTACTCGGCCAAGCTGCCAAAAATGTTGCAAGGATATTTCATTGTACCATGAAATCTTGGGGATCGCAAAGATACAACTGTGAGGTCATTTATTTCATTTTTTTAATCTTTATATTTATCCTCCTGACTCATAGAAAAGCCACAGAGGCGCTGTAGGAGAAAGTGGGGTAAGTTGTGCCATGGGTTAAGTAGTTCCAGAGCAATTTGTAAAAAAAAAGAAAAAGGATACGAGGTTGCCTTTTTCTGTTTACAAGTAGTAGTCTAAATCGGCCATCCTGAATATCTTTTTAGTTTTGTGTCGCTTTTGGTAAGTGAAATTTTTAACTCCTTTGATTTTTCCATCAAAAAGTAAATTTTTTAGTAAGTTTTAAAGCCAATTTTTAAAGTGAACGTTATAGATATCAAAGTCACTTTAGTGATGCTGAATAAAGTGTATCTTACTTCTCAACTCTATGATTTTTTATTTTATTATAGGCAAGCCATTAGTAACAAAAAATTTACTCTTTGCTTAAACTTAGATTTTGGAATAATTAGAGCCATTGATTATTGGGTAAGTTGAGCCATGGCACAGCTTACTCCATAGTCGTGGCCAATTTTACTAAATAATATAAGATATAGAGAAATAATATAAGAAGTTATCACTGAACATATTTTTTTATTTAATGATAATTAATGGTGTAATGCTGGCATTTGGATGTATTTTAAGAATGTGCTATTATTTTTAGGCTATACATTTACTTATTTGTTTAATACTGGAAGTAAATCTATTTTGACATTAGAATCATGCCAAGAAAGTATCAGAAAAAGACTAACCGAGCTGAAGTTAGTGAAAAACAACTAAACAGTGCTGCTCAGTTAGTTAGTGAAGGTTTGAGCATTAGGAATGCTGCTTAGACCAGTGGAATAAACAGAATGATCTTAGCAAGATACCTAAAAACCGGCAGAAAGCTTATGAAAAGATTAAACATACAGATTGTATGGTCGCGCATGATTAATTTTTTATAAATTCTTATCGCATGGTGCTAGAAAAGTGCTGAAAATTACTAAAATGATGTTTTTAGGAGCAAGAAATTTAAAAAACGTTTTTTAGAAAAACAGCTAAAAAGTAAATCAAAAATTGATTTAAGAAGTCATGCATGAATGATTTTAGTAAACATTTTGTATACAGCATGATGTATGTACGTTTATCAAGCATGATGCAACAAAAACTGAGTCAAGACAGCTAAACTTTTTAGAATTATATATTGGCACAAATTACCCGTAAGCAAAATGACACATGACACTACTTACCCCTAACGTGGGGTAAACTGTGCCACTTGACCGAGCTTCAAAAATATGGTTTTGTAGTCAGCATTTGATATAAATTGTCAATATAACAATATGATATTGTAGGTGAATCGTTAATCTACGTGTTTAAATTGAAAAAGAAATGTTTGATAATAAAATCATCATGGCAAGATAAAAATGGCACTACTTACACCACCTTTCCCTACACAGTGCAAGCAATTACCTCGACCTGTTTCCGGAGATGCCAAGATATTGCTGTCCGGTTGAAATTTTTTTATTTGGGTTTTTAGTTTTATAGAGATATGACTGAAATTTATAATTGCTTGTCAAGACCGCTAAGCAGGGGAAAGTGCCTTATAGTGTATTTCCCGAGGACACAACAGAATGGCGCAAACGGTTTTAAACCGTGTTCAAATTAATTACCAGCACGGCGCATTAACCACTAGACCACGCTGCCGAGATATATTTTACAATATTGGCTGGCTACACCAGAAATAAAGTTTGTCAAAATAGTACAAGAAAAACGTAAGCCTAAAATTAAAGCAATTTTAAAAGCAATTCTGTGTCCCACGTTTTTGTTACTAAGATATCTATCAAGCTAAACATTGATTTAAACAGTAATATGCATAATATAAAAGCAACTGCCACAGAACCGTTTGTTTCCGAATTTCCCAAAAAAATATGACTTCAAGTACAAAAGTTTATTAAAGCAAGAATTTGGTGAGTTTCAAAAGTTGTCATGTGCAGAGTGTTTTCAAACTGCGACTACGGATACCTTAGTTTTAAAGTTGATTGCGAATTCAAATGTACGAAGGGATAACATCTTCGCAACCTAACATTAAATTCTTTTTTTGCTTTAAAACTTCTGAATTTTTGTGATGTTTGTTTTCGGAAATGTGTCAATTTATCACCGATTCCGACAAAACAATCTAAAAGTCTAAGAATTTTCCTTGCATTGTGCGCAACAAAACTTCAAAGATTTACATTATATTCCTTTACTATTTTACAACTGTCGAGTAATATTATGTCGTAAGTTTGAAAAGAAGTTATATCAAAACCGCTAGCCTAGATCTTTCTAAGCTAAATGAGCACGAATAAAAAAGTAAATTTAATGATCCTGGAATAATTTGACCCCAACCAGCACTATTTACGTACTTTGGAAATATAATGATAAACTGAGTTTTTCTAAGTTTTCTGCAGACTTTAAACCCAAGGTTTAATTTTTTGCGGCAAGTAAAAAAAAAAAGGAAAAATTTTATCTTTTCTGAAGCATTTAACAGTAGCCTAATATATTGACATTTTTAATTATCATCGGCAATCATTTTTAAAACTCATCAAAATATTAAATTGAATTTGTAATGGTAAGATAAATTTCATTAGAATTTACTTAAAAAATTTATTTTGCTTGTTGTTGATTTATTAACTTTTAAATAAGAACCATGTACTTGGTTGTTTAAAAACTAAAACTGATTAGCAACATGTGACATCGCAGGATGTAAATTTTTTTTTTATAGATTCGATGTTGTACAGAATATCATAGCATGAATAAAATAATTAAATAACGTTTCTTTCTTTTATGATGCAATGCAATCTTCAAAAAGTTTGCGAATTTTTCTTGCTTTTTAAGCCTTTCCGTAACACAGCGATCAATTATCACCCCACGATTAGCCATTTTCCCGCCATCAACAACAGTATTCGGTCGAGAAAACGGCACAGTGACTGGTTTAATGTCGAATCGTGATTACGAAGTGTCCGTCACTCCTTTCAATTTCTTGAATGAACCAAGTTTTCGTCTGGGAAATCTAACTGTAACCACTAGTAAGAGAATGGGCATAAGTTGTACTACAATTAAGGTTTACAATTTTTCGTTTTGCTTTTAACATTTAAATCTCTTATTTCTCAGATCCGGACACTCCTAGAGTGCTTTTAATCGATGTATCAGACACTACTATGCAAATTGGTTGGGAAACGGATCCAAGATTCGTTTTTCTTTCCATTGTTCGAGTACGAAATATCGGCGAGTGCAATCGTGTGCCAATGATAGAGGAAAACGGGGAATTTTACAGGAGAATGGGATACGTCGCGTCGATTTCAAATTTGTGTCCGGCTGTTAATTACAATGTGACCGTAACAGTTTTTACGTCTTTAAAAAAAAGTCAACCAGGACTTCTGGTTCAAGTGACCGGTAAGATGCCTTCATGTTTGAACAAAAAAAAGATATGCTCTTATCTTTTTAACTAAAACTTTGTGCTTTAATATCTTTTTTGAATAGTTCTGTTCAGTATTTATTGAGTATAACTTGGTAATAGTACATACGAAGTATAGCTAAAAATATGTCTAGGAGTAAAGCAAACAAATGATAGCAGTAACAATAAAATTGTCAATCATTGAAACAATGTCAAAACCTTGTAGAAAAAAAACAAAAATAATTTTCTTGCAAATCTTAGAAACGTTTTTTTAAAATAAAATGTCGTAGATTGCATCGAAAATGATGATACTGTATTGATTATTTAGTGCAATCTATAAGACTTTTTTGGAGCTATCAATTTTAAAAATACAGGCTTGAGTGCGTTGTTCCCGAAAAAATAGTTTTGAAGGAGATTCAGTTATTTTTAAAGAATCAAATCTATAAAGTTACAAAGAGTACACTTTTTCAAATTAATTTTTGCTCTACCATAAAGGCTGTTTTGAATTTTTTCAATTTTTTCTTTTCAGCGCCGATGAGTCCTCAAAATGTCAGAATAATTTGTGGAACTCAAAACGTTATCCAATGTGTTTGGAACCCTTCAAGGGGTGCTGAATTTTATTTTGTTACTGTGAGACTCTCAGAAAGAACAGTTTTTGCCACTAGAACCATCGCACCAAACGTCACAATTTCAAACCTCAAAAGCGCAGTAGTGTACTCGTTTCAATTGATCGCGGGCAACAATGCATTAAATAGTTCGGCCACAATAATCAACAAAACTACCGGTAATTGACATGCTACTATAATTATGGTGAACAAAGAAAATCAAAATAAATTTTAACATATTTAGTGTCTAAAAGTTTAAAAGTTGTGTGATTTTTAATTTACACAAAGCGGTTAAGCCAAAACGTCAAATATTTTACACAGTGTTTCTACGTTTAATGTTTTAAATATTTAACTTTTCCATTTTCATGCGGTAAAATTTTGATATGAAAATGACTTTTACACAAGCTAAAGACAAAAATTTAAAAAACTATTGAAAGGCTTTTTTTATTTTCTTATGATTTTGTCGTGACGTAATCAAATTAGTTCAAAACATTAAACGAGTAAAAGATGGTGTCTGATAAAAGATTTTATTAACACTTTATTCTTTAAAAATTTTAAATTAATTTTTATATGTTTTCAGTTATATATTTTTCACGGACTGGTTTTGTGTTTTCAGTAACAATTCCAACTCAGCCAATTGTTCAATTCATAAACGCAACCTCGAAAGGCATAACAATTTTTTTTATACAACCACTTCCTGGAACCACCATATCAGTTGAAGGTCAATCAACAGCAGGCCATCGAGTTAGTGCTGGCAACCTTACGGGTATCATCGTAACATTCTCGGACATAACACTGGGTGTTCGTTACAATTTTACTTTGACTACCATCAATTCCTTCGGCGACGAAAGCCCTGTGACAAGAGTGAATGCAACAAGTGAGTGTAATAATTAATTAACTCATTCTGGTATCAAATTTATTTTTTCTCCAAAAGCATGGTATAAATCTCATTATTGACATTGGTATAAATATCATCACTGCGATTAAAAATTGGTTTATTTTGAAAAATGAAAACGACCAAAAATTTTTAGTTGCAACTATCTGATTTTTACCCTTCAAATAGATTTGGCGTTTAAACTTTTTTATGTTTTTTTTCTATCAACTGACATTGGATTTTGTTATCATTTAAATCATGGTAAATTAACAAAATTTGTGATTGAAAAACATTTGTATTTTAATTTTTGTATAATTGAAGGGTCGATTGGCGGTACAAAATTTTAAGATAACTTTAAACGGCGTGTGCGTTCTTTGAAAATTGTGAATCTGACACTTGTCGGGAGAAATTGTTGGAATAAACTAAAAGCAAATCGATTGTAATTATATAAAAAATGAGAGCGCATCTGATTGGTCAAAAAAGCGACCAACCAAAAACAAAAAAAAGAGCGTTAGTAAATGAGTTTTAGACTGTAAAGAAATTTCTTGTATCGTACGTCCTAGGGCAAGAATAGAAAATTGGCGTCATTGTATTGGCTGACACAGAGAGGGTTTTTCAAAAGATGCTGTCCAATAGCATAATCATGGTCAATAATTTCAGAGTTGCCGCTTGTCTTTCAGGCACGGGAAAGATTAGAGCGGTTTTGAGAAGAATGATAGTTTCTAATCGGCCTGAAAACGTGTCGCTTAATGCGTTCACGTTGCCTGGTTGATGAGAAACCAGTCTTTACAGTCTAAAACTCATTCACTAACGCGTTTTTCTTTTTGTTTCTGATTGGTCGCTTTTTTGACCAATCAGACGCGCTCTCATTTTCTATATAAGCACTATCGGATAGCTCGTAGTTCATTCTGACGATTCTTGCCAGCAAGTGTCAGATGAAAAATCTTCGGAGAATGCACACACTTTTAAAAGCTTTTTAAAACTGTTTATAATACTCGTCTACATCCGTGAGAGCAATTCTAAGCACGTGCATTGTAGGCCAAATTTAAATTCTTTTTGATTGGCCAACAGTAAGTACATAATAAAACACAATTAATTTTTAAGATATTTTTTGTTTTAGCTCCTTTGAATTCTATTCCCATTCGAGTCAAACTCTTATCTTCGATTGAATATCAAGCAGCTTACGATAATATATTCTCTATGGAATTTATTGCCTTGAGAAATCGAATAGGAAACGCATTAATAAACACTCTCACTCCTGGAACGGGCTTGCACAGTGTTAAAGTTCAAGAAATATATCTGAGCGAAAACTGTATTTTTGTTGAGTAAGTAAATTTACTAATCTGATTTTCTTTTTTTTCTATATTTCTTTAGGCTGAGCATACTTCGAAAAACCAATGCTTAAAAAGATATCAAATTTAAGACCTAAACAGATTTATGTTAGTTCTGTTTCAAAAGCAATGAATAAAAGTAATTTAAATCTACGAGTTTGCAAACAGCAATCAAACAGATGATTAAATTAAAGTCTAATTCGATCAATATATTGTTTTTTTTTAATAAACCGATGTCAATAGAGTTAATAATTGTAGTAATAAAAAACCAGAAAAATTTTATTGTGATAGTGAAATATATTTGAGTTTTGTTAATGACAATTTTTAACAGCGTTATAACGTCATTTTCAGTTTTACTCCCTTAAAATTGTTTTTGCTTGAAAACATTTAATCAATTTAAAAAAATATTACTAAGCTGGCTTTAAACATTTATCATTTTTCAATGCTAATAATTTGAGTAGGTACGTTCAACTGAATTCTTTATTTCGTAAAATTTAAAAACATTTTTATTATCTTTTCTGAAAGCAAATTATCTAATAGTTTAATTTAGTCCATTTAAAAAAAATTTGCAATCGCTATTCTTAGTAGTTAGAGTAAGTGTTGCTTGTAAAAAGCTTTTCCTAATTTTGAATTATGGCAGATTGACTCAAACAATTAAGTAAAAAAACGACATTTAAAAATTAGTTGTCTTAATTGTTCTAAAATTCCTTTTTATGTCAGTATATATGTATAATATGTGTTGATTGCCCTATAGTTTTTGAAGTTTTACAACTTTCGTTAAAAATTAGTTAAACTTATTTGTAATTTTTTTAAGAATTACTTTGAAATAATTAATGTTAATTATCAACTAATGATTATTGCAGATTTACGGCAAACACCAACACACCATCAACAACATTTAGTTTTTTGAATGAAACTTTTCAGGTCCACAGAGATACCAATCTTTTCGCATCACTTTTCACTACAGGTTTGAGATACTTTTTCAAAACACACTAGTTATAAATTGTTTAACACAGCTATATTCGGAGTGACCATTGTGCTATAAAAATATCTACTAATCATATTTCAAGATTACGTAAAAATTTCTTAGTTTTATAAAACTCGTAATTAGTGACGTCAATCCGGTCATAAGCTACATCCTGTTAAAGTTTCTTTCCGTCTCAAATTATTGGATATTTTATTGAAACTATTTAAATATATTGATAGCTTTAAGAAAATTCATATATTTGATTGTTTGGAATCAAGGTATCATAAACTCTATTTGTTTAAAAATAAAACAGGTCAACAATTTCTTATTAATCCTAGTTTTTGATTATCGTCAGCACCTTTGCAATTAATTTCAGCCATAACGCCACTTCCTCCTGCTATCTTAAATGGTACAATCAGTAATGGAAGCGCAAAATTTTCAATTGCAAGACTTCCTTCTACGACAAGCGTGACTCTTGTTGCAAACAATTCTTTTGGTCAACGCTTCATTGTCGAAAATGTTGTCAACACAACAGTGACGTTAAGAAACATAACCCTTGGAACTATATACCAATTCACATTTTTCACTGTAAACAGGAATGGTTTAATGAGTGAATCAATAGTTTTAACTAATATTTCAGGTAATTTATGCTTTAGTAATTACTAATATTAAGCAAAAAAAACTTTTTTAATGCAGTAATTGCACTAAGCAGCATTACAGCATTGATAGCAAAGTTGTCATTTGAATAAATCGAAAAATATACGCCCGCGTAAACGGGGTGTTACAATGCCTATTGTAAGTAAGAGAAACTGAAACTAAAATGTTTTTTTCAATAAAATTATTCATTTTGTTTCTATAAAAAAAGTTATGCTTGAAATAAAGGTCAAAAAGTTTTCACAAATGTTATTCTTTTATTGAACGTACAAACAAGAAAAAGCTGTGTTCAACTATTAAAATCAATAAAAGCGAAAAAGATGTTCTAAAGTTGACAGTTTGTTTTATATTGACACAAAGTTTTTCAAACTGCTGCTCACTTTTTCATATATGAATGTAACAAAAAATAAAAGACTGCATAAAAAAAAAAAAAAAAAAATTAAAGTAATAAAGCAATAGTAAAGACTTACCTAAAGGTGCAAACTGCAAGTAAAACAAGAAAGCAAAAAGCATTCAGCAAATCAGTCAACAAAGTTACAACATAAAAATACATTCAGGAAAAGCGACAAGCTTTTTGTAAACAATTAATGATTAAAAGCTGGCTTACATTTTCAAATAACTAAAGCTTCTTGAATTTGTTTTTATTTAAAAAGAATTGAAATTATGACCATTTTTAGCTCATATAATACAATCCATTATGTTGTTTCACGGCATTCTAAATTTTTTAGTTGATACTGAAGTGTTTACCAACCTTAATGTCGGGATGACAAACCGATATGTATCAACTTCGTATCTCACAAACATGTAAATTGGTAGAATTGTAGACTGAGTGGAATACAAGCTTTCGTTTCAAAACAATTTGACACTAAAGGTTTTATAAACAAATTTGAATTTTATAGCCCACTGTATTATAAAGTACCTTTTGAAGTTGATCAACGAAACGTCTAGATTGATTTCTGAAATATGTTGCAATAATGAAATGAAAACAATTATTTTTTACAAACTTTGAATTAATATAGCTGGCTTTACAAATTGTTAAATATTTTTCAAATGACCAGTTAAGGAAGCCATTGGAAAAAAACATATTGCTAATTTTATCAACTTTTTTGCAAGTGGCAAAAATTTATAGGGCGTCAAGGTGTTGCCAATAACCGCAAAAAGTTCAAGTCGAATTACCTTTATAAACTTTTATCCAAATATTAAAAGAGAAATGTTTCGCCTTTTGCACTCCAAATCAATTTTTAGGCTTGATGCTAAGAGTTAATGTGCTTAATCAATCAAAGCAGAAATTATCGTGATTGAAAACAACAAAATATTTAACTGCATACCTAAAATATAAATTCCGTTTGTCCACATTCAATATTTAATATTTTGGTTCAATATTTAGTAAGAATTATTTAATATTTGGTTTACTCATGTGTCAAAAATAGTAGAAAAACTTTTATATTCGTGTTCTTTTTTATATTTTTTCTTGTATTCTTACAAGTATTGGTGGTGCTTACTACAATTATGGATGAAAAACAACACTTTTTCGAATTTAAATCAAATTACTATTACCAAAAAATCATTTTATTAAATAGCGCCTCCGTTGATAATTTCCGCTCAAGTTGGTTTGATCGCAAGTCTGGCAACCGACCCTTCTTTAAGCGATCCGACATCACCGCAATACGCGACCCTTGTGCAACAGCTGACATCAGAACTGCAGAACGCTTTAGTCAATATCCCGGGATTCTCTGGAGTCAGAGTGATGAACATTAACCAAGAAACCGTGACTGCTGAGTAAAAAAGTTTGATGAGATTTGTGTTTATAAAAAAGTGGACTGAAAAGCAGAAATATTTATTTTTCTGTTATTTCTTGTTTATTAAAAATTGATTTCACCAAAAAAAGAGTATTCATTAAAATATCGATTTAAATTTTATTAGATTTTTTGTTTAAATTATATTAGATGTTTTGTTTTTTTAGAGGGCTTAAAAGTAAAAAAATTAATTTTCTGGATACCTTGAGCGATACGGTTGTAAGCTGACTATGCTTTCATTTAAGCAACGAAAAAAATATCAAATTAAAAGGATAAAATAATATTCTATTATTTGCAACACATTTTTTGAAACAAAGCATCTTCCACGTTATTAGCAAAACTTGCTAAAGAACACAAAATTTTCAGTAGCTCTTTCGACATCAAAATAAAGCAATGGTTTATTTAAAACATTTTGTTTTGATTAAATTTATTTTCCAATAAAACAAGCCTCGACAAAATAGTTGTAAGATCGAAAACTTCAAAGCAAATAACACGAATCATTATCATCTCAAAGATTTCGGGCGACACTCATCAGGAGAAAACATCAAAATGAAGAAAAAATTGTTTGTTTTCATGTGTTTTTCTCCTGAAGACTTTTACCTTGATTTTTTATTTGACGTCGTTCATTTGTGCTGTTTTCAAATTATGTACGACAACAACACGGTTACAGTAAATAACAAAATATCAAGATACAAAATAACAAAAATAACAATAAACAAAATAACAAAAAGTAATAATCATTTTAAAACAAGTAAAAGAGCTTAAAAAATTACTTTAGATATTTATGGAAAGTTCACACTTAAAACATTGTCAGTACTTAAGCCAGTAAAGTGTATGAAGCTGTAAGTAGCCAGAGTTAGTAGTTTATTAATTCTTTTAGCGATATTTAAGTTTTCTTACTCGTACTATAATAATACAGTATAAGATTTTTTTTAAATTTCTTTAAAATAAATGTAGTTTAGACTAAAACGAAAAATAAAAAATTGATTTCGAACTTCGCCAAAAAAGTAAATAAATATCTGAAATATTTAGATTTACCTTAACGGTAACTCAACAAGATATCTCAACAAGAATGTTGACTGAAACTTTTAACAACAACATTAACTCTGGTAGTAATACCATAGTGACCTCTTTAGTGAGAATTAGTAAGTATTTTATTTTTGTGATTTATTTTATTGTTACCAGTTCTATTACTTTTAGAAATACTGTTATTAAAGTGTTTTTTAAGTTGGTGCATTTGTTTTTTATTTTTTATTATTATTGCAACACTTCTGAGATGTTATTCAATAATTGAAATTTTAAATTGTTATTAAACTTAATTAGAGTTTTCTTTAAAAAAAACTGTAAGGTTTGGTATTAAAAAATTTCTTACGTGTGTAATTTTTGACAAATATTTGTTATTAGATAGTGAATCAGAAACTCCTGAATCTGTCGATCCAACAGGTATGATAAAAATAAATACGGACTTAAATTTTAAACCTCTTAATTTTTATATTCTGACTTTAACCTGCCAGTCAGAAGGAATAGTTAATATGATTAATATGATATAACAATTAATCCCCATAAGTCAAAAAAACGGATATAAATGTTTTTAAATGAAATTCTAATTATAAACTTTTAAATTTGATTATTTTACTAAAAAATTATTTTCACCAGAAATAAACAAAAATATTATCGTCTCTTCATCTTCAACAACAACAACAACAACAACAACATCAACAACAACAACCACCACAACAACTACGCTTCAAAATAACATTGGTGGCGATGCTAGTTTAAATGTTGTTGCAACAATCAGTAATGAATCTGGCAATCCAGGTAAAAAAAATTTCATGATCTAAACCATTGTATGGGCATGGATAATAATTTACAATTGATTCTAGGTCAAGTTTTCTTGGCACCATAAATTTTCTCACCGCCATTTTTTGAGAAACATAAATACTGTGTTAATTCGTAAACAATTATAACTATTTTTGATGGTAGATTCGGGGGCAATTTTGGGATCAGTATTTGGAGTTATTGCCGGGATCGTGGTTGTCGCAGGTGGGATCAACGTCATTTACAATCGCCAACGACGAAAATACAACAAACTTCTCTGCTAGAGTCGTTTTAGGAGTTTTAAAAAAATTGCAGATTTTGTTTTTTTGAAATATTTTAAAAATTCGTCTTTAGTTTTACATCATTTTAGTTAAAAAAGAAAAGTTTTTAAAGCTTGGATATGATTTGGAGATATTTTTTACTTTTTGTAGTGAAGTAATTATTTTTTGATTAGTAAAGAGGTTTGAAATTATTATTATTTGTTTTGCTAAGTGCTCTCCTTGCTCATTTGCAATTCAACAAAATACAATCTTTGTTATTTAGATTTTAGCGTTTGAAACTTTAAAGGTTTGAAATCTTGCTATTTTTTTTGAAGAACCTGTTTTTGCAGTATTACTTTTTAAATTTTTTTCATGTTGCTAGCTTTCTTGCTTATTATTGCGTTTTGCAAATAAGTTTTTTAAAGTTTTCTAAAGTTGTGAAATTTTATATTTAGATTTAGTTTTTTATTTATTGATTGTATTATAATTTTTTTCCAAAGTCCGTGGGTCAAATTTTTGATAGAGGAATTTTTCCCGTACTGCATAATGATTCGTCAAACTCTTATTTATTTTTATAACTCAATAAAATATTAGACGAATAATTATCCGCATTTGGTTTTTGTCCATTTTTTATTATTTCAACAGTTTATTGTTTCGTATAATTAATTGCTTGAAATTACGTTGAATCATATAATAAGATTGAAGATTTATGGCAGTTTTTCTTTTTGCATCAACATTTTAAAAACAGCAAATTTATTTATTTCAAATGTGTAAAATAAAATCAAGGCAATTGAATTGTTGTAACAAAATAAAATGCTTGCAGTCAAAATCTCAAATAAAATTTGTAGTAGATTTTCTATAGTAATTATTTTTTGTAATTTTGTTGCCTGTATATTGCAAATGTTTGCATTTGATGTACATTGTACATGTGTATAAAAAACTGTGATAAATAGCTATGTTCTTGCTTGTTCATTTTACATTTTCAAACAACACGTTTTTACGCTAATCAGAAAATATAAATTAAACTGTTTCAGAACGTGCATTTTTATTGACTAATGTTATTACACTAAAATTAGTTAAGAGTTAAATATTTCTAGTTAAAAAGATGTCAAAATTTATTTAATCTACGATTTTCTTAGTTTGAATTCATTTTTAAAAAATTAAACCTTTGGGTTTCTCTTTTTCTTGGCTAATTTGATGTTAGTTTTTTTTCTTGTTTCAACAGTAAAAAAATATTTGCTTAACGTGAAATGCTTTTCTTTTGAGATTTATGTTAAAAAAAGCAGCGAATTCAATAACCAAGTTTAAGGAAATCTAATTGTGATTCGTTGTTAGACAATATTTTAAAAACGAAACATTATTTAGATCGACGTGCTAAAGTTTAAAAAAAAATTGTTGTCTTATATATCTATAAATAGAACTTTATTTATTTTACAGCATATAAATTTGTAAGTTATACATGTACCTTATCTACACTTTATTTTAAGCACTGTTTTTCGTTACATAGTTAGTATTGTTATTTTCGTTGTAAAGATTACTGTTACCAACTAATTCTTCTATTGTACTGTAGCTCACGCAATACAACTGATTGAAGTGCTTGCTCTCTTGAACAATGTTATAGCAGAATATGCAATTGAAAAAAAGGGAAAATAATTTTTTCATTTAATTAAAGGTGCGGTTATCCAAGCTTTTTTACGTTATTTTTCGGTCATTGATTGTAGAAATAATTAAAATACTTGTATTTGTACTTTTTCATGCGTTTTGTTCATTTATTGATTTAGAATCAAGTAAAAGACAAGACTGAAGGTGAAAGCATATTATTTTACAACATCAGGCTGCTGCACTCTCCTGATTAAAAGTTGGCATTAATATGTTGAATTTATCATTGATGATGTTGATAATTATCGAAATAAAGTAAATCGTCTACTTGTTTTGAAGCCAAACATATACAAAATTGGTTGAAAAGTGACAAACCTATAAGTATTTGTATTTGTTTTTGGCTCGTTTTAAACACCTAATGCCAGTCTGTAAACAAATAAGTTTTAAGCAATTCCATTCAAAAAGATTTAGCTCTATCCTCCAAAGGCGCCACTATCTTTTCAAGTTACTTAAAATTGCATTTAGCATATATGTACAGAACAGCGCGGATGACTGATTTATATAGGTTCTGATGCACAACTTTCTCGAAATGGCTCGCACTAATGCCCTAATCTCAACTCTTTCGCTGTGCTCCCACTGTTTACTTTAGATCAGGGTTTCCCAAACTTTTTTGGTCACGGAACACTACGTCGTATCATTTTAGCTTGTGAAACACTCAGTCAAAAAATTTGTTAACACAGGCTTGTTAAGAAGAAATGGATTTCAATTTTGCACGTTGTTAGCAAAGAATCGCAGTTACTCTCATATAGAACAACAGTAAAAAAGTAAATTTTAAAAATTATGCCAACAAATTTAACATTTTTAATTTGAAGAATGAGCTTGCAAAGAAGCGGAAATGCTCTTAATGTCGGGTGTGATATTAAACGGCTAAATATACATATCCGCCTCGGCATCCAATCTGCTTTTGTACTTATTTTTTGTTGACACATAGTGTGAAAACCCTGTTTCACATAATAGGTAGTTGCGAAAGGCAAAAGTTTCTTCAGAGCTTCTCTTGCAAGTGAATGATATTCATTTTGAACACTTGTCCAAAACTTGCTTCGGGGTTGATTTGTGAATTGCAATTTCAAATTGCCATCGCTTGAAAGTTTAATGAACTCTTCCATAGTTTTTCCGGTGAATGGAGCAGACAAACAACTGAATAGATTACGAACCTAATCGCAATCAATTGTTTCCTCAGGAAAATATTGAAGAAAAGTTTTTTAAAGTTCCTGCAAATGTCGCACAATATCGCTATTCATAAATTGGTCCATTTTAAGAATATTATTTTCGAGAGCAAAGGAGAGCAAGCTAGATTGTCAATGTTTACATTTTCACACCAAAATTTGAGTTTTCGTTTGATGGCTGTAACTTTATTTAGGATTGAAAGAACAGAAGTGTAATTGCCCTGTAGGCTTAAGTTAAAATCATTGAACTTGCAAAATATATCAGCCATACAAGTGAGGCACTGCAACCTTCTGGCTCGCGCAACCGGCAAGACAGACTAAATTGGTTTTAAAAGCAAATGTTTCATTTAAAATTCTTTTATTAAATGAGTAGTCTTAAAAAAGGCTGTTTTGAAAACTCGAACGTCTTCGTCTAGCTCTTTTCAGGAGGTTTCGCTAGAATGAATTAAAGAACTGAATGTAATATTTCAAAGTTTTAAGACTGATTCTGATTGGCTAAAAATTAAAATTAGTAACAGTTATCATAATAATTGAAAATATTTAATAAATTAAAACCACGTTTCGTTGGCGTAATAATTTTTAAAAATTTTGTAAAAATTTTTTCTTTAGTTCCAAATTTTAACACGAAACTTGCATAACTTTGTTCCTTTTATGCCAAAAAATTTTTACACCAACGAAACGTGGTTTTACTTTCTTAAATATTTTCAATTATTATGATAACTGTTACTAATTTTAATTTTTAGCCAATCAGAATCAGTATTAAAACTTAGAAATATTACATTCAATTCTTCAATTCATTCTAGCGAAACCTCCTGAAGAGAGCTAGACGAAGGCGTTCGAGTTTTTCAAAACAGCCTTTTTTAAGACTACTCATTTAACAAAAGAGTTTTAAATGAAACATTTCGTTTTAAGAGCTATTTTAAAGTTTTGTACCAGCAAAAAACTTTTTAAAACAATTTTCTTCAAAAAATGTCAATAGCTCTTTCCGCAATTTAAATACTCTCACGAGCACCTTGCCTCGGCTCACCCAACGTACAGATGTGTGCAACAATAAGTTGCAATGGAGATTTCCTATATCTTTGCAAATAATAAAAAAATTTTACTCTCAGCTTTTCTTGACTTAATAAAATTGACCTGCTGTAAACGGAAGTGTACCTCAGATTTTATATACATATCCATGTTATCTATACGACGGCTTGCTGTATTGCAGGGGCGTGGGATCAGGGCATGCAAGTCATGCGTTGCATGACCAAATTTTCAGGGACTGCATGACGAACTTTTGCGCGATAAGGTATAGATTTTTTAATTTAATGAGGTGGTTTGGGATGAAATTAGAGAAATTTGAGGCCGATCCGAGACGAAGACCATTTTTTTTAGAGAACAGCTCAATTTTAGTATGTGAAGTAAAATTTAGGAGAGTGATTTGAGGTAATGACGTTTTTTTTCTTAAAAATCACTACAAAATTAGGACAAAATTGCAAAGTTCGGCAATGCTTTGAGGTGACTACCATTTTTTTTACAGAACACTGCAATTTGGGACAAAAAGTATAAAATCTGGGAATGATTTCCGGCGATGACTTTTTTTTTTTAGAGAACACTACAATTTTAGGACGAAAAGTGTAAGATTTGGGAGTGATTTGAAGTAATGACTTTTTTTGTATTTTTTTTGGAGAACACTCTGGTTTAAGGACAAATAATCGATCTATATTTTAGAATCTCACACAGAATTTTTTCTGCTATCCAAAAAATGTTGCATGTCCTACCCATTTACTACCCAGAAAATACCTAAGTGCGTGACTAGTTTTTGGCATGCCAGTTGCATGACTAGTCTCAGAGGTCGCCGCACGCCACTGCTGTATTGTCTGATAAAGGAATACTTTTTAGTTTTTCATAGTCGTTTTAGTAGCTTCACGCATACCAGGCTTGATGAGATTCTCGGCTATTGTGTGCCTCACCGGCAAAAGCAATTCTTTTGCTTATTAAATAAGATGCTTCTATTAATTTTTTGCTTGAAATGGTTATCAAATGCATAAATTTGTGCATGCCTTTTATTTCGCAAATCTGGCCTCGAAAAACGAGATGTTATTAATATAAACACTGTTACCAGGGATATTACTTATTTTAAAATTCATTGTTCTTCCGGTAAAATCAGAGGCAAGTAAAACTTCAACAAATACAAAAGGCGTAATATTTATTAAAGCAGAACTCAACGACGTTTCGTCCGTTACATCGGGCGGACTTCTTCAGGTAAAAGCAGAACACAACGCGCACCGTATTTAAAAACCAAGAAGTTAAAAACACAAACCAACAAACACAAGGTGAGAAGCGAACATACATAACGATTTCATAATTACTTAGTGCAAAAGAAACAAATTTAACAGGTTGAAAACCCACATTAGTTGAGATTTTTTATATTGCTATATATTTTTGGAAAAACATTACGATCTTTATCATTTATTGAATTTTTTGTATTACGAGTATTGTATTACGTATTAATATATAATGATTCTAAAAATTTGCGTTTATCATAGTCAATGTTATAATCCAATATTTCAAAATTACCAAAATCAATCCTATGTTCACAATTAAAACAATGCTTAACCAATGCAGTTTTTTTATTCAAATCGTCTTCTTTTAGTTTAGCCAAATTAATCGGTTTCAAATCACGTTTATGTTCCGATAAGCGAGTATTAAAACATCTGCCCGTTTCACCAACATATACATTTGAACAATCTTTACACGGAATTTTATAAATTGCACCACGCTTATATATATCATCAACAGAGTCTTTTATTTTTGGTAAAATATTTCCAATTGTTTTATAAGGGTAAGTATACACATTAATATTAAATTTCCTCAAAATTCTAGACAATTCATCACTCAAACCTTTAATATATGGTAAACCGACATAGTTAGATATTTTTTCACTCATGCAAACAATTTTATTAACTTTTTTATGTTTAATTTCTTTTTTCATTTTATTTAATAACCAATCTGGATAATCATTATCACGTAAAGCATTACAAACAAATTTAACTTCATTAATTTTATCTCGATAATTTGTAATTAATTTAGATTAGCGCAAAACAATAATGTTTTAACCAAACCAACTTTTTTTCTCAAAAAGGAATAAAAAAACTGCATTGGTTAAGCATTGTTTTAATTGTGAACATACTTTGATTTTGGTAATTTTGAAATATTGGATTATAACATTGACTATGATAAACGCAAATTTTTAGAATCATTATATATTAATAATACAAAAAATTCAATAAATGATAAAGATCGTAATGTTTTTCCAAAAATATATAGCAATATAAAAAATCTCAACTAATGTGGGTTTTCAACCTGTTAAATTTGTTTCTTTTGCACTAAGTAATTATGAAATCGTTATGTATGTTCGCTTCTCACCTTGTGTTTGTTGGTTTGTGTTTTTAACTTCTTGATTTTTAAATACGGTGCGCGTTGTGTTCTGCTTTTACCTGAAGAAGTCCGCCCGATGTAACGGACGAAACGTCGTTGAGTTCTGCTTTAATAAATATTACGCCTTTTGTATTTGTTGAAGTTTTACTTGCCTCTGATTTTACCGGAAGAACAATGAATTTTAAAATAAACGAGATGTTGTTTTCAAATAAGGTAGAGTGATTCCTTTTAAAATGTTTTCTAATTTTGGCTGGCAAAAGAAAACTGTTTCGTAGAATTTTTTTGCATATGACGAAAAGAGCATTAGGACAGTTTTCAGAACCTGTCCAAAAAACCCAAAACCCAGGTAACTCTCAGCATTTACATTATTGCGAATTTGGCAGTGAAAAGGTTAAACTGAAGAAACTCGCGGAACACTTTAAAGAAGCTCACGCAACACTGCGAAACACAGTTTCAAAAACGCTGCTTTAGACCATGTCTTAATTTTAAGAATAAGTAAGTTTATTTGTTTTATACAGATATTTTCTCGGAACCCCAATATCACAAAAATACAAACGGTCTCACTTTTCAGACACTGTTTAAAAGTTTGTCTCTTGTAAAAACACTTCTATAAGAAAAATCTTTATAAAAGGTAGTAATTATACTTGAATAAGAAATTAAAAACATGATGTTTTAAAAAAGACAAAATGCGTAATAATTATTAAAAAAATTAAGCGCAAAAGGTTGTTGGCTTGTTTCTTTTTGTTTTAGATTTTGAATTGTTAGAATATCCAATGTCTTAACTTATTAAAGAAAGAACATCTTTGTATGAATAAAGTTCAGATTAAGTTTATTTTTTAATTTTTGCTTAACTTAAGACAAACAACTCTTAGTTACTATGTTGAAGGAATTGATAAAAATTTGAAACTTTTTAAGCTTACAAAATTTCATTTTATTTAAAAATCTACTACCAATTATGCAATCAATAGCGAAACAGCATTACAGAAGAAAGATAAACAAATACAAAATGCGTAAAAACACAAAACTTGGCATCAAATGTAATCGTTTACAGTGATTTGTTTATTTTAAAAATGTGTAAGCAGCTTCAAGCAAAGCGTTATTGTTTTTCCGGAAGTTTGTTGTCAACCAAAGCAATCTTTATCAAGACAAACAAACAACTCTATACGAATGGCGGGTTCTGTCTTTGTGCTTTGAATTTAACAAGTTATTGTAGATTTTCAGTAAAAACTTTGATTAAATGAATAACGCAAGCTATAGAAGTTAAAAATTTTTATGAAAGTTGCAAAATTTTGGTATCTCGACTAACTATAGACAAAGCAGATCTGTTTTTGTAATTCGTAAAATTTTGTGTGAACTTGCTGGGTAGGGATCGGGTTGATGAAAACCGCCAGGATCATGATCGATATGAAGTCGGGTTCAAAACCTACTTGATTCATTCTGTTGGATCCTTGGGAAAGACACTGTACGGCGCTTTCCATTGATTGGTAGCCTCGGCAAGCAGTTCTAAGTTGCAGCCATATCTCCATAAAACTAAAAATCAAAATAAAAATTCCAACCTGACAACGATATCTTGGCATCTCCAGAAGGCGGTCGGGGCAATTGTTTGCCCTGTGTATAAGCGCCTTCGACACTTTCCTGCGAGTTAGGAGGATAAATATAAAGATAAAATGAGATGAAATAAAATATTTTTTAAAAATAAGCTGTTTTAAAACGGATTTTTAAAATTTTGTTTTAATTTATAGTTTGAGTTTTTTTTAAATAGATGAAAACATGTAGAAAATTTTAATTCAGTGTGGCGTTGACAATTCTATTCAATTAAACTTATTACTTGTTTTTTAGATTTATTTCATTTAACAGAAGCTTATTCGTAAGCATTTTCAGAGAAATTATATTTCAAAACTTTTCAATGATGCATTCCATCGGAAACAAGCAAGTTTACATCAAAACGCTTTTCGTATTTCTTAGTATTTTAGAAAAAGGTAAAAAATATTTTTTGCATCGACTTACTTCAAAAAAAGACTAAAAGGAAGTTGTCATATTGTTTTAAAAGTAAAAAGCAATCTGGTCTGATTTATGTGTTTTTAAAATATTTTTTTTCGTTTATAATAAATATGATACATTACAAAATTTTTGTGCTAACCATTTAATAACTTTTACCAGAGGCTATCAAAATTTTTTATTGACATGAAACTTAAAAAATGATTACTACACATTTTTACTAAACGTCTAAAAATAATTCAGTCAGTTTATCTTTTACTGTAATAACAGCAAAAAAAAGTTCCAAATATATTGTTTCCAAGCATTTTATTTTACAGAACAACCTAGTTTTAGTTTTAGCAGTTACCTAATTTCAATTTTAATAGCCGCAACATTATTTTTCATTTTTGTGATTTCAGGTTGGCGAGCTGCATCACAAAGTAAGTATCTAGCAATTTAAACTTTGTTCCCTGTATTGTTAGCCATTTAGAAAAAACTTTAATGTAAATTACCTGTATGTAATCTACAAAAACATTAACGTCTTTGAAGTATTAAGGCCCGTTTCCATTACGAGCGTGGAAAAGAGCATTCTTTGATTGTTTTATTGATTTTTTTTGCGCTCGCTTCAATTTTAACCATTCGCTTCAATCGAAGATCAATAAAAGAAACAAAGAATGCTCTTTTCCACGCTAGTAGTGGAAACGGGCCTTTAAAGCCAGAAACTGGCGTGTCTAATGAAGGAAACAAAAACAACTAAAAATAAGAAATAAACATTTTAAAATTCTGGTTAAAATTTAACAATTGAAATAGAATGTAAAATAATGTCACATATAGTTGAACACTAATCTAAGTGAACTAATTTTTCTAAATAATGTTTTAGTTTTAACAAATTTATTCGATATGGTAATAAAAAAGCAATCCAGTTTATTTTTTTTACATTTATATTCAGTGGCCGTAAATCCTTGCAATTCATTTCCATGTAGTATTCCATATAGCGAATGTAAAACAACGGGTGAAAAATACACGTGTGTCTGTGCTAAAGGTTACACTGGGGATGGATTTACTCAACGTTATTATAAGTTTGATAAACTTTTTTAAATTTTTTATTTTTTTCACACAGTTCTGCTTTTTTCAACTTTTCCAAAACGTAAAATGCCTTCTTATTCTATAGGACAATCCACTGTTTCTCGGGAAAATTTGTTTGTGAAGCAATAAAAGCAGTTCTTTGAGGCGCTATAATTTTCAGCCGTCTTTACTTTGTTGAAAATAGTACTTGATCATTTAATTTAACAAATTTAAATCCATTAATAAAGGTCAAGTTCAGTAAAAAGAGACACGAACACACACCGCTGTCTTATTTTAATTTTGATTCATCAACAAGTTTTTTTCATTTTTTAAGTAAACTTTTCTTAAGTTTGTTTTTACTTAATGCTATTTTTTTCATTTGGAAATTACTGAAAGCAAGTCAAAATAATACGATATTAACAAATTTAAAATCAATGTTTCCAATGATTTTGGGAGAGCAGTTTTTCATTTCTATTTTACATTACAACATTTCGTTTGCCTTATAACATCGCTTTTTAGACTTTTTTCTATCAACTTATTCATTTATAGTAATTTCGATTATGATTGTTTTAAGTGTTGCAAAGTTACCCTCCCACAGCTGTGTCAGTTGAAAACATAACAAAAACCACTGCAACCGTTTCGTTTTTTGTGGTGAAGGAATCTCAGAACTACAATTACAACGGTAATTCGTAAAATTTATTAAAAGACAAAGGTTTTGTTTTATGACTCTAGAATGATTGGCAAATTTGTTAAATAATTATATTAAAATATATTAAAAAACAATTTCCGGCCATAGATCATTTTCATTCTTCACTTATCTTACTAAAATTAATCATATTTTTCCATTTATTCTAACGGATAAAGAATTAATTTTCAACGCAGCTACCTGCAAAAACACTTCTGATTCAATAGTTGGTAATGCATCTACGACAACTTTCCTGTTGGAAGGTTTACCTTCAAACACGCTTTGTTCTGTCAGCGTCAGATCATTTTACCCAAACGCCGTGAAAAGTTTTTCAAATTATAGCAAGGCGGTTGAGTTTACAACATGTAAGTAAAATTTTTAAAAATTTAATTTTTTAGCGTTGCATATAAATCAGTTAAGGAAAAGTTTCGCACGAAATATTTAAACAGTACAACCTGTGTTGGAAAACAAGGTAATCAGTGATTACTTAATTAAATTTCTTTAAAAAACAAACAAAAATTGAGCTGACTTAAAATTTTTTATATTGATTCATATTATTTGTTGCTTTTTTTTCGAATTTGGCTTTTAGTTAACGTCGTATTAGCAATATAACATGCAGTAACATTAATGCCAATTTTAAAGTTACTGTTTAGACACGAAGACAAGGTAATCAATTTCTATTAAATGTGATACCTTCCTTGATGCTTATGTAGTGATTACACCGAAATATCATTTTATCGCAACACTCAACAACAAAACTTTACCACTCTAAGTTAATCATTTTTGACATTTGCCTACGCAAGGAAAAATTGTCCAAATAATCAGATATTTATGAAATCTTACTCGTCTGCCGCAAAAAAATCTGGAAACTCACGGCATATATTTCGTAGGCCTTAAATTACAAAATAACTTTTCCGTACCTTTTTGGTTTAAAGTGCGTTTTTATCTTGGAAATAACACTGTTGTAGCGTTTTTACTGTAGTTGAAAAGTTTGAGCCACGATGTTTGTGTGAAGCAAAGTTAGGTTATTGTTCTACAACGAAATTAATTGATTTTCTCTAAATTTAACCTCTGATTGTGTGTGTTTTTAGTGCCTGGAGTAGAAAATTTAAGTGTTGCCGTCAGTGGAAACTCCGCCATAGTAAGTTTTTCTCAACTCAATGGTCTTGTTTCGGAAAAAGTTGAAGTAAAAACTTTAGAAAATGGAAAATTAACAAATTTTAGTGGAACAATTTCTAATGCAACTCTAAGTGATAACACCGTAACTTACTCTGTATTTGGATTACAACCATCTGTTTCGTATAATTTTGAAGTAACTATCATTGTCAACAACCAAGGACAATCTAGAAATGCAACAAATAGCATTTCGAAAAAAACATTAGGTTTGCAATTTTTGATTTATATGAAGATTTTTAAGTTAAGTTTACAATAAATTAATCAAACATCAAAAAGGTAAAGAGAATACTAGTATGTTGAATTTACTAATAGAATTGTTTCAAGCAACTTTTGAAAGTTTTATTAATAAAAATCGTTCAGAAAGATTGTTTGTGGTTGCTTTTTTATATACTGTAACTTGCTGTTTTGCGTAGCAGCGAGACTAGGGCGCGATGTCTCGACCCTTTTTTATATTTCGATTCTAAATGAACAAGTTTTCATTAAGTCTCGCAACGACTCACTCTGTCTGCTGACGTCACCAAATAAACACATATGGGGATGTAAATGTAAATGTTGATGATTTGCATATCAAGAAAATAAAATTAAAACAGTGCTCGGTTAAAATTGACATCGTTAGCTTAAAGGTTTAAGTTTTAAAAACAATATCAAAACAGAAAACATATAAGTCGATAAGCTTGACTAATCATAGAATTTTAACCTCAGTAAAACTTACAAATTTATCCAAAACTGAAGACATTATATAAGTAGCTTAAAGCGACTGTTAATTACCAAGTTCAATTCAAATTTGCTCTCTTTCCACACTCATGCGAATTCGAGAAGCTTTAAGATTATGAAAAAAGCAAACGAAATCTTGCGGTGATATATGTGAAAAATATACGTAAATAAACAAAGAATGCGCTTCGGTAGACTACTGAGGTGACTTCTAAAAGCGTTACAAATCGAATTAACTTAATTTTCCCACTAAGCAAGCTGTTTTAGTTATAACTACCGTTATATCTTCATGCAAATTAAAAGAGGAAAATATATACCAATCGATTTTTAAAAGTATTTTTCTTTGCAATTAGATTTAAGTGTTTTGTTAAAAATTTTTGTTTGCGAAAGACTCTTTTTTTAAAATAGTAAATAGTCATATCTAGCAACCTTCATGGCCTATCTGGCGTGTTAGATGTTAAATATCTTTCTTGACTTAGTTTAATTATCTGATTATATTTTGCTTAAAAAAGAAACAGCGAGGAAAAGACCCAATAAATATACGCATAAATAATAAAATTTTATTTTCCTATTTGTGTTTGGGTAGAAGAGGCAAAAATCAGTCATATTGAGGTAAGATAGCAAAATTACTTGGTAATTAAACATTGTAATAAGGTTACAAATGTTTTTAAAAAATTAGCTATCTAAATAAGAGTTTGCTGATAAATTTTTTTCAGATGTTACAACTGTCTCGGATTTGACAGTGTTTGATATCAACGAAAGTTCGTTCAAAGTGGAGTTTACAAAAATCCCCCAAGCCCAACATTACACGGCCCGGGTTCATTCATATCAAGAAGGAGAATTAGACCAAGAAATAACTTCTGAGGACAATCTAATAACTATCTACAATGTGAAGCCTACAGATCACCCTTATAATGTCCAAGTTGCTTACTATACCCCAGCTCCCAGCAATTACTCACTGAACGTAAACACTCGTAAGTCTAAAGTAGTTATATCTTCACTTTTCAATTGCTAATTCTTTTTGGTGTTTTGATTGCCAAAAAATAAAACTTCATATAGTTTTTATTTTTTTATAAAAAAGCCCTCTTTTTTCGTGTACAATAGCAAACAATAAAAGGTAATTTATTGAAATGTTGGCTATTTTTATTTAAGTAATACTATAACAACATTTTGACGAAAGTCCAAGTCAATATAAAAATTAATGGGGTTGGAACAGAATTATTTATTTTCTACAAATATTATTCTGAGGAGCATTTGCCATAAAAATATTTGAGAAAATAATCTTTAAGACTGCTATTAACCATAAAAAATAAAAAAGCTTCTGATTTTCTTGAAATTCTAGAATTTGATCCACTGCAACATTTTAACCAAACCATATTTTTCTTTTTTTTTGTCTTTCAATATTTTATTATTGCTCCAATTCGTCCGACGGTCAAGGAGCACTTGTTTAACCAGTGCCAGCCAACTGAACATGAAAGTGCTCGACTTTTATTTTTTACAGAAATATGGAATGTAATAGAACTTGAGCAAGACTTTATAACTTTTACGTGGAATCAATACAAAGATGTAACTTTCTATCAAACAAATTTAGCGAAACCAGGTGGTACTCAGAAGCAAAACGGGGTGAGAAAAATTTGTTTCTCAAAGAAATATTTCCGTTCATATTTTATAAAACAAAACAGTATAAAAACTCATGTAAATGTATTGCAATAAAAAAATTTTAAAAAATTATTCAAAGAAAGTTTATAGCGAAAAACTGGAGAACCGCCAACATTTTTGATTTTAGGAGGGCGGAAAAACGAGATAATTCTTGCGATAGGAATAACTTTAAAAAAACAAGTTGTTGTCTTAGGATATGTTAATCAACAGAAACGCCATTTATTTCTAATCAAGTATTAATAAATATAAAACCACACTAGAGTAAACAACCAAATGATCTGAAAAAATTTCGAAAAATAAAAGAGTGAAAATTAATCAACTTATGATTTTTAAAAATTATATTCTCTTAGTCAACCACATGGCAAATTTAGATAAGCTGCTTTGTTCAATAAAAGCTTAATTTTACTGCAAACTTTTCTAATGTTCATTCAGCTTTCAAAATAAGAGAAGTTGAAATATTCACAGCTGGTGATCGTCGATTGAAAAATCCGTTGATTTACAATCGCATAAAAGTTCAGTGTTATGTCTCAAACGAAAGTTTAATACTTATTGTTATAAAATTTTATTTTATAAAAAACCAAACTAAGGCTTTATTAAACTGAAAAGAAACCATTCTAAACAAAACAAAACAAACATTAGTATAAGGAAATAAAATTAGATATGATTTAACATGAGACGTGCTTTGAAGCGCAACAGAATCATTTTACAATTACAAACCATTTTATTACTTTAGTTATCTTTGCGGCAATGCTCGGTTTGATTACATTGAATAGTTAAAATAATGTTTGAGTTCGATACTTCATTTGGTATTACACTTACGTTTCAGACTTCGAGAAAAATAACATTTTCAGATCTTCATCCTGGCACGGAATACACGATTGACGAATACGCTGTTGTATCCCAGGATCAAAGCGTTCATTTGTTTCGTTTGGTCGTAGTTACAAGTAAGCATGTTTTTTTGTGTCAAAAAAACGTCGAGCTATTAAGTTGCTCTATCGTTGATATCGCTGTCCAATTAAAATCGCCGCCGTTTGAGATGAATTTATAATAAACGCGTAAACAAAAAATAATAATAATACTAGAATTTTTCAAAAGTTTGAAGCCTAAAAAATTTTTTTGTGACTCTGAATTTATCGAAAAATAACTACTTTGTTTATGGTACCTCAGGTCGAACTTTTATTTAAAAAAAACATTTTGGAGAAAAATTTCTTTGATAAGGGTTTATAGCAGGGGTGGCCAACCTTTTTTCCTAAACCGCCAATTTTATTCAAGTCCAGTTTATATCCGCCACACGACTTCAACATTTCATAGTGAAACAAAGCTGATCTCTAAAAAAAAAGGTCATCGCTGGAAATCAGGGTGCAATCCGCCACAGGTTGGCCACCCCTGGTTTAGACGGATGGGGCTTGAAGCACCTTACCTGCACAATTAATCTGCCAAATTCCTCAAACACTTCTTCGCATATAGTCGCTTCAGCAATTCCGCGACGATCAAAGTCATTCACATCGGTGTGAAAATGTAAAATAAGGTCCACAAGTTGCAGCTTTTCAACACAGTAAAAAGTTAACCTCCACGACTTTTTGCATGAACTAAAACAGACTGTGTTGTGTCCTTTGGATTGTGTCTCGTTTAATTAAGCTTAGTTTATGTTTATAATTTACGGTAATCTTAGTTTGGATTGGTCAGGAAACTGTATCGTTGCCATGTCCGTTCGGTTGCCGTCATTTTAGGCGTGGTTTGTTTGCTTCTTGCACACAAATAAAGTTCACTGTCTTTCAACAAATTTTTTATTCTTCAGAGCCTGGCAGTATTAGTTCAGTGAATGCGACTTCCGTAAACAGTAACAATATAACATTAAGTTGGTCTCCAGCGATTGGAGCTTCTTACTACTTGGTCAATATAAGGTGATGAATAAAACAAATAATTCTATTTAACTTTTAAATATTTATAGATGCTCGTATTTTTTTGCTTGTTGTCGTCGTCTTCGTTTGGAAGGGAATCCGCTTCAGGTTATTCACAACACAGGACTAGGGCCGCGGTTTATCCTTTTACTACCGCAGACTACTGTCCTGCCCGAATTAGATGCTGGCAGTAATGATGTTAAGCTAGCATTGGGTTTGTCATTCAAAACCGTTAGACTTCGTGCTCCGTGTGGTGCTCGATGTATCGGGCACGCTATTAGGACGTGGTCTGCGATTTGTTCAGTGGCGCTGCACTCGCAATTCGGTGAAAGAGCGAGACCCCATTTGTGTATGGACAAATGGAATCGCCCAACATCAGGTCGCAGGCAATTGAGCTTAACCCAAGCTGTTCGGCGCAAGCTCATTCCAATAAGTCTGGCACTGGTTATGGGCATGAAAGCACGGAGCCTGGATGTACTCTAACAGTACTCCGCGTTCCATCTGTAATTCGTCCACTGAAAAGCGCGGATGTCAAGACCAGCAAGGTTGTTTAATAGATTCCGCCCAGCTGGTACAAACAGGCGTCTAGATTTTAGTCTCTCTTGGCGAGCTTCTGAGTACCCACTTAAAAGACCGCGCAACATAGGGTCATGGTCCAGGGATTCACGGTAAGTCAAGGAGAATGTTGCTCTTAATCGCGAAGCTCAGCTGGATGGATGTCTGAAAGTATGGGTAAGTGGTCCGTTGGAGTGAGATGCAGGCATCCAATGACTATGCGCAAGGCGTGATTCAGGATACTTTCTGTGAGGCGAGTGTGCACGCTACAACACCTGACTGGTGTGCAGTAGCTGTTGAGTAGACCAGAGATAGGGTAGCTATGCACAGTGTTT
This sequence comes from Diplosoma virens, assembly GCA_963680785.1. NCBI lineage: Eukaryota > Metazoa > Chordata > Ascidiacea > Aplousobranchia > Didemnidae > Diplosoma > Diplosoma virens. The sequence goes on along the minus strand of OY796882.1, from coordinate 43,780,008 downwards.
TGGCACCAGCACCCCTTCTAATTTTGTTGTTTGATTCGTTCAAAATTTAGTTAAAAACTATAAATGCATGTTCTTCAAATTTAAACTTCTAAAATGAAACTAAATTTGTGCTCTAATAAAGTTTGTGTTTTCAAAATATACCTTTTAGCCGGCTATATAGTACCTAAAGAGGAGATCATTTAAAGAGTTTAGAAAAAACGCCGGCAGCGAATAACGCATATAACTGCGGGACGAATTTTCTAATTGATAAGTTGGAAGATCTTTCAAAAGTTAGGTGAAGAAAGATAAAAAAGCCTTTACTTCAAATATAAAGCTTTTTTTGAACAGCAGGAAATGAAGAAAAAAGGTTTTCGTTTCAATTTAAACTATTTTACGTATTTATGTATTCTGTTCAATCAACTAAAACTGAAAATAAAGTTTAATTGCAGTGTCGCGACCCTTGCCATATACGTTTTTTTATTATAGTCTAATTGCGACCGACTTTGGCAGGGCAGACGGGTTAACATCACGGGCGGATTCGGTCCGCTGACTGTAGATAGGTGACATCTGGTTTAAGGTAATAGCGACCAATTACTCTGTAAATTGAGTGACCAAATCATTTTGAAGGAGGCCAGTTTATAGATCAGTTTGAAGTTTTGCGGTTATCTTTGCAAGTAAAAAAAAGAAATAATTCCGTTAAACTGGTTTAATGCAGGAAATATGTATAAAGTTTATTAATTCTAATCAGTTAATATAAAACTTGAAACTACTATTTAAATGATTAGACGTTTAAGAATGAAAGAAAAAATAGAGTCTTTGCCCCATTGAATTAAATATCCTTACTACGATCTGTTTAACTGTTGTTCGAGATAAGGAATATCGCTTCATATGACCACCATTGATTAAAGTTTGTTTTTTTAACACAAACGCGCCTAATTTTTGCATTTTGAAAGTTTTGTGGTCTACCGAAACACTTCACAAATTTATATAAAAACTCAATACCTTTTCTAATTAAAAAAATGAGCAGGGCTGATCAGTGGTGTTCATATTTTTACGCTTTCTTAGAGAGGTGGCATTACAAAAAAGTTTAAAAAATATTGTCAAAAGAAAATAAAAATTTCCAAGTAAATTTTTTGTTTAGAAGTCAATTTGGTGCAATGATTTCCCGACGAATAAATGAATCGACAACTGCATTAATAACTGACCTCATTCCTGCCACGCGTTATAATCTCACAGTCATTCCGCTTAATAAAAACGATCTTCAGGGTTTCGAATCTGAAGTTTTGGAAGTGATTACGAGTGAGTGTTCATTGGGCCAGCAAGAAAACTGCTTTGGTTTAAGAAAAATTACCGCTAATTTGAGTCTGAGGCTATAGCAATTACGTTGAGCTTAGAATTGTGCCCGGAAACACAAAAAATTTTAAAAGGTTTTTATTTCTACCATTGTATCTTTCTTACTGTTGTTAATTTTAAATAAAAATCTTAAAATTATATAAGGTTTTTACAATCCACTGGTATTTATTGATGATGTTTAACGATACACGAATTTTAGTATCATTTTTTAAAAGATATTTCACATTTTATTAAGTTTGTTTTTATTAAAAGTAATGACAAATTTCAGATTTTTTTATTTCTGTAAAATAAAATAAAACAAACATAGCCTTTACAATAGTTTGACCATCATTAATCTAAGCGCAAAATAAAAGCAAATAGTTAAAAGATTAATTGATTGAAATATACTTTAACTTGTAACACTTGTCTGGTTGCTTTTAGAGCCCATAACAATCGTTCAGACAAAAGGTGTTACAAACGACAGCTTTGTTATTGATTGGAGCACAGACGCATCCGTATTCTTTTCATTGGTGAACGTTCAAGCTGCTGATGGTTTAATTGTCCAAATTCCAAACAACGGCTTTTTTTTGGAAGCAAATGAAAGAGGAAGTCTTCTAATAAACAATTTGATACCTGGCATGGACTATAACATTGCCGTTACAACATTTGCCGAAGATAAAGGAAGCTCGACAGGATTTCTTTTTCAAGCTACTGGTAAAAATAGTTTAGAGCAGGGGTCGGGAACCTATGGCTCGCGAGCCTGATGTGGCTCTTTTGATAACGGCATCTGGCTTTTGTTGAAAAGCATAAACTACCGCACTTAAAAATAAGGTCTGCGGACACGAGATTTCAAAAGTGAAGACCATTTTTTAAGAGATCACTACGTTTTTGAGACGAAAATCAAAAAATCAAAGTCAGATATAATACAAAGACCTTTTTTTTAGAAATCACTATGTTTTCAAGACGGAAATTGAGAAATCAGAGTCAATAATATAAGTTTTACCTCGCAAAAAACACCAAAGTTTGCTCACGAACAAATTTCTGCCCACAAACACACAGCTAAAAATTAAACGAACATTGTATGGGTCTCACGGACATACATTTAAAAATGTGTAGCTTTTATGGCTCTCTTACCCAAAAAGGTTTCCGACCCGTGGTTTGGAGTAATGGTATTAAGCACGAAGTCCCAAAAAACATTTTGTGCGGGCGCCGACGTACTTAAACAATTTTTAAATAAAATCTATTAATTATCTAAGCAGAGGTTTGTAGTAAAAATGTTATGTAGGCTAGTATTTAGTTTTACGAGGCGTATTCGAAAAGTAACGAGACTGATGTTATAAAAACTTTATTGAAAAATATTGAAATATACCAAAGTCAAATTCCTTCAAAGTAATCTCCCCGCACTTGAAAATACTTGTGCATTCGCTTTTTTCACAATTCGAAACATTTTTGGAAGACATTTTCTGGGATCTTTTTGAGCTCCGTCGTCGCAGCTATTTTGGTGGAATCGATATTAGAAAAATGGGTTCCCTTCAGAACAGATTTGATCTTAGGGAAGAGAAAAAAGTCACACGGGGCCAGATCAGGGGAATATGGGGAGTGTTCCAAAGTTGCAATGTTTCTTTCTGCAAGAAACTGACGAATACTCAGGGCTGTGTGAGCAGGAGCATTATCGTGATGGAACGCCCATGTGTGGGCTTCCCAAAAGCTCCGTCTCTTGTCATGCACTGATCTTACGAGGCGCCGAAGAATATCTTTTTATTTCGAATTCCTACCCCAAGCCCAAACAGCAAACCAAACCATCTATAAAGAGATTCTTCGGCGCCTTGTAAGATCAGTGCATGACAAGAGACGGAGCTTTTGGGAAGCCCACACATGGGCGTTCCATCACGATAATGCTCCTGCTCACACAGCCCTGAGTATTCGTCAGTTTCTTGCAGAAAGAAACATTGCAACTTTGGAACACTCCCCATATTCCCCTGATCTGGCCCCGTGTGACTTTTTTCTCTTCCCTAAGATCAAATCTGTTCTGAAGGGAACCCATTTTTCTAATATCGATTCCACCAAAATAGCTGCGACGACGGAGCTCAAAAAGATCCCAGAAAATGTCTTCCAAAAATGTTTCGAATCGTGAAAAAAGCGAATGCACAAGTATTTTCAAGTGCGGGGAGATTACTTTGAAGGAATTTGACTTTGGTATATTTCAATATTTTTCAATAAAGTTTTTATAACACCAGTCTCGTTACTTTTCGAATACACCTCGTATCTTTATTCAAACTGTAAAAATTGTATTGACTTCAGTATGCAAAGTAGAAAATGGAACTGTTTTTGTGCAATTTTCGTTTCTTCCTTTCTGCTTTCATTTTTTCAGTTGAAAATCAACATAAAATTTTGATTTTAAAATTTTGTTTAGCTTTTGTTTTATTTGAATTTTTTATTTTTAAATAGAAACGTAGCTGAAAGGATAAACTTATGATTTGAAACATTGGTGCAATAAAAACAATCAATTTCTTGAAAATTTTATACTATATGATAAAACTGTATATTATAGTTTTAAATAAGTATTAAAGTAACCATAAATACAGAATAAACTGTTTTACTTTAAAAAAATGATATTTGATAAATATATACAAAATAAAATTCGTACAAAAAGAAACTTTGTTAATACCTGCTTTCAAAATAATTTTATATGAAACTCTTCTTTAATCAATTGTATTGTTAACCCTTTGTGGTTCAACTAACCTTCTGGGATGCAAAAACAATTTATATTCTTTAGTCCAAACTTATGTCACACATGTATTTAGTTTTTAACCTTTTTCAGAAGTCCAAATGGTATGTAACAAATGCAAGGAAATATTTTCTATCGACTTGGTCTTTAAATTGATTAATTGAATTAACTTAGAGGAATTTCCGCAATGCTTGAAAATTATTTCATAAAATCAACGTACACATCAATATCTTTCAAAAAAGTTAGAAAAAAATTTGCACGTAGACTGACTGAAAAAGTAAATTCAATGGGACCGCAAAGAGTTAAAGGATTAACCTTACGGTAAGCCATGCATTCTATTTTTCAGTGCCTGGTAAAGTCCAAAACTTAGAAGTATTGGAGCAAACATCCAATCGTCTTTCTCTGCAATGGGATTCAGTGCTTGGTGCCGATTACTACTTCGTAACTTTAAAAAGTGGAGATACTTTTGTAAAAAATATAGTCACTGACAAAATTTTTAGCTTTGAAATGCTTAAACCTAGCACAGAATATGCAATTTATGTATCTGCTGCTAACAATGTGGGAAACAGTTCTAATACAAAACTATTCACAAGAACAAGTAAGATTTTGGCAGTAATAGACTTGATTAAACTGATTAAGAAATTAACTATTATTTTTGCCTCTAATTCGATTGGTTGGACAAAAAACACTGTCATATTTTTTTAAATTTTGATATCTTTAAAAAATTTGATGTAACTTTATGTCACGATTTTACATAAATATTATATGAAGTGAATTGATTGCAAAATTTAGCGTAAACAAATAATATATCATCGTTTTATAAAATTATCGTTGATAAAAGATAATTTAAGCTTTGTGGTAACCCTCAAGTGATCACCCAAAAAAAGAACAAAAACAAGGTCAACACTTTAAGGTTAATTGACATCATCATCTTTAGGCTAATTGGCAGTTGAAACGTCATGTAATTAAATAGAAAACATATTTTTAATATTTCCTAATCTTAAAGTTTCAAATTTTTAAAAAATTTTTCAACTATACATCATGGATTTAAAAGATTATTTTTTATTTACTAAAATAAAGATAAGCAATAAATTGATAACAATTTGGACTTGATCGTAAACGATTCCAATTTCTTTTACTTATTTAGATTTCCAATTAACCTTAGAAAGCCGTGATGTAAAAGTTAAATTAGACTTATTAACAAAATCCGAGCAAAAAAGTCACAAACATTTAAAAAAAAGGATTAGATTAAGCCGTTGCATGAAGCTTAAGTTTTGGCGGCATTTTTAAAATCACCTTAAAACCAAATATTTAAGTATTACATGAGTGTTTAAAGTTAATTTTTACATTACTTTCTATTGTACACAGTAAACTGTAGAATAAAATCTTTTATTTGAATGCTTGTTTACATTTCAGGACCTCGACCTCCAACAAACATCACAGTTAATGTCAGTAATAAAAGTATAGAGATTAGTTATAAAAAAAATTTAGAAGTTGCTTCTGTTCAAATTGAAGTACTATCTGAAAATATTAATTACACCAATTCCACTGAAATTGAAAATATAACGCTGGGAAATGTTTATCTTGGAATTCCATACAATATTACATTAATCTCTATTGATCAATATAAAGTTGAAAGTGAACCGGTTCTTGTTTTTAATGTTACAGGTAAACTAACTCTGCATAGGTTAAGTCAGTGGTTCCCAACCGCTGTGCCGCGGCACACTGGTGCGCCGCGGCAACTACACCGGTGTGCCGCGAAGCGATGCTCTTGAGGCATCAAAAATTTTGTTTGGCTTTTCGGCTTTTTTTTGGCGTAATTTTTTGGCTTTCATGTGCAAAATAGGCATGATTTTGGGAAAAAATCTGAGAGATCATGGACAGATTTTAAGTGAAGGCTTTTTTTTAGAGATCACCATGATTTACCATGATAACAAAAATTGAGAAATACCATGATAACAAAAATTGAGAAATCATTAGCAGATTTTAAGTGAAGACCTTTTTATTATTAACCAATATAATGAGTGTGCCGCGAAAATTTAAGTAGCTTAATGGTGTGCCGCCATATAAAAAAGGTTGGGAACCACTGGGTTAAGTTTTTTAAAGTTTTTTTGAGTTACTGTATGTCTGCTGTGTTACGCAGCGCAAAAAACATCTTTTTAATTTTTCAAAGGCAAGGTAGCTTTTTATAAAAAAGTTACTGGCTTAACAAGAACGCTTTACTGGAGCTTTGAAAAGAGAACAGGAAAGCAATTGGTTCTGAGTATCATTTTAGGCCTCATTTTGATGCAAACCATACAGGCATTAAGGCAGTACATACCATTGAAATCTTTTTTATTTTTTTAAAATAATTGTTTAGGACTGGTTTTTGGAGAGTAAAATAAAACTTCTTTACATTATGACACTGAAGCATTTATTTCCGGTTACGGACTTATGCAGTAAACACTAAGCAATCTTTTTCTTACTTGTTTATTTTGACAAAGTTTCTGGTATTTCGTACTTTTGCTATGAGTGACATATATATTTGTACATGTATTTCTTTTGTCTCACGGCATAAAAAGAAGTTGCTGTAAATGTACTGTGAATATGCAACCAAGAGATACACATCTTCTTTTGCATTGAATAAAGTGCTCTTTTATATCGTTTAATCTTTCAACAAAAATTCAGGCGCCTTAGCAACTTAGTCAAAAATTGCAATAAGTTTACCAGCAAACCTATTACGCAACAGTTGTTTAACTTTCTGTTTAATCAAAGTTTTTTTGACTGAAAAAGAAATTCCGATTGCAGAACTTTTTTTACAGTTCCTTTGCAAATTTTCCGATTTCAAATAACATTGCAATCAACAATATCATATTTGCCGCAACTTGACAATAAGACATCTGAGGTGTATAGTAAATTGAAAAAAGAAATTCAAAGCAAGATTAATAAAGCATTTAAAGGATTTGAAACAAGAATAAACAATATTTTCAAGGGATCTGTCGTTGTTGAGTAAGATCGGTTTTGTTTAATAGCAGTGTAGTAGAACGTTGCATAAATTTTGACGAAACATTTCATTTTCCGATTCAAACTTTTTTAATTGTTTTATTCAGTTTAAATAAACTTTTCTTAACTTTTGTTGTCACATCGTACTCAAAATGAAACCAGTTTTCTTTATTTTGTGTAAATGAATGTAGAAAATTGTGGTTTGGAAAATGTATTTTTTCAAAAAAACCCTTTTATGGTTTTATTTATTTATTTACTCTTAGCTAGAACAGTTTACTATGTATAAAAACTAGATTTGAAGTAATTTCAAATCGTTCGGAGATGAACTTGGATACCTTGACATATGAAATCTTTCTACCAAATGCTGACAAGGAATTTTTTATCATTCAATCACTTACAACAGGTAATATATATATATTATGGAAAATAGATAAAAATATCCTTTTACTTAAACTATTCTATTTTATAAATTAAAAAACAAATAATATTTTAAGTTTGTTTTTACTTTTCTCTTGCGTGTTATAATATCGCAATCTCAGTCAAAGAATTTAATGGTAAAAGTAAATTCGCTTGGTGTTTAAGAAAAACTAGTGATTTGAGTGGATTTATTTTAACTGCTGTTGATATCTAACTTTAATGATAGCTAGTTGATTTTTTTTGTGTAATTTCTTCTATTTTTATTTTTCTTGAATTTCTTGGTAAATTTGTGGGTTTTATAAAACTTCTCTAAAAAATATTTTAAAATTTGCAAGAAATTAAATTCAAAACAAATCGTTTTGAAAAGTTATAAAAACCAACATTATAGAAAAAAATAAATTTATTTAAAGATTGTTTTTTGGTGATAGAATTTTTTGTATTGTAAAAATAAAGGGTTGTGTATTTCGTAAAAATTTTCATGCATAAAATTTGATGTTCCCAATCAAATAAATGTTTATTTTGATTAATTCAAGAATTTATGACAAGCTTTTTAAAATGTTGTAACACAAAATTACATTACATTACGCAGAATTAAATAAATGTGGAGCAAATCCTTGTCCAAAAAAATCGCAATGCTCTGGTAATTCATCATCATACGACTGTGTTTGTAACGATGGATATTATATGAACGGTTTGTGTAATAAAATTAAAAATATTCTGTCATAAACTAAAGTTTAACAAAAAAAATTTATATCTTTAGCAATAACGATTTTACGTTTAAAAATATCTGATTTTGTATTCGATTTTTAGTTTGCATTTTGATATTAATAGTATTTAAAGATTTTATAAAAATCTTCTATACCACAAAAGATTAGTCATCAATTGAATAGCTCAGTGTAATAACGCTCTGACTTGCGAGTGGAAAGACGGGATTTCTATGCTTTGTATAACTAATGATTTTGATTGTCCTCTTGGAAAAGTCATTTCCCGACAAGTTCTTACATGTGTCATGCTGCAGACTTATGTTGGTAACTCTGTTTAAAACAGAAAGCAGCATAAGGCTAAAGAGAGCAGACGAAGAAGCATTTGTCGGCTTAATACACAACTTGAAATTTTGAACGCGTGAAAAGTTAAATTTCACAAAAGTGTTGCTTTGATTTTGTTTTCAAAAATTTTATTCTTGTGATGTCCTGACACCAACTGGAACAGTTCAATAGAAAGGATGAAACAAAGCGGAGCAAAAATGTTTATTTTTATTTGTGATATAGTCTCAGCTTCTCAATCTGTAAAATTTAAAAAAGCTAATTAAAACGTATTTCAACTTCCTTTACAAAGACGTCGACAGACAAAGCCAGGTTTTTTTGTTTGTTTTTCTTCACATACAAAAGTAACAATATTCAGATACTAGAACAGTGTAGACTTAGTGCAAATCTTTGTTTTTTCAGATGACGACGGCATCACTTGTGTGGATATTGATGAATGCGCATCTGGAACTAGTAACTGTGCGCCAGCAACTTCAAGTTGTATCAATACGGAAGGAAGTTTTATGTGAGTTTCTGCTAATGTATTTTATTATTGAAGACGAAATGAAGATGAAAATGAACGAGAAAAAATGTTTTGATATCTGCTTTAGCTCTGTTAATTTTTGAATCATAAAATAAACAAATTTTATGATTGTATAATGTAGGAAAAGAGATTTTGTTAGCTATTGATTGCTATTATTTACAAATTTTTATAATCCATTTGTAAATAATAGCAATCAATAGCTAACATTTAATTATTTATTGTGTATTTGCGAAGTATTATTTAAAAAAGCTGAAAATTTTCGACTTTTACGTCATTATTAATGTATATAAAATAGCACAATTTAACAATAGAACACAAAACGACAATTACATTCAAATAAACTAAAATATATACCGTATTTATCCGATTTTAAACCTGCCTTGATAGTACACCGCACGAAATGGCAATAGAAAATTATTATAAACCGCCCTTGAAAATCGTAAACAAGTTTTGGGTGTTAGTCATATATTATAAAACAATCTTAACAGTAGCTTTCTACTTTCCTAACACCTTGCTCTTTTACTATTAAGCAGCTAGCATCGAGTGCTTCTTCGTTTTCTTTCAGCCACATCTAGGTTGGCCATAAGCTGATTTCTGCTGCTACTTCCAGTCCAGATACCCGTAGAATTTTTTATGCTCAAATCACAAACTTTATTCGGGAATCCCAAAGGACCAGTTGAGCTAGGTAACCTAAATACCTGCGCTGAAACAAAGCTGTGTCTAAATTTTATTTTATTCCCGGCTCAAGAAGTAGTCTTGCTATGAGCCTGACGGTTTATACAGTTGATTTAACAAAAGCTCGGATTGGTTTCATTGAAGACTCTTCTTCACAACAAACAGAGACCACCGTCTCTAATGACAACGAATGTATTACAAAAATCACGTCCAACCAAACCTCTATTCCAGTGCTCTTCAACCAGTGTTCACGGTGAACCCTGCGGTGCATGAAAATTTTCCAAGGGTTCACCAGTGCAAAAGGGTGCATAAGGGTGCATCACAAAAATATCGCACTAAGACTAAACAGATGCTTTTGACAAAAAACATTCTGTTACCACAAATTAGTATTGACTGACCAATGACTTTGAGGATTTAACATGGCTTTTGTACATTTTGAAGTGTGGAGCGTAAGAATCAGGGTGCGTCAAGCTAATTGTTTTACAGCAATTGATTAATTATTTGTAACGCATAAGCAACAGACAATGAGCCATTATTAAGTGAATTATTATTAGTACTATAATAAGTACAGTGCAAGGTATCTCAGTAGCCGTGACAGTGTGAAGGATTTGCTTTAGAGCAGAGGTTCCCAAACTGGGGTCCGTGATGGCTGCACAGGAGGTCCGCGACGTTATGACAGGAATAACCAAACATTCGAACGTTATGACAGGAATGGCAGGAAATAGTTAAATAATTTAAATTTACTTGATGCGTCGGATACTTTATGCAGCCACTGTATTTAGTCTAAAACTTATGTGTGTTGTAGAGGTTTTAGTGTTTAGACACTGCTTTTGGTTAGTGATAATGTGATGAATATGTTGCCAATAACCGATTACTTAAACAAAGAATTTATTTTCTATGATAGACACCATTTGAAATTGTTTTCTGCACATTCGAAAAGTACTTTTTTAAAAGAGAAATACGACCATTTTGAACGGTTTCTAAACCTTTTTGTTGTCAAAAAATTGGTTTATACTTTTGGTTTATACTTTTTGATTAAGCATTTAATGTCATCAATCTTGTTATATATACAATGCATATTTACTGATATTATACTAAAAAGATCGGTATGACTATTGTACTTTTTATTGTTTAAATTTTTTCTTTTAATTCCCATGATATTTAATTAGTGTTATAGTCCATACCAAGACTAAATTGTAGATTAATTTAGTGTATTGATCACTTTTAGTGCTTGTAATTTCTATGATCACCTTATCTGGTATCTTTAGAGTGTTACATTTACTTTTTTCATTTTTGGTAATTTTAAACTTAAAACATAATCTTGTATTTTCAACTTGGCTCTTTGTAGAGCTCTTATTTTGACTGGCAGAGGGCTCTGCATTTATTTGGTTAGGATCATTTTTACTTCCTGATCCCCTATTGGAAGTTGCTTGTTCTTGTTTTGGCTCCATTTTTTGTTAAATTATAGCCAATCCTGTTTATCAATTTAATAATCCCTATATTAACATCGTTTAGATTATTTCTATTTAAATATCAAAATTTGATTCTACATAATTGGGGGTCCGGGAAAAATAAATTTGCAAAATGAGGTCCGTGTTTATATAAGTTTGGGGAACACTGCTTTAGAGATACACTAGCCTTGTTACCATCATTATGCGGTCTAATATTAAAACTTATTATTTAGTGAAGTATTTTGCCACAAGTCTAAGATGTCTTTATTTAAATATTTTACGAAAACTTCAACTTCTGTATCAATAAGCGAGGGCGATGTCTCCCAGGATAACGAAGGCAGTAGTAGGTCTCATGATGGTGAAAGCTTTGCTGCTGAAGCTGTTGTGACGCCTACAAGAAATATGAAACGCAAAAGCCAAGCAAGATTCATTGCAAAACGTAGAAGATGGAATGAGGTTTACGTGAAGTACGGTTTCTATCGTTCAGCAGAAGAGGAACCCAATCAGTATCCATCCGCTAATTGTCTGTTTTGTCCAGTCAAGTATTGCAATTCGGGTATTGTTCCTTCGAAACTCGAGCTACATCTTAAAAAACAACATCCTGAACATCAGTATAAGTCCAAGGAGTTTTTTGAATCACAGTTATCTGCTATTTGTAAACAGAAAAAATCGTTTTAATTGCAAATGATGAACAAAGAGAGCAAAGACGTTTTGTTAGCTTCGTTTATGATGGCCCATGTTGTACTAAAAAGCAAACGCCCGTATACAGAGCTAGAAGCAGTGATCGTATTACCATGTCTTAAAATAGCCGCAGATTTGATTCATGGTGGTAAAGAAGCAGTTGATAAAGTTTCAAAAATTAGTCTATCTAATAACACAGTTTATCGCCGCTGTCAGAGTATAGCAACAGACTTGGAGGATCAGTTAATAGAAAAATTGAAGCAAGCACCTTCGTTTGCCATATAGTTAGACAAAACAACTGATGTATCTTCAGAAGCTCAACTCATTGGGTTTTGTCGATTTGCTAATATTGCAAGTAAAAAAATTACAGAACATTACTTATTCTGTAAACCGTTGGGAGTGGATGCAACCGCCAATGCAATATTTGAGAAATTAGATGATTACTTGAAGGAGAAAGGACTTAGTTGGGAAAATTGCAAATCTGTGACTACTGACGGTGCAGCTGCAATGACAGGATCAATCAACGGCGTTGTAAAAAAGATTAAAGAACGTTCTCCAAAATGCGTATCGATTCATTCATTTCATATCCTACATACTATGTAGGATACAATGAATCGATACGCATGTTGAAGGATTTGAGCGAAGAGATGGGTTGATTTGCCAGAAGATTAAATCTCGAAAACTTTTGAAAAAATTTGACTCTAAAGTGCAATTCTGATGCGCTTCATTTTGCGTAGGGTATTTGGTGTACTCTAACTTGCTTTCTTATTTTTCTCTCACTCCTTAGGCAAAACAACCCAATATCAGCATCAACAGTTCGAAAGTAATGAGATGTAACAGATTTTCTTTAAATTACTGAAATACTAAACATTTTATTGGCAGTAAAGCTAGCACGTTCTGTACCTTATGAGTAGGCCTATTTAGGTACTTTGTCTGGTGACCAAAGTTATCCCAAATCATCTTGTTAATATTGTGATTGTCATAATTAGTCCTTATATTGTGATTGTCATAATTAGTCCTTATCAGTTAGACATATATCATTTCAAATGTTAGATCAAAGTTATTTCCATACAGCGCAATTTTCGAGTATTGAGCATAAAAAACGGTTTATCGATTATAACTTTTTTTCTTGTGGAAATAGACAAAAACTTTCTCTTAGCACATATAAAAACATGATGATTTTGCAAATTTTGAGCCATAAATCATGCCTCTACGATAAGTGGTTACCGAGTTACGACATTTTTTGTCAATTTTACCCCCCAAAAACACATTTTGGGGGGTTGCTAGCCCCCCAAAGGTAGCAACTCGCCAAAACCAATTTTTTTGAAGTTTTAGCCTATTTGGCAGGATTTAAGAACTACACTTTTTTCAAATTTTTTTTTTCACTCCACCCTACTACATAGGGAAGCTCTTGTTGCAAAGAAAATGAAAAGAGGAGATCATGGTGAAAGTGATACCACTTTTGCCAAGCTACTCCAGGAAGTAGTTGGTATTGTTAACTTTGTTCGAAGCCACTCAAAAAAGTGTAGGATATTCGCTAAGTTGTGTGAAGAAATGGATGCGTCATTCACAAAACTGCTTTTGCATGCAGAAGTACGATGGTTGTCCAGAGGCAAAGTTCTCAGCCGTATCTTTCTGCTTAGAAACGAAATGGGAGCATTTTTAACCGAGCAACATGACCACCGGGCTAGCAAATTTTATGACAATTATTGGTTGGAAAAAGTTGCATACATGGCTTCCATTTTTGAACACCTCAATAAACTTAATCTGAATTTGCAGAGTAGGAAGACTGATATTTTTGAAAGTATGTCTAAAGTCAATGCTGTAAAGAAGAAACTACCACTGTGGCAGAAGCGAGTTGCATCAAATAATTTCTCTGATTTTCCGCTGTTGCATAACTTCATGAAAGAGCATGGAAGCACTTTTCAACAGCAACTAATTCCACTAATTGATGAGCATCTTAATTTGCTTCAAGAAAATTTTGATAAATATTTTAATAGTGAACAAAATACCACACTTGATGCAAAGTCTTGGATGTTACAACCTTTTATCTACGACACTGCAGAAAACGAAGATTTAATTGATCTCCAATCAGATTTTGGAATGAAAGCATTATTTCAAGAGAAATCATACAGTGACTTTTGGGTGCACTTGTTAGACGTACCAAAATGCAGAAGCATAGCAGAAAATGCAATTTGCATACTTATTTAAATGCCAACAACATATTTATGCGAAAGTGGCTTTTCTTGTTTGTGCGAGATTAAGTCTCGAAAAAGAAATTCAATTACACATATCGATCCATTGACGAGGGGAGCAATTAAACAGGAAATTAATCCTCGGTTTGAGCTGTTGGTTGAGAATATGCAGGAACAGAAAAGCCATTGAATGTTATGTGCTCCATTTTATTTAGAATTGTAATTCAGTCGATTCCGCTTAATGCATCCACGGTTAATAAATCCAAATCGCTTGGAATGGAATTTTCCTAACCACTCTCCATTATACAGAAATGATAAGTGTATTTTACTGTAATATAGTCTATTTGCACGATTATTTTTATATCGCTTTTCGCATCGGTCGTACCGTTAACTAAGTAGTGTGCATGAGTAAGTCAGACCATCTTTAAGGGTGCACCACGACAAAAAAGGTTGAAGAGCACTGCTCTATTCCACGCTTTGCCAAACTGCAAAGCGAAATCAACACTATAACTCGACTCAATCAACACAAATAATTCTACCTCTGTAGAGTACAACTGCCAACCACTGGCGCAAAATAAATTCAACACTCGACGACCAATACAAAAACTAACGGGCCTCCCGCGCCCAACCAAATTACTTCCACTCGAGTCGTCTCAAAATCACATCTAATCTTAATAATTCGCTACGCGTCGGCTTTATATAGAAACCAAAATCACGTGACGTAAACTTTCTCATAAATTCGGGATTTAGGCAGAATCCCCTGGAGAAATCGTTACGCTCGAATCAAGTGGCATATACGCGAACCTTCTAGTACAATGACGTTGGTCAAAAACATATTACGTCAATACAAAGAGAAAAAAGAGAAAAGAAGATACATGTATCGAGCAATAATAGAGCGAATCGGATAATACGACGGCAGCGCTAAAAGAGACGCAATTATTTCTCTTATAATAACACTACGAATTACTATAACGGGGATAAATTACATCGTTACGATTAAAATTATGAATGAAGTGTGACAAGCTGATTTCTGCTGCTACTTCCAGCCCAGATACCCGTAGAATTTTTTATGCTCAAATACTATGCTTAAAACAATAAAAACTACCTGTAATTAACCTAGTTTTTCGATGTTAGTTACGCTTCAATAGTTCTCAATTCGTAGCGAATGTTTAAAGTGTTCACTTCTGAGGTTGTTACACTTTGTATGATTCTTATTTTTACTGAAATGCTGCCATGAAAAAATTGTTAACCGCCCTTGAAAATAAGCCGCACAAAACGAAAGCAGAAAATAATGTAAGCCGCGGCCTACAATCGGATAAATGCTGCAACAGTTTTTTCAAGTTTACGCTCACACTGATATTATCAGTATTAATATAATTTAAAATCTATGACAATTCAGTAATTATTACCATAACAAAGCCATATTTCAGAGGAAAAAAAGAAAAAAGAATTATCATCATATGAATATATTAAAATATTTTACTAAAATAGTTTGCATTTCAGCCAGAAAAAAGTTTGCTACAGTAGGACCGAATGGTCCTAGATCTTTTTTACTACAAGTATTTTAATATACTCGTGTGATATTATTCTTTTTTCCTTTTTTTCCTCTAAAATATGGCTTTGTTCTGGTAATAATTACTGAAGTGTCACTGCTTATAAATTAAATTATTAAATGGTGTTAATTTTAGATGCTTTGATTAGGACCGTGACCCGAAACTTGATCGAAACGACACTTGATATCGAATAATAAAAAAGAAAATCTACAACTTTGATCTGTTCCGGTTTTGTCAATTTTTTCTTCCAAAAACATAGTGATCTCTAAAAAAAGGTCTTCACTTTGAATCTGTCTCTGATTTCTGCAAGGGTTTGCAACGGGGGGCATGGCACAATGCCCCCTCCCCTAAACAACTGACTATAATGTAAAAAGAATGCAAAAATGAAAGCTGTAGGCATCTAACGAAACATAGCCATGACAAGAATCTGCTTGTTGCCCCACAAAAAATGTTTTACCCAGAGAGACCTTGTTAAAAAATCCTGATCTTGACATTGACAAAAAATTAAAAAAAACAAACTGTGTTCTTACTGATGGCCTCTGCTTTTATGTATTTAATTTAAAATAACAAAGAGATTGTTTGATACCAGAAACATACAAAAGTAAACCTTTTTTTTTTTTTTTTTTTTTATCAACTGTCATTTCGATCAATTGTTTCGATCAAATGTTGTTTCGATCAAGTGTCGTTTCGATCAAATGTCGTTTTGATCAAGTGTTGTTTCGATCACGCGTCCTTTGATCAAATGTCGTTTCAATTGAATGTCTTTTGATCAAGTGCCGTTTGATCAACTGTCGTTCAATCAACTTTTGTGCACAGATTAGGCCATATGAAAGTGGAAAACTTTCAACTTTTTCAAATAATACTTTGTAAGTATAATGATAAAATATTGGCAATTAATTGCTATTATTTACAAATGGATTTTATAATTGTGTCACTTTCAATTCTGCCGTATATGAAATTTTACAGAATGTGATGCACTGAATAAAATTTAAAAAACTTTTTAAACAAACTTTTGTTAAATTGCTTTTTTAGCTATATAAAAGCTTTTAATCAATGACCAACAACTCAATAAAAAATATTCCACGTGCGCTCCTACAGGTTCAATAAGCTTTTTATGGATAATAATTTTTTTACAAAAAATTATAATGTAATTATAGCCGAATTCAAGTTTATTATAACTTTTTAAAATCGACGCATTTTCTAAAAGAATATTTAACAAATATTTTGTGATGAAGATTTGTTAAAGCTTAGCAAACCGGCATTTGTTTTATTCAGTGTCTTAAAAATTCGAAAAGTAGAATTTAAATCCTAACCACAAGAAAGCAAAATAGTTTTTAACTAATTGTTTGACTTCTTTTTTTTACTTGTAGGTGTTTCTGTTGTGAAGGTTACACTGGGAACGGAGTTGTTTGCAAAAATATCAATGAATGTTTGAATCAAGATATTTGTGGTCCACATACGAATTGCATAGATACCTTCGGGAGTTTTCTCTGTTCTTGCAAAGAAGGATTCATCAGAGACACTTTTGGCAATTGCGTTGATATCAACGAGTGTAGGTCAAACGAGGAATTTTGCAGCCCGATTGCTGATTGTGAGAACACAATTGGAAGTTATAACTGTTCATGCCATCCGGGATATTATGGAAACGGAATCAAATGCAATCGTAAGTAGTCAAATTAAATAAAAAATACAAATTTGACAATATGAAACAACTTTACATAAGTTTTATGCAGTTAAATTTGGTATTTTGTAATTATTAATTGATTGGCAAGATTACACTTTCTTGCAGTTTCTGAATTGCCTCAAAAACCGCACAATTTTTCTTAATTAGAATTTCCACATTCTTTTTCCTTCTGGTCTGGTTGCTGCTTTCTGTTTTAAGCGGTGTCAGCGTTGTAGGTGAGCAGCATGACCCCAAACGGAAATTGGTCATGAAGTGCTTTTTCAAACAATATTAATATAAGCCGAAGCATATAAACTTGAAGCTCTGAACAACTGATTACTTTTTAATTCTTTCAACCAACTGTTTAAAGTCAGACAGTACTGAATTTTGATGCAAAACACCTACAAGTCTGGATTCGTAACCTGCTAAAGTGTATCCATGTTCCTTTCAGCAATTTTTTTGGTGCGTCTTTTTAATCTTTAACTCTAATGCGCCGGTACACCCATGCAAAATTTCTTCGTGCATGTTCTAACTTTAGCATTTAGTTGCCGTTTCTCTATTTACAACCTTTGCTCTATTATATTTTCTTGTCATTGTTTATTCTTTTGAATGTATTTATAAATAAACTCCTACTATTATACTTCTAAATCTATTAAATTAATGACGATTGCCTCAGACTGCATAGAGAGGTGATGAAGAACGTTCATCTTGCTTGCAGTGAGGCCTTCGATGTTCAGCTGAAGAATTGTGGGTCTTCGGAACTTGTTGGCAATGTGCCCTGAAAAGGGCAATTTTATACAGGCAATGGCCCGTCCTGAAAAGGACGTTTGCCGTTTAGCAGACACACACTGAAAATCGGAATGGGTGGATACCCTTCCATTTTGGTAGGTTGGTTTCGGTCTGTCGTCTTTAACACCAATGAACAGACTTACTCACGGCCCAGGCTGCGATAAAGCACCTACCATCTAGAGCTGCTTTGAAGTCCTAATTACGTGACTTTCTCTCTTCCTGTTTGCGCCGACTCAAAATTTCCAAGTTCTGGAGAAGAGCGCTTGTGGTCGCGATCCCAAAACTAACGAAGCTCGTGGGGGATCCAAAGTGTTATCGACCGATATTTCTGCTCTGTGTCCGCTACAAGATTCTCGAGAGGCTTATCTACGCCCACGTTGAACCATTAATCGATCCACTGCTCCCTAAAGAGCAGGCTGGGTTCCGTCGCGGGAAGTCAACCGTAGATCAAGTTGTTCTGTTAACCCAGAACATCGAAAATTCTTTTGAGGCTAAAAAGAAGGCCGGTGCCGTATTTGTCGATCTGACAGCTGCTTATGACACTTGTCTGGCACCGTGGCCTTACCTGCAAGCTGCTGAAACTTCTTCCGGATAAGCACATCGTCGGAATGATTATGGAACTTGTCCGAAATCGAAGTTTCACCCTTACCACCGGTGACAGCAAGCGAAGCAGGCTACGCCGTCTCAAAAACGGCGTTCCTCAAGGATCAGTCTTGGCTCCCCTCCTATTTAACATCTATACGTACGATCTTCCTTCCATGATTTCCAGAAAGTTTGCATATGCTGATGACTCAGCATTGTTGCACTTTTCTGGAAACTGGAAGGACTTGGAGGGGACTTTAAGCCAAGATATGTCCACACTTTCAGCGTATCTCCAGACTTGGAGGTTGAAGCTCAGTCACACTAAGACGGTGACGGCAGCCTTTTACTTTAATAATCGAGAGGCCAAACGCGAGCTAAAGGTCTACCACAACGGTAGACTTTTACCGTTCTGTCCGACCCCTACTTATCTCGGAATAAAAGTGGACAGATCGCTCACGTTTCGTCACCATCTAGTGGCATTGTGCAAAAAACTATCCTCGCGCGTCACACTGCTGAGGCAGAGCGCGTCACACTGCTGAGGCGTCACACTCGCTGAGGCGACTCGTGGGCTCGGGATGGGGTGCTGTTGCTAAAACACTACGTATAGCCACCTTATCTCTAGCCTACTCAACAGCTGAGTACTGTGCACCAGTCTGGTGTCGCAGTGCTCATACTCATTTCATCGACAGTGTCTTGAACGACGCCTTGAGCATAGTTACTGGATGCCTGCGTCCCACTCCAACGGACCACCTACCTGTACTCTCAGGCATCCAGCCAGCTGAGCTTCGCCGAATGGAAGCGACACTCTCTTTGAATCACCGTCGATGTCTGGACCCCGATCACATCTTGTATGGTCTTTTAAGTGGGTCCTCAGATACTCGCCAAATGAGACTAAGATCCAGACGCGCAACGCGGAATCTTTTGGACAACCTTGCCAGACTTGACATCCGCGCTTCTAAATGGACAAACCACAAATGGAAAACCAATTACTGTGAAGATGCTTCCAGGCTCCGTGCTTTTGTGCCCGGTACCGGTGCCAGGTCTGTTGGGATGGGCTTACCCCGAGCAACTTGGGTTAAACTTAACCGCCTGCGGACTGGTGTTGGGCGATTCCATTCGTCCATGCACAAATGGGGTCTCGCTCGTTTGCCGAATTGCGAGTGTGGCGCCTCTGTGCAAACCGCAGACCATGTTCTAACAGCGTGCCTATATATCGGGCACCACATGGAGCACGAGGTCTGACGGTTTTGGATGACGAAACTTGATGCTGGCTTAATACCACTGCCAGCATCTGATTCAGGCAGTGCAGCAGCCTGTAAGGGTAATAAAAAGATAACCCCTCGGCCCCAGTCATGTTTGTGTCTGATCTGGAGTATGCATCAAACGACGACGACGATAAATTAATGCTATGTATTCCAATCATGTGGAATGTAGCAGTACGTGCTGCGGCGGCAATATCTTTAAGTCCATTCTTGCAGTACTAAAATCATTTAAAAAAAAGTTCACTTGTTTTTTAGATAGGCAATAAAAAGTTGTTTGTTTTGAATCAAAGCATCTTTTGTTGTTTGAATTTTTTCTAAATTAACAGCACTAAGCTGTCACATCAGCAATCCGTGTGGTGCCAACTCCGAATGCGCAAATATAAATGATGGAATTCGGTTGTGCACATGCAAGGCAGGTTACACTGGAAATGGATTTGTTGGTTGTGTTGATATTGACGAATGCTCGCTGATACCCAGTCCGTGTATCAACGCCGAGTGCACCAACACCCTTGGATCTTATTTTTGCCAATGTAACGCGGGAACACAAAACGTATCTGGAGAGTGCATACGTACGTAATGCTTTGTTTTTTGGTCTTTGAAAATTCAAATCGTATATTGCAACGCGTAATTGACTTGAAATAAAATGCGCATTGGATAGGAATTGAAGCATAATCTCATCATTCAACTTTATCATTTTATGACTTACTACCTCGCAAGCTCCCGACAAAAGTTTGCGTCGTATCGAAAATATAACTTAAATACTGTATATTATTAAATACTCCTAAACTAAATACTGAGTAAAATTTAGTACTCCTGTGACGTCATACAAGAAAAAATAACTCATACAAGAAATAAAAGAAAAGAAACACCACAAAACTTTCCAAAACATTCTGGAATGTCAAAGCTTCAGGTCTCAATCTCACAATTAACTGAAAAATAATCAATTAAGTTAGCCTTTATAAACCAGGACATAAATGCTGCAACCTATGCTTTACCGAAGAACTAAAAATACTACCAGCAAACCATCCAACAACACTTAACAAACGATCGGAACTTACCGGAAAATATTGCCACAAAAACAAATTTAAACTAAACAAATTACTTACTTAATTTTGTATGCTTAAATTGCCCCTTTTTTGTGTGTCTACTTTCTTCTTGGTCAGTTAATCCGCTTATATTTCTCACTATCGTTTGCACTATTTTTTACTTACTTTACTTTTTCATCTTACACGATTTTTCTCGTTTCCTTTTTATTACTTTGTAGATTATTTTCTTTCTCTTTATATCTTTTACCACACGCCTAACTCGCCTTCCCTCATCTTTAAATGAATGCAAACCTCTATACTTACATTTACTATATATCGAGTTATTTTTTCCTGCGTGACTTCGCAAAAGTTGTATTATTTGCTTAATTAATTTAACTATGTATTATTTATTCCACACGCACTATTTTTACCACAAATAACTATATTTTTAATTTTCTAGTAACCACCTGACAATTCTAAGGATGAAACAGACTGTTGTAGTTTTTAAACAGTGATTCAATAAATTTTGTATATACAGTAAATCAAATTATATACGTTTTTTACAAAAACTGGTGCAATATACTGTGATGCAGATCAAATTTTTTAGATTTATTAACACCAGATATTTAATTTTCTAACAAATAATTTATCTAATTGCATTTTAGCTCAATGTGATTTGTCATATTGTGCGCAAGGATCTACTTGTGTTGAAACAACCACAGTTGGAAACCCGATTTGCAAGTTAGTCACATTGCATGCTGCATAATAAAATATTGATTTTTGTTAATTCATATTTTGCTGCAGCTGTCCTGATGGAATAATTGGAAAGAAATGCGACAAGACAGGTATTGTTTGAAACTATTCTTTATAAGTTTTATTACTTAAAAATTTGTAATTAAAATTGCAAATTGAAAAAACTTTTATCATATCTTTCCCTTTTTAGTCTGTTGATTTTGATTGGATGATCAACAATTCTCGAGAGTGCTCAATGAACCTGAACCAGAACTAGTCGTTTGGAAAGAGCATCTACTACGAGTGAAAGACAAACAAGGCTTGGGCCGAGGGTTTATCCTTTTGCTACCTCAAGCTGCTTGTATTTTTGAATTAGATGCTGGCAATAAACCAGCATCGAGTTTTGTAACCAAAACTGTTAGACCTCAGGAATTATTATTCTATTTGAATAAGATGTTGTGTCAATTGATGAACCGCACAGGCAAAAATAGTCCCAACAGACTGACAGAACACACATATTAAAAAAAACATTTTATTAAATAATGTCACACCCTGTATATATATATACATATATATATATACAGGGTGTGACAAAAGTAACACAAAATCTTGGAAGATTATTTTATGGCTACAACTATACTTTTAAAGATCGTTTAGAATCTATGATTTGTTTGACTCATTTCTCACCCAATTTCTGTTTCAACTTTTTTTTCAATTTTTCTTTCTGTGTTTCAACTTTAATGTTTTATATGTATACATGTATTTTATTTAAATTTCTCATTTTGCGTTACTTTTGTCACACTCTGTATATACAAATCATCTCAAGTTACCAGATAAAAATTAAAATTATCGAATGAACAAGAATTCTTAGAATATTAATTATTTAAATTTAGAAATCGGACAAAGTAATTTATGATGTGACAATACACTCATAAACTAAAGTAGTAAACGCGTTTTGTAACCTACAATATGGAACTTGTTTAACAGTAGTAGATGATACCAATCATTTCTTGAACACTCTAAGCAAAATTACCTAATAATGCCGCAAAACGTCACAATATGTAACTTCAGTGAATTAATGTGCTTGAATTAAGCGGTAGAAAGAATCTGTAAAATACTAGGAACAACTTGTAGAAAAAATAAATTAAGTGGAGAGGTGGTGTAGTGATTAATTAATCACTACATGGCAATAAAAAAGTTACGTGATGAAAAGCTTAAAAATTACTGTAAATGACTGAAAATCAACTATAGTGTTATAAAGTTAAGCTTAAAATTATGATTGAAGTGTGACAGTCACGCTCCTTTTTAGCTAAAGCTAGCGACTTTAATTTTGGGGGGAAAAGGCAAATAGCTAACTTGATGAAAGGCGGTCATCGAGAAAAAAACTAGTGCGATCCGTAAAGCAAACACTAATTTACCCCTAAACGGTCGCTTGACGAAAAAATAGAGTAATTTTTTTCACAATTGTTCGATATTCTTTCTAAAAATGTAATTTATTATAGTTTCGTCAGCCCCGATATTAACATATAAATAAATACTCGTACAAATACTGATACTGCTACAAGATTCTTAATTCAGCACCCGCGTTCATCTCGGCCCCGTCGTCACGATCTCTAGGTCTTTCCTGCGTCTCTCGCAGTCTCTATCTCCGATCCGTCTTTCTCAGTGACTCAGTATTTCTTTTATTTATCCATAAGGTGCAACAAAGTATACGAGTATATATATTGAGAATATTGTTCTTCGTAATTGAAGAATAGCTTCGTGTCTTATCCTGGTTTTCGGGACATCGAGAGTCAGCTTTAATTTTTTTATTTATTTTATTTTGCTTTGTTTGACCGCCAACGTCACATGCCGAGAACATATATACAGGGTGTCTATAAAGTTCGTGTGCAATTTAAAAAGTTTATAACTTTGTAAATGTTTGTAATAGAAGGAATCTGCAAAAAGTGAAATAAAGTTTCCTTTCCCTAGTTTTGGGAAACTGTTAAATGAAACTATCGAACATGGAAGGGACTCATCCAAGTTAATATGTAGTGTGCTTTAGGAAAAAGTCATATCATGGAGCCATTTTTTTTAAAGATCGTGTTATTAACGATAACAGCTGCTTAGATATGCTGCAAAAATTACTTTATTCCACAGCTCGAACGATTAAACCTGAAACATGATGCAGTGTTTTAACAAGATGGAGCTCTTGCCACTTTGCTTTACGAGTTAGACAGTTTCTAAATTGAGAATTTCCTAACAGATGGATCGGAAGAGGTATCTTTTTGTATTGCTAATGATGGAGGACATGTGGAAACTTAAATGAAATTTCAATAAAACTTTAAAAAATATAAATTTACTTCTTTTTAATCATTTTTACAGATTATTTTTACCGTAAATAGAAATAAAGTTATAAATTTTTTATATTGCACACGGACTTTATGGATACCCTGTATATATGTTCTCGGCATGTGACGTTGGCTGTCGAACAAAGCAAAATAAAATACATGAAAAAATTAAAGCTGACTCTCAATATCCCGAAAACCAGAACAAGACACAAAGCTATTCACCAACTACGAAGAACAATTTTTAGCATAATTATCGCATGCAATTGACCTTAACCTCGCGATGCTTGGAATAATTATGAAAAATGGCTAATTGCAACAATGAATCGAGTTAATTACTACCTATTAAAAGTACAATGGGTAAGACGTCAAAGCACAATACAAGAATGGAAGTCGGGAAATTTAAATCAACGAAATGAGGTCATGCTCAATTTTGAAAAACGATGATTGGGCAACAATTAAACGCGAACGTGAGAAACCAAATTGGCGCATGTAGAACCAGAAAATTAGTTTAATCCTGACCTTGCAAAATTCAATCAACCAATGACACTGGACAGATATTCATGCAACTATGCACCAAACAGAACAAAAATTATTATTGTGACGCGCTTGAAAATTGATTAGTCTTACTTTAAATTTTTAAAAAAATTTAAGTTATGAAATTTAACTCTCATTTATTTAATTTCAGGCAATTTAAAAAGTGAACTAACAACATTGTTTTTTTGTTTGTTTCTACAGGTGTGAATAACACTTATGCGATTGTGTTCGGTGTGATGGTTGGAATCATACTGCTGATGGTGTTAGGATTAGGAGTCGCTTACTCTTATCGTAAACAATCAAGACGGAAAGTGTTAAATAATCAAGTAAATTAAAGATTCAAAGACAAAGTTTAATGTATAGTAATGCGAAGGTTGTATCGAAGTTGATTTTTTTCATCTCAAAGTATCTGTGATTGCGTTCTCTGACATAATTGTTTTATCAAACTACAGTATTTGCATTTATACTGTTTTTCAACTGCAATAAAAATATTTTCGTTTGAAATCTAAATTGAGAATTTGCTATAAAATTCTTTTTATAGAAAACATAGGATTAAGGTTTGATTGATTTATTTGAAGGGTTTTCTGAAATCGATTCAATCAACTAATAATCAAATTTATTTTTAATTCGAAAATACACCAGCTATTCTTTTTTTTATTTATACATCAAATATGCACGAAGTTAAGTAAAAAACTTTATAATTTTTTTTGTATTTTTTTGGGTACTTGCTATTGTTTTGCTTACATTTTTGGAAAATAATTATTGTATGAAGTGATGTAGTTTATGTAAATAAAATAATTCAATTGTTCATTGTAATATTTGTTGTTTTTTCAGAAATTTTTTGAGGTCAATTTTTAAAGAAATAGTACTACTTTGCATTATTAAAAACTAATTATAGCATTATTCTGCGTCGTATATGTGATGCAATCGGAATGGGCACATTTCAAAGGGACGTATTTGTCATGAGAGTGTTTGCTCGAAACAAAGGCTGGAGTGCTTATTTATTGTGATTATTTAACTGTAAAAAATAACTTAGACAAAAACAAAATATTGAAATCAATAAAAACAAAAGTAACAAGCTAACCATTAACTTTAAAAAGATTCAAAAAAGTCATTAAAAATTTTTAAGATAAATTGACTATTGATGCTGAAAAAGTAGGAAAATTTTATGGAACTTGATAGAAAAGTGCGCATTTAAGAAAACATATAACTGTACAGTATTTTTGTATGTTTGCTGGTCTTAGCAACATACAAAATTTCAGTTAAACCATTAAATGAAAAAACTAGAAAACTAAATAAACATCTCTCAGCCGGACAACAATAACTTGATTTCTCCAAAAGCAAGTTGAGGCAATAACTTGATGGTTGCCTAAATTCAAAACTTCCGACATTGTCGTGCGAATCAAAATGAGCAATAGATGTGAGTATAATTTGCATTTTATAATTCTATTCTATTGAAAAAGTATCTTCGGAAAGATATAGTTTTCAAGATTGAAGGTATTTGAAAGTTTTCGGCCAGCTCCGCGATTTAGGTCAGTTTGTTCATTTAATATGAGTTTTTTTTTAAATGCTCAAACAACCCGATTTATTTTTGTGGAGAAAGTTGAGCAAAAATATTTTTCACAGTTAAAGGCATTATTTCATGTTCTTATTTACCCAATCCATAAATCTTCGCTCAGGTCTGCTTTTAGTTCTTTTTCTTGGTTACTCCATCTGTTAGCATTCTTCTACCTGCATAGTCTTCTTATCTTCTCTGTAAATGGTCAAACCACCTCAGTTTTGACTCCTTAATTTGTCACGTAATTATTTTACATGCACTCTCCCACGAATTACATAATTTTTGATTTTATCAAACCCAAAAAACCTCAACATTTTCATTTCAGCTATTTCCAATCCTGCTTCCGGTTTGTAGCAAGTGCTACTGTTTCTAATCCACTCATCCTCACTGATCTCACCAACACATTGCACAATTTTCATTTTTCATTCAAGCTGATATCTTTCCCTTGGAAATTGCATCTTTTGCCCTCCTCCAACCCTGTCATCCTGCTTGGGCGTATTTTTTGACTTTGTGGTTACATCCTCTGTGATGGAGTCGCAAACTGCCTCGTCCTTCCTCCAACTCCTCACAAACGCGCTTCACGACCAGTACCAGATTTATGATTTTATTTTACAAAACAAAACAATAATGACGGCGCTAGTCGGAAACGGTTTTCTAAACAAATATTACATTAATTAACTTCAACGGGGAAACACACTGCACACACTCACAAACAATGTTGGGCGGACGAGCAAAGAGAATTGACTTTATGAACCACTTTGCTACCAAATGTAGCCAATGTCCAAGGGGACTAAAAATTATTAACTGTTAAATTCAGATACGAAGTATAAAATAAAATTGGATCTTTCATCGATCACAAAGCTTCTCTCCAAAATGAAGTGGCAAGCAACACTTGCCCAACACAACGTGGCATTACTTGATATCCAACACAACGTGGTATTACTTAATGCCCAACAGCCGCGCGAGAACGCACTAAAAGGCAGCGCTGATTATTTAGCGCTAATACAGAAGTCGCGCCGGCTCGAATCTCGCTAGCGGTGACCTACGTGACAAACATTTCGCGAACGACGTAACATCCTCCATTCCACAGAATAGTCATCACGTTTGTAAAATCATGATTGTAATTGTATAGTTTATTTGATACCCTTTATTTTTCTATTGCACATTACATTTTTTAGGAAGTGCTTTGGATCGAAAACATTTTGTTATTTGGTGCTTCCGGGCCTGCTGCACTTTTGTTTTCCGCATTTGATTACGTTTTTTCTATGTTTATTAATTTTGCAATTATGGCAAGCAATAAAATTCAATTCCATTTGATTCTTTTATTTTAAAACGACTTCGGAAAAACTATTTGCCTTAGGCTTATTTGGTTAAAGACAATGCAGATGTTACGTTTAATTGAATTGCAAAGTAAATTTTGGCTATCGTAGTTGATATTTCTGGAAACTAAACGTTGTATTGCTTTTAATAATGGTTTTAGGTATATTTTACCCCATTAATTTCAATCCCGTAACATACATTCCGAAGTTCAATCGGAAACTGTGGAGTTTCTCTTCGTCGACGAAGACCACGACGCTAACATTAATCCTAACCCTGACCTTTTCATCTGGTAAAATTAACCGGGGTGTTTTTAAGCATTTGCAGCAAAATCAAACTCATCAAATTTATTTACATTATTTGAAAATTCTTTAACAAAAAGAACGTCAATTAAATCAACAAATGAATCAGTCTCAACTTGTCAGGTCGTGAGACAAATCAACATTCTTGTGTTGTGATGCCGCTAATCAAGTTGTTTATATTTCTTAAAAGACAATTAGTTAATCATAGTGATTATTTTCATTTATCTACATGATACATTATCGGATGCTACTGATTAACTTAGCCTTCAAACAAAGGCAGAAGTAACAACAATTTTCTGAAAAATTAAATAATTTAAAAGTACTCGTATGAAGAAAAAAGAGAACATCAAAAGAAATAATTCATATAATTCATTACTTGATTATTTAGCGTAATTATATAAAAATATCTTTAAAAAAATTCAGATAAATAAAGAAAATAAAGTGTTTGCTTTGACAATAATCTAAGTAGTTTTATTAAGAAAGCTTTTTTAATTAAAATTCAAACTATTTTCAGTTATTTTCGTATACAGGTAAACTATAATTACAATTGCTCGCAAAGAAATAACGTTTTTACTTGTTGAAATAATTATCAATTTCAAAAATGCTTTTTTAGGGCTTAACCATTAATAAACTAAGTTCTTTTTTTTTATTATTACAAAAACAAATAAATACGCATCTTGTTTGTTTTTTTTAAATTTATATCAGGATTGTGGAGTCGGAGTCGTTAACGTTTTGAAGACTCCGAATCCGATTTTTGGAAAATTGCGTAAAGCTATAGTCAGATTTTTTTTATCTTAATAACCGAAAAATTAGCAAACGCAAATATTGTGAGTACTTTTTCGAGGCCAGTGCTACTTTTTGATTTCAATTAAAGGTAAAGACTATAAAACGGTTTTTGCTTATTGATTTTTATTCAAAAAATTAAACTTGAGTTTCGGTTGTGAGGCTCTTTTGAAAAATTCAACTGAAGATTAAAAAAGATTTTCAATTTAAAAAAAATTTGTCGAAACGTGCTCATAGCCTTTGAATATCAAGTGACAACAAAAACGAAAGTCTTTCCTGAAAATTTGCAATCCTTTAACAATAGTGAACCTTTGTCTATGATGCCGTCTATAATACTAGATTCTATAATTCTATAATAGTCTATAATACTAGTCATTCCCAGAAATATGTTTCAACCTGACAGAATAAAAATGTGTTTTTGTTTGAAATTAAAAATAACTAGAGTAGCCATAAAAAATTTTAATTTTAAATTGCAATTAATTGAAAAACTATTAAAGAAATAAAATCCTAACTCTGCCATTGCACCTGCGTTTGCTGAAAGCTATTTTTAATGTTGCAATTTTAAAAATTCTAAGCGGGGTCTCATTTGTTCTAGACTAGACCCATCCTGGTAACTTGCGTGCCGCGTATATAGTACTAAATCAGCTGGTTGAGGAAATTTTGAAGATTGCCCTAAGTGTAAAGGCTTCAATGTTTTGCTGCGAGTCAGAAGTGTAAATAGAGATAAGGGATGATCGAGGATATAGATTTTAAAAAGAGTGATTTACAACCAGTGTTTTAAAGTCGGAGCCGGGACTCAGAGTCGTATTTTTAGACCTCGTAGAGTCCAAATCGGACAGAAAATTTCAAGTTGTTCGATTTGGAGTTGGAATAGTTATTATTAATTAGTGATGTACTAACAAATTGGCTTAAAAGTGTAAAATCGAACCACTATTTTAGAAAGCTATCTATATCTATAATAAAATAAATAGTTAATTAATTAAAACATTATTGCTCTCTATATGCTTTTTCATATTGTTTTAAAAATTGTCAGGAAATATTATGCTAATAGGACAATTTAATATTTTATTTGAATAAAAACTTTGACGATTTCGAAAGTAGCATAAAACAGTCTGATGGAGTATATAGAATTTTGAAAAAATAAGTTTATTAACTTTTGTTAGTTTTATTGCAAACAAGAAATTTACCATAGAAAGATGAGTAGAGAATCACTCCTAACTCTGCCACTGCTTTAATGAATATAACCAAGGTTCCTTTTTTCCTGAAACATGGTTGATAATAATATTATGCTTAACAAACTGTCAATAATTCGATTTTGTGGCTTTTCTCGTCATTTTTTCAGTTTATTTTTTTATGTTTTCACGTCATTTCTTTATAGTTTTTTTTTTATGTTTCCCAGAAGGTCTCCGTATTATCATTTCTTTCGTCAAAAATGTTTCTTTTCCTAAAATACTTTTAATAAAATGGAATGTCTTAGCATAATTTTGTTGATAATTTCAATGTAGGCTACGTAGGCTACGTCATCAGCTACTTCGCTGGCGTGGTAAATTTTTCTTATTAATTTTAGCTTTGACTTTGATGATTGGAATTGCAATTTTCTAAAAGAGTTTACGAAGTAATTTCCTTAGTGCTTTAATCTTCTGTTTTTGATTTCGTTGGCATTCTTTTAGTTTTGGCTTCTATTATTCGAATTCTTCGATTAGTTTTGGCTCTTGACTTTGATAGTTAAAATTCCAATTTATAAAAGAGTTCTCTCAATGCTTTACTCTTTTGTTTTCAAATTTTTGATACTCTATGATCAAACCGTCTCTTTAGTCTTTTGGTCTTCCAATTTTTTCTTTAACGTTTCGCGAAATCAAACTGTCACTGACGAAACTTCAATAGTTGAAATAGGTGCCTGGTGGAGGATCTTGCTTCCCAATAGTATTTTTGTATTATTTTATTTAGGTTGTACACCAAATAAGCTATACCTTTAATTTTCTTCTAATGTTTTATTACAAAATTACCTTTTTTTTAACAATTTTAGGCCCCTAAACTATGTCTATAATTTTTATAATGTTTTATGTCTTGATAAAATTTTTTCCAAATTTACTAGCTTGATTATTGTTTGCACTTTACCAAGTCAATTTTCAACAGCTATTGTCTTGGCTTTGGAAAATTAGTGCAGTACGGTTGTAGACCGTGACGTCCTAACGTGATATTGGTCAAGATTAAATGAGTATTTGTGCTTTTACACAATATTGTGTCATTTGCCACGATGGTAAGAGGTCAAATTACCTTTTAGTAAGCATTTTCTTAATCAATTAAATATATTACCGGCTAAAAGTGATTTTGGTTTTATTCATTAAAACAGTGTCAGAGTTAGGAGTGATTCTCTACTCATTTTTCTACGGTAAATTTATCTAATTTATAAATTGGATTTTTGATTGAAGCTTTTTCTAGACAGATTAACCTAAAGTTCTTGACAGTAAAAAGGCGATTATGCAAATTAAGTGGGATTAGGAGTAGTTGGATAATTGAGCAAATGCAATCTTAAAGAAGATTTTTGAAGCAATGTGGTTTCTTAGTTTTGCCGATTACAAGTTTTCAATCCATTTACACAGACTAATTGATTCTCTGTTTGTCTTGAAGCCAGGAGCTTTAATTTCCCGCCGAGATGCAAGTGACTTCTCTAGCACTGCTCTCCAGTTTTTTTTGTTGCGTGAGTGTTGTAAACATTGCCTGTGGTGTTCTGATAATTTAACCTTTCACTGCATAATTAGGCTACAAAAGGATATATCCAATTTCATAAAAAGTTGTTTTGAAATTACATTTTAAACATATTGGGAAGGGTTCCATCTTTTTTAAGTTTTTTCAAGCACGTTTATTACTATATAAACCGAACAATTTATTAAGATTGTATGTAGCTAAGATGGCATATTTTCATTAAAATAACTCATAGCACATGCCTCCCTGCTTGATAAGACTCCAGAAAAGCGGTTGAAGTTTGGTCAATGGTATTTGCAAAGTTTCTGAGAAATTATTGACTTAAACCAGGTAGATTAAAATGACACGGAATGGAAAAACCTGGCTAATGTAGTGATTATCAATTAAGCTGTAACATAGAAAGTTTGGGCTTCAATTTTCGGGCCGGTTGAAACTGACAAAATGTTGTAAACTGGATGCCACAGCTGTAATAGTATGACGTATTTGCTATATATTTTTCAGTTACGATGCTACATAGATGGACATCGCAAACTCGTGAGGGGCTTTGGGGAATGAACGAATTGACTTATAATGAAAAGTAAAGAAAAGACATGGAAAAGAAAATAATGGTTTCAGAAGATATCTATTAAATTTTTGTTTTTATCTGGGAAAAACCTACATTTTGCACAAAGTTTAAGCTCAGTCAATACTTTAACTTTATTTGTTTTGTGGTTGCATGTTGTTTGGCATCAATTTAGTCAGGACAATAAATTGTTTTAGTTGAAGATATTAATTTTAAACTCTTATTTTATATTTGAAAGATATTTGTATTTTTGTTGGCTGATAAATTAAAAATGTTGAAAACTGCATTTCGAAATACAATTGGTATTTTTGTTTCTCTTTTAGCTGGAAGTTTTTTAGGTAAGTTGAATATTTCAATATTATTAATAAGATTAATTGGATTCTAATGTTTTGAAAAATCGGAATTTTAACTCTAAATGCATTAGATTACTATTCAGTCCGTATTATAAACTCTGATCAGTCGCTTTTTGCACGATTTATGATAAACAGACTATTGATTTAATACACCTATCGACACATACTAGCATTTGATCAATATCCTTGACAAAAAAGAGGACTCGGCTCCCAGATTTTGCCAATTTCTTCAATTCATACCTAACTACTGAAGTGTGCCACAAGAAAAAACACTTCTACGTGCTTGTGGTGCATATTACCTTTGAGAATCTGCCATCGAACGTCTCCTGATTGAGAAATGGCGAGAAATTTAAACATTCTGGGATATGGAACATCTTAGCACAGTAATAACTGTTCACCCACAATACCAAAAGTACCACTGGATAAGAGGGAGATATTTTTGTTTTTTTGGAAAATTGCTTTTTTTAACTTCTTTTTGTACCAATTTCATCTTTAAATTTTCGTCAATTATTTAAAAATTTTTTTTTCTAACTTTTTTTATTTATTTTTTACTAAGCTGGATAAGCCTGTTTATTCTCAAAAAAACTAAATCAAGTGGCTTGTAAAATCTTATATAAAAATATCAATTTTGATGTTTTAGCTTATTGAGTTTTTAGCAAACAATTACTTTTTTGAATAGGCGTTTGGTGGTACAAAATTTAAAGATGGTGTGAAGTAAAAGATTTTTCTTTCCAAAGCTTTTCATCTGACACTCTTTAAAAGAAATCGTCAGAATAAAGCAGAAATAAAACCGGACTGGATTATAAAGAAGAAAGCAGAGTTCTCATTGGCTAAAAAAGTTAGCCAATGAGAGAAAAGATTAAGAAATTTTTAAAGAGTAGACGAATTTTTTTTAAACAGAAGGAAATTAAGAGATTTAATGAAAGTCGCTTCAAAAGCAGAGAGGTGAAAAGAAGAGCAACCTCGAGCGAGAATAGAAAATTTGTTGCTGTTGTAGTGAAGAGCGCATTGGGCGTTGTCAAGAAGATGTTGACCAATGGCGGATTCGTGAAATTGTTGTGGGCGTATGTTGGCCTTGCAAGAGCGGGAAAGGCTTTGACGGTTGTGCGAGCAGGAGGATTGGCGATAGATCTTGGAACGTGTTGTTTGATTCGCTCTTCTAAGCATTGAGACGTGTGACCAACGTACCGACTATCGCAGTGGCACACAAACTGGTAAATCACATTGCTTTGATAATGGGAAGGTAACACGTCTTTCTTAGTTGCTGGTAATTGGTTAACATCTTCTTGACAACGCCCAATACGCTCTTTACTACAACAGCAACAAATTTTCTATTCTTGCTCGAGGTCGCTCATCTTTTCACC
The DNA here is from genome assembly GCA_963680785.1 of Diplosoma virens. Classification (NCBI taxonomy): domain Eukaryota; kingdom Metazoa; phylum Chordata; class Ascidiacea; order Aplousobranchia; family Didemnidae; genus Diplosoma; species Diplosoma virens. The sequence continues at coordinate 43,746,587 of OY796882.1, read as the reverse complement.
TCTCTACTCTTGAAGCGACTTTCATTAAATATCTTAATCCCCTTTTGTGTAAAAAAAAAAAATTCGTCTACTTTTTAAAAATTTCTTAATCTTTTCTCTCATTGGCTAACTTTTTCAGCCAACGAGAACTCTGCTTTGCTCTTTATAATCCAGTTCGGTTTCATTTTTGCTTTATTCTGACGATTTCCCCTGAAGAGTGTCAGATGAAAAGCTTTGGGAAGAAAAATTTTTTACTTTACGCCATCTTCAAATTATTTTTTTAAATAAACAAAGCAATTTTTACTATATATTACTATAAGTGTATTCTAGAAGAACTGTTTTTTTTAGGTCGCATTCAAGCTCAAACTGAGAGTGGTATGTATGTGCTTGTTTTTCAAAATAAAGACCTTTTTTAGATTTATAAATTAGCATTAAGACAAAAAATCGTAAAATATTTGTTACCAAGCAGTTTTTCAAAGCATTTCTTGTTTTTAATAAATTTATAATTTTTTTGATGCATTATAATAGCTGATTTCATTTCTATTATTCAGTGCAGTCTTATATATTCAAGACGTATTTTTAGATAAACATGATAAAAATGTAACCGGACAGCACTAGAATAATCCGAAAACATGTAGTGATGGTGATGGATTTATCCAACCCGTTCTAAAGATCAGAGTGCAGATCAAATCTTAGGAATCCCGATGGTTGGGAAACCCTGGACAAGATTAAATGTCTAGAATAGCAAAAATGAACCATCGTAAAAAGTCAAAACGAAAAGCCATAACTGCTGCACTAAGACGCCGCGACTCGACCGATCCTGAGGTAAATGTACCAAGAAGGAATGCTGCGGGGGCTGTGCATTGGAAGAGTGCTGCGTCCGTGGCACAGCAACGAAAGAGAGAGCATCAAAAATGCAGTAAAGTTTGCTGGTAAAAGAAACCAGATTAAATATTGCATCTTCGAATAGGCGTCAAAATGAATTCGGAAATGAGAAAAAAAGGAATAAAAGAAACATATTGCAACTTTTGTTTTAACAGAAACCTCCACCAAGTCGATCTGACCAAATTAAGGTGTGCCAATATTTAGTGAAAACAAATAAACTTTGATTCAGAAAATGATGCTAGTCAGTATATGATTTGGCATACAGATAGGAGTTTGATATATAGAAAGGAGTGAGAGTGGAATATAAGGTGATAGAATGATAATTACAGGAAGAGGAATACCCTGTTCTGGAGCATGATAAATCGCATACGTCTCAGCACTAGCTCATCGAGGCCGACCAAAAAGAAAAGAAAGATAGAAAAAAAGTAAAACTGTTTATATAGAACCTAAATCCTCCCTTTTCCAAAGCTATCCGAACCCATGCCATCAGTGCGTACCGTGGTATTGCTGTGCAGGAAGGCCCGCAAGGTAAAAAAAGAGTCGTTTTATTGTAGAGGCGTTTGAGGGCTTGCTTAAAAAACTAAAAGGAGAAAAATACTTGTAGAATATGGTACATTAGAATGAATGGGACCAGCTTAACTAGATGAAACAAATGAAGTTTTTACAGGAATCAGAAGAATAGGAGTGAATTTTTTGAGAATGATCTGGTCGGCAGCGTGGTCGAGTGGTTAGAACACCTGATTTTGATCAACATTGTCTTGGTTTAAAACCTACTCGCGCCATTCTGTTGTGTCCCTGGGAAAGACACTTTATGACACTTTCCCTTGCTTGGTGGTCTTGGCAAGCAGCTCTATATATTTCAGTCATATCTCTATAAAACTAAAAAACCCAAATATATAAATTTTAAGTGGACAGCAATATCTTGGCATCTCTGGAAGCAGGTTAGGGTAACTGTTTGCCCTATGTATAGCGCCTCTGTCGCTTTTCTGCGTGTCAGGAGAATAAATATAACGAAAAAATATAAAAAAATATCTTGATAAAACGTTTCTGGTGGGTTTGTTTGTGATAGAAGGGGCCATTAAATGAGATAAGAATAAGCGTAGTTCAAGTTTAAAATATTATTAAAATTAAACGGATAAAAACGACAGAAAGCGGGAAGGGGAGAGAGAGAAAGAAAGAAAGAGAAAAAAATTTACTTGTAAAAAAGAAAAAAGAGTATATGACAGACATCGTGCGATGGTTCTAAAGAACATTCTAAGCTTGCTTCTGACGGATGTCATATGAATACAAGATCAAAAAAGAGGCATTCAGTTGTGGAGACATAGGTAGGGATAGGAAGGATGAAAAGATTACTTAAAAAGAAATAGATTTATCGCAAGGTTTCAAAGGACGGAGACAATGTAAACAGAGCTTAAAATCGGCTATAAAACTTTTTTGTTGATATAAAGTAAAATCTTTAAAAAAAAAGGTCCTGTCAAAGACTAAATGGACACAGTGGCGTGTTGAAAATAGATGTATTATGTTGAAGATAGGATTTCCTGGGTTTAGATGAAAAAACAATAAGTTGCATTTAATAGCTTTTGAAGTAATCGCCTCTTAAAGGATTATTCGACCAGGTTGTAGAGCGCTGATTGAGCAAACGCGATTAATTTCCAGCTTTTAAGGTGGGTCTGGTACAACTCGATGCCGCCGACTCGATGCCGCTGACTCGATGCCGCCGATTCGATGCCAGGCCAACTCGATGCCAGGCCAACTCGATGCCAAGCCAACTTTTAACAGTTTAACTTTGAAATTGTTGTTTACTAACCCTAACCCTAACCAGTTGCCTGGAATCGAGTCGGCGGCATCGAGTTGGTGGCATCGAGCAGGGCCATTTCCTTTAAGGTGGAGGCGCAATTGAAGAGTTATTGATTTGAAGAAACATGCACAAACGAGCACATGAAGGCCAAGCTTTTATAAATAAAAAACGGAAAAAACGACAAGATCTAAAACTAATGCTTAAAAAAACATTTTCGACAACAAAATTGACTGCTTAAAAAAGTTGAAGATTCGTAATTTTAGAAATGCTATCAAATCGATTCATTGCAACATAAAGAGGGTCGGGTACGCTTCGATGCCGCCGACTCTATGCCAGGCCAACTCGATGCCAAGCCAACTTTTAACAGTTTAACTTTCAATTTGTTGTTTACCAACCCTAACCCTAACCCTAACCCTAACCCTAATCCTAATCAATTGCCTGGCATCGAGTTGGTGGCATCGAGTTGGGCCATTTCCACATAAAGAAGGCCGATAAAGAAAGATAAGATAAAAGAGAGAAGTATTTTTTATGCCAAAAGAACGAATTTTTTTTAGTCAACTTTTTATGATCTCTTGTAAGGCTTTAGGCTTGGTTGAGTTGCCTTCCCAGCAAAGGAATTAGTATTAAAATATCAATTACCAAATATCAACAACTAAAATTAAGTTTCACAGGCACTACTCTGCCAAAGGGTTGCACAGAGGCTTGGAGTTTTAATTAACCTCATACTATTTCACCGTATGAAGACTCTTGGATATTGAAGGTTGATATTTTGGTCAGTTTATATTTTGGTTGTTGATATTTTAACCGTATACCAAGAAAAGTCCTAAAGCTAATTGTACAGCAAACAAAAACCGCCGAAGCGAAAAAATCTCGCAGCCAATACTTAGGATCTCACTCATAAATATGTAGCCGACTGAAAATAAATCAATGTTTGAGATGCTTTTTTGACATTTAAATTGCAGACATCTTATTTCTGGTCTGTGCTCAAAAGTAGAATACGTACCACGCTGTGATAAACTAGTTTAAATACTATTCTTTTGTTGAGCAACTAGAAAAAAATCTAAATATTACAAAAAAATTTATACATAATCTCTACACCAACGACAATTTATCAAACACAAATTGATTTGATCATACAAGTTTCTTTAAACTATCTTTCCGCTATTTTAATTTAAGTTTGATAACATCAAAGGACAGCTGCAAGAAGCTGTGATGCCATATGCCTTCATATTAAGTAGTTTCAATAAACTGTCTTTCAATAAAATATAGGGTTACAAATATCTACAGTTTATTTATAAAAAAAAGTTTGAACTGTTATTATCTTTAGTTTTTGTATGAAGATTATTGGTTTAAGCGATTGACTATCTATATGCAGTGCTTGCACCTACTCCAGCAGATGTGGTTGTAACTGAAGTTGGGATCGACACTGTCAACTTTACGTTTACAAACAACCTAGAAGAAAATTACAATTATCGAGGTATTTAAATTAAAATTTTTTTATACAATTGCTAATATATTGGTGCAATGCCGCTGTTCACTTTCTTAATAAATGCAGTTTCTTGTTTGGGATTGGACCAGCCTTTATCGGTTTCTGTAAAACCTGGTTTTCAAATTCTGGGCATTCCTTCAAACCACACTTGTACGCTGCAAATCCAAGTCTCTAATCTGGATGAAGGATATTTTTCTTTCTATTCAACTCCGGTATTCTTCCAGACGTGTAAGAATAATCTTCAAAAATTATCTATTATTATTTTCAAAACGAAAACAACATTACAATCTTAAAAGGTTGTTTTATAAAAAAAAACATAACGAATAATTTACCAATCTATTTTAGTTTTTTAAAAAGAAATTAAAAAGTTTTCAAGGCATCAGAGAAAAGTAATTAGTAAAAATCTTTCAGAAGGGAAAAAAAACAGAATGTGGAATTAATGTAGCAATGATATAAACCTGATTAAAAAAGCAATAAAACTAAAACAAAATAGCAGTTTAATTTTAAGAGCTTAATAAAACAAAAGTAACATCAATTTTAAAAATAATGTGCTTGCTTGCATAGTGTCTTGAAGACAACAAAGTAGTATTAAAAAGCATAGTTTTTAACCTTTTTTTGACTTTGCCGCAAACTTAAAACAGAGGAGTCATCATGCCAAGACCAATATTCTTTTGACCTTGAAGCGATGACAAAAAAGGTCTTCACCTTAAAATTGAAGCCAAAAAAGTAGTTCTGAAAATGATGCGAAAAACATATTCACTTCAAATCACATATTAAAAAAGTTCTATTTTCAAACATAAAGACGAAAAATCACTACGTAAAACCTCAATATTTAAAAAATTAATTGATTTGCTATTAATTTAGAAAAAAGAGAGGCAGTTGCTAGAAATAAATAGGATTAGAGAAAATTTACAATCTTTGAGCTCCGTAATTTTTGCCTTTCTCCGTTAAGAAAGTCTAAATACGTTGAAATAAATTCATTGTGGAAATAATTTGATACTCAAAATACGTTGAAAATTTACATTACTTGTGCCTTCTAATGTTTCAACAACTCCCGGTCCATAAACATTATTTTAAAGCCTATATAAAGGATTTTACTTAATTCAAATTTTTTTGATTGCTTTTTTATTTCCGGATGTGGCAGTACCTGGAATTGAAAACCTTTTGGTAAATCTAAGTGCAACATCTGCTCTTGTTCGTTTCGATCGGATTGAAGGGTTACAATCATACAAAATAATAGTTCAGCGTAATGGATCTGATACATTTCACCTTGTTGACTGGAAACAGCCGAAAAATCAATCAAACACAGTGGAAGAAATCATACGTTATTTGCTGCCATCGACAAAATACGAAGTCATTGTTGAGATTATGGTTAAACAAGCAAGCGGTAGTAATCTTACAGCAACTAAATCGGAGATTTATCAGACAATGGGTACAGTATTTTTTTTCTGCTGAACTTTTGAGTGACAAATCTATTTGAATTGTAATTCATTCTTAAAATTTATAAACTAACAAATTTTTAAAAAATAAAAATTGCTGTATTGTTTTTTGTTTTTTGCAGAACTTAATTTATGAAACACACCTTTTTAAAAACCACAAGCAGTTTGTTAATTTTAAAACGAAAATACAGAAATGTACTTCTCTACTACCAAATTTGATATTGAAAGCTTTTTGTTGTTTTTAATTCATTAGTAAAAGTTTCAATAAAGTTAAAAATTCTTGTTTGAAACTCGAATTAAATTTTCGATGCCAGTGTATCTGCAACTTTGATCGTAGTAAAACTTGCGTTTTGCAGGAGATGTCACTGTCTATAACGTGACAGTATTTGAAGTCCGATCGGATAGTTTCAAAGTTTCTTTCGAATTGAACGTTATTCCACCGGTTGAATCATACACTATCTATGTGTATCTAAATGAAAGTGAATACAGCACTAATACTACAAATGAGAAAGAAATCCAAATAACTGACGTTAAACCGATCAAATTTGAATATATGGTGGGAGTTGTGTACAACGCTCCAGCCCCAAGCAACTTTTCTCAAAATGTTTCAACAAGTTTGTAATAGTAGCTTAAATTTTTTTTTTTAAATAGTAAAACTTTTCTATAATAAATTTATAGGTTCTCAGTATCTTATTTATCTCATTTTGCGGCTTTTTGCAAAGACTTAGCTTACAGCGTTCGAAAACCGCTGCTCATCAATAAAAAAATTGTCTTTTTTTTCATATTTACGTTTCCTATAAATCGCAACTTTTATTTGAAAAAAATCTTGTAAATCGAACTTAGAGGGTTTTTAATTGACATAATCAGAGCAAGAGTTAGCAGAGGACTTGTCTGGTTCATTCTGCTTCGTTTTGAACACAGCAGGACAATTGCTATCGCGTACATTGCGACTGTTTCTTGATTTATATTTAATAATGTTGAGAGTTGTCATTGTTATTTGAAGTGTTGATGTTAGTAAATGTAGTTTTGAATTTTTTTTGTTTGCATTAATCAGTAATTAACCAATCAACACTAAATGTACCAACCTTACACATCACTCATAAAGAGTCGATGAAGTAAAAAATACGGTGTTTGAATTTTAAGTTACACAGTTCAACTATAGTCATCATAATTACCATAGAAGTTTTTGTTTAATTTCTGGTGAGGTTATAGAGTGCTCGTAAAGCCTTTCATAGATATTTTAAGACGTTCAACAGTAAAGCTTGGTCTACACCTGGTGTCGGGTAATTTCATTGCAAAGTAATTGCATCGTTGATAATTTTATTGTATGATAATTACATCACAATACATTTTGACTGCAGTGTAATTACATTGAATTATATCTCATCATTATAAATTTGGTTGTCTTAATTTTCATAATCAAACAATTTTTGTGTGTTTTTTTAGCAAGATTTTTTTAATTATAAGAATAAACCACTTAAAATACTCTAACTTTTAAAAGTAAATCACGCAAAAACATTCTAACGTTCATAATTTTTACAAGTAAAGTTTAGGGTTAGGATTAGATCTGCGAAGTAATTAACATACGATAAAATTACAGTAAATCCTACATTTGGCTTTTACTTGGTGTAAATTCTCTGCGTAGCCTTGCTTGTTTATCAAATTTCAAATTGCAAGCGTAGCAACTTTAATAAACAAACAAAATATGTTTAGCATTGCGCTGATACAGCTAAGGTGTAAAACAAACATGAACTAATTTTGCACGATACAAATTTGAGTAAACAACAAAGTTGGCGCTACTTGAATAATTTCACCTTATGATAAAATTGAATTTGATAATTTTGAGAAGTGTAAGTTCAATTTTAAAGTTGTGCAACTTATGGCAGTTTTCTTGCATTCATTTGAACTTTGATACAGAACGAAAATTCCTTATGTTGTTTTTTTTTGCGTAAAGTTGTAAGTTATTAAATGATTGAGTCACGAAAACACTGATGTAATCCATTAAATGTGGTCAACAAAATAAGGCATCGGTCTAGCAATCAATTGGATAACGCCCATAAAGCGTGGTGGTTGTCGTTTAAAAGGGCATTCACTCCAGGTCAGTCACAAACAGGACTGGGGACGAAGGTTATCCTTTTACTACCCCAAGCTGCTGTACTTCGCCGATCAGATGCTGACAGTGATGGTGTTGAGCCAGCATCTGGTTGCATCATCCAAAACCGTCAGACCTCGTACTCCGTGTGGTGCCCGATGTATGGAACACGTTATTAGGACGGTCTTCGGTTTGTCCAGAGGCGCTGCACTCGCAATTTGGTGAAGGAGCGAGATCCCATTTGTGCATGGACGATTGGAATCGCCCAACACCAGTTTGCAGGCAATTGAGCTTAACCATGCTGTTCGGGGTAAGCTCATTCCAACATCCCAGGCACTAGTATGAAAGTACGGAGCCTCAATGTGTTTTCGCATTATGCCGTTTTAAATCGGAAATTGGTTTATTGAGAAGCGCAAATGCCAAGTCCAGCAAGATTTTTCAATAGATTTTGCACAGCCGGCACAAACGGGCTGTAGAATTTAGTCTCTCTTGGCAAGCATCTGTGTGCCCCCTTAATAGATTTTGCAACGTATGGTCAGGGTCCAGAGATCTACGCTAAGCCAAGGAGGATGTCGCTCCTATTTGGCGAAGCTCAGCTGGATGGATTCCTGAAAGTATGGGTAAGTGGTCCGTTGAAGTGAGACGCAAGCATTCAGTGACTATGCGCAAATCATTCGGGACACTGTCTATGAGGAGAGTGTGAGCGCTGCAACACCAGACTGGTGCGCAGTACTCAGCTGTTGAGTAGACCTGAAAAAGGGCAGCTGTGTGCAATGTTTTGCACCAATATTCCATTCTGAGTTTTTTGTCATTGCCGCTAAATAGTAATAGAACATGAGCAATCTGGACAGTTTTACCCCAAGATAGATAGGGTTTGGACAGAACGGTAAAATTCGATTGTTGTTTTAGACTTTGAACTCACATTTAACTGCTCGGTTATTTAAATAAAAGGATGAGTTACCGCCTTAGTGTGACTGAGCTTCAACCTTCAAGTCTGAAGATACGCCGTAAGTGCAGTCATGTCTTGACTTAAAATCTCCTCCAGGTCCTCCCAGTTTCCAGAAGAGTGTAATAATGCTAAATCCTCAGCATAGAAAAACTTTTTGGGAAATTATGGAAGGCAGATTGTATGTATAGATATTGAAAAGGAGGGGAGCCAAGACTGATCCCTGAGTACCCTGTTTTTCAGGCGGTGTAGCCTGCTTTGCTTGCTGTCACCGATAGTATAAGTAAAACTCGGTTTAAACAAGCTTCCTTATCATTCCGACCAGTGTTTATCGGACAGAAGCCTCAGCAGCTTGCTGGTGAGGTTACGGTGCCAGACAGTATCTGGTGCTAGATTGACAAATATGGCACGGCCTTCTTCTTAACCTTAAAAAACCCTCGATACTCTGGGTCAACAGAACAACTTGATCCACGGTTGACTTCCCGCGTCGAAACCTAGCCTGCTCTTTAGGAAGCAGTGGATCAATAATTTGCTGGACACGGGCGTAGATAAGCCTCTCGAGGATCTTGTAGACGACAAAAAGCAGAGATATTGGTCGATAACTCTTTGGGTCCTTTACAGGCTTCATCGGCTTTGCAATCCCGACTACAAGCGCTCTTCTCCAGATCTTGGAAATCTTTTGTCGGCGCAAGGAAGAAGAAAGAAGTCACGTAACCAGAACTTCAAAGGAGTTTTATGGTCAAATGGTATTAGAACTCGAAGCATTACCTGCTTTTAAATGTTGAAGGGCAGCAGTCAATTCTCTCTGTGAGAAATTTTTAGAGATATTCACTGGGTCTGGTGTTAAGGCCTTCCAAAGGTCAGACATTTCTTGAGAAACAAGTCGAGATGATTTGCAATTAACAGCCTTCTATTTCCCATTACTGACTAGCTGAGATGACATAGCATCAGCTGAAACGAAACAGTGACAAGAAGGGGTCGTCACCTACCGGTAAGGTTGTTCAAAATACTCCATGCTTTTCGACTAGAGTGCGAAAAGTTAATGCGAACTGCTTCGAACCATCAATCTCTCCGTTTCCTGTTAAATTTAAAAAGTAAAACAGTAGCAGCCAAACTTGAGTCGTCTCCCTGAGATAACTGCAGGAACGTTGTGTAGAGGGATTCACATTCCGCATCCCAACACAGAATATAGTTGTTTCGGTGACCGCGTAGAATGGTATTTATGGCTGCTTTCCTAATGATGTTACGAAAGTCCTGGTAAGCCGCATCCACATCAAGTAAATCAGACGGCAACAAAGTCTTTGAAAATTTGTTCGCCAAAGCAATTTATAATTTCATTTGGCCTTGCGGAAGTTTCATTACTTAACAATTATGGTTGGCACAGACAAAGCAAACCTTGTGGTGTAATGAGCGAAGGTTGATGCTGTGATCTGGGGAATATTTTATGAACATATCTGTCCGGTAAGCGACTGCAAGGACCTAGGCTAGATCTGAAGTAGTGCCAGTGTTTCAGCGGCAGACGTAAAAGCTGGCGGCATTCTTGGAATTGTGTAGGAGGGCAAGACTATTAATGTTTGCCCAGCCAGCAAAGCACTCACCGTCCGAACTGTTACTGTCGTAACCAAACTCAATGTAGCGACAGTTAAAATCGCCGGCATAAGGATAGATGTGAGAAAACACTGGGAGCTCTACGATAGCAGTCACGTTGGTGGAGGTTTGTAGACATTGACTATTTTATCACCATCAACATCCACGATCAACCATCAATCTCTGATGTCGGTGGAGATTAATTCAAAAGCGTACACCTTAGTCGCTCGTAGACAAACGAGGCAAGGCCATGTTTCCTGCTTAAGAAAGACCAAGTAATTGGTAGCTTGGAAGCATTAGCTTCTCTGCATTAGCGCAGCGGGTCTCTTGTAGTAGGATGACGAGTACCTCATACTGTAAAGCAAGATAATAAAAAACGTTCGACTTGCTTACAGTAATTCCTTCGACGTTCAGCTAAAGTATAGTAGGCTTTCGGAACTTGTTGGCAATATACTCTGAAAAGGGCATTTTTCCAGGCATTTTCTCTTCTTGAAAATGACGTTTGTCGATTGGAAGACCCTCGCAGAACACAGGATGGGTAGATATCTTTTCGTTTCGCCAGGTTTGGTTTCGGTCTATCAATTGTAGCAACAAGAGTAGACTTACTCACGACCCACGGTTGCGAGAAAGCAACTGCCACATCTGGGTCCAAAAAATCATTCATCCTTTAGAAGCAATACCACTCATAAATCGAAGCAAGCTATTTTAGGCCACGTTTAGTGCAGTTGTGTTTGAAGTTTTGCCACTTGAGTATTAAAAAAATTACCACCGCTTGTTTCATAGCAATCCGCAGTTTTTGTGGTAAAAGAGTATAAAAAATTAAATTGCTTTGAAGAGAAGTGTACGTGCAATCGTCGAGTTGAATATTAACTTGTAGGCTTTTTTGCTTAATTTCAACTCAAATTTGCCGAGGCCAATCAGCAGCGATTTTATTAATTTCTCGGTAAATTGTATCATCAAAAATTAGTATAATTTTTTTTAAGTCTAAGGCCAATCATTAATTCTAACTTCGTAATTATTAAAAAACAGTCATAACAATCAACATTAAATCCTGTTTGAAGGTAATTAGTTTGACCAGTTTTTTAATAAATGTTGTGGATAGCAATGTACAATCATCAACAAATTACTAAATAGGAATTTTACTCAGAAATATGGAATATTGATGACGTTCGAACAGATTCAATTACTTTGAGTTGGAGCAGTGTATCAGCGGATGGTGTTTTGAATTCTTATACAAGTGAAGTCACTGATGAATATAATTCAGAATCTAGGTCTTACAACGTAAGAAAACTTTAATGTTCGATTGAATTCCTATTTAGAATTTCAATATTTTTATAAATGAAGTTATTAAAAATTACTTTTAATAGCTAAGTAATAAAATTATTTTAGTTAAACTAGCGGTGCTTCAATAAAAAAGCATATTTTCAACTTTTGCTGTTTTTAAGTAGATATCTTAAAGAAACTTTGTTGGAACTTATAAAAAAACTTTTTAGCTTTTTGAACTAAATAACTTTTTTTCAATTTCATACAAACCAAATATTAATAAAAAATATCTATTACACTACAACGTAAATTTTTTTTGCCAAAACAAGTGATTAAAAATTATTTTTATTAACATTTTCTGTGGGTAGTAAGTACCTAAAAACTTTTAACCTTAAACAATTAAGCTCCTTTTTTAAATTTATTTGATATGCTGCTAAAATAATGCAATTTTTTATGTAGAAAAACTTTTTTAATACGACCATTCACAAACGTTTATGGTCATGTAGTCTGATGTGAACAGCAATTCCAAGTTTTTTACTCTAAAACTGAATTTTGTTTAAAACATGATCGAAATAGTATGAAAATTCACTTGAAACATTTTATCTTTTTTCAATATTGTAAGCATTGTCCATCTTGTTTCGATTCACACTGTTTTTTAGAGTACTTCACCGCAGATATATTCTATGCTTTCGGCCGGTGTCGCCTACACCATTAGTATGAATGATCATCTGGGAAAAAATCTCTTTGAAATCACCCTAATTACAAGTAAATATATTTATTGAAATGTTGGCTGCTGTAATTTATATTCTCTACAATTACAGTTTTTATATAATACGATGCTAATAGCAAAAAAATGCAAATATAAACTTACAAGCTTCAATAAACAACTAAACTTCCGGAATTTTTTATTTAACACAAACAACAACAAAATTTTACACAATATTTTTTATGAATAAAACTACTTTTCAGGACCAAACCAGATTGAAACAATTGTAAAGACGTTTACTACAAGTACTGAAATTGGAATTGAATGGTTTTTATCGATTGGTGCATTCAAATACTTAGTGACAGCTGTCTTGTGGGTGACATTTTAAAGTGGTATTTAGAGTTTCTTTGTGACACAGAATTTTAGAATCTAATTTAGAATAATTTTAAATAAATGTTTATCATCTTAATAATTTTATCAACTTTAATCAACTTTAATAATCAACTTTAATTTGTGATCAAATCAATCTATTTTTTCAAACTAACGTTATTGGACAAAAAAAATCAGATCATCTTTTTAAAAGTCATTTTAAAAGTTTTAAAACTTTATTAAAAAAAATTATTTGTAAAAATGTTTTAAGTGTTTTTGAAAATAACTCGTAAAACAGGATAACTCCACTAAGTTGGCAGTCACGCTAACTATAGGCTCCATGACCTTTAAACTGTTTACTTATCAAAGCTGTCGAATACTAGGAGATACATTAACGTTGTTGAGCAGAGTTTTTGAATAAACGAGTTGTAATTCGGGCGGGCTTTTCGAGTTGGATTCGAGATTAAGTTTGTGAAAAATTTCGGGCCTAATTGGGGCTTAGCGCGGAGCGCAAACCTCTAAATTTATTTGAAGAAACAAGAATTTAACATATAAATGTTTTAGAATTAGATCATACTTAACTTTCGGGCTTTTTCAGGCCTGTTTCAGGGTTCAAATCAAATTCATGTTCGAGCCGCGTTCGAGCCGGAACTAGTCGGCCCGTTTATAACTCTGTAATAAACAAGCAGAATTTCAACAGCAAAATCTAATTTTTGATATAGTAATCAAAGTTACATGACAATGGGTTCAGCAGAGCAGTTCCCAACCAAGGTTCCGCAAGTAACTTTTTTAAATTTAGAAAAAAAGCCTTTTTTTTGTTAAAAAGGTACACTTAACAAATGCAAAATTTAAAGTATTATAAAAATTTTTTCAAATGCCTGTTTATTATTGTGATGATTTTTTCTCTTCCCTAAGTTTTTTAGGTAAGAAGTTTTTAATTACTCCTTGAAAACCAGAATTATTTTCTTAGTTTTAGTTGAATGCAAAAAAAAGGTCATCACAATAATGCATGGGCATTCTACAAATCTATTAGTTAGGGTCAGTTGTAAAATTTAGGGGTCTGTAAGCTGTATAATTTTTTGAAAGGGTTGGTAACTAAAAAGTGGTTGGGAAGCCTTTGTTTAGCATTGCTTTTGTTTAAAATCTTTTGCTAGGCTACGAGTTGTTTTTATTGTTTCCAATACCTAACATTGGGATTTATATTTCAAATAATTTATATTTGAAATAAAGAGCTGAAAATATAAATAAAAAAACTTACTTCGGCAATAATATATTTTTGTTAAAAATTTTCTTTCTACAATAAAACTAATGTATACTTTTGTAAAAAATTATGCAATAGTATTTTCCTTTAAGCAATTTGGTCTTAATAATTTTTTAATAATATTTCAGATCGGCCACGTACACTGACAATATTGAAGCGGAGGATTTTGAGCTTCAATCAGGGGAAGTTCAAGGAGAAGTGTTTGGGATAACGTGGTATACATTTCGGGGTTTAAAGCCCGCAGAGAAATATCTTATTTTCGTTCAACCCTTCAATAAAATGAACTATTCAGGAAATATTTCTGCAGGAGTAGAATTTTGTACAAGTTAGTTTTTAAGTTGATTGTGATATCCGTTTTTATGTTTAGCTTTTGCAGGATTGATCTAATCTGACAAACAAATTTTAAACAAAAACTGAAACAAATTTTAAAAAACTACTTAAAGAGGCAGTAAATGTTTTCAAATGCTTTATAATTGTGAAAATTCAAAAATTGTATGCGATTATCAAGCTCGAAGCATTAACTCAGTACTAACTTTACACAACTGAAGAGACTGAAAATTTAATTCTTTGCAAAAAAATTTGAAAGCAAAACAGTTACTGTTTAGAAAAAATAGTATTTAAAAAAAACTCTTCAATCCTTTTCCATCTGTTGTGTTTCCTTTTCAGTATTTTTGTAATAATAATTTGCCCATATTAAACTTGGAAATCTGTTTAATATTTCAATGAAGTGCAATATTTTGTGTACCATGAAAAACTATTTCAAATTGTAATTACGTAAACCTACGATAAATAGCAGATAAATAGCATTAAGTTTTTCGTCTTTTCCATTCCTTTTAAATTATTTGTGGCAGTTTTTTGATATTTATTAGAAATCAACTAGCCGATAGCTAATTGAGTACACTTGAAAAAAGTTTATGAAAAATAAGTTTTGTAGTAATCTCGTATAATGAATTTTTTATGTTTTAAAATTTTAAATTAGTTTTATTAAAAAATAATAATAATAAAAATATCAAATTTACTAACATATCTTTGAATGTAGCGCCTAAAAAAATTCTGGTTGACAAAATCTTTACCAAAAAAAGTAAGGGTAACGCTACTCTGGTAAAAAAGCTATTACGACAAAATTGATTCTTTTCACTATTCAAAAGATGGTCAAAAAACAAGAAGCAAACGGTGATCTTCAACATTCGTACTTGCTTTCAGTTTGCAGTTAGAAACAGCGTAGTTAATTTACTTAACAGGACTACCAATGTGTTTGGAATAAAGAAATAAGAATTTGGTTTATTCATGTGCCAAACAACTGTAAAGTGAAATTATGAAAGTTTTATTATATTGTAAAACTAAGAGAAATACATGGATCAGCCAATTTTTATAAGACATGTTACCGACATTGTTTACAAGTGCAAGGTCGGCGCTGTATTTTTCACCTTCCTCTACCACGACCAAATATCGTCAAATATAAGACATGGAAACATATTTTTTGAAGAAACTTTTAAAGAGAATCCGATATCAGCCAACCACAAACAAACGCTTCAAGACACAAAATTTGCAATGTCACTTCGAGCTTAGAAAAAAAGTATCACGTGTAGGACGTACTTAAAAACGTAATATACGTAACACCTACTGTATATACTAAAAAGTTTATAATGCACAAATGGCATAAATAAACTGCAGTTTGTTTATTCAATGTTTTACGCCAAGCAAAGTAATTTTACTTCACAAACAACTCTAAAACAACTTATACAAGAAGAGTAGACAAATGTAGACTAATCTTACTACATAATTTGTTAAAAAATTTATGCAATAAAGTGAATAACTTTTCGTTAAACAAATTGTTGCTAAATATTTTTTGATCTCGTTTTATCTGAAAAAAGTTTTTGGAAACCAAAAAAGTCAAGTCCTTTTCCATTTTTAATTTGGTAAAAATTAACAAGTCGGTTTTGAATGAAATCAGACGCGGAAAAGGTAAAGCGTCTGGTGCAAAGTGCAAAAGCTAAAAGGCTGTTCGAAATGACAGAGAAAAGCATAAAAAATCAACAAAACTTAAAAAGATTGAAGTTAAAATATTTTAACTCTTTCATAAAGTAGTGGATAAAGCAAGCAGAAAAGGTAGTTTTTTGCTTCGCTTTTAGTCTGAATCCACTTTTTCTGAGCAAATAAATGCAGTTGCGCCAGTGTTTATGTGTTTTTAATTTCAAGTTAATAAATAATTTTATTTTAAGTTTAGAAAATATGATCAAAACTTATGAAAATATAATTAATCTTGCAATTATCTATAACACTGTTTAATACTATATATTTTGGTTTTACAGATTCATCTACAAGCATAATTGTAGACGATGCAACTACCACAACAATCACCGTAAATTGGGTTGTTCAAACATCGGTGTTAATCTCAAGCCTATTAATTTCGGATACTAATAAACTGATCCAAAAATTTGCTACAGCCGAAAACAAAACTACAATTACAGGGCTTCAACCTGGCACCTTGTATAACATTACAGTATTCACATTTACCAGAACAAAGCAAAGTGCACCAGCAACGATCATCCAATCAACGGGTATGATAAGTCTCAGTTTGCAAACAACTCTTGTTTTGTTGCGCAATGGAATGCCGAAGATCTGTTTTTTTGAAAGCTAATACAAAGTATCATTGTTTCAGTTAAACATGGAAGAATATGGCTGCTATTTTTAATATAAAGCTTGCTAATATTTTAGCAACCTATTGCTTTAGCTTGAAGGTTAGATTTTAATGCTTATTACATATTACGACTTTGATATGCAATAACTTAGAGTAAAGTTTAAGTCAAATGTGATTTTTACACTATGAAAAACTTTTCAAAGTATCTACACAACAAAATAAAATTATTCATTTTTAAAAATTTTAACAAACTAAGCAAAAATAGACAAAAATAATTGTTGAAAAGTAATTTTTATCATCGCTTTTATATTTAAAACCATCCAATTCAGATTAGGCACAAAGCAGGACGCTGGAACAGAGATTTTTCTTTTCGTTTCTCTTGTTAGCGTTATTTGAAACTTTCTTCGGTTTACAAAACGTTTTTACTTCATGACGCGTACATTGTATAGCAATCTTTGTCACAGAATTTTTAATAAGTTTACAGTCTCAATTTGTTTCACTTATCTAATTTGAATAGCGTGTCATCTTCTTTTTAAGAGCCTTTATTTTCTGTCAATAAAGTTTTCTATGGTTGTAACGTATCGATCAAGCACGCCGAACGAAATTCGATAAATACAAAATCAAATAATACGCGATGCAAACGAAAAATTATCGTAAATTCGGTTCTTGCTGCAGAAACTTGAAGTTACAAAAAATTCAATCAATCAGTAAGATTTCACATGATTGCATTGTGACATTATAAACTGCTTTATCTCATTTCTAAATTTAGTACAATAATTAATCTAAAAATTCTTCTCCGTTTTAATATCTTCAGTTTTTATTTCGTGGCTTTGGCTGATTTATATACAATGAGTGTTGTTAGACCAGCCATGCTTTATGGAATGGAAACGGTGGCAGTGACTGAACGGCAAATGGGAAAAATGGAAGTTGCAGAGTTGAAAATGGTGAGATGGGCACTGGGAGTGACAAGAAAGGACAAGATAAGAAATGAATATGTGAGAGGGACTGCAAAAATTGCAAAGCTGGGAGAAAAACTTCGGAATGTGAGGCTACGTTGGTATGGACATGTAAAAAGGAGAGAAGAAGACTACGTGGGGAAAAGGATGATGGAGATGGCGGTGCCAGGCAGAAGGAAAAGAGGAAGGCCAAGGAGAAGGTGGATGGATTTGGTGAGAGAAGACATGGAAAGGGTTGGAGCTAGGGAAGGAGATGAAGTAGACCGAGTGAAATGGAGATTACTATCGCGCTGTGGCGACCCGAGTAGGGAGAAGCCGAAAGAAGAAGAAGAAGACTGTGCAAAAGTATTAGAACAAAACTTTTTTTACTTTTATCATACAGTATGTAAGGTATGAAAAATAATCAGTATGATTTATGAAAATTACAAAGTGTATTCAACAAATGTTTTGACATAGATCATTAATGACAACATATATAAATAATAATTTTTTAAAATATTTAGTGTGTCCCCCTTTCGCCTTGATTACAACCTTTCATTTTTAGTAGAGAATTCTAAAAATAAAACTTTGTCCAAATACTTTCGCACAGCACTGTATAGCTACTGTATATAGCGTCGTAAATTTTATTGTTCATTCCAGTTGAGTCATTCTAGTTAAAAAGTGTTTTTTGAATCGTTTATATTACTGTCGCCTTCGTGGTGTTGTTTAAGTGTGTAAGTAGTCAAGGGAGTTAATTCTATAGTGGAAGAGAATTGTTTTTGCCTACGTAGAGAGAACTATTGAATTTAATATTAGCCATAGGGATGCTAAATTATTTTTGTAGTTAGTCAGTACAAAATTGTTCAGTGATTATCTGTAGCTGTTGGCGCTGTGAACTGCTTTGAAGTTTTGTAAAGCTTGAAAATCAAGTTTACTTTTCAAATTGTTTAAATTCTGTTAATTTTGTAACTATATTCTTTATAGTTAAAAATTGTGTTTTCGTTCTATTGGTAGAGAAGGGTTTCATAACGAAGCCATTCGTATTAGCCAGAACTTACTGTTTAAAAAACTTTAGTCTTGCGGCAAACTATTTCTAGAATTCGCATAAATAGAAATAAACACAGCTTTACTTTAGCGCAAGTATTTGGGTTACCTAGTTCAAGTGGTCCTTTCAGATTCTTGAGTACAGTTGAGACAGCCATATACGTGAAAGTAGTTCTCATTTTAAAATTAAAAAGACAAAAAAAATGCTAGAATTCAAAAATATCTTATTGACTTGATTCTCAGTTTTAGGCGATGTTCTTGGACCCCAAAAAATGAGGTCGGTGTTCTATTTTTTCTTTTTGTCTAATTACTCTCCATGCGATTTATGAGTAAATATGCAGTTGAGCACATTTTTTGTTTGTACAGTAGGGTTATAGTGATTAAAGTAACTGAATGATGTGATTTTTTGGTAGAACGCTTAAAGCCATTTTCTAAATGACTAACATCTGCAGCGGCGGCTAGCAAGTGAAAAGTGAAGAGATGGTGCAATCAGAGGCACCGGAAAATTTTTTGGCATTTAAAATTTTAAAACAAGCAATGTTTTGGTCGAAAAAACACTATTAGTAAACGCAATTTTTAAGCCTTGGTAAAGTGGAAAAAAAAATTATTTAAAAATTTAGTGAAGATAAAAAATAATAAATAAAGGTCTTCATTGTGCGGTCTTGGCGTTTCATTTACTTACCCTGCAAATATTTTTGATTTACTAAAAACGGTGAAAAGTCTTTTTTACAAATGAAGGCCTTTTTTATTTTTGAGCCTTCATTTTGCAGTATAAAGATTTACACCTTCAGTTCAACCTCAAGTCAAGACATTTTCGGTCATCACCAAATTTTCTCCAATTTGCTGAAGTAAATGTTTGTTGAGAGTGCGTTTTTAACAAAAAAGTATCTTTTTTTTAAATTGTGTCCCTCTCGCTAAATTACTCTTAAATCAAGTGGCTCGTTTCAAAAAAAATTAGGTGACCCCTTGTTTAAATTGATATTTATAAACTCTGTTGGATTAGAACTTGATCAAGATTATATAATAGTAGAGACAAATCCAACACAATGCTTCTATCTTGCGGATTTTAAAAGTAATTACCCCATGGGCCCCACTTTCGCTCACTTAAATCTACCATCTGTAAAATACAAATTGTGTTAATTTGTAGAATATAAAAATTTATTATAACTAAGTATTTTAACTAAAAATATTTATGCCAAAGAAAGCCCAGCGTTGTACTTGTTTCATCTATGATTTGATCGAGTTAGCTATATTTTTTGCAGCTCGTCGTCGTCGTTTGAAGGGCATCCACTACAGGTCAGACACAAACAGGACTGGGGCCGAGGGTTTATCCTTTTACTACCCCAGACTGGAGTGGGATGCAGGCATCTAGTAACTATGCGCAAGGCGTCGTTCAAGACACTGTCGATGAGGCGAGTGTGAGCACTGCGACACCAGACTGGCGCACAGTACTCAGCTGTTGAGTAGACTAGAGATAAGGTAGCTATGCGTAGTGTTTTAGCACCAGCACCCCATCCCGAGCCCACGAGTCGCCTCAGCAGTGTGACGCGCAAGGATAGTTTCTTGCGCAATGCCACTAGATGGTGACGAAACGTGAGCGATCTGTCCAGTTTTACCCCAAGGTAAGTAGGGGTTGGACAAAACGGTAAAAGTCTACCGTTATTGTAGACCTTTAGCTCACGTTTGGCCTCTCGGTTATTTAAGTGAAAGGCTGCCGTCACCATCTTAGTGTGACTGAGCTTCAACCTCCAAGTCTGGAGATACGCTGAAAGTGTGGACATGTCTTGGCTTAAGGTCCCCTCCAAGTTCTTCCAGTTTCCAGAAGAATGCAACAATGCTAAGTCATCATAAGCAAACTTTTTGGAAATCATGGAAGGAAGATCGTATGTACAGATATTAAATAGGAGGGGAGCCAAGACCAATCCCTGAGAAACGCCGTTTTTAATACGGCGTAGCCTACTTTGCTTGCTGTCACCGGTAGTAAGGGTAAAACTTTGATTTCGGACAAGCTCCATGATCATTTTGACGATGTGCTTATCCGGAAGTAGTCTCAGCAGCTTACAGGTAAGACCACGGTGCCAGACAGTGTCATAAGCAGCTGTCAGATCGATAAATACGGCACCGGCCTTCTTTTTATCCTCAAAAAAATCCTCGATGTTCTGGGTTAATAGAACAACTTGATCTATGGTTGACTTCCCGCGTCGGAACCCGGCCTGCTCTTTAGGGAGCAGTGGATCGATTAACGGTTCAACGTGGGCGTAGATAAGCCTCTCGAGGATCTTGTAGGGGACACAGAGCAGAGATATCGGTCGATAACTCTTTGGGTCCCCCACGGGCTTTGCTGGTTTTGGGATTGCGACCAAAAGTGCTCTTCTCCAGATCTTGGGAATTTTGAGTCGGCGCAAACAGGAAGAGAGGAAGTCACGTAACTAGGACTTCAAAGCAGCTCTAGCATGGAGTATAAGCTCTGGGAAGATGGAATCAGGTCCTGGAGCTTTACCTGGTTTTAAATGTTGGAGGGCAGCAGCAAATTTTCTCTGTGAAAAATTGTCAGAGATGTTTACTGCGTCTGGTGTTGTAGCCCTCCAAACGTCAGACACTTCTTGAAGGACAAATCAAGATGAATTGCGGTCAACAGCCTCGTATTTCCCATTTCGAACCAGCTGAGATGCAATAGCATCGGCTGAAACAGGACAGTGACGAGGAGAGTGTCGTGACCTACCAGTAAGATTGTTCAAAATACTTCACGCTTTTTGACTAGAGTGTGAGAAGTCAATGCTCCGAACTGCTTCGGACCATCGATTCCTGCGCTTTCTGTCAAGCTTGGCAAGCAAAGCTGTAGCAGCCAAACTTGAGTCGTCTTCCTGATGAGACTGCAGAAAGGTTTTATAGAGGGATTCGCACTCTGCATCCCAACACGGAATATAGTTATTTCGATACCCGCGTGGGATAGTCTTTTTGGCTGCTTTCTTAATGGTGTTACAGAAGTCCTGGTAAACCGCATCCACATCAAGTGAATCAGGCGGCAACAAAGTCTTTGCGAATTTATTCGTCAAAGCAATGTAGTGACTACATTTGGCCTTGCGGAAGTTCCATCGCTTAACAGGCATGCTTGGCACTGCCATAGCAAACCTTGGTGGTGTAATAAGCGAAGGTCGATGTTGTGACCTGGGGAACTTGTCAAGGACACATCTATCCGATAAGCGACTGTTTGGACCTACGCTAGCGAAAGCTAGATCTGGATTGGTGCCAGTGTTCCAGCGGCCGGAATAAAAACTGACAGCGTCCTTGGCATTATATAGAAGGGCAAGACAATTAATACTTACCCATCCAGCCAAGCACTCACCATCCGGACTGTTGTCATTGTAACCCCAGTCAGCATGACGACAGTTAAAATCGCCAGCGTAAAGATAGGGGTGAGGAAACACTGGGAGATCCAGGATTCGCAATCGCGTTGGCAGTGGTTTGTAGACGTTGACTATTTTATAACCATCAACGTCCACACACAGCCACTCGATCTCCGATGTCGGTGGAGATTGGTCCAAAAGCGTGGATCTCAGTCGCTCGTGAACAAACGTGGCAAGGCCATGCTTCCTGCTTAAAGAAGACCCAGCTAGTTGGTAATAAAGGTTTCTCTACATCAGTGCTGTGGGTCTCCTGCAGTAGGATGACGAGTGCCTAAGACTGCATAGCGAGATGATGAAGAACGTTCATCTTGCTTGCAGTGAGGCCTTCGATGTTCAGCTGAAGAATAGTGGGTCTTCGGAACTTGTTGGCAATGTGCCCTGAAAAGAGCAGTTTTATCCTAGCATTGCCCCGTCCTGAAAAGGACGTTTGCCGATTAGCAGACCCACACTGAACATCGGAATGGATGGATACCTTTCCGTTTTGGTAGGTTCGGTTTCGGTCTGTCATCTTTGAAATAAATGAACAGACTTACTCACGGCCCAGGCTGGGAGAAAGCACCTACCATCTGGGCCTTTTTTGCAGCTAAAACTTACATAAAATGTTCCATATAAAGCATCAGTGGAAAGTGTCATTTTGCATAAAATTTTGAGCTGAGTTTAAAAGAGCTCAAGAAGTTGCCAATTTAAAATTAAAAAAAAATTTTTTAAAAAACCAACAAAACTTAATTTTAATAAATTTTTTTTTAATTATTAAATTATTAATTTTTTAGACGTCGCAGACAATATTTAAGAGTGTTGCACAGGTAATTGGGGGTCCTGCAGCTCTGCAGCTTCTATAGACAAGCCACCACTAGACATTTGGAGAGCTGCAAAATATCATTAAGTTCTTTTTTGAGGTTTCTTCGCATATGAAGATTTTTAAAAATTACTTGAGATTTAAAAAAATTATTCAATTAAAACTTTGGTGAAGGTGAGTTTTCTTTTCTGAAGATGCAGAATTGTTATAATTGCTGAACATGCTCCCTGTGCTCTATTACGATTTTTAACCAACAAAAACAAAAATCTTCTTCAAAAACTAAATTTGTAATTTCCTTTGCTGACTGATTCGTAATTTTATTTGTAATAAAAAGCTTTTAGCATGTCAAAAATTATGACTAACAAACACATATGACATTAATCTTAAACAAAATATATCACTAATTTTAGCCGGAGAGAATTGAAGACCTTTTGTTCTTTAGATAGAATTTCCAAAAACATTAATTTTTAGGATTATTTTTCCAATTTAGTAGACTCGTAATAATAAGTTTAAAAAAGAATTTAAGGTTTGAGTTTTTCAACATCAAATCACAATTTAGATTAATTTGGTATTTTGTGACGTTAGATAAAATTAATAATATATTTTAATTATTATGTGCTTAAATTTTATCATTTTAAATGTTTTCTTTCAGATCTCGAAAATCCGAAAAATTTTCATGCAAAAACAATTAATGACAATAGCTTCTTACTGGTCTGGAATAAGTCAAAAGGAGCTGACGGTTACAGGCTTCGATATTACGAAAACAACCTCGAAACAGAAACAGATGTCCTACCAAATATTACTATTTATGGAGATAGTTACAATTTGACTTCTCTTCAGCCAAGCACCAATTATACCATAACTTTGGTAGCCTTCAATTCGTATGGAAAATCAGCTACATCCTTTAATTCATCAAGAACAAGTAAAACAGTCAAAACTTGAGTTATATGGTACTTAACAAACTTGTAAATTATTGAATTGATTTAAGTTAGTTCAAGTTTGTGGCGTGATTGTTGGTCATAAAATGTGTAAAAAAAATCAGTTTTGACACTTTTTAAACAAGCAAGCTGCATCCTATTATGTAACTTTTCTAATTAAAATTTTAAAATAATTGCCTAAGCAACTAAAAAAATCTGAACCGCAATTGACTAGTAGCTTAAAAAAACTACAACATTCCCCATTTCTTTAAAAGAAATAAAATTAAATTTTACGAGCAAAAACAGCTCATGTATTAGAAATGTTTCAAAATCGTTTCATATTTTGAACAAAAGTAAGAGATTGAACTCGGCTTTGAATTTGTGAAAAAAATATTGAATTTTAGAATATACTGTAGTTCAATACAATGTTTTCAAAAATAACTGCAACTGCATATTTGAATATAAAGATTACTACAACCAGAGTTATATAGTTATTTCAACAGCTTCATAGTTGGATTTTACTCAGGACCGATTCCTCCTCGCAATGTTAAATTTACGACCAGTATGGAGGGCATAAATGTTACATTTGACCCGCCTCCAAACGGAACACTTTTAGTTATTTCTGGAAAAACAACTGATGATGCTTTTTCAACAAAGCTTTCAAGTGGCAGAGATTTTCTGTTTAGCAAGATCATTTATGGAAAACCTTACGATTTTCTTCTGTATACAATTGATCAGCTCAAAACTGAAAGCATACCTGTAATGTTTAAAAACATTTCAGGTAATTAAATTATTTGAGTTTGCCTATCCATGTCTTGTTTAACGTGAAATAATGCGTAATATAGTATTGCTCTCCATAAATTTAAGATAATTACTGTACTTTGACACTAGAGGCGGGCGGCCAGCAGGGTTTTTATATTTTTCTAAATACGTTTAAAGTATCACTTTTAAAACTTTATGGTAAATAACAAGCAATAAGCAAGTTTAAAACGCTTCATATCGAATTTTATTATTTTAATATTAGCAGCTAAGAACCAAATTTATAATACGAAGGAAGAATTTGTCTATTTTTTAAAATGATAAAAAGACCTTATTCGGCCTCCAAAAAACAATATATTTTTAAAAATGACTCTTGTGTTAAAAAAGTTGCTTACTTTTGCTCTAGACCAGGGGTTCTTAAACTTTTTTTATCGCTATGTTTATATAATTATAAAAATATGTTTTTGGTTTTCACGTACCCTTTTTTTTTGGTCCCAGTGGCCTTATTCTAAAAATATTTTTAAACCGTAAAAATCTGCGGGAAACGATATAACACTTTGAATCCAAGACAGTTGCTAGATTTTCTAGGTATGCAAGCAAACTTCAAATTTGTTTTAATTTATATAATTTCTTTTTTAAACCATTGCATTTTAAAATCTAATTTAATATTTTCTAACATTTTTATTCGGCCTTCAAAATGTCTCCACGGACACCCAAGAGATTCGCGGAGCCCAGTTAAAGAACCCCTGCTCTAGACAATTGCTTAATTTTTAATTTAATTAAAATTTTTAACCGGTTTTACGTCTGACGATTTCGAAAAATTTTTTTTCAAACCAAAACAGTATGTGCTTAATATATTGCAATTTAATAGTCAACCTAATTTTCTTTGTCTAGATTTTATTCTAATTTAAGAAACAAGATAAAATATTCGAAAAACATATTGGGCAATAGTTTCTAAATTCCTATGTGATTATTGAACTAAAAGAATAGGTTTGACTTCTAATTTTAACTTATTACATTTAAAGTTGTTTGATTTTCTCTTTTGTGATAACATTTTATAACAACCAAAAAAATCATTTTAATTAGGTTTGCAGACTGGTACTAGAAAAACCTAAATAAAATTAGAAAGCAAAGTATAACTTATCAGTTTTTTTTAAATTCTGAGTAAGATTTTTCTTGTATCTAAAAGTTATTTTGCACTTCACAAAAGTCTTCTATTTTTTCAATGCAACTATCATAGTTTCCATAAACACTATAAATTAGTTTAATTATTTTATTTATTTATTTTAATAGCTCCTTTACAAACCCTTTCTTTTCAAGTTGACTTAAAATCAACAGTAGGCGCTACGGTAGATCCCCAAAATTTGTCACAACGCGACAAAAGTTTTGAAAAAATACGAGATGAACTGCAAAAAGCTACAAACGTTGATTATCTCAATACTAATGTAATTCTAAGATCTGTTTTTGAAGAACAAAACACACTCAAAGTCTTGTAAGTTTTTTGATTTTTTTTAATAAATTTTCGAAAATTTGATTTATGTATTGTTTTTTAAAAATTTACGTATAAGATGAAACATAGCAACCGTACTCTCATAAACTAAACCCATAACCAAATCTTTCATCGCAGTCTTACCATGCTTGGAAGCATGTGACAAGTCGGTAGTGTCACACTGTAGCAATGACGCAGCGTTGATAAATTCTTCAAAAATAAGTCAAAATAATAATCAACCAATACCTTCATCAATGGGAGCAAGAATGTTAACTCTCATTAGAATTTTGGAGTAGTCACGTTTATAGACTAAAAGTGCAATATTAAATTGAATCCTCACAAGATCTTAAATGGTGACTAAAAATATGTTGGAGTTGTCAAAAGAAGTTTCATCTGTTATTTTAACGTGTAGGACAACTAATAAAAATTATGCAGTAAATTTTAGTTTATTAGTTTTTTGTTTTATGGAAAATATGTTTAAAAAATTTTTTTCATACAGTTGTAAGTGTTTTTGAATAAAAAAATATAAATAAAAAAATTTAAAATTTACCTAACTTTTAAATCAGAAACGATATTTAGATTTAATCTTTCTTCTTCCACGTATGCAAACATTATGGTTTATAACGAAACATTTAGAGAATTTGCTGATCCGAATTTTTTTTCCATTTCTTCTCTTACAACAGGTAAATTACAAAGTTCGACAAACTAGTTAAAAAACATTTAAAGATTTAAACTATTTTTTGTTAAACAAGCTTATTCACAAAATACTATATACAGGTTTGATAAAATTTTTATGTTTGTTTCTCTTTTGGATTATAGAAACTATATGCACTTATTGTTCAATAGATATTAGTATTTGCTCCGAGCATCCGTGTCCTCTTAATTCTATTTGTAATGGAGAATCAGAGAGAGAACTTTGTACTTGTGACACAGGATATCATTCTGCACAAGGTATTGCTTGTTAAATCTCATGAAATTCAGTTTCTATGGGTTTAAGTTAAATTTTAACTTGTAAATTAAAACACATATTATAATAGCTCAGCTTCACAAAATAATGTTTTGAAAAAAGTCAAATTTAAAGAGAGCGACGGGCAATTGGTCTGTGTTGATGTCGACGAATGTTTATCAAATCAAGAAAACGATTGTGCGAAGAATTCATCAGTTTGCATTAACACCGATGGCAGTTACAAGTAATAATCATTGGTTAATTAATATTTTTCTTTTTAACACCAATGTTTGTAAATTATGTATCGTTCAGAATCCTTATTTACTTTTTAATCTCAAATTTGCAAGAATGATAACACATTTCAGGAGTTCTAATTATGACTTTTTAAAACTGTACTTTTCAAATTTTTTCACCTTTTGTGTGCTGGTCCAGTTCATAAAAAATTTTGCTATTGCATATCTTTTTTCTCAAGTCGAAAACGTAATTTCTTAATAAAAATAAATTGAAGCGCAGCACTGCATTTCCCAGTATCTTAAATTAGTTAATTTAATACGCAGCAACATCAACATTTACGACTAGCTTTGAAATTTTTTTCGTGTCGAAAATCACAGTAATTGAAAGTAAACATCAATCAACAGGAAAGTTAACAAGCGTGACGTGCATTCGCAATAAGCCGGGTAATAACCTTTAATTTTATTTTCATGAAACTGTTGAAAAGATCGTAGTTTTTAATTTCTTCCTAAAAAAAGCATCAACGTCGCCTGTATTTTCGTCAAGATGATCAGTTTTTTCGGTTTGCAATGGTTGCCTCGTATTCAAGCGAAATTAGATCGGAAATCCACCACCGTTTGTAAGGATAAAAAAGGGTCTTGATTGCTCTATTAATGCTTTTCACGTCCACGGCTGATGAGCTTTTTTGAGTCGAGGTTAAACCGCAGATTTCACTCCTGGTGCTACCCTTTCGTCAATTTTGTCAAGTTTCAGTTTTGCATCCACACTTTCCTTGGATCTCAAAGTTTCGGATTTTTTTCAAGAGTTTCCATATCTAAATCGTTCGTTGGACGGCATCACTTATGGTTTTAACTTTGAAAATATCTGATCGCCTTCAAGCTTCCGACTAAGTTGAACAATGAATATGATGCAATTATTTACGAATTTTATTTTAAAAAAATTACAACGCATTTTTTTCTCATTTCAAATTCGTAAAAAAGTCAATCAAAATCCTTACAACATTCAATTACTAATTCATAAAATCGTCAATAGATGTTTGTGTTCTCCGGGATACACAGGGAACGGATTTATCTGCAACAATATCAATGAATGCTCTGATGAAGGCACTTGTGGGCCACATTCAATTTGCAAAGATACTTTGGGGAGTTTTCATTGTTCTTGTCAAAAAGGATTCACGGGAAACTTTTCAGAAGGCTGTGCAGGAAGCTGCAAAGACATAGATGAATGCCGATTGCATAATTCGATTTGTGGTCCACAAGCTGAATGTAGGAACACCATCGGAAGTTTTGAATGTAATTGTCGCTATGGTTACATAGAAAATGACATGTCGTGCGAACGTAAGTCCTGACTCACCGATTAAACAAATTTTGAGCTCAGTAACTTTGTTTTCCTATCAAAACTATTAAGACCACGCAATTTTCACACAATTTTTTAAAAAAACGCATTACTTCTGGAAAATTAAAAATAGAAATTTATATGTTTTAAAGTTTCGGCAAAGAGGTTGTTTTTTTCAAAATTTCAATTGTTATATGTTTTAATTGTTTAAATTTTTTCAAATTGCATTTTTTTTGTCGGATACCCTATTTTTATAAATGTTGGCACTAACTTTTAAAAATGAGACAAGAAAATTTTTCGAGTGTGTTTCATTTATTATTTTCTTCTAAGATATTCAATTTAAAGGTAAGAAATTTAATTTTTTTGTAACTTAATTTTAAATTTATTTTGCAAAAAAATTTTTTTATCGAATCTCATATAAAATGAAAAATATAATTAAGGCTTTAACATTAAAACCAAGTGTTTACAATAAAGTTAAGAGATCAAAATAATGCAACAAATATTCTTGAATTTATCACATCCTGCTCAAATCCTAATTTTTAGTTATATTGGCTTTATATTGTTGCAATTTTTTTTCAATTGTATTTTTAAAAGATAATAATGTGCAGAAATGTACTTTTTAGGGATTAATTGTGAAAACAGTAATCAATGCGGTCCAAATGCTTTTTGCATGGATGTGAATGGGAATAAAGAGTGTATATGTTATTCGGGATTCGCGGGCGATGGATTCCAAGGGTGTACTGATATTAACGAGTGTTTGTTGAAACCCGACGTTTGTCGCAATGCAGTTTGTGTCAACAAATTTGGTTCTTTTTCATGCCAATGTCATCCCGGAACTAAAATTATCAATGGAGTTTGCGTTCGTAAGTTGTAAAATGATTTTAATTTCCGGTTGGTTGCTTGGAAAATACTTTGTCTTATTGTTTCCTGTGTGTTGACATAGTGTAAATATATTTTGCATTTTTTTATAAATCTGAAAAGATTTGGGTTGACAATTATAGAAACTTTAATAAGGAACAAACCGCTAACGTCAAAGAATTCACTCATGTATGAATAATTTTACTTATTTTAAACAAGAGGCTATGCAATTTTTTAGTAGTTTTTTGTTTTATTGTTTTGGTAGCTTAAAAATCAACTTTTTGCTTTCTCCTAAAACTCCAATGTTCTTCCGTTCTTCCGTTCTGAAAAAGTCTTACATTAAAACAGTAGAAAAACCTAAACCTTTTTCATTGAAGCTTCCTATAACTATCAGGAATTTACTTATTAAGCCTGAGTAATGCTTTTAAGTCAGCTTTCGTTCCGTGTTTAAGTTTCTTTTGTTGCATTAATTAAACAATATTCAAAACAATTACTCAATAAAAGTCAAATTAAATATTTAATTCAAAGATTTAAAGAGTTAAGCCAAAACAAGATACAAGTTAAAATATCGTAGCTTTTAAAGAGCTGACACAAAAGTAACTTGTGTTGTTTTCAGCACAATGTGAAACGTCTTTCTGCGCGGAAGGATCAACTTGCGTAGAAACGCAGCGAGTCGGAAATCCTACTTGCAAGTCAGTTTTCAAATATAAAATAGCCAAGTGTATATCGTCAATTATAGTAACTGGCCGTATATTTAGTAGGCCATAGGTTAATTCAACAAGTTTCTATGTTTGATTGAAATGTAAATTCTTAAAAAACCATAAGGCCTAAATTAATTTTTGATAAGTTTAAAATAAAACCACTTTCAACAAAAAAAAAAAAAAATTGAAGTTACAGTATATTGTCGATAAATTTAGTAATCAAAAGCTTTTTAGTTTGAAGCTGGTAATATAATTTAGATTAAAATGTTACAAAATGTAAGCTAATGATGTAAATTTCACTAACTAAAAAGCAAACAATATACTGTACATACGTTAGCGGTTTTAATGTATTTGCTAACATTATCAACGATTTAATGCAGATTTTACTAGAAAACGTATATTTTATATTTTTTAACAAGCAATTATAGGCTATTTTAGAAATGGGAAATTTTTTTGTCATTAGAGGCAATATTTTAAAATTTAAAAAAAGGAGGGCGAATAAGTTGAAAAAATTTAGATAATTGTGTAATCACTTTAAATCCGTCTCGTTTTTTTGATTTTTGACGCCAAAAGGAAGCGATGTTTGAAAAAACGTCTTTACTTTAAATTTCTGCGGATTTTCTTGAGTTTCATCTCTAAATTATAGTAATCTTTAAAAAAACGATTTTTTTTATCAGCAGTACTCATTCTCACATGATTTTATTGTCATGGAGGCCGCAAATTTCCCACCTCCGAGTTAGTTGCCACTTTCGTATTGACGTTAGTTTTTAAAGAAATTAGCTTCTAAAACGTCAGACATGCTACCTCTAGCGGGCCAGACATTTTAGAATTAAATGGCAATTAAGCAAAATCTAAAAGAAGCTAAATAGCAAATTTTTAATTTCCAAAACACTTTTAACTGAATTTTTTTGGCTTGCAATAATTTATGGGAAAGCTGATAACCTGGGTTAGAACTGAAAACTTTTATAAAAAGTTTTAGTAATCGTACGTGCAACTTTCTGTTTATTGAAAAACTAATTCTTAATTGTAAATTACAGAGCTAGGATTTTTAACTTGGGATTCATAAACTTTTTATGGAACCATGAACATCTGTAATTTCATTGAATTTGCAAAAAGTTGTCGTCGTCATCGTCGTCGTTTGAAGGGCATCCACTACAGGTCAGACACAAACAGGACTGGGGCCGAGGGTTTATCCTTTTACTACCCCAGACTGTTGCACTGCCTGAATCAGATGCTGTCAGTGATGTTATTAAGCCAGCATCGAGTTTCGTCATCCAAAACCGTCAGACCTCGTGCTCCATGTGGTGCCCGATGTATAGGGCACGCTGTTAGTACATGGTCTGCGGTTTGCTCAGAGGCGCCACACTCGCAATTCGGTGAAGGAGCGAGACCCCATTTGTGCATGGACGAATGGAATCGCCCAACACCAGTCCGCAGGCGGTTGATCTTAACCCAAGCTGCTCGGGGTAAGCCCATCCCAACAGCCCTGGCACCGGTCCGGGGCACATAAGCACGGAGCCTGGAAGCATTTTCGCAGTACTGCGTTTTCCATTTGTGATTTGTCCATTCAGAAGCGCGGATGCCAAGTATGGCAAGGTTGTCCAAAAAATTCCGCGCACCTGGCACAAACGGGCGTCTGGATCTTAATCTCACTTGGCGAGTATCTGAGGACCCACTTAAGAGACCATACAAGATATGATCGGGGTTCATAGATCCACGGTAAGCCAAAGAGAGTGTTGCTACCATTCGGCAAAGCTCAGCTGGCTGGATACGTAAGAATACAGGTAGGTGGTCCGTTGGAGTGGGACGCAGGCATCCAGTAACTATGCGCAAGGCGTCGTTCAAGACACTGTCGATGAGGCGAGTGTGAGCACTGCGACACCAGACTGGCGCACAGTACTCAGCTGTTGAGTAGACTAGAGACAAGGTAGCTATGCGTAGTGTTTTAGCACCAGCACCCCATCCCGAGCCAACGAGTCGCCTCAGCAGTGTGACGCGCGAGGATAGTTTCTTGCGCAATGCCACTAAATGATGACGAAATGTGAGCGATCTGTTCAGTTTTACCCCAAGGTAAGTAGGGGTTGGACAGAACGGTAAACGTCTACCGTTGTTGTAGACCTTTAGCTCACATTTGGC
The DNA here is from genome assembly GCA_963680785.1 of Diplosoma virens. Classification (NCBI taxonomy): domain Eukaryota; kingdom Metazoa; phylum Chordata; class Ascidiacea; order Aplousobranchia; family Didemnidae; genus Diplosoma; species Diplosoma virens. The sequence goes on along the minus strand of OY796882.1, from coordinate 43,714,578 downwards.
CTCTCGGTTATTTAAGGGAAAGGCTGCCGTCACCGTCTTAGTGTGACTGAGCTTCAACCTCCAAGTCTGGAGATACGCTGAAAGTGTGGACATGTCTTGGCTTAAAGTCCCCTCCAAGTCCTTCCAGTTTCCAGAAGAATGCAACAATGCTAAGTCATCAGCATAAGCAAACTTTCTGGAAATCATGAAAAGGCAGATCGTATGTATAGATGTTAAATAGGAGGGGAGCCAAGACCAATCCCTGAGGAACGCCGTTTTTGAGACGGCGTAGCCTGCTTTGCTTGCTGTCACCGGTAGTAAGGGTGAAACTTTGATTTCGGACAAGCTCCATAATCATTGCGAAAAGTGAAACTACTTTAGTTAAATTACTTTGCTTAGCTTTTAATAAAACTTTCAAATGCTTATAGTAGGAGTGGGCAAACTTTCTAGTTTGAAAACCGGATTCAGAAGTTGATTCTGATTGCGGGACGCACTAATTTTTGCAACGTGAACCCGTGCCTCAGACTAGTACAAAGACCAAAAAAAAAGAAAGATCATCACTTTGGTTTGTACCACCATTCTTAGAGGTGAAGATAAAAAAAGGTTTTCCCTGTGTTTTGATTGATTTGTTTCGACCATAACCGTTTAAGGTGAGATCTTTTTTAAGAGATCACTATTTTTTACGTCGAAAATCGAGAAATTCGAGATAGATTGAAAGTGAAGACCTTTTTTTTGGTTATGACTCTAAATTTGAGACAAAATTTTTTCTCGTTTTTGTAAAGTCCTAAAAGATCAGGATTTGGTCAAATGTTATAAAATTTGGTCAAAACTGTATTGTTCTCGTAACATCTTTTTGGCTGGTACACCCATGGTTTCACCATTTATGGAGGTAAATACCAAAAAATGTCTTTATTTTATCTTTTTACATCGTTCATATTGAATGCTTGGCGGGCCGTGGTTTTCCCACCACTATTTTATACTTTAGGCTACACATTATTATTGTCTTGGTTGTAATTCAGAATTAATAAAATAATAAATGAAAATCATTTTTTAGATCTTGTAATTAGGGTTATGTAATGACAATAGGTTTACGATTTTGGATTTGCGAGATCATGAATCTTAGTAAAAATGTTTAAAAAATCGTATAGTAATCAAATCACAAATATCAATGTTATCTCTTTGACATTTTTTTTAAATAAAAAGTATGACAGATAGGCGTTAATGCAAATATTACGCTTATTTGTTTCAACGCAATCGCGTTTACTTTTCACTGATATATTTTTAACTAAAGTCGAAAGTAATTGGCACTTTTCCACAAGAACAAGTGAAAATTCCATAGATATAAAAGTGATATGGAACAATAATCGTATAAGTTTTTGTTGAGTTAGAATTTAAAAGGTAAAACAATTTTGGTTTTTAAACCCGAAAAATGCGCTGTAAACTTTTAAAAGTACAAGGTCTTCTCCAAAAACTGGTCCAAAAATAAGACCATCTAACTACTCGTCTGTTTTAATTGCCAAGGTTTCCAGCAATTTTTAAAAAAAATTTTGTCAGGTTTCTGACCTGTCAATCGAAAAGCACACCATAAAAAAGCGTAAAAACTCGCAAGTTTACTATAACAAGAAAGCTATTGTTAAATAGTACAAATCACAATTGGGAGCAATTAAAGATTTATTCGATGTTGTTGTTTTTAATTTTTGTAAAATTGAATTCTCATTAATACATTTGCATTGAAGAATTTTGACAAAAATATGTAAAGATTTTCACTCCAGAATCTTATCAAATAAAGAAGTTAAACTACAATTGATTTGTCATTTTTATCAGTTGATTGAAATAGCTAAAATTTCATGTTTGAAGAAACAATTAGGTCTACTTTATTCAATATAACTAATTAATGAATCACAAAAGTGAAATATTTAATATTTCAGCTTATTAACAAAGAGCTTTTTAAAGATAATAGTTTTCTGGTAAATTCTTATTTGATAAGTACACTTTTATTTTTTTAGCTGCTCCCCAGGACAAGTCGGGCCGCGATGCACAGAACAAGGTTAGTTTTTGGTGTACTTGAAAGTATTAATAGTTGCTTTACTTTTTTTATTTTGTAAAAAAATGCCAAATTTCTATCACAATATAATAGTTTTAAGTAAGTCAAATTTCTGTTGTTCATAAAAAGACAATTAAACTTTAATCTTACTATTTGTTTAACTATTAAAAGCGACAAGGTTAAATCGAATGCCTGGGTTCTAGAGCCGCACAGAATTGGTACCGTGATTGCGGAAAGTTGTCTACCATAGTCATCATCATCATTTATTTTTACGATAGTAAAAATTCTTTTACTATCTATTGTAGGAATATTGTAGAAATACTATCGTAGAAACTATCGTAAAAATTATTAATTGATAAAATCATTGCCAATTTTAAGTCAGGCTTAATTGGTACTGGAATCAAATCCCGCTTTGGCAAAACCAGAAATGGTGATAATATTGTTAATTTTTTAAAAGATTTTTTTACTATCGTAGACAAAAAAAATCTTTTAAAAAATTAACAATATTATCACCATTTCTGGTTTTGCCAAAGCGGGATTTGATTCCAGGACCGATTAAGCCCAACTTAAAGTTGGTAATGATTTTATCGATTAATATAAAGTTAAACCCTACCACATAGAAAAGTATTTTTTGTCAAACAAGTGACTTCTTAAAACTGGAAAACACCAATATTCATGTTGACGAATTACGTGAATAACGTTTACAAGAAAAGTATTTTATTTGCAGCCCATAATCTAAACGTTTTTTTCTCCATATTCTCTTTTTTTGTAACAAATTCAACAATTCAAAATATTACTTTATTCAAATTATTAGCTATTGCTTTTGTTAAAGGCGGATGATTATTTTTGTTTTTGGTGATTAATTGAAAGCGAATAAGCGAGTAAGTGAAAATGTTTCGAAGCAAAAAACTTTTTTCATTCTTTAACAAATAGTCAAATAATGGAATTATTATATATTTTAAAAATTTTTATTGAAATATAAAAGTGCTTAAAATTTTTTTATGACTGTTACGCCCCTTGTAAGCTAAAGTCAGCAAGTTTATTTTCGCGGAAAAAGGCGAATGGCCGACTCGTTAAAAGGCGCTTAGCGATAAAAGTAAATAGTGTAATTCGTAAGACAAACACTGATTTACTTGCTAAACGGTTGCTTGACTAGAAAAATTGAGAAGAAAGCAGGTACAGTATGTTCACAATTTTTCGAAGCTGTTTCTAAAAGTTTGATTTATTATAATTAATTGCCAGCTACTAAAAAAATACAGATGCGTTAAGAAATTCCATGTTACACGATTCTCAACTTTAACATTCATTTTTGTCTCAGCCAACGTCGAGTCTATCTTTAAATTTTTTTTTGAATTTTTGGACGTCTCTAACTCCGATCCTTTGCCCAGTCTCAAAATATCATTCTACTCTCTCTTTGCATCTATCTATATCCATTCCAGGAGGTGCAGCCAACGTTCACGGCGGGTGACGTTGGCGGACGAACAATGCAAATAAAAATAAATAAAGAAATTCGATAAGCAGAAAATTAGAATAAGACACAAAGCAATTCACTAAATACAAAGAACGATTCTTAGCATAATTATCGCATACAATTTAACCTTAATCTTGTAATGCTTACAATATTATGAAAAACGGCCATGATCGGACAACGACTAAAACGTGAAATCAAGTCAAACCAAATTGGCGCATCATAAACCGGAAAATGAGGTTACTGCCGACGTCGCAAAATTTAATAGGCCTCTAACACTGCACCAATAGACATTAAATATGCACAAAACGTAACTAAGGTTATTTTTTGTGACAGTGATATTTATTTTTTTAGTCGCAATACTGAGAACTGACATGATTTAGCAAAGACATTATTTTTGTTTCTGCATGTAAATGTTATTAATTCTGTTTATAAAGATGTTGATTGCTTTTTTTGGTATTTTTAAGCTTATTTACGTATTTACAGAAACTGACTACAATTTCGCTATTGTAGCAGGAGTGTTTGGAGGATTAATTTTACTTGTATTAATAACCTTTGTTGTGCTGTGGTTTCAACGAAAAAATTCCAATTAAGTACCAGTTCATGCCTGAAGTAGAGTTAAGTAAGTCAAATTTTTCAAAACTTTTGCCTTAGAGATTAAGATTTTTAACCAAAGAATCTCATGTAATAGCGAAATAAATAAAAACAAAAGGAGCAATCATGGTAACTTAGATTTTTTTATTCTATAAAATAAACGAACAAAATAAAACTATCACAAGAAATTAGCTTTTAATAACATCGGTTGTTACTGAGATAAAGCATTTTTATGATCATAATATGCAACAGCTGCCTCAAATTTTTATTATTTGATAAAAAATAACCCTGTTTTGTTTATTTAAGATTATTACTTTTTATACAACAGTATTTGTTAGTTTTCCCTCAAATATTGCAAATTGGGTCAACTAGCCGCAGCCGACTGGTTAATTAGGCTGTGGCCTGTTGTGCTAGAGCTTAAATATTAATTTCCGCTGTGGGAAAACTCCATGGAGTCAAAAAAAATTTACGGTTATCGTATTTATGTTTCCAAGAACTTGCAAGAAAACTTTAATTGCCATTTTGTACGAGAACCAGTATTTTTTTATAAGACGGATTTGTTTAATTCAGCTAAACAGGCAACAGGTAACCTGTAGTCGTGCACATACGTCACACTCTTAACTCATTTCATTATCGAAGAATTAGAAGAAATAAAATTGGAGGAGTTGTGTCAACTTTTCAAATTAAATGAGAAAAACAAAAAATTGTGCACTAAAGTTGACTATTTTTTATTAGGGCACAAGCTTTCGTGGGCTACTGCTCACTTCGTCAGGTGCAATGGAATAAAAATGCAATCAAAGTAAGATTTACACAACGGCGTTAAACGTAATAAAGAGACATATGTGACGTAATGAAATATAAAAATATCGGATAGAAAAGACTAAGTTTGAGAAAATATGGCACTACGGTAAATTACAGCAATTTGAACAAAAAAACAAATGCGAGAAAATGGCATGCAAGTATAGAACGATGCAAAATGGAAAAAAAATTGAAAAACATAAATGACCCTCACGTTTACAAAAATAAATATTACACGTAGTTAGACATGTACAAATAATCTCTATTTAAACCTTCGTTAACGCAATCGAGTTTAAAAATAATTTTTTGCTCTTCCACTTCCCGTTGTTGCTTTGTTTTATCTTTAACTTCCTTGATCATAGCTAATCTGAGATTGTCCAAAGTGTGGTCAGGTTTATTAAAATGTTTGGCTACCGGTTTGTTTCTCATCCAATTCACTGAATTCATTTTAAAACATAACTATTTTAACTTTGGAAACCAACAATTCTTACAACTCAAAGGTATTGCAATGGGAACAAAAATGGCTCCTCAGTATGCCAATATCTTCATGGTCAACCTGGAAGAAAACTTCTTACAAAATAACCATAATAAACCATTAATATACCTTAGTTACATTGATGACATCTTTCTGTTATGGACACACGAAGAAGAAGAACTATTGCAATTTTACAAAGATTTTAACTCAGAGGACCGGGACATTCACGTTACAATGAACCACTTGACTGAGGAAATTAATTTTCTGGACACAACTAACAGACTTAAAAATAACAAACTCCAAACTTCATTATACAAAAAACCCACCCATTTCCAAACCTATTTACACCCCACCAGTTCCCATCCTCCACATATCTTCGCCTTCATAATTTTTAGCCAAGCTCTGCGCTACAAGCGTATCGGCTCTTATGGAAAAGAATTAAATTTACAATTGACAACATTAAAAACTGCGTTTATCGCACTTGGATACAAACCCCAAACTCTCAAGAACCAAATAATTAAGGCCATGTTCATTCCCCGAGAAGCCCTTCTCAAATATCAAACCAAATCAGAATCTGATCGCACACCCCTAGTCCTCACTTACCACCTCTATCTTAGACCTATCAACAAAATCGTCAAAAATTTGCAACCTTTGCTAAACAAAGACCCACATCTTAATCAAATCTTCTCTGCACAACCATTTATATTATATCGTCAACCTCCTAACCTCAAACTTTTACTTACATCTGTCTCCTTACCAAATGAAAGTTCTTCACGGGCACCTTTCCCTGCAAATCTCCTGAATGCCATCTCTGCCGCAACATAAATACTAATCCTACAATAACTGGTCCTAACGGAGTCCCTATAAAAATCTCTGGAAATTTTAGCTGTAATTCATCTTATATCATATATGCAATTTCATGTAATCTCTGCCCTAAAGCAATTTATATTGGAGAACAAGCAACTCAATCAGACAACGGAGGAATGGACACAGAGAAGCGACATCAAACACAACAAAAACAAACCGGTAGCCAAACATTTTAATAAACCTGACCACACTTTGGACAATCTCGGATTAGCTGTGATCAAGGAAGTTAAAGATAAAACAAAGCAACAACGGGAAGTGGAAGAGCAAAAAATTATTTTTAAACTCGATTGCGTTAACCAAGGTTTAAATAGAAATTATTTGTACATGTCTAACTACGTGTATTACAGTAGAATCCGGCTATTACGACATCTCAACGGACCGTAAAAAAAGTGTCGTTAAAAGCGAGTTGTCGCTATAGCGGTATTGATGTATTTTATTCCTACAAAGTGCTTTTAGTTCAATTTAAAGATCTAATAGGGATTACAAGCGTACGCAAATGAGCATTACTGCTTTATGGCGTGTCTTTGCTACGTTTAATCTGTGCAAGAACAAAGCAAATCAGTTGGTCAAAAATAAATTGATAATTTTGATCAACGGATTCTGCTTCACCGTGTCATTTCTTGCACACAATGTCCTTTCTCACCTTCCATCAATTTATCAAACTCATATTTAATTTCTTGGGACTTTCACAACCTCAAACTTCTGCATACTCTTGAGCTTTTAACAGCAACATTTCCTCACTGACTGGAATTTTTTCCTCTCTTGCTTGACGAAACAATTTTATCAAAGGCTCAACCACCGCTTCGAAATTACGCTTACGCTTCCGTTTTGTTTTGCTGCTGCAACCTGCCTCAAAGTCTTCGATTATCTTTTCTTTATTTTTCAAAATTGTGATTAAGGATGTTCTTGAAATTTCAAGTTCCTTAGAAAGCATTGACACTGGCGTATCATTTCTCCTGTTCACTTCATTAACGATGTCATATTTTTTCCATAACGGTAATGATGTTCTTATGTTAGACATCTTTCTGCTACTGTATATTCGGTACTGTACTTTTTTTGTTTAAATACAGTACACAGTAGAGCAAAGTCGGACTTTTTATTAGGTTAACAATGGTCTTGTATACGCGCGCTCACACCATCGCTTTTGTTTTAGATGCAGACGCTTGACACCTAAAAGTAGATTAGAGCTGCTAATTACCGTCACGCATTTGAACAAAAGGCAATAACTGTCGCAAAATAAGATAATTTTGCTCGCGGGGATGAAGAAGTGGTAAAAGCGAATTACTGCTTTATGGCGAGTTGTAGTAAAAGCGAGTGTCGCTAAAGCAAATGTACATAAAAAAAAGGAATTCCGTCGGAACCAACAAAAACGCGTTGTTAAAAACGAATTGTCGTTATAGCCGGTGTCGTAATATCCAATTTCTACTGGATAGTGTATTTATTTTTGTAAACGTGAGGGTCATTTATGTTTTTCAATTTTTTTTCCATTTTGCATCGTTCTATACTTGCATGCCATTTTCTCGGTTTGGTTTTTTTGTTCAAATTGCTGTAATTTACCGTAGTGCCATATTTTCTCAAACTTAGTCTTTTCTATCCGATATTTTTATATTTCATTTCGTCACATATATCTCTTTATTACGTTTAACGCCGTTGTGTAAATCTTACTTTGATTGCATTTTTATTCCATTGCACCTGACGAAGTGAGCAGTAGCCCACGAAAGCTTGTGCTCTAATAAAAATAATCAACTTTAGTGCACAATTTTTTGTTTTTCTCATTTTATTTCTTTATGAAATTAATCTCATCAAATTTCCCTTTTTTCGCATCAAGTAATATTATTATTATGTTATAGCTAGGGTTGCAGTGTCGGAGAAATTTTTTACGACTCCAGCTATTTAAAGTTTTACGATTCCAACTCCGACTCCACCCCAAAACATGCGACTCTGTCGACTCCGACTCCAAAATCGTGGAGGCCTAACTTAGCGTAAAACAGAGGATCCAAAACCAAAAACACCTCCGACTCCACCAAGTCTTAAAAAGCGACTCCGACTCCACAACTCAGGTTTTGTTATAACAAGATCCAGCAAAAGTCAATAAAATCAAAACCTTTTCTGGTCTTTTTTTCGTTATTAAACTTACATCGAATTAATTTGAGTTACTCTGGAGTATTTTTACTGAGTTTTTTTTGTCTAAACAAAGACAAAATTTAAAAAAATCAACCTAATCAAACTTTATTGACTATTTCTTGCTTATTTTTAAAGTTTTTCGATATCCTATAAATACTTTAAACATTTTATTGCCCTTTATATAAGTATATCCTAAAAATTTCAGGGCTTCAATCCCTTAACGTCAATCTTAAAACTTTTCTTCCTCCTTCTTTCTATAAGTTCTAAATTATAATCATCATTATAAGTTTTACTTGTTTTGCAATATTCCACCAACATTTGAGCCTCTCCCGGTGACTTTTAGCGTCTTTCCCCCCGAGATGCGTAATTTTCAGTTCAAGAATATGTGAACAACAAAGTAAAAATATTCACAAAATTAAAATTGAATAAAAATAAAGAAATTGAATAAAAAATAAATCTGTCTCTAAATATTTTGTTTTTAAAAGTTGGCAGCGTGGCCGAGTGATAAAGAGCGTCACATTGATGGACGCGATTGCGGTTTCAACCTGCTCGATCATCCTGTTGTGACTGGAGAAAGACACGTTTCGGACTTTTCTCTTCTTGGTGGTCTTAACAAGAAGTTCAAAATTTCAGTCACATTTCTAATACACGTAAAACTAAACAAAAAAAAACACATATATAAAAAATTTCAATCGGAGAGCAATATTTTTGCATCTTTGAAAGAAGTTTTCAATAATCGCTTGACAGTTGCCCGATAGCACCTCCGACAATTTCCTGCAAGTCAGAATGCTAAAATAATACAAATGAAAATAAAAAAAGCAAGAAAGAATGAAAAATAAATTGGTAATTAATTTGATGTCAAAAAACCAAATAACAAAAAAGCAGCGATAGCTAGATTCATATCATGAATTGGTAAAAAAAAAGTACAAAAATAAATCAAGAAATTAGCCACTAATTATTTAGAGGAATGGTGCCAGACTATCTTTTGACTGTATTAAGACAGTTATCGGAAAAAGCCAAGCAAGAAAAGATAAGAATTCCATAAAGTAACTCTTTTGGAAATTTGGAATTCTAACCAACAATCTACAATTCCAAATTTAAATAGGAGTAGGGAACATCGAAAATACCTTAAAGTAAGATGAAAAAAGAACCCATCAGAAAACAGTTGATACAAATTAAATTTCGAAATACTTTGAATTGGATGCATTGAAAAGTACCTTGAGGCAAAATCAAAAAGATTTGATAAAATTTCAATTTTGGCTATTTGGTTCATGAGTATCAAATAGACTACCAATTCGTTGTTCATTCTTTCTTGATATAATGATCAGATTTGAGTAGCCCCTATAACAAATTTTTAGCTTTCTTTTACTTACCCATCAATCTTCTTTTTTTGCTGCATACTTATATTTTTTTTGCGAGATCAAACTGTCACTAACAAGAGTTGAAACAGCTGTCTGGCAGAGGAATTTGCACACCCGTGTAGATAATTTTTTGTTTACACACTTTTATTTTCATATTTTTAAGCAAAATATTTATTTTCCATGCTTAAGTTTTTTTCAATTTCTACAAACATGTTGTCTCGCTTAGTCTGTGATTCAATTTTTATCAACTCTTTTCTGATGGTTCTTTATCGATGTGCTTTTCGTAGTTGCTTTAAGATACTTTTCAATTCCATCTTATTCAATGTAGTCCCAAATTCAATTTTTATCAATTCTTTTTGATGTTGCTTTGAGGTATTTTTCAATGTTCCCTACTTTTATTTAAGTTTAGAACTGTACTGTAGATTCTTGGTTAGAATTTCAAATTTCCAAAAGAGCTATTTTATGGAATTCTTATCTTTTCCTGCTTGGCTTTTCCTAATGATTGTCTCTGGCACTATTTCTCTGAATAGTTAGCGGCTGATTTCTTGATTTATTTCCATATTTTTTCTTTACCGATAAAAAAAAGCATTTACATCAAATTTACAATTACTAATGGATAAAATTGTTTTTTTGAATGCATATTAAAGTTTTTATACAAATTATTGTTACGTAGAACAAGCAATCTGGTCATGTTTTTATTGTTGATCCCTAATGCATCAATATAAACTGAGTTTTTTATTTTACTGTTGAAGAAAATGCAATTACTTTTTTAAAACTTATATCATTCCAAAAGTTATATAAATTGTTGTATAAACTGTAAAATTATATAAATTAGCGCTTTTCCACCTACATAGCCAAAGTTTGTTAATAAAAATTTCTATAGCTGGCAAAAATTGTTAGATCATATAAAGTCAAAATTTAACAAAATAAAGTAAAACAATCGCCCGTAGTTATAACCAGGGGCGTCGGAAGCAGGGAAAAGAGGGTTAATTGCCTCATTGCCCTGCTATATCTTCAAAACGCCCGGGCATTGTGGGGCAGATACTGTCCTTTGAAATACTAAAAGCAGAAACATTTGTTTAGAATGTCTCTACAATTATGTAATTTCAAAAAAATTTAAATCCAAAAAAGTTCGTAAACTATCTACTGAAACATTTGAGAACAAAGCTTTTATTGGAAGAAGCTACCAGCAAATAAAAATAATTTAAAAAAGAAAGTTAAAAAAAGGTTTTTTCTTACTGAAAAGGCTTTCTAAACAAATGCAAACTTTAGCGTGTTGAAGATAATTTTTACAAAACAACTTAGTCGACGAAAAAAAGACTTGCATCAAAAATGTTCAACTTTTTTGGAAAAAAGACCATTTCGGTTTATCGAAAGTATTTGTGGATCAAGTAAATAAAGCACTGTGGCCTAATTTTCCGGTGAAAACTTTTGCTTTTTTAAAAATAGCAAGTGGAATTGAAGTTATTTCCAAACTTTTTATCTGACGATTTTTAAAAGAAATCGTCAGAATGAAACAAGCCGAGCTGAGCTATAAAGTAACGAAGAAAGCTTCCATTAGTCAAAAGTGATTGGATCATGAGAAGAGAGAAAGATAAAAGAGTTTTAGGCCATCGACAAAATCTTTTTATTTACAATGTATTAATTATTAAGCTAAGAGATTTAATAAAATTAGTTTCTAGAGCGGAAAGGTGGAAGGCAAAACAACCTTGAGCAAGAATAGAGAATCTATTGTGGCTGTAACAAAGAGGAATCACGTGTGGCCCAAAAGATGTTGGCCAATAGGAGACTCTTATTGGAAGACAGCATTACTTTGCAGAGCGAGGAAAATTGTCGCAGCTTCAAGAGGCAAGAAGATTAGTGACAGATTCGGGAATGTTTTGTTTAATAACCTCTTGCAAGTTTTCGGACATGCAACCAATGCACCGACTATCACAGTGGTGCACAAATTGGTAGATAAAACTGTGGCAATGACGGAATGTAACACGTCCATCTTAGAACTGTCAAGAGCTCTGAGGTCGTAAAAATAAAACTTGTGATTCGACAGCAAAATGGCAGCAATTTAACTGCCTTGGTTGATTTATTTTTTGAATCCCATTGAAGCAGTTTCTATCCATGAAACATGAAGGTAGACAAGACATTTTTGCACTTTCTAGAACGGCGTGGTGTTAAGTTGTTCAACTTTTTGAATAAAAGTATATCATATTGTATAAAATTTAATTATATGTACCGTGTAGCCATTGTTGATTAAAATAAATTAAATTTTGTGCAATTTCATTTGGAATTTGCTTTTTAAGAAGATCATAAACTTCCTGTGAATTAATTTACTAAAAGGATTATTTTCGCATTTTCGAGGGCTTCACTTCTCAATTCTTTCCTCACCTACCTGAATTTTCCACTCTCTCCGTGTTTTTTCAACAGTATACGTACTTGAAAAATAAATCAAACACTACCTTTTCTTCTTAGACGTATTGATAGAAAGCAAGAATTCGAATTTGTGATTTTGGTAAACAGAAAACCAAATTTCACTGACCAGTAGGACATACCCTGAGATTCTTTCAGTCTCCAAAGACTCTTGACCAACGAAAGCTATCTTTACTTAATACCTCAGTTTGACTTGCTTCTTTTTTCTGACAGTTTCTGCCAAAGGGTCTCAGACAAAAGATTTATGAATGACTTTATTTCTACTAGTCATTTTTAAATTTTCAACAACAAACATCTCTTCAAATTTTTTGGTCTTCACTAAGTTTTTTTGTAAAAACTTTGCCTATTACGCTGAAATTTTTGTTTGTCGAAAATGCCTTTATTCCAAATTTTGTCCCTCCCGTCAAAAAATATTCCGGCGCCCCTGGTTATAACCATGCTGCTTTGGTTTATTTTTTGTACAAATTGTCAATTGCTGCATACCATACGATTTTATTAGCTGCTTATTGTAATAAGTAGTTAACTTTTTAATACAGTGTACAAGTGACCGACCAGTAAACACATTTCAAACGGAAAAAAAAAAATTGCAAGTCCAATTTTAGTTTAACACTCAACTTATTTAGTCAAATCCAATTTTAGTCAACGGCATCGATGAACTTTATTGTTTTACCATAAATAATTTTAGTCTATTTGATTTACTATAACTGGCTGGTAGCCGTTAGTTAGAACTAACTGTAATGCGGGCGGCAATAGCAAAATAGTTGTGCACCTCTGAGCGAAGCCATTCTATTGATTAACTAAGGCTTAATCTTTAGCTATGGCAGTTTATAACAATAACAGAACAATCTGATTGATTGACAAAACATGAATTACGCGAGTTTTAAAAATATTTAATTCGACAGGATATTTTCATTTATTCTACCTTTCTTTTTTTAATTTGATTAGTGGACAAACTCCTATAAAAATAATTTAATTTGAAATAAATTAATTAGTTTTTGAAATTTTGCAGATCTTTTGAAGGCGATCTTGAGCAGAAATCGAAGTTTATTAATTCCAACTTTGGTTTTTCCGTACAGCATTATTGTATATTAAACATATTAACAATTGAATAGTTTTATATTTAATAAAACAATTACAAATTAAAACGTATTTTTTGATTTACCGGGAAATGTGGTTAGAAAATCTTTTTTAATCAAAATGAAAACCTAAAACCAAGCTATATTACAAAAGCATTCCGTTGCAAAAGTGTTCTTTGATTAAAACCAAACACAAGAAAAATATTCTGCACTGGATTAAACTTTTTTAGCTTATTTCAGTCAATGATGGAACAAGATTACAATCCGAAACGTTTTGATAAGCTAATGTTGTACAAATTTTTTTTATGTCTTGAAATTTTACAAAACTTTTGGTAAATTTTTTTTAATCAAAAAATCTAAAAGTTATTTAAATGCGAACGCCAGCTCACGACGTAATTTTCTGCGGCCTGCTAAACAATTAAGAACGTTTTTAATTCAGCCTTTATCGCAGACCGATCAGCACAGTTTTAGATTATGATCAAAAAAACGTTTTAGATTCTAAATCAAATTGAAGAAAAAACATAATTTTGAATAATGCTCAAATATAAATTAAGTTCACAAATTAATTTTCTCTCATTGAGATTTTAAATGCAGGCAACAGTAGAGGCTTTTAAATTTATGAAAACGTCCAGAGAAGCAATACTTTCTTAATTTTTTTCAATAGCTTTTATATAGCGGCATGATTATATTAATAGTATAGAGCAGTGGTTTTCAAAAAAGTTTTTGCTGCATTCCTCCCTTTCAGGACTTGGGTACCATCATTTCCCCCTTCTAAAAATGCGAACCTCACCTCGACAATCAAAGCGAAGAATTGTCTTTTGTCTTCATCCAAATTTGTGACCCAAATTCCAGTTATCCCAGAAAGTTCAAAATTTAACATTCAATTTTGAATCTTTCTCAAATTTCTCAATTTTTATTTATTTTATTTCATCTCTATATTTATCTTCCTGACTCGCAAAAAGCATCACAACACAATAGATAGGGCAAGCAATTAACCCTACCTGCTTCTGGAGATGCCCAGATATGGCTGTCTGGTTGAAATTTTTTTATTTTGTTTTTTTAGTTATACAGAGATATGACTGAAATTTGGAATTGCTTGCCAAACCTGCCAAGCAAAGGAAAGTGCCGTAAAGTGTCTTCCCCAAGAACACAACAGAATGGCGCGAGTAGATTTTGAACCGAGACCATGTCGATCACAATTACAATGCTCTAACCCAGCGCTTCTCAAACCATGGGTCGCCAAGACTATGGGGATGGGTCGCGAAAGCTTGTAAATTACCGCACGTAAAAGAAAAAAAGATCTGCGCACACACGATTTTAAAAGTGAATACCTTTTCTAAGAGAACATTACAATTTTAAGACAAAAATTTAAAAATCTGAGTCAGTTTTTTTTAGAGACAACTACGTTTTTGAGCCAAAAATCAAGAAATCGAAATAAGTTTGCTCACGGAAAAATTTCTGCCCAAACATATACAGCTAAAAATTAGACAAGCATTGTTGGCTTACGTAACAATTTCGTTTTGTTCCAATAAGCCCTCACTCAAATTTATTTGGGTCCAGTCATGTTTGTAAATCGTTGTTTTTAGCGATTTTGGGTCGCAGAAAAAACGGCTTGAGAAACGCGGCTCTAACCACTCGACCACACTGCTGATATTTTCGTCCCTAAAAAGTAGTAATTCCAAAAAACTTTTTACTTTGAAGTACCAATTTTTTTGCCTCATTTACATTGTAGTGAAATTTTTAAATTCCTCCCCGATTCCTTCCCTAGTCATTTTTCCTCCTTGGAGATTTCCAATTCCTCCTTCGGGAGCCAATTAGTGGCTCACTTTGAGAAACACTAATTTAAAGCTTTTAATTTTAAGACCAACAAGTAGTAGAAACTATCATGAAAGTTCTTATCCAAGGCCAAAAGAATAAAAGCAGGCTTGGAACCTAAAGTGATCTTAACATGACCTTTGTTTGTTTTATTGACGCTCATTTTTTTAAGAAAAAATAATCCACTCATTTTTTCTCGAAATTGAGCGTTAATAAAACAAACAAAGATCACGCTGAAAAAAAAGTGCTGTAAACGGCTGTAAACGCGCTTTTAAACTTATATCAAGTTTAAATCAACTTAATAAGCGAGCACATCCAAAATAAGAAAACAAAAAATTCGGCTACAGATTTCCATCCAGTAATTAACTTAAAACTTAACCTAAAGAAAATTTCAGAAAAAAGCAGCAGTCAATTGTGCAGACATGCAGGGCAAATTACGCCATTTGTAAAAGTTTTCAACACAAAATCACGTCAGAACCGAGACCATGTCGAAAACAACAATATTCCACACTTAATGCAATTACACCATTGACCAACTTTTTCGTCCCCAAACAAGTTTTATGGAAATGAAATTTTAGAAATTTTGTTAAATATATACTTAAAGATAGTCGAAACAATGGAAATATACAGCGGGTGCGGAAGTAGGTATACAGTGATAAATTATTGGCCATAGTTAAATTTCCAATTTAATAGAAAGAATAAAACGAAATGATTAAAAGTAGATATGTCGCTTTCACTTTAATGTAATATATCACTAATTTCACCGATGTTAGACTACTGTATACCTAATTTTGCACCCCCTCTATTTAATTTAAAAACGAATTTTGCTGAGAACCCGCCTGCCTAATGGTATTTTGTTTTCACAACGTATTTTGGTCAATATAATTTTATTTAAAAATTAAGCAAAAATTACTATACACCATGTTTATATTATTGATTTTAAATCATGCAAAACAGCGGTTTTTACTAATTCATATTATTCTGCTGTATGTGGCAGTAGCACAAAAAAAGGTCAAGCAAGCTTTTATCTGGTCAGACATTCACTTGTTAAGTGTTGAAGCACTTCGATCATTCATCTGAACCAGCAGAAAGTGCCGTCGCTCTATTTAAACTTGCGCAAGTGCGAGGAGAAGAACAGTAAATAAACCAAGTGCATAAAGTAGCTGGATACACATAAATGACACGTGAAACCAAAAAGTTGAAGAAAAAAGCAAATTTAACAAGTAAATTTAACTAAAAACAGTAATAAGAACAAAAATCTTTGTTATTGCATATGTTTGAAAGTTAAAGTTCAACAATCTTGCATTTCATCACATAATTTTACGAATGTGTATCCTAAAGAGAAAAAAAATTAAAATTACCAAATAGCTTAGTCAATTAGTACCGCTGACGTATTTAAATACGCATAAGTGAAGTGCCGATAAAATACTTAAATACGAGTACGCAGTTGAATTTTAGTGAGAAATGCCGATAGAGTGACGCAGTCGATTTATCAAAAACTATCAGACGAAATGGTTGAGAATTTTGTATATAGCATTTAGTCATGAACCTAAGTTCCCACTTAAAATTTCATAAAATTTGACTGACAGAAAAACTTTCGTTACCAATAGATTAGTCAAAAAACGAATAGTACTATATAAATGGTTTACTAAAAATAATAAAATTATTAATCCATTATTGGTACTATAAAATAAAGGAAAAAAGCTATTAGTATGCTTTTATAAGTTCAAATACAGCTTATATAAAAAATGCTAATTTTACAAATATGGATCATCAAATAAAGTTAGGATAAATTTTAATAGACCTACTACATTTAAACTAGGAACATTAACTTTGCTGAAAAACATAATCATCATTGAAACACTTCCAAAATAAAACGGCATTGGTCCGCCATTGCAATTCACAGATTTTAAATTTAGGTTAATTACCTTTTAAAATTCAATCTGTTGCTCTTTGTTTAAAGTAAAACTCACCTGATTTTCTGTTTATCAATCAGAAAGAAAGAGACGCGGATTTCCGTTTGCGGCAATACACAATTATCACAATTATTAAAATAATCAGAATTACTCCAGCCAAAACACCAAACACAATAGCAAGGATACGAGACACATCTAAAAGTTAAAAAATTCACGTTGTAAAAATAAACTGCCATGCTAAGTTTTTTTGTCTCAAACAACAAAGAAACTTTTTTCGTATAAAATTGTCAAAGAAATAATCGAAAAGGTAAGTATTAAAAGTGCACAATGTACCACAAAACAAAAGTTATTGCTGCTTTGAACTATTTCTGCTATTCTTAGTCATTTTCTGAAATTTTTGAATGGAATTTTTTTAAGAAAGACTAGATACAAGTTTACTTCAAGATATTTCGGAAAATCACATAGAATAGCAAAAAATACCATGAAACAAACATAATATTTTGTGGTTCGAAATGTGACTTTAGGCTAATTGCATTTAATCAAAACTTTGTTTTTATCAGCAGCCAAGTTGCAACTGCTATTTTTGCATTACTAATTTTGACAGTGGTGGTTAGTCTTCAAAGAATTGAATTAACATCACGGAGAAGTAGGCTTTCTTGAGATTCATTCCACGAATTGTTTAACGTTGTAAATTATTTACACTATAAAAATAATCATATCTTCCATCGAACAGTAAAATTTATATTTGTTTTGTTACTAAAATAGTCATTAGTTTTAGTAGCTATTAGAAGCCATCTTGCCGTCACATTTATTGAAACACACAGTTTTTTCAAATACGCAACGTCACAACAATAACAATAGATTTAAATACGTAAAAATAATTTTATAAAAAATAAAAATGATTTGTAGAAAAACTTGAATGTTCAAACTCAATTTTAGATTACAATAAAACCCATGCGATAATTTGAATTTATTAATTACCTGTTTCGGTACATCGAAGACCGATACGGCCGACCTGACAACTGTAATAAGAGAAACAGCAAGCGTCATCAACAGATGTTAAAAATAATAGTATGTAGCTATTAAATACGATATTATAATAACATGATATTGAATATAATGATTATAAAATAAATCAATAAAATAATCTATACCCAAATCTTGCACAAACTTTTTTATACGAAGGAGCAACGGGACGAAACAGTAAAAGCACAACTTTAACATTGCAATATCTGGTTTTGACTTGAAGTATAAAACTATTGTACTAAAAAAATTATCTCTTAAACAAATTTTTATCTCATGAGTTTCTTAATGCCTTAAAAATAGTTTGTATGAAATTTTAGAAAAATTTTTAATGTTTGACTTTCTATTTTAAAAATTCTCCAGCGGATTAAAGTTTTTTGAAAAATTTTTTTTTCGTTTGAAAACACTTACTCGCACTGAGGGTTTCCAACTGAAAAAGTTGGAATACATGTCGCACCAGGATCGCAGTAACCAATGTCACATTGCACTGACAAAATCAAAAATTAGAATTTAATAAAAATTTAATAAAAATTTAAAAAATAGAATTTTAGTATATTAAAAATTTTAATAAAAAATTAAAAAATAAAAATTAAAAAATTTTCAAGAATACTTAATTTTTTTTCTAGTTAAAAAATTTTCAGTCGGTTGGTAAGTATTTTAAAAAAATGAAAAAAATTGTAAAAGGTTAACAACAAAATGAATTAAAATTAGCAAAAAGAAATAAAAATAAAAGCTCCCAACACAACTCCTGCCTGTTTAAAGTTGATGCCCTTCTAAACAAAGAAGATTTAAGTTTAAAAGGTTGAATGACTATTCACAAAAATTATATCACAATCGTAATACTCACATAAGCAAATTCCAGACACGTTCTGGGTTCCTGGAAAGCACTCACATTCAAAAGATCCCGGAATGTTCATACAAACGCCATTGATGCAAGGATTTGTCGGAGTACAACGATCTAAAATTTAATTGATATCTTTTGAAACAAGATAAAAAAATTTTCTGCAAGATTTATCTCAGAAAATTCTTGTAAAAATCATATCAATCATAGGAGTACGCATGGAGAAGGGTGTTAAGGGTCAACTCCAACCCCTTGAAGAAAGGTCATTAGAGATAAGCACTTATACGTAAATAACATTTTAGCGACAAGTGGACTACTATAGTAGGGTAAAAAGTTTATCGTTTTTACGGTTTGTTCTTTTTAAACTTTATTAGGTAATTTTATTAAAGATTTTTTTCTCTTGCCCCAATGACCTTTTTTAGCACTAAAAAGTACCATCTGGGACATTGTGCATTACGCACATTTTTTTTTGTAGTGCTAAACAATAAACGAAGCAGAGTCCGACCACAAAAGAATGGCCTTCCTCAAGGCAGCATGCTAGCCCCTCTCCTCTACAACATATACACAAATGACCAACCACTGGATCCAGAAACCAAGCGTTTCGTCTATGCTGATGATCTTTGCGTTACTAGCCAGCACTCAACATTCAATGCAGTCAAAAAATCGCTTACCAATGCTCTAAACGGTCTACAGGTTTACTACACAGAAAATTCTCTCAAAGCCAATTCATCAAAGACCCAAGTGTGCTCCTTCCACCTCAAGAACAGAGAGGCAAATCGCCCACTGAACATCATATGGAATGGAAAGAAACTTAAAAGTACCGCAAACCTTAAGTACCTTGGAGCAGTGTTCTTCAAACTGGGCGTCGCGAAGAGGCTCAATGGGGGTCGCGAGAGATTTTAAATTTTGGGTTTTTAGAGATTACGATGATTTTGGAAGAAAAGTAGTGAAATACAAGATTAATTCGAAGTGAAGACCTTTTTTTTTTTAGAGAACACCTTGATTTTGGGGGGAAAATAGCGGAATCAGAGATCGATTCTAGATGAAGACCTTTTTTTTTTTTTTTGGAGAACACCTTGATTTTGGGGCGAAAATAGTGGAATCAGAGATCGATTCTAGATGAAGACCTTTTTTTTTTTTTTTTGGAGAACACCTTGATTTTGGGGCGAAAATAGGGGAATCAGAGATCGATTCTAGATGAAGACCTTTTTTTAGGGGTCGCGAAAAAATTTGACCGTGGAAAATGGGTCGCGATGAAAAAAGTTTGAAGAACACTGCCTTGGAGTAACCTTTGATCTATCCATGAAATTTAAAAAACACATTCAGAACTGCAAGGCTAAAGTGTGCACGCGAAACAATATCTTGCGCAAGCTTATCTCCTCACACTGGGGAGCTAGCCCTCATACATTGAGAATATCAGCACTTGCTCTATGCTACTCTGCAGCTGCGTATGCTTTCCCAGTGTGGTCGCGGTCAGCACATGCTCATCGCCTTGACCATGCTCTTAATGACAGTTGTCGCATTATTACAGGGTGCCTAAAATCCACCAATACCAACTGTCTATACCTGCTCGCCGGAATAGCTCCACCAGACATTCGACGCTAGATGGCAAGCAGAAGGGAAAGGCAAAAAGTAAGACATGACCCAAGCCACGTGCTATACGGATCAGAGGCAGCAAATCAACGCCTAAAATCAAGGAAGAGTTTCTTGCATACCACCCCTCCTCTTAGCATGCCTTCTGAGGAGATGAGGAAAGAGCTATGGAAGAGCCGGCTCAGAGAATGCCCTTTAAAACTGCCCTTTAACATAGAACCAGCTGAGGTGCTTGCCTGGTCACCAAGCTTCCTGGAAAGACTGGAGATGCCTTAACCGACTTCGAACTGGAACTGTTAAAACCCGAAGCACACTTGCAAAGTTGGGATTTTATAATGGCCCGACTTTGTGTAAGTGTGGTACTGCAGATGACACTGCAAAACACTTGCTTGGATGCCC
Source organism: Diplosoma virens (assembly GCA_963680785.1). NCBI lineage: Eukaryota > Metazoa > Chordata > Ascidiacea > Aplousobranchia > Didemnidae > Diplosoma > Diplosoma virens. The sequence goes on along the minus strand of OY796882.1, from coordinate 43,693,781 downwards.
TCTGCTTTCACAGAAGTGCAGTCGAGACGACCTTTAAACCTTCAACAACATTGCTGAAAAAACAGTGAAGTTTGGAAAGACTATGTTTAGAAACACGAAATATATATATGCGCACGCCGAACCCAAGTTTACTTCCCGACCATGGTTTCGAGTTTTTAACTTTCATCAGGGACAATCTGTTTACCCAGATTTTATCCCTAAAACTGGTCAAATAAGAAAAGAACAAGCCAAATGCCGCTTCTACCGGTGCAGTAATGCAATTGGTAGAAGCCACATATAGTAAAATTGAGTTCAATTTGAGCTGAATTATTTGAATTATATCAATGAGCTAAACTCGTAAAAAATTTTATTGATGCAACTACAAGGCGCTCTGAAAAGCGTAATAGACTTACTCTAATTTGAAATGTAAGTTTAGAAAAGTTTTCGGCCCATGAACAAGACCACTTTTAGTGATCGTGGTTTCGGTTTGCAAACCTCCCCTCCCTTAATGCATTTCTGCGTACGCCACCGATATAAATAATAGTATTTAGATTAAAGGCAACAAGTTCGTCGCCAAAAACTAAGAAAAAATCGAATACAAAAAGGGAATAAAATTATGATTTCAGTTTTATAACTTGGTTGTAAAGATATTAATGTACAATACATCAAATTATAAAATATATTAAACTTGTAAGTTTTTTTCTTTGTAAGGAGCAGCAACAAAATAAAAATAAATTTCTTTTTTGTTGAAGTTGTTACACGAATATATTTGTTTTAGGTTTTACATATGCAAACAAAAAATTTTCGGAGTCTTTAAAATCTTAAATATGATAAAAAAAAACAATCTGCCAGTACAGTACATTGTTATGGGTTACTTGAAAACATGTTGGTTAAAATAACTAGATCAAAAATTATTATCTCAAAAGAATTCTGTAAGTTATCCAAAATATTTTGTTTTTCACCTGGATTAACAATTACCACCGCTTGATTTAAAGTTTGGTTGAAAAAACCGGAAATGCTTTGGCTTTGAAATACCTGCTCCAATTCGTTAAATTCCACAAAAGGACTGTTATAGAAAGCAATAAACCTAAAAATTGAATTAATTTTTAAAACCAATTTTGCAAAAAAAGATATATCCTAGTTACAAAATATTTTACCAATGAGTTTTTGAAGTTTCAAAAATGGGAAGCAATTTGATCAGCTATTATAACGATTGATCTCTTTTTAGATTGGATTTAGGTTAGAACAGGGGTTCTTAAACTGGGGGGTATGCCCCCTTGTGGGGCGTGAAAGGTTTGTTAGGGGAGTGCGAGCAACTGAGTGCAAACTGAATAGATAACTGCATTGGCATAAAATAAATAGAAAAAAAGTATGGTTTTATAAACTCTACGGTGAATAGTCAAATGGTATAACAATGCTTGATATGCTATGAGAATCTGAGCAGTGACGCAATGAGACCAAGTTGTTTGCAGAATCATCTTTTGACAAAACACTCTGATTATAAAGATAAGCTTTTAGCTTTTTTTTCAATGCAAGAAAGACTTTCTGAAAAAATTGAAAATTGCAAGTAACTAAATGCTTCCGCCAATCTCTGTCTGCAAAAACAATAGAAGCGTCATTCGAAATCGCTCACATAATTGCTAAAGAAAAGAAGTTTCATAACATTGGTGAAAAATTGATTAAAAAGTGCATGTTAAAAAAAGTTGGTCTTGCGTTGGAAAAAGCATACAGCCAGGAGATGACAAAGATTTCATTCTCGGATCCTACGATCAAAACACTCATTGATGAGCTTGCAAAAAGCATTGCGTGTCAAGTCCTCAAAAATTTTCATTTTTTTTCCATTTAATGTGACAAACAACTGTTATTTCCCATTTGCTGCAGATTTATTCTATGTTCGTTTTAATTTAAGACATGATGTTTTGCAAAAATCCAGAGACAATATATTGAGCAGAAGATGTATTTAAACTTGTTTCCACATTTATTGCAACAATAGGAAAAATAGCCTTAGGAAAAATTAGTGGGTGTCTGCACTCATGATGGTGTAATAACATTTAGGTCTCGAAAAAAATTCATTGCAAAAATAAACAAGAAAACCCCCAATGTGATTGGATCTCATTTCGTGATTCACCGAAAGGCTCTGGGTTCCAGGATTTAACCTATTGGCATGAAAGATAAGTTTGAAACAATCATACGAGCCATTAACTGCATTAAAGCAAGTGCTGTCCATAAAAAACTGTTTACCAAGCTTTGCAAGAACATAGATTCCAATCATGAGACTTTGCTTTTTCATACATGTGTTTGGTGGTTAGCAAAAGTTAACATGTTAGCCTGTGTGTATAAAATAAAAGATGAACTTATGTTGTTTTTTAAGTTTATGGGAAACAAGATCTTCTTTTGTCAATCAAATTGATAGAGTTTTAACTGACGTTGGCTAACTTTGTGGATATTTTCAGAGCGTTAAATGATTATACAGTATTTTGATTTTGATTTTGATTTTGCAGGGCAAGAATATCAACTATGACGACGATGCCATCAACGCAAGAATATCAACTATGACGACGATGCCATCCTTTTCCTTCTTTGAACGAGCCCTCCGTCTACCTCCCACCTTTTCCATAGCCTCTCTTGCGAACTCTAACCCCCGTACACGTCTCAAAAATAGCTCATGGAGATCCTTCTCCAAATCACATAACCTTACCCCTAACCTACATCTTACCCGTGAACCACTAATCCTCTGCCCTCCTAAACCCCCCTGGTCTGCCCCATCTAATTACACAATCTCACTCCACCTCTCATCCCCATGCTCTCGCAAAGACCCCCCTCCCTTCGCAACACTGCAGCTACCTCCCATCTTTCCACTCTATCTCACAGCGATATCTCTGCCTGGACTGACGGTTCGGTGCCTGGCGGGCTGGGACAGGGTGGTGCAGGGATACACATCAAATGTACAAAGTGTGTCACTGCTACCTCGCTTTCCTTCTCGACTGGTCTCTGGGCTACCAGTTATAGTGCTGAAACCTTCGCTCTCCTACATGGTCTTGAGTGGTGTATCTCTCACTCCAAGACATGTAATTTCGACTCTATCACCTTCTTTTCCGACTCTTTATCTGTCCTTTCAACTCTCTCTAGCCCCCTACCATATTTAACCCCAAAATCCCTATCCAATACCCAATCTCTTCTTAACTCTCTATCTCAATCCAAGGTTGTCCATCTTCAATGGATACCTGGTCACTCTTCCCTCCCAGGCAACGACTTAGCTGACTCTCTAGCTAAAGCCGGTGCCTCTCTCGATCCTTCCAGTATATCAGTATCCCTCACACCCCTTATCTCCTCCCAACGGCTATCCCTCTACACCAGTTGGAGACGCAGTGTCCAATCTGGTTTCTTCCAACACCAAATCCCTACAGTATCTCCCGAGGAGCTTACTCTCCCTCGCTCCGCTCGCTGTGCTCTCTCCCGTTTACGCTGCAACGGGCACAGCACTCTCCTCAACTCTTATCTCCACAGGGTTTGTCGAGCCGAGACTCCTTCTTGCAGCAACTGTGGTTCTAAACCACAGGATCTCTCACATCTCGTGCTCGACTGCCCTGTACTAGACCCTCTGCGTCGGGCCATTTTCGGCCACACCCCTTCTCTTCTGGACCTATGGTCCCGTCCATGGGGAGTCGCCCGACTATTGGGATTCCGCGGAATTGATCCGCGCCCCCATCCCTAGGAATGGGTCGGGTAAAACCACCACCACCACCACCACCACCATGCCATCAACGCTTTCATTGCAAAACTGGGGCAGGGCATCGTCGAATTCAAAAAGGAAATGCAGCTTCCTTTCCTAACTACAGTTATTGCCATAAAAATTGAACTTAAGGGCGAGCTTAAAGTCGAGATGGAGAATCACCTACAACTTTTGAAACAAGAATTTGAATGCTACTTCCCAAATTTAAGCCGAGCAAGAATATTCTTTTCAAAGTTTCCTGGAGGAATTTTATGAAGTGAAATGTAACTCGACTGCAAAAAACAATTTTGAAACTATATCACTGACTAATTTCTGGGCGAATGTATGTGCATATACACAAGAGTGTGGGTGCTATAGCTAAACATACTCTTCCGTTTTTATCGATTGACATGGGCGAAAGTGGTTTTTCTTTCTAGGCATAAAAACAAAACACAGGAACAGACTTGACTGTGAAGCCAATCTGAGGAGCGTTATTTGCTACAAAGTCACGAATTAAACTTTTGCTTTTCCAAAAAAAAGCTACATCTTTCTTATTAACAAAATTTTTTTATTGTTGTTCTGTTCAATGCTGTTAGATTTTTTAATATAATAGAGCTTTTTGAGTTTTATTGGCATTATAAGGGGGGGGGGGCGAGTTTTGTTTGCATGATGAAAGGGGAGCATGTCTCAAAAAATTTAAGAACCCCTGGGTTAAAACTACTTGTCACTCCTCATTCAGAAAATTACTTAATTACAATTTCCTTAACTTGAGCGAGTTGACAAACAACTTTGAATTTTGATTAAAAATCCAACATTTCTGATATAAACTAAATGAAAATTTGAATTATATAAAAATATTTTAGTATTTTTGAAAACTAGTCTTTTTTATAGTTACTTAAAGCTTTCACCGGTATGTAGTGGATTAAGAGGGAAAATTAAAAATATGATAATAGTTTTTTCAAAAGAAAATGCAAAAAAATATAGTTATTGTAAATGGGTATTTATTTATGCTGTTATGTTGCAAGCGCATATCATAATTATCGTATCTCATGTTCCCGTGATGCTTTTTATATAATAATATTTATGCAAACATTTATGATCCTGCTGTATTACCATAATGCTTAAGTCTATAAACATATTTCATTAAAATGGAAGGTGATAAAAATTTATCTCAAACCCGGCGTTCATCCAAATAATGTTATCATACTTATTAAGTTTGAACGTAGAATGCTTAATTCCAACAAAAATAATTGCTTTTCGTTGTAGAATTAGACATCTGCAACTAAGCATTTTGACACTGACAATAAGTTGCTGTTTTGCGTTACATCACTTTTATAAATTCTTAACTACGTAAATATAAATATTACATTTGAAATACTTGATTTGCGAAAGCTAATTTTATATTACTCACTGTACAATTACACTTCCTTCAAAGACACCAGTAATATTAATTTCCACAAATCCGAAAACATTTCTGAAAATTCTATTAAGCTCGGGTAAAATCGAGTTAATGAATTGCATATATTCGGTCGATGTTTGATCCGCGAATGCCGGAACAAAAGTAGCATTTACAACAGTTATTTGAAGCGAAAATCGGGCAAGAGGAACTGAAAAAAAAACACTTTTGATTTGCTTGTGTTTCATTTAATCATAAGCCAATAACTTAAAAAATTTTTCCAAATATTAATCAAAAGTTTATTTTTGTATAAACTTGCTTAAATTTTGCAATCACAGATTGCTTATCTTGGCGTTTCCGAAAGAAGGTCGAGACAAACGCTTGACAGTTTTAGGCCTCCAACGTTTTTGTGCTAATCGGAAGATGAATAGAGATGATGATGATGATGATGATGATGATAATGATGACGACGACTGTCTTTAACATATAGAGCTTGGACCACTTTGATCTCAAGTTTGAAATAATTTAAAATTGATACGCATTCTACTTAAAAATATCAGTCGCGAAGGGAAAATTTACTTTTTAAAGCAGCATTTTTAAACTAAATAAAGTTTTTCACAAACAATTTTGTTTATATCTATTTTCTTGTATATATTTTTGTTGTCGTCGTTTAGAAGGGCATCCACTCCTGGTCAGTCACAAACAGAACTGGCCGAAAGTTTATCCTTTTACTAACCCAGGCTGCTGAACTATGTTGATAGTGATGGTATTGAGACATATCGGATTTCTTCATTCAAAAACATCAGACCGCGTGCTCAACCTTTTGGACCCGATGTATGGGGCACGATGTTAGGACGTGTTCTAGCGGTTTATTGATTGGGGTCGCAATTGCAATTCGGTGAAAGAGCGAGACCCCAGAGTGCATGGACAAATTGAACCGCTCAACACAAGTCTCCAAGCAATTGAGGTTAACCGAAACTGCTTGGAGCAAGCCCATTCCAACCTGCCTAGTATTGGTCATGTGTATGAAAGCACGAAGCCTGGTCGTAATTTCAGAATACTCCGTGTCCCATCTTTGATTCGTCCACTGGGCCAAGATCGGCAAGATCGTTTAGTAGTTTCCGTGCAGCTTGCCCAAACGGTCTTCTGGATTTTAGTCTCATTTTGTGGTCATCTGAGAACGCACTTAATAGACCATGTAGTATATGGTCAAGGTTCAGAGTTCCACGGTTAACCGAGGATCGCTCCTAGTCGGCGAACCTCAGCTGGCTGAATGCCTGAAAGTATGGGTAGTAGGTCTGTTGGAGTAGGACACAGGCATTTAGTGATATTTCGCAATGCGTCGTTCAGGACACTGTCTATGAGGCGATGTGTGCGCTGCGCCATCAGATTCGCGAGTAGTACTCGGGTGTCGAGTAGACTAGAGGTAGTGTAGCTTTATGTAGTGTTTTGGCACAAGCACTCCTTTCTGAGATCGCAAATCGCCTCAGCAGTATGACGCACGAAAATAGTTTTTTTTGTGCATTGCTATAAGATAGTGACGGAACGTAAGCGATGTGTCCAGTTTTACCTCAAGATAACTCGTAACTGAACAAGATGACAAAAGCTCACAGTTGCTGCAAATTTTCAGCTCACGCCCGGTCTCTTAGCTGTTCAAATGAAAGGCCATTGCCACCGTATTTGAATGACTGATCTTCAACCTACAAGTCTAAAGATACACTGAAAGTGTAGTACCATGTCTTGTCTTGAACTCCTATAAGTCCTTGCAATGCCAGATTGTCCGCATAGGCAAACCTTCTGGAGATTGTGGAAAACAAATTTTACATATAGATATTAAAAAGGAGGGAAGTTGTTCATCAGACGGCGGAGGGCCTGTTTCGTTTGCTGTCAATAGTAATAAGAGTTGAAGTTCTATTTTGGGCATGTTCAATGATTATTCAAACCATGTGCTTATCTTAAGTTTCTGCAATTTACAGTTAAGCCTGCGATGCTAGACAGAGTCGTAAGCGCTGCCAAGTCGACAAATATGACACCAGTTTTCTTTTATTATCAATGTGCTATGTTAATAGAACGACTTGATCTATGGTTGATTTTCCGCGTCGAAAACCAGCTCGCTTTCATGGTAGCTATGGATTGATAATTAGTTTGACGCGGGCGTAGATATGCCTCTTGAGGATTTTGTACGGCAGGCACGTCAAACTCGCGGCCCACAAAGGTTTTGGAAAAATTTTTTAATCAGATGCTCAATACCACATCGAAATAATCTAATTAATTCAAAACTAGATTTTATCTAGAAAAACGACATGGATTTTTTTTGAGAACTGATTCGATGCTGACCTTTTCTTTTTTCTTTTTTTTTGTTGGTGTTCAATCTCCACAGTGATTTCAATATAAGATCAAAAAAGATTATTACCATCTTTGCCAACCGGATTGTGGCCCGAGGCAAATTTTTTGCTTAAAATTTCACTGATACGTATTGCATACGCTAACGAGTTTGGCATGCTTGTTGTAGGGGACCAAAGCGGAGATGTTTGTTGATACCTCTTTGAATTCTCTACTAGCCTTATTGACTTTGGGATCGCGACCACAAGCGCTTTTTTTCCGATCTTAAAATTTGGAGTCGGTGCAATCAGGAAGAGAGAAAGTTACGTAATCAAGACTTTAAAGCAGCTTCAGCTTGTATCATAAGCTTTTCCTGGTTTTTAAGTGCTGGAAGGCAACACTGAATTCTCTCTGAGAAAAATTTACAGAAATATTCCTGGTTCTGGTGTTGTGGCCCTCCAAAAGTCAGACATCTGTTGAGAGGCAAGTCAAGATAACTTGCGGTCAACAGCCCCACGTCTTCTGTTTTTAGCCAGCTGAGACTCAATAGCATTAGCTGAAATAACTCTATTGCATTTTAGCTAGTTAGAAAGGGTCATAACCTACTTGTGAGGTTGTTCAAACATACAACTAGATACTTAAATTTTAATTCATGTCATAATTTCTCTCAAAAAGTTGGTTTGGTTAAAACACTATTGTTCCGGGCTACTTCTAAATTAATTACAAATTATCGAGATGAGACCAATAAAATTAAATTTGTTTGTAATGCTTTACGTGAGAATGATTACCCAGATTGGTTATTGAATAAAATGAAAAAAGAAATTAAGCATAAAAAAGTGAATAAAAGCGATCGCATGAGTAAAAAGAAATGTAATTATGTTGGTTTACCATATATTAAATGTCTTAGTGATGAAATGTCTAGAATTTTGAGAAAATTTTATATTGGCGTGTGTACTTATCCATATAAAATAATCGGAAATATTTTACCTAAAATAAAAGACTCTGTGGATGAAATATATAAGCGTGGTGCAATTTATAAAATTCCTTGTAAAGATTGTTCGGATGTATACGCGTATATTGGTGAAATGGGCAGACGCTTTAATACTCGCTTGTCGGAACATAAGCGTGATTTGAAACCGATTAATTTGGCTAAATTAAAAGAAGATGATTTAAATAAAAAAACTGCATTGGTTAAACATTGTTTTAATTGTGAACAAAGGATTGATTTCGGGAATTTTGAAATATTGAATTACAACATTGATTATGATAAAGGAAAATTTTTAGAATTATTATATATTAATAGTAGAAAAAATTCAATAAATGACAAAGATTGGAATGTTTTTCCAAAAACATATAGCAATATAAAAAATCTCACAATGAATGTGGGTTTTCATCCTGTTAAATTCGTTTCTGTTGCACGAAGTAGTTATTAAATTGTTATGTATGTTTGCCTCTCACCCTGTGTTTGCCTCTCACCCTGTGTTCGCCTCTCACCCTGTGTTTATTAGTTTATTTTTTAAGTTCTTTATTTTTTAAGTTCCCTGTGTTTATTAGTTTATTTTTTAAGTTTATTTTTTTAGTTTATTTTTTAAGTGTTTATTAGTTTATTTCTTTAAGTTCTTAAGGTTTTTAAATACGTTGTCCATTGTATGTTGTTTTTACCTGATGAAGTCCGCCCGATGTAACGGACGAAACGTCGTATTAAGTTTTTCTTTGATAAATATATTACGCCTTCTGTTATTTGTTAAAGTTTAACTTGCTAAGTCTACCAGAAGAACAAATGAATTTTAAAACTGTTTTTTCACAAATCATTGCATTCAGTAACTCTCTGACTGAATATTGTTCTTGGTTTGAGGGAGATGGTTTTGGATTTGGTTTGCGGGATTATCTCTATTAAATTACAAGAGGACAGCAATATCTTGGCATCTCCGGAAGCAGGTCGGAATAATTGCCTACCCTTTGTATTAGCGCCTCAGTCGCTTTCCTGCGAGTCAGGAGGATAAATATAGATATAAAAAAATTCGCGTTTCTGAAAAAGATATAAAAAAGAAAAAATTCTCGTTTCTGAAAAAGATATTCTTAAGTTTCATAATATAGCTTAAGTATTTTAATTGTGATGCATACATTCATTAATAAAATCAGTTCAATTTCCATGAGCCGAATATTTAATATAGAAAATAAAAGTTAAAAATTTAAAACCAACTAAATCATCACGAAAAAAAATCGATTTCGACCTACAAAGGTCATCATCAGTTTCTTATTCAAATAGAATCAAAAATTTTTTTAACTTTTCTTTTCTATATTAAATATTCGACTCATTGAAATTTGACCGATTTTATTAATTAATTAATGCATCGCAATTTGATCAGTTAAATAAAATCGTCAATTTGATTTTACTGGAAAAAGGGTAATAAATTTCTGTTAAAAGACTTTTAACATTAACTATTTTAATTAAATATTAAGTATAAGCATACCAGGTGCAACTGTAACAAAAGTTTGGCTAGAAACTCCGTTTCTATCTGTTGCGCTCAGGGTAAAATTGTATGTTATACCCAACGTAAAGTTCGCAAACTCGATTTGATTTTCAGTCAGATCATCAGCAACAAGAGTTATGCCGCCAGCTGCAGTGCCAAATACCGAAATCACAACGCCGTTAGGTGGAGCGTCAAACGTTATCATAATGCTTCTGTTTGATGCAATCACATTTATTGAAGATGGAGGTGAAGGAGCTGCAATTGAAAAAATTATTCTTAAAATTCATTTTTTAGTCATGCACAAGCTTTTTTGTTACTACGCTTAACTTGTTTTAAAACCGTAATGAATTTTATACAAATTTGCTCCATCACAATCAAACATTTCTAAAACTTAAAATTAGTTCCATTTAGTCTGACAATTTTTAGTTTTACAAACATTTCAAAAAAAGTTTTATCATTGTTGTACGGGTTACAAATTAAAAAAAAGTAATTAATTTACCAACTTGAAAAAGATGATCAAACTTTTTTTATTTATAATGTCAAACAAGCCGCTCTTCACATGGCAATACTTAACTTGGTTTGTAACTGTAAAATTGGTGTAACAAGGCTGATTTCTTCCTACTTGTATCATGTCTTCCACATGCGCTATTTGTTCATTTATTGTTTTAAATATATTCAAGAAATATATTACTTGAAGGGAATGTTTTTGTAATTAAAATATTTAGCTCAAGTATTCACTTTGGATGAAATTACTTCAAAAATTCTTCACATCTTGTAAACAAATAATTTAAGGTGACACACTTGAATTAGTTTTTTTTTAATTGACATAAAATTAAGTCTATCAATTATAAATTCTTTCACAGAACAGTCCAAAAGAATTTTTATAATTTTAAAACAAAAAATTTACCCACAACCTGCGCGTTATTTGTACCTGTTTGGATGGGAAAATTGCTCCCAAGGCTGTTTCCTGCAGCACCAATTGTTACAATATTTAAGATGTAAGAAGTGCTGGGCGACAAAGCAGTAAAAGTGACAGTAGGTACCGATACATTTCGGGTAGTAATCATGTTATTCATGTTTTCAAAGAAGAGCTGAACGGTGTAAGTGACGGCATTATTTGATGGAGACCACCTGATTGTCAGGCTCGAATTGTTTCTTGCCACTAACATCACATTTTGAGGATTTATTGGCACTGTACAAAAAGACAAATTTAAGTTTTAATCTTTATTGTTATGATAAGGCAATTCCTGTTTTTTTAGCGTAATAAAGTAAGATTTTTTCTGATAAAGTAACTTAATAAAATTTTTAAAGAAAATATTAATTACAGTTTTATTGGAGAAAAAATATTTAAAGAAATTTTGATAAATTTTATTAAAAATGCTTTCACATAAACCATAGAAAAACGTAACTCGCATGTAGAGCGAGAAGCGTACTAGGATATATTTTTAAAGTTTGAAAGAAGTAAAATAAAAAAAGCCTAATTTTGAAACTTAAAATGATTTGTTTTCTCCAAAAAGATTTTCTGTTTTAACTTTTAGATTTATGTTAATAAAAAATTTATTTAAAAATTGTATTTAAAAATAGTACAAACAAAAGTTTGTACGAAATTCTTATCCTATCGCAATGACAAAAATTACTATAAATATTTGATTAACCAGATGTCTAAACTCACATGTATATTGTATTATTTCAGCGGGATTGCTTCTTTTTAGGCTGGTGAACAGTCGTATTCTAACTATATATTGGGTCGATTCTTCAAGATTTGAAACATTAGCCATTTCAAGTGAATTGCTAGTATTTTGAAAAACTCCGCCATTAGTAATCATTATACTTTGAGCATTCGGTGCACCATCCGCTCGGACAACATCAAGGATAGAAATTATAACTGTATTTCCAACATTCCACGCAACCATAAAACTATTTGTATTAACATCCATAATGTCGACAGTTGGTGTGGCAGGGTCTAAAACAAATTCATAAATTGTTCTGTCTTGTTATTAATTTGACATAATTCGTAAATTTTTTCCCGTTATTTCTCTTCTTGAATTGCCTGGAAGCGAGGGAAACGTTCAACTAAAGCGACTTGTAATCGATCCAAAAACTATTTTTTGATGGCCTGGTTTATCAAACAAGAGATTCGGGTTTTTACTTTGAACTATTGCAACTTTAGGGTGATGCTGTACTACTTGATATACTACTTAATACTATAGCTCAGTGGTTCCCAAACTTTTTTTGTTCACGGCGCCCTTCGAAAACTTGTCAATACTCGCGGCGCCTTAATGAAACCAAAATTTGCAAATTTTAAGTTTTACCAAGAAATTGTATTTAAATCATGTTCATTATTCAAAATGCACAAAAATGTCAGCATTATTCGCAAAACACTAAAAAACATTTAATGTGAGCAGTAAGCTTGTTGCTCTATGCACATTTTATTAAACGGCGGTGCAATGTTTAATATTGCAACACGCAGCGATGCTTCGACCTGATTATTACTGCTGCAGAAAAACCGACTTTACCCAAGTATGACGTTGCAAAAGGCACAAGAACACCGAGAGCTTTACAGCCTACAAGTAAAACCCAGATCGCGCCTTAACCCAAAATGAAATGAGTAAATTAAGGTTGTATAAGCTTTTCAAAGTGAGGTTAGAAGAAAGATCGATAAATTGCTCAGCTTTCAGAGATGTAAACCCCTGAGAGGCATTTGGATTATCAACAAAAGGATTCTCGACAAAAGGATACTATCCTCGCGCGTCACACTATTGAGGCGACTCGTGGGCTCGGGATGGGGTGCTGGTGCTAAAACACTACGCATAGCTACCTTATCTCTAGTCTACTCAGCAGCTGAGTACTGTACGCCAGTCTGGTGTCGCAGTGCTCACACTCGCCTCATTGACAGTGTCTTGAACGACGCCTTGCGCATAGTTACTGGATGCCTGCGTCCCACTCCAACGGACCACCTACATGTACTCTTAGGCATCCAGCCAGCTGAGCTTCGCCGATTGGGAGCGACACTCTCCTTGCCTTACCGTGGATCTCTGGACCCCGATCATATCTTGCATGGTCTTTTAAGTGGGTCCTCAGATACTCGCCAAGTAAGACTAAGATCCAGACGCCCGTTTGTGCCAGGTGCGTGGAATCTCTTGGACAACCTTGCCAGACTTGGCATCCGCGCCTCTGAATGGACAAATCACAAATGGAAAACGGAGTACTGTGAAAATGCTTCCAGGCTCCGTGCTTTTTTGCCCGAGACCGGTGCCAGGGCTGTTGAGATGGGCTTACCCCGAGCAGCTTGGGTTAAGATCAACCGCCTGCGGACTGGTGTTGGGCGATTCCATTCGTCCATGCACAAATGGGATCTCGCTCCTTCACCGAATTGCGAGTGTGGCGCCTTTGAGCAAACCGCAGACCATGTACTAACAGCGTGCCCTATACATCGGGCACCACATGGAGCACGAGGTCTGACGGTTTTGGATGACGAAACTCGATGCTGGCTTAATAACATCACTGCCAGCATCTGATTCAGGCAGTGCAACAGTCTGGGGTAGCAAAAGGAGAAACCCTCGGCCCCAGTCCTGCTTGTATCTGACCTGGAGTGGATATTCTTCAAACGATGACGACGACGACAACAAAAGGATTTCTTATCCAATTGTGCTTCTCCATGTCTTCAGAAAAATATTTCTCAAAATGCGAGATTAGAGCATCCAAATGCAAACACATTACAGTCTTCATATCACACTCATCGGTATTCTGCAGGGAGAGATTGCCAGATTGCGAGTTTAAATAAGATTTTAAAAGTGGAAAGTTATCACATTACTCGTTATTTATCAGCAGATCAGTTTGTCACAACTTTTTCTTTTAAAGGCTGTAATTTTGTCATGGAGTTGCAGAAGGTAAGTTTCTTTTCCTTGGAGGAGATGTTTAATTGATTTAATTTTTAAAAAATACCACAGAGATACGCCAACTGAGTCAGAAAAACTTCATCCTCAAAGTAGTAGCAAGTGCATGGTTTTCTTCTTTTAAAAATATGGAGTTTCGTTTCTCAATTTGTACACACGCAAAAGAACTTTGCCTTTGGAAAGCACCTTGCACTACAATAAAAGAATAAATTGTTTTGCTCTGTTCCTAATTCATCGCAAAGACGTTGGAAAAGCCGAGCTTTAAGCGGCCTTACTTTAATAAAGTTCACAGTTTTGACAACTGCTTTAAGCACTCCATTTAGGTCACCACTGAACTATTGCGAAGCCAGCGCCTCATGTTGTATTAGGCAGTAGGTCCATTTTACGTTAACGGCAACGCCCTGCACTAACGTTCGCAGCCCGCCAAAGCGGCCAGACATAGCTGGTGCGCCATCCGTGCATAAACCAACGCAATATTTCCACTGGAGATTATTTTCCTGAAAAAAATTGTTCAGTATTGCAAACAATTCATGCGCTCTACAATTTTTTAAAATGGGTTTACAAAAAAGTAAATCTTCAACGATATTGCCGTCGTTATTGATAAAGCGTACGTAGCAAATCAAATAAGCATCTTTATTACTGGTACTAGTTGTTGCCTCATCTAACTGTAAGCTGAATTCATTTCCACGCATTTTTGCTACTAGCTGATCATTAATATTATTCGAAATTTTATCGCTCCTCCTACTAACGGTGTTGTTTGAGAGTGAAACAGCTTTTAGTTTTTAAGCAGCTGATTCTCCAATCATGGTCGAAACTAAGTCAAGAGCAGCAGGAAGCACAAGTTCTTCCGCAATGGTATGCAATCTTTTACATTTCGCGATTCCGTACGCAACTTTAAAAGACGCAAGCTGTGCTTTGGCTGGTGTTTGCAAAAAATTTGAAAGTACGACGGACTGCTTATTCATTTCTGATAACTTACGAGCAAAAAACTCGCGTGGTTTTCTAGATAAGTTGTTGTAACTAACAACTAACAAGCGGTTCCACACAGCTGCTGCTTACCACACAATGTAAAATTGTAAAAAGCTGCTGACAATTTTCACATTGCAGTTTTTATGAGAAAAGCAGTAAATGCAACAACTTTTACAAGTTTTCGCGGCGCCCCTGGCAAGGTCTCACGGCGCACCAGGGCGTTGCGGCGCCCAGTTTGGGAACCGCTGCTATAGCTTGTTACTAAACTTTAGAGTGATGCTATACTACTTGATATACTACTTAATACTATAATTTGCCACCAAAAACATTTTGATATTTTTTCATTAACAGATTTGTTTTTGAAAGAGCCATTTTTGAAAGATATGCCGCAATAGTTGCAATTGCATTACTAAAACTTGTCGAAATCTCAAAAATTTATGTTTTTTATATTATCTTTTTATTTCTTTTTAAGATCACGAAAAAATATGGAGTGGCACTATATACTGTATAACTTTTCTAAGTTGTTCATAAAACTTTTTTAGAATGTATGTATGCAATATTATTTGCATATATTGCAAAAAGTGGTCTTTTATGCCAAGGCAAGTTTAAAAGCATCGCCAATTATTCATTCAATTACAAAGTAAAATAATGATTCTCACTTGTTTGTATTAAAGTGTTGCCAAAAACAAAGCTTGTACCCCCGAGATTATTAAAAGCTCTAACTGAAACTAAATAATTTTGACCGGACATCAACCCAATTATTGTTGCGATGGTGTCAGTAACATTTATTCTGCGTTGTCTTGTTGAATTGGACATTCTGTAAAACCAACCAATTACATTTTTTCCCTAATGGTAAATGTTATTTTTCTCACAGTGTAGCGACCACTTCATAAAAAGTTGCTCCTTCGGCTCGTGTCCATCTGACAGTGAGGCTTGAGTTAGTTGTTGAAATTTCCATAGGCAAACTTGTGTTTCCAGGGTCTAAAACAATTTCTCGTTTCGTTTTTATAAATCTTGCTGAATAAATTTAGCTGCTTAGGTAACAAAATCGTTGTTTTTGTTGCAATAAAAAGAATAATTTTAAAATGCTCCGCAAATTTAGGAATCGCAATTTTTTTTTTAATTTTTAAAAATAACCTGTTGTTATATCTATGCATTCCCTTTCACTGTATTGGGGTATTCCAACAATCGCTGGATCTGCTGCGGTTCCTGCCCGAACACAAAGAGTGTACACCGTCCCGGGACGGATTCCATCATTGAACGTGAGCATAACAGATCTTTCCGTTCTAAAACATTTTTTTGTTAGGTCGTTGAGGCAAAACCTATGTGCAGCTATCTTTTTTGTGTGGCAGTATTAACCTGGTAACTGTTTTATATCTTACCATCGTAGGTAAGCAGCGTGACCGAGAGAAGAAAATGTTGGAAGATACACTTCACAACAATTTCCTTAGAAACACAGCTTAATCATATAAATATATCTCACATGTTTTGTGGTTGAATGACAGTGATTCCATTTTGTAGGACTTCCCTTTCATACGACACGGCTCCAGTTGGAGCTGACCACATTGCCATAATCACTGTTTGTGTCGAAGAAAACAAATTGAATTGGGGCCTTGAAGGAGCTAAAGAAATATAAAATTGTTTATTTCAAGTTTCTTTTGTTTGGTATCAATTTTTCATATTAGGCTTACTCAATATTTTTAAAACACGAAATTCGAGTTCTAAACAAAAAAATTGATCAATTCTATACGAAAAAAGTTTTGCTCTTAACTAAACGTCTAATACTTGATAAGTTGATGGTAGAAGATTTTTCCACGTTCATTCTTTGCAAGTTTTTATTGTACTTCATCTACTTTTATTCTATTATTGCAACATCAGATTTGTTCAGTGTTTTTATCTTGGACAAAAATGTATAGAATATGAAGAGAAGCTTTTATTTAATCACAGCGTAATTTTTTTGCTATCGTATTATTTCAGCACTTGAGTGTTTAAAAGAATCGAAGTTGCAATTTTATCTATTAAAAACTTTTTTTCAAACCGCAAAAGGACTTTTAAAAAATGTCAAAAACCTAATATTCCAACAACTAATTTATGTTTTTTTTAAAACTGCTGAGCTTCTTTGTGACACTGACAGAGATTGGTAATTTTTTATGAATTTAAAACGAGGTACAGATAACGTTGAAAAAATAAAAAAATTTTAAATAAAACTTAATTTGAATTTTTGGAGTCATATTTAAATTTTAACTCAATTAATGGATGCTAATATCATAAACTTTCAGATTTAAAAGTTTATTTAAGAATTTTGTAAAATTTAATTTTGTTAAAGTAAAAAAAAAATAAATAAATTAAAGGATGATGCGCCTAAATCTTTTAAGATCAATTCTGGCGGAAAAAGTAAAGTGTATGGCGGAAAGCGTAAAAAAGCAAAAAAAAGGGAAAAGATTGTTCAGACTAAACGAAAAGCGCAAAAGTTTTTGTACTCAAAGAAAAAACAATTTAAATAAAATTTTTAGTTTAGTTTAGACTGAAAGCAGTCGCAGAAAAAGCAAGCGGAAAGTAGAAGTTTCAGGCACGCTTTCGAAAATCACGCTTTAACTTGCTTTTTCCGCGATCGCTTTTAGTCAGAACCAACCTTCATTGCTTTAACGATATTTTTCACAAAAATATTGTGAGCAAATTCGGATTTACCAGTAATCTGAATCAAATTCATTGATCGATTGCTTTGCAGACTCATGTTGAAAGCCACGATGCTGATTGTGTAGATAGTGCCTGCCGTTAATTCTGTGATGTTTACTTGATTATTAGTTGACATCACGGACATTGACATTGTTGCTGTGTATTGCACTGTATAGGATGAAGCCGTAGGAACGGCTGACCAAAAAACTGCTATGTAAGTTTCTCCAATGTCAGTTGCTGTCAAATCCGAGGGAGTAGCGGGAGCTGAAAAAAATTTTTATAATTATCCCATGATTTTAATGAAAAAATAACTTCTTATAGTGAATGTTACGGTTAAAAACCAAACGTTTAAATAAAAATAAAAAAAACAATTAGTGAGCCTTAAAATCATTAGCTCGAGGATGGCAAATCCTTTTTGATAAATACCCAAAATTATAGGTCTAATTAAGAATAAAACGTAAATAGATTAGAAACTTAAATATATATGTTCCAGGCATACTAGGCCTAAAGTAAATATCTTTTTTCTCGATCTTCACTTATTTTATTAATATTTTTGAAGAATATTTATCATGGAAAAAGCAAGACAACATAACTCAATTAAAAGAAAACAGTTTAATTTTCAAAAAAGTGATTTAGGACAACATACAACGAGAGCGATCCGAAAATTACGTTTCTGCAACAGCGAAAGTACTATAACATCTTTATGTCAAGAGGCTTCGATATTTTTACATTTTAATTTTTTCTTGTAATGCCAAAAGTCGAGCAGAAAAACTGTAAATAGCAATTTTAAAATCCTTGTTTTGACCCGCAGAAAATGAAATCCTAGTCTAACGCTTCTGAGAAGATTCTTCACTTGCTGGACAAACTGAACTAAATGTCAACTCCGTTTAATTACGGGTAGTTTATAAAAATCCAGGAAGAGTGCAGTTTTGAAATAATAACTAGGCAGCTGTGTTCTACTGAAATAAAAAATAACTTGCCTGAATTGCAAGTGTCATTAACCATCCCTAAATTGTTTTAGTTGTTTAAGAATCTGTGTTGATTAGCCATTCGAAACATATTGAAAATAATTAAAACCGTTTTCAATAATTAAAAAAATTCCGGAAAGCACTTTTTTTAGCATGGTTTAATAAAATCACGCTTCCTAAAATTTAAAGTGATGTGTTACTGTGGAATTCAGTTAACAGCTAGTGATTTGTATTTGATGTCATATTTACTATCTCAAAGAGTGACTTGGGATTTGCAAAAAAACTAAAACTTTTTTATAGCAAAAAGATATTCAATTTTGAACTAACACACTTCCGATGAAAAAATTTGTATAGAATCAAATATTAAAAAAAAGCAAGAATCAAGACACGTTAAAATAAAGAACATTCAAGTGAACACAGTACATTTTAAGCATTGTAATACAATTGAAGATTGTTTTCCGAAGTTTTACCTGTAAATCGTTGCACTGCAATGCTTCGATCTCCTCTACCTGTGACGTAATTTCCCCGGACAGTAACGTTATAAGCTTGACTCGGTTCAAGATTAAAAACATTTATTGTGATATCATTAACTGATGGAATATTAACTGGCATTAGGAAATTGTTTAGAGGGCTTGCTTCAACATCATAACTGTTAGCGCCCCGTATCGCGCTCCATGAAACCGTAAATTGAGTCGTCATAATGTTTGTCACCATCACGTTGGTAGGAATTGCTCGGGCTGGTAAAAACACAATATACGTAAAAATTTTGTATTATCCAAATAATTAGAACCTCGTACTTGTGCTTTCATCAAACGAAAGAATTTCGGAAGTGAAATTTCCGTAGTTGGTGCTTTTTGTCGCGGTTACATTAAATGAATATGGTGTTCCGGAAGCGAGATTCGAAAAGTTTTCACGTGGTTCAGTAGTATTAGATGCACTGGAGCCGTTTCGCTCAAACGTATAAAACGTTGCACCAAAAACAGGATTAACTGAAACAGTTATTGCAAAATCTCCGGCATTAATGGTCGCAATCGTTGGTCGAGCAGGCACTACAAAAAAATTGTTTTTAAAAATTTTAGAAAAAAATTTGGGCAGTAATTTTGTTTAATCAACAATCAAAAATCAAATTTACCTGTAGTAAAAGTTTCAGATAAACCAAATGAGCTGGTGCTTCCTGAACTGTAAACTCCTTGAGCGGAAATCATGTAATCGGTTCCCGGCGCTAAGTTCATCAAAGTGCAAACTTGATTCTCGCTCATGCATCTACTTATTTCATCTAAAATGAATAAAATAAAACTACTTTGTATATAGCCATGGATGAAAAAAAAATCTTGTTTAATTGCAAGTAGTTCTATGATTTCGAAACTGGCCTTAATCAAATCAATCAATAAAGTTTGATTAAAAATAAATTTTACTGTCGCCAGTTTCAGTTGCTCTTAAGAAGTAATCGACTGCTCCAGGTACAAGAGTGTGATTAACAGTGATGGAGTTGTTTGTGTTCGACACAAAGAAAACAACCGAAGAAAATGGATCCGAAACTGAAATAAAAAAGAATGAACGTAGTTGTAGTTGTTTCTTTATTTAAAAACTCACTATTCGAGTAGTAACTTCAGTTATTGTTAAAACTTTTTATTTGCCTTTAAAACGCATTTGAAGTTTTCAAATTAAAAGTTTGGTTGAGTAAAATTTTAAACAAAAAATTATTGGACGCGTAATGGATATCAATTTATGTCAACATAAAAACTGCAGAAAAAAATTAAACAAACTTGTGTAGTCGGAAATGCTGACATCCATTCCTCTTCCGTTTCGATTAATTGCAGCAACCACAAACGAATAAAGTTCTCCCGGTTGCAGGTTAGAAGCAGTGTAGGTCAAACTTTGCACCGTCTATACGATTTAAAAACAACTCAATTAAGAATTTGTCATTCAGTTGATATCAAAACACTACTTACCTGATTTTGAATAACAATATCAGACATATTGATCCTTACAATGACCTCATAGCTCGATGCAGATTGCACGGCCCTCCAATTATATATCAAGCTAGTAGTTGAGTGAGAAACAATTCTCAAACTTTCCGTACGACCTGGAACTGTTTAAAGAAAATAAATGTTTGTTATAATTAAAATATACTCAGCTGCAATTTTTTGAAAAATGCTATTCTCTTTCGGTCAGTATTTAATTTGATAAATAAGATGTAATATTGCGCAATATTGATCAACAGCAACTAATTTATCAAAAAAAAGGCAAAACAGAGTTAAAAAGTTATTCTGGAATTCTATACAAAAAGTCTAAAAATTTTGAATTGTTGTACAATATAAACTTAGCCATTATAAATAGTTTACGTCATTGTAAGTTAACATAAATTTTAAAGTATGTTTTATTTTAACTCATTTTTACTCTTAAGCTTAATGTACTTTCAACTCAACTTTTTTTATTTTCTGATCCATTACTACTTTTACTCTTATCATACGAGCAACTCTTAACTTTATTATTTTTACTTGTTTTGAAGATTTGCTTGATCACACCAAAACATTTGATTGACTAAATCAGTGATGGCAAAACTATGACACGCGAAGAGATTTTGTCCTGCACGGGAGTGAAAAATAGGAAATTTTCGGTGGTCCCTAATATTGTAGTGGTAGTGGTAGATATTGGGTGAGGCGAGTGAGGCAGTTGCCTCGGGCCCCCCTTGAAAATACCGCATACAGTTTCATTTTGCTGCTTTGGTTTTTTTGGAGATCGTTATGAAGTTGGAAGAAAAGTGGGAAATACGATATCGATTCGAAGTGAAAGCCTTCTTTTTTAGAGATCATCCATGATTTTGGGAGAAAAATATGGAAATATAAGATCGATTCGAAGTGAAAATATAAACATGCCTAAATTTAAAAAGCTGTTATCTAGAAATGACACGCGATGAATGAGAAAAAAATACAAAAAAATTTTTTTGACACGCCAACTGAAAAGTCTTGCCATCACTGGACTAAATCAAGAAGTTGCGCAACGCAGCAGATGTGGCAACACACAAACATATACAAAAAATCGGAAATTAATTTTTTATTTTTCCTTTAACAATCAGTTTTCCTTAATGTTCTTGAATGAATGAATGTAAGAACAATGACTTATTGTGTATAGAAATTGTTTTAGTTACTAAAGAAAAATTATGTCGCCCTTGAAAATCGCAGCGACGCCCAATTCGCAAACAAACAATGTGACTCAACATATAAAATGATATATTAACTTACGTGTTAAACCCGTATTACTAGATCCTGGATCAACAGGTCCAAATATGTCGTTGGAAGTGATAGTGACATTGTACTCAGTTCCGGGCATTAAGCCAGTGATTTCAACTTCGGTGTTGTTCACATTTATGGGAAAATTAATGTTGGGGAGCATCGAACCGTTAGAAGCAAAAACCACATTAAGATTGTAGGATCTAAGTAAGTGTTGTTTTTAACTGGATGTTTTAAATTTCATAGCAAAATGTAATAGAAATAAATTAAAAGATCAATTGATTACGTCTAATAGTATCTAATTTAAAAACTCTTATGTGAACTTAAAAAAATATTTTTTGCTTACAGTGCTCCGTTTTGTTCACGCCACGACACAACGAATGAAGTTGTTGTGAAATTTTCAAATTCGAGAATATTTGGACTTTCCGATCCTGTTTTTTGATCAAATATATACTTATTGCTGTAGTAAAAATTGCATATCACTAATTAATTCGTGAGCGTCATGCAATTCAACTAAGTTTCCTTAGACAGTTTAATAAATAATTCCACTTTGTTTTTTAATTGAATTTGATTTTTTCGAAATTATCTTCACTAATATCATCTTCATAAGATTTCTTTATTTGAATTTTCTTTATTTGAAATTTTTTTATTTCAAACACCTTTGTTGTTAGTAGACTGATTTTTAATATTTTTACACAGAAAACAAATTTGAATTAAAAAACTTTAGATAACACAACGCAACAAGAAGTTTGAGCGTACATGTTCAAGTGGAAAATTAAAGATTTCTATTTAACTTTTTGTACGTATACAAAATATAATGCTGTGTATATTTGTTTTGCTATTTTTAAAACTTATACAGCCATGTGTATAGTCAAATTATCGTCCACCCAGAATTTCATGTTTCAAAGGTCCAAGCAATTATTAGCTCAAACAAGAACTTACTCGTTGATACATTGCTAAGTCTTCCGGCCTCCATACTTGACCCAACTTCATTTATTGCAACAACGCTGATGTTATAGACCGTGCCCGGTTCCAGCTGGATCAATGTCACTTCAGTTTGATTAGAGATCAGTGGAGTTGTGGCCGTTGATGGTAACAATGTGACCTCATAAGAAGTCGCACTTCTGGTCGGGTTAAAGCGGATCGTCAAATTTCTAGCTTCTCTCCTTGCAACAGTGACGTTTTCGACAATCGGAGGAGCTGCGTAAAAATAAACACAAAAAATAAAGAGAAATTAAGAAGTTGTTATTTTTACAGTGTTTTCATATTTTATCTTTTTTAAAAAAAATTTCTATTGTAATCCGACTTCTTTTCAGTTTTGCTATTATTGAAACATAAATGCTTATAATCAAGCTTTCAAAAGGAATAAAATTTGATTTTACACATTATTACGTTGAATTTTTTAAAAAGTCTTGTTTTTGATGACATCAGAAAATTCCAATCTAAGTTGTTCCAACCTGTTAACTGAGAAGTGTTCCCCCCGGTGACAGGCCCGGCCTCGTATGTGATCGTGACTGAAATTATATATACAACTCCTCCAAGCAGATTTTCTATAATTGCTGAGTTGTTGTTAGAAGTAGCATTCTGAAAAAACAAACAGAACTATCAACTTTAGACTTTAGTTATCTTTTTCGTACAGTATAAATTAATCTTTCTATATAGAGAAAAACCTTGAATAAAGATGACCCATATAAAAATCTTCAAAAAAGATTATGTTTTATAAAAATAAAGATTAAAAAATATCTCATAAAATAAGGATAATTTTACCGTAGGCTAACTCAATAACAAATTCCGAAACTTTTTAATAACAATTAAAAAATATTCTATTAACTGTTTTAAGCTTGGATTTTATAACTTCAACCTCATTTAAACTGAAGGGAGTTTAAATTGACAGAAGAAAATTTAAAAATTAAATATACCATTGTTGATAAATTCATGAAACGTCTCGACTTTCACTAAAATTTATTTATGCGTCATTAAATTTTTAAAGGGATCTCTATAATTCTTCTCGAAAGATTTTAAAGATATGACCCTTTTTTTGTTTCAATAGGTATCTCAAATTTTTTCCATTTACAAGAAACAGTTTTTTGACATTTAACAAGTATTTTGCTTTTTAGCGATTAAAAACTCGGTAGATTAACAGCAAAAATAAAAAATATTTGCATCGAGCATGGATAATTAAAAAATAAAATAAAATAAAACAAAAATTTTGCATTTAGTGTAAATGATTGACAACAACAGAGAAATTAAAAATTTTTTAAAGTAAGTGCTCTTAGTTTGTACAAATTGTGAAAAAAATTTTGCTGAAACAAATTAAATTTTTTCTGTTTGGAAATAATGTTCAAATTATTTTCTAAAATTTCTTCATAGTTTTTTTTTGAGATGCAAGCGTTCAAAGCTTATATAAATTGACCCTCCTCCAAGGCTGTAGAGTAGATTAGTACCCAGGTAAAACAAATTTGAACAAAAATTTGTTTACTTTCTTGAAAAACTGTTTCTGATACTCTTATGTACCCAATTTTGAAGCAAAGCAAGACTTTTTGCAATAGTCAACATCGCAATGAAGCTAGTAACAAACAATCAATTGAAAAGGAGTTCATTGCTTTTTAGAAACCAGTTGTAAGTCACGCAAAATTTAAAATTGCATAAAACACTCGTTTTACATATTTATGTACACATAACTAACCCGAAATATTGATCCGTTCATGAAAGAAGCGGTAAATGTGTATGACAATGCCTCAGGTATTTCGGTGACATTAGCTTCTATGGTTGTCTGCGACACTCGCAACACGGTCGGAATGTCGGGAGGGAGTAAAACTATTTAAAATTATATCAAATAATACCATAAACAATTTAACTAGTTAAGTATTGGTTGTTTTTGTTATCAGTTTATCTGTAATAATAAAACAATTTTTAAAAACATTAACTTACATCCGTTAACACTCAAATTAGAGCAAGACATTCCAGCGTCGTTTACACTGCATACGCGGAAAGTGTAATTTCTACCCACTGTCAGGCCTGTTAATGTTGCATTTGTATTGGTAGTGGTTCCTAAACCAGTGATGTTCATTGCCTGAAAATCGCTACGCTGCTCGAACAATTCTGTGGTGTATGAACTCGCCCCAATCACCACGCCCCATGTTATGATGAGATTGTCTGCTGTGAGACTAAAAACTTCCAGTTCTTCCGGTGGTGCAGGAACTGTAAAGTTTTAACAGTAGAAGTAAATTTCTATTGATTGTTTGCTTGTAGTTTTATAAAAGTGATTTTGCTCATTTTGAAAAAAGTAAAAATAAAAATTAGTTATTCAATAGTGCAACGAAAAAATGCCACTCACCAGTAATTTGAGTTATTTCAAACAGTGGCACTTCAAGAATTTGTAAATTAGGAAGAAAGATTTCCGCTTTAATTCTGATTGTATAAACTCGACCAGCTTGAATGCCTGGAGATCTGGGCGTATTCGGCGAATTGCTCGAAAACAACAACGCGGTCATGCGCTGGAAATTAAATAATATTATTCTCATTTTATTTTTTTAACACCACTTTCTTATATTGAACTTTCTACATTTAACAAGAATAAAATTTCATTTGAGGATATCAGAATATTGAAAAATTCCAGAAAAGTTAAAAGCATTAATCTCTCACAGTGTTGTCTTCAAAAATCGTTTCAGAATCTGGACCTTCAACTTCAAAGTCATATTGGATAGCACCAGGATAACTATTCCAAGAAAGACTAAAGCTTGTTTGTTGAACAGATGTAAAATTCCATATTCCTATAAAAGCAAAATCAAAAATTTTTACTTTTTATTGCAACGAATTTGATTTCAGTATATCTAAAAAAATATTAAGCTTTGTTGAAGTATTTTATTAGTACAATACGTCGAATATACAAATAATTGTTTATAGCATTTAAAAGTTTTCATAAACCTATAAATAACAGAACATATAAAAATGAACCATCTAGTTGTAAAGATCATCGTAGTCCAGTGCCTGAAAGCGCCAAGATTGCAATCGACACGACCGTTGTTCTAAACCTGCTCGCACCATTCTGTTGTATCCTTGTGAAACACACTTTTCTGCTTCGCAGTCTTGCCAAGAAATTCTAATTTTTAATCTTATTTTTAATAAATGCCAAACAAAAATTTCAAACAAACGACATCCCGGAACTAGGTTGGGGTAATTGGTTAAAAATCTGGATTGACTTCGGTCCAGCCGAATCGGGCACCATATTGTTGGCTGTGTAAGTGATTCTATACTAAATAATTTTTAAAGCACATTAACAAATAAAATAATGTATTTCAAGTAAAAAAATAACTAAAAACAATATTTTCACATTTAATGATTAAATTTCGCTTTTCTTGATACCAGATATATTACGTATTAAAATCTTTATTCATGCTCTTCTGGTAAAATCTGAGTTAAATTGCTGTTAATTCTTTATTAAAAAGTAAAACAATAATAAAAACTCAACGTTTCGGTGTACTATGATTTAGTAAACCTTCATCAGTAGATTAAGCAAAACAAAAATATCATCCGCAATAAAACCACAGTGGTGCAAAAAAATATATATATTAAAAGTACATTTGTGATCTAAAACGACATCTAACTGATTTAAATTTTAAATTATAATAAGCAGTTGGATAAAAACAATTGGTTTTATCATTAAAAGCATCATTAAATTAAATCATTAAAAGCATCACTAAAACTCTTTTTTATTCATTTTAATAATGATGCTTTTAATGATAAAACTTTTACTGATAATTGGTTTTATCATTAAAAACATCATTAAATTAAATCATTAAAATCATCATTAAAACTCTTTTTTATTCATTTTAATAATGATGCTTTTAATGATAAAACCAATTGTTTTTATCCAACTGCTTATTATAATTTAAAATTTTAAATCAGTTAGATGTCGTTTTAGATCACAAATGTATTTTTAACATTTTTTTCTTTTTTTGCACCACTGTAGTTTTATTGCGGATGATATTTGTGTTTTGCTTAATTTACTGATGAAGGTTTACTAAATCATAGTACACCGAAACGTTGAGTTTTTATTATTGTTTTACTTTTTAATAAAGAATTAACAGCAATTTAACTCAGATTTTACCAGAAGAGCATGAATAAAGATTTTAATGATTAAAATCGGGAGTTTTCAAATAATCAATGGCGTTAAATAGATAATCTTGTTTTAGTTTTATTAACTTTTGACTGAAATTAAAAAAAAATAAAATAAGCTAAATCAATTTTTGTAATTGCTGAGCTTACTTGAAGATATATTCGGTGAAAACTCGCTTTGGGTCGGCGTGTTGTAAGCAACGCTGACCAGGTACGTGTTTGTCACTGGTGCCACGCCAAAAATCAAGGATGAATTTGTTGTCGTGGTTGTTTCGTTCACCATATCCCCAAGATAGACTCGTATCGTGTAGAACCTAGCTTCGCTTATTGCGTCGAAACTAACATTGAATTGGTTAAATTGAACATCTGAAATTCTGATGTTGACGGGAGTTCTGGTAACTGAAAAAAACAATTATTGCGTGGATTTCTTCCTTTTCAATCTCATGTTACACAACTAGTCAAAAGGAAATTTTATCTTTTTTCTGGTAGAAACCAGTTTCTTATAAACTTGAAATGATTTATCAAAATAAAAAATGTCAAAATAAATATTGAAAAAATCTGTAAGCTTTGATATAAATTTTATCAGGTTTAATTCAATTTTTCTGGATATTTTTGTAACTTATAAGACAGTCGACATATTTATTGAAACTGTGACATCAATCTCGCATTAAGCTAGGAATCTTTCTTTTTACATTTTTTGTTTAAATAAACATCATAATCTGTCTGGGCTTACAACATAAAATGATTGCCACTGTTTCGAAACTTTTTGAAGGAGGTTAATCATCTATAGTTTTTTCAGTTCTTTCAAACACGAAAACTAGTATATCAAGAAATAAAAAAGAAAAAGAAAAAAATCTCTTTTACTAGCAAAGTATACAATGATTTAAGGTAATCTTAAATTAAACTCGGGGAAGATGCACTGCAATACATGAAGCCAAGTTGGAGATTACACTAAATGATATCTTTATGGGTAACAAAAAGCAAATAACTTTAGATTTGAAAAATTTACCAACCACTAGAGCAAACATTATAATTTGACCTGTGATTCATTTTTAGATTTAACTTAAAAATCTTTTTTAAAAAAATTATTATTATTTTTTAAAAATTACTTGTAATAACTTAAAAATTACTTGTAATATGTTTAAAAAATTAAAAAAATTACAATTTTGAAAAATTGCGAAAATAATAACATGTGAATCGGTATTACTTGTAATATGTTTAAAAAATTAAAAAAATTGCAATTTTGAAAAATTGCTAAAATAATAACATGTGAATCGGATTCTTTTTGAAAAGTCGCAAAAGCTTTTTTTAAGCGTTGATATAATAAAAAAAGTTTATTTCACTTATAGCTTGCATAAAATTGAAGACCAAAAGGAAGTCTTCACTTTAATTATCCATTGCATAAGTTAATATTTTGTAATGTATTAAGAGGCTAATAGAATATTTTTTACTCGAATCGGAGTCGACGTCCAGAAAAGTTTGAAAACCATTGGTATAAACAAACTTAAATTAAAAAATTTAAAGTTAATTTCAATTAATTTCAAAGTTAATTAAAGTTGATTTCAATCGTAAAAAATTTAGTTAATTTAAAAAATTTTATTCTTTTTATAAAAATAAAATAAAACTTGATGCGTCGGTAAAACAAAATTAAGTTTTCTTATTTCGGAAATAATAAAAAGTGTAAGAAACGTATCAAATAAAATGTGTAAATTTTATCCAAACTTTTTACCCAAAGTAATGATTGTGCGCGTAGCAGTTACTGTGCGCATATTTCCATTCCCAGCTTCAACAATCGCAGCCAGCGTAATATTGTAAGAAGTATTTGGTGTCAATCCTGTTAATGGTGAACTTCTAGTAATAGTTTGGTTAATGAAAGCATTAGCTGCCGAAACAGTGATGCTGCGTTCCGTTTCATTTGTGCTTCTTGCAGTAACATTAAAAGACACCAGACGTTCAATTGCGGTGAATGTAACTTCAGCTGACGTTGCAGAAACCGTGACCATTAAATTTGTAATGTTTGCATCTAGAGAGAATAAAACAGATTATAACGGCTTAGAAAATTTTTTAATATTGTTCTTACCCGTTGTAAACGATATGGGGTCGATACGCCGTGAAAATGCAGTACTTGTACTTTGATTTCCTGATAATGTTCTTATGGAAAAAGAACAAATGGTATTTGGAGTCAAGCCCATTAAGGTTAAATTGGTCACATTGGTTAAACTAGTAAAGTTGAAATCATTGTCACAGTCAACTAAAACAAAAATTTTGGTAAATTAAAGCCATGTTTTTTAGAAAAAATTTTTTATTTATTGTACCTTCATATTGGTACGAACTTGCTTCTGTCACGCCCATAAAAGAAACTTGCGCTGAAGTAGCAGTAATATCTGATATCGTGACATTGGTTGGGGGGTTAACTAGCTGAACTAAAGAAATAAAAACGAAAAAATAATAAATAAACATAGTTACAGAACTTTCAATTGGTTTTACAATGACGTTTACACAAATCACTAAGTGATTTGTATGTCATTAACGTTATATTTAAGGATGAATTAAAATACACTTTTTTTACTACGACGACTATTGCTCGTTATTACACGATTTTGCTCGACTTATTATGACAAGGCACCAAAGTGTGAATGTTATACGGTGCGGAAAAAGAATGTAGAGCGATTGTTAAAGTGAAAGCAAATTTAAAACTAAAACCACCTGAAAAGTTTTGTTTAGAAATTAAATTTTGATGATCTATTTGAACAGGGGTGGGCAACCCGATTGCACTCGCGGGCCGCGCCCTAAAATTAAAAAATTAGGCACAGGTTGCATTAAACTTTGTTTTTCTATGTCGAGTGTAGAAAATAAAAGGTTTTCACTTGGATTGTATGGTAATTAGGGTTAAAATATTTTTGGAAGGGCAAATCGTGGCGCTCGTTAACATAAAAAACTTCGTTCCCAAAAAGTAGTGCAGACCAAAAATAAAGATCTTTACATGGAATTAGTCACCGATTTCATGATATTTGTTTTAAAATTTAAGTGTTATTTAAAGAAAAAACTTTGAATCGGTCTCGAATTTCATGAATTTTGTTTCTGAACACTAATGATCTCTGAAAAAAAAACAAGAAAAAAAGGGGACAGCACATGGAGTCTTTCTTTGACTTTTATCAGAATTCCTGCCTAAATGGGCAAAACATAGCCCTAAAAATCAGTACTGTCCTGACAAAATCAGGACGTGGGGTAAGCCTATGGTTAATCTCAGTAATTTACTGTATTTAACTTTTGAGCCGAATTCGCAGACCAGAAACAAAATTTTGGCTCTTCGGCTTTCCAACCACACGCGGGCCACTTTGAAATGTCTTGTGGCTCGCACATTCCCCATTCCTGTATTACTCGTAAAAGAACAAAAATAAAATGCTAAACTGCAGCGTACTACAAGATATTTATTCTTTTGTCAGTGACATCATTAGCTGAAAAATACCTTACGAAATAAAAAAGAAGTTTTGAGGTAAGCATTGCTTACTTGTCGATGGGTTAGAGAAATTCATTGACCCATTGAAGGCTCCTGACACGTCAGTGTTCACCACCGATGAATTTGTGCTGTTCGTGAAACCTTCGACACTTGCAATTGTACTTCCATCTCTAAGAAAATATTTTTTGAAGATAAAACAAAAGGCTTGAAAATTATACAAAGAAGCTTATATTTAAGCATATCAATTACTGTAAATATGGTAATTGTTTCTCAACTGTTGTAAATTGTATAAAACGTTTTAGCACATTTAATTTTTTTCAACTTTTACAAAAAAAAGTACAGGAAAATTATTATTCTGCATAAAGCCTTTTCGAGATAGAAAAATGAGAAGTAGTTGCAAGTATTTAACGTTTCATAAAATCTGAGCAAATTGACTGAAAAGATAAAAAAAGGTGATTTTTGTGCAAATATAAATTGATGCAAATCTAATTTTCATTGATTTTTATTTTAAATTTGAATCAGTTTGATTTTGCCAAAAACTCGAAAGTTTTCGATAAAAAACATTCTCACCTAAAGGATAAAAAGATTACACGCAATAATATGAATTCAAACTGTCCATTATTAAATTGATCCACCATTAGGTCGGAAAATGTTTCAATAAGCTCTTGTGATCGATTGGATGTGATTCGAAAAAGTTCCAAAGTAAACGGAACATTGATCAAAGTAACATCCAGTCCAATGCTTGCTTGATCTAAAGTTTATCAAAATAAATAATCTAGAACAAGCTCCAAGTGGCATGCTATTATCTTAAACAATCTTTTTTCTTTACTCTTTTACTTCAAAGGTTATTTAAAAAGTTTAAATTAAGGTATGACTTCTGTGTGTGAAAAAAGTTTACTGCGGTTGCAGCAATAACAGTTAACAGTGGTGATAAAAAAGATATGAGTAATAAAGGGGGCTAAAAAAAAATTTTAAAGACTTCCTTAAACGCTAATATCAACATCTGCAAAACTGAAGTAACATGTTATTTTATGATTGACCCTGTTGTTGTATTGTCAATCACAAAATAACTTGTTATTTTCCAGTTTTGTACGTTACGGACTATATGATTTCGCTTTTAAGTTGTTTAGTATTAGTACTTTTTCGTGCATTTCAATTTTTAAACGGCTATCGTATATCCAAAAGTTAAGCTGTTTGGCTAAAATTTTTAGACAATTATTTTTTTTCAAAGACAATCTTCAGTAATAATTTTGCTACCACTTTTAACCACCTTTTTTTTAACCACCCATTTAAAAAAAATGAAAAAGTTATAAGTGAACAACTTAAAACAACCAAGTGGCGTTTTTGACCCATTGTTTTGGTACATCCCATTAAAGCATAGCATTTCAATGATTCAGAATGTTACTTATTGATCTATCAAAAGAAAAATATTATAGAATAAATCAATATTAATATCGATTCAAGTAGCAGTTGTATTATTGAATGTATAGTAGTAGGCTTTGGCAAAGTCATTTGTTGCAGAAATGGACTAGTTTCTTCATACGATTGTGTGTGCAATATCAAACAATAGTTTGCTGAATTTCTTAAAACTATAAAAATTTTTTTTTTGCTGTCTATTATGCTGGTTTCAAGCTTTGTTAACTTAATTGAGCAAAATAATTATCCAATGCGCTAAAACCGCCACTTGATCGTTCTACACTAGGTTGTTTAAAATCCCGGTTGTTCTAGTATTAAAGTAAAAAATAACACGCTTTTTTATATTTAATAAAATAGCAGCTTTTTGCAAAGCTATTTTTTCTAAACATTTGCGAGTAAATTACCAATTTAAAAAAATAATTTACGAAAAGGCTTTAAAAATTTGGGACGACAAAGCAAATTGTTACGAAAATAAATAAGTGATAAATATATTATGAATTGTGGTTTAATCACAAGCTCCTTGAAAGTGTTTTGTATATTTGAAAAAGTTACAATCATTCTTTTTTGTACCTGTTCTTCCCAAAAAAGAAGCGGAAAAAATTGGAATTCCGACTGATTGACCATTTCGCAAAGTGAGAACACCGGCCGAAACGTTAAAAAGAGTGTTTGGATTAAGACCACAAACGGAAGCAAAAACAGTGCTGAAATTTTGTATCAAATTTCCCGGTTGAATTAGAAGCTGTAAAATTAAACAAGCTGCAATGCGGAGGTATGGATTTGTTCATTGATAAAAAATATAAGTAAAAAATAAGCAATTGTTTTTGATAAATGTGGTGACGCATGAGAAAATTTGAATGCAAGAAAATTAATCTTACATTAATATCATGGGGTTAATGTCACTTCATGTAATCTTATATGATAGATACTTTTGTCTAAACAAACTAATTTTGTAACTTTCGGGATGATTTTTTTATAGTTATACTGTTTACTAACCTTGTCCACAACTGCGATTTAGTAACCATGTTGGTTTTATTCAGTAATAATTTTACGTTTTACTTGTTGCAATCTTTGTGGGAATTTTTTGTTTTATCTATATTTATCTTCTTGACTGAAAGAAAGACGTAAAAAGCGTTACCATCAAATAAATCTTATCGACCTGTTTTCGGAGATGTCAAGATATTGCTGTTTAACTGAAATTTTTTATCTATCTATATATTTTGTTTTTGAGATGTGACTAAAATATACAGTTGCTTGCTAAGACTACCAAGCAAAAAAGTGCCGTAAAGTGTCCCTTTGAGGACACAGCAGAATGACTAGAATAGCTTTGGATCGCAATAGTATCAATCGTACTTACCATCAATATTAAAAGCTATTAATATGCTGAAAAATTTGGGAAAACAAGACTCGGTCAATATATAATGAAAGTTCAGAAAATGATAAATAAAATTTGTTTATAATTATAAAAAAACGGTGTTGAATGTCTTGATGAGATGTGCGCTTTGTATGCAAGAGCAAGAAAATGAATCATCGGCGAATGAGAATTTTCTATCTTCTTTTTATGCACAGTACAACCGTCTTTGGGGAAAGAGTCTTAAAAAGTGATCAAATTTTAGAAAAAATTATCAATATCTTTGATTGTTGTTCCTGAAGCGAAACTGAGGATAGCAACACTTCAAACACCTAAAGAAGTTTCGCAGTTTTGCAGTTTTACTTTTGATATCTATCAATACATTTGTCTACCAGTACGCAAGAGGTACTTCGTCTGACAAGGTCAAAAGATAAAAAATAGCCAGTAGCTGTCATAACAGCATCTTCGATAAACACAGTTGGCAAGTGATAAATGCCAAAAACAAATTATAAAAAAGCTTGCTGCATTGATTAGTAGAAGTTTTTTCTCAACAAAACAAAATTCTAATTTGTTGTTTCAAAGAAAGATTTCAGCAAATTTGAGTTTTTCAAAAATTTTTGAGTGTTGAAAAATCTTTGAGGGCATGTTATGGCTGATAGGTTTTAGTGTTTTTGAAATGTTTAATTGAATGTTTGGTGGTTTTCGATTGCTAAACTGCATTGTTATAGACTATTGTAACATTAAAAACAACTTTATAACAAATTCAGTTATTTTGTAGACTATCTAGTGCTTTTTTATAATTAGATCACAGTGATCTCAAACTTCTATTTAACTAATTACTTTCTTGTATCACTCCAAAGTTAAACAAAGTGGTGAGTATTTTTTATAAGTATCTTTAAAAAGTAACAGATTTTTGTAATTTTTTTTTAGCTTGTATAAATTTTAATTTTTTACTAAACTCTTTCAACTTCTTTACTTAAATTAAAAACTAAATCAAACAAAGTGCAGACAAATTTTCTTGTAATTCGGGTTCTTTATAAATTGGTTTAGGGTTTCTCAAAAGAAGCTCGCAGCCTTTCAAGAAGTTCACGAAGCATTTTCGAGGAAGCCACGAGGAGAAGCCTTTGCTGAAGATCTTTTTTTAGTCCTCACTAGTTTTTTTGGTCGACAACGAAAAAATCAGAAATAGGTTTAGAGTGATGATTTTATTTTTCTTTTTTTTTTAGTTTTTTGGGTTGAAAATGAAAAAATCAGGAAGAGTTCAGAGTGATGACATTTTTTTAGTCTTCACAAGTCTTTTGTGACAATATTCTAAAGGGAAAGGGCACGAGTGTTGAGTGTCTCTAGAAAAGAAGCGACGGACCATTAAGGTTTGGGAATCACTGAACTAATTATATGCAATGATAAATATTATTTTAAAATTTAATATTTAAAGTTTTTGACTCTTTTAATTATTACAGTTTGTTTTGATTTTTGTCACAAAACACACAAAAGAAATAAGGGTCGCTTCACGGTTTTGCGTGTCATTCTTGTCTAACGAATAGCTTAGTGTGGCAGCACTCTGACGTGCGAGCAGAAGGATGTGAGGTCGATGCTCAGTCTACCTGGGTAACTTTTGTTGTGACTTTTGGAAAGGCATTTCACGACAAGCTTTGCAATCAGGTCACGCTGCTCACCTACAATGCTGAGTCCACTTGAAACAGAAAGCAGCAAGCAGATCATTTCGGCCATGCGGCGATGGCGACAAAAACAAAAGAATATTTCTGTTCTTAAAAAGTAAAACTCAAAATTTGCTTACTTGGTACGAGCCATATAAAATTGATTCTACTACCAGAATCACCAGACATGAATCAGTTTGTCTCAGAATTCTCACGTTGTCACGTAAAATAGGTTTAGCTAAAAACGATTGAAATTAAAAGTGCAAATATACAGTACTTGTACTGTAATAAAAAGCAATTGGTTGATCACATAAAGAAAAGAAGCAAGTAAAACTAAAATAATGTAATTTTTTGACTGATACGTATAATTTGATTTCACACTTTCATTACAAAAAAAACTTCATAATAATAAAATAAATCTTGAGCATAAAATTTGGAACACTTAACTAATTTCAAAATATAAAGTAAACCCAATATATTTTAAAACATAGTTTATTGATAACGTTTCGGAATTGTATCTTATTCTATTCTCAACTGCTAATTCATTAATAAATTAGTTCCACACAATTGATAATGGAAGGAGTTGCAATTCAGAAACGTTCAACTACCGTTCAAAATATATTGGTTTTACTTTTTATTCAGACATGAAACAAATATTTTTTTAAAACAATTTCTGCCAGCCGATAACAGAAAAACTTTCTTTTTTAATAATTATTAAAAAAGCTTCGTTTACTTTATTTAAAAATGCAAAAACAGGGCTTTAACGTTTTTAAAATATAAACATCATTAAATAAAGTTTTTCTTTTAATGTAATTACCGATCTCAATTTCAAAAAGTTAAATGGCAAGATTTTTGTAAACTTTTTTTGCTGTAAACTAATTGACTAACTAATAAATGAAATCAGCAAACAATCATCAATTCAACGCTAAATTGCCAATGAGCAGATCGGCATTATTTTTCTCGGTCAAGTGGTCAGTATCGAGTTGTAAAGAATTTGTGGTCAGACGTAGACTAAGCCTTCTCAAGATATGCGAAAAAATAAAAAAATAAAAAAACTTTTCATGTAACTTCACCAATAAAAAGTGAAAACTGTTTTTTTAACTTAAGCTTTATAGAAAAAAAAGAAAAATAATACTATAAATAAAAGTTTACTTAAATTTAGTAAAAAAAAGAATCTTATTTTTTCAGCAAATTAATATTTTTATAATAATGCAAACCAAATATTACATGAGTCGATTTACTTATGTTATCCATATTCAAATTATCATTCGTAGCTTAGTGATCCGTGTTCATGCTCAAAAGAGAAAAACATTGCAAACAAACTAATAAAAAAAAAATTACATGTTGAATTTTAAAATTATTGTACGAAATAAAAGATATTATCTAGGCCAGAGTGATCGAAGCCGCTGCTTGCG
This sequence comes from Diplosoma virens, assembly GCA_963680785.1. Lineage (NCBI taxonomy): Eukaryota > Metazoa > Chordata > Ascidiacea > Aplousobranchia > Didemnidae > Diplosoma > Diplosoma virens. The sequence goes on along the minus strand of OY796882.1, from coordinate 43,657,741 downwards.
ACGTAACCAGCGGACCGCGGGACAATTTTGCACATTTCGTCGATCAGCGGCAGTGGCGAGCTTCCGTAACAGAGATGATAAACTTGCGACCGAAATCGGTTTGAAATTGTCCGAATCAAGTGGTTTATTGGCTAAAGTAAGAACAAAATTTTAAAGTTTTACCTTTTTGACGAATGAAGAATTTTTGTCCGTGCTTAATTTTATTGTTTTTTTAAACTTTAGAATGTCCAAACAGAGACACAAAATAAGGTTTTTACTTTTCGAAATGGTTTGAACTTAAAATTTCAGACTCGTTTTGGCCAATAACCTCTTATTTTGGACAATTTCAAACTGACTCGGATCCGCTAGTTCTAAAGATTTTTAAAAGTGACTCACACAAGGAAAGAACTCGGACCACACTGATCTAGGCTATTACTTACGTTCGCAAATTGTTCCGTCTCCGAAGAAATCATTATTACAGACACAATCAAAGCCTCCTGGCCTGTTTGTGCAATTAGCGTTTTCCGAACAGTTGTTTAAATTTTCAGTGCATTCGTCAACATCCATGCAAAAAAATCCATTTCCACTGTAACCAGAATTGCAAGTGCAATTGAAACCTCCGTCAAAATTATTGCACGTTGCATTATCGGAGCAATTATTTGAAGCAATCATTGCGCATTCATCTACAAAAACATACCACAAAATGTTTCTCAGTTGAAATAAGAAATACTAATTATGTTTTTAACTAAAAGATAAATTAGAAAGTAATTTAAATTACTACAAAACAACCAGCAAGTAATACGTAGAAAAGTTACGAAAGTTGAAACAGTTTGGCAATAATACGAATTCAGATGTACAAATTCCAAAAAATAAAAATTAATGAAAAGTATATGAAAGCTATTTACAGTTTAATTAAATAAATGAAACAGATCCGATAAATTTGATTCGTTTTGAAAAAATAAAGTTTAAAGCTGTTAAGTATTCTAGACTAAAGGTAGCATATTTTGATTAACGCTCATGGTCCTAAAGGATCAAAAATATTTTTAATTAAATTGTTGGCATCATTTCGCAAACTTAACTTCCAAAGTTCTTATTTAATGTGATAATTCTTTAAAACTTGATTGAAAAAGGGCTCTTTTCTTAAAATTTAATTAGAATTTTTTGATCTCTAATAAATAATCCATGAGCATTAATTCATTAAATTTTCTTAAGGGAATGTAAGTAAAGAGCAAACAGAATTAGACCAATTATTTAGTTATTACCTTAAACTAAATAATACCCTCGTAACTTTCTAACTAAATATTGAGAAAAAAATGAGTTTTCAAGAATACTACAGTGAAAAACCTATAATGTCTATTCTTTTAAAGAAAGCTCTGTTAATTTTTTTTTGAACATGGAGATTAAACATTTAAATTTTAGTCAATTAAATAGAAAATACCGTTGAACACGGTATATTAAGTAAAAGAAGATAAATGTTAAAATAAGCAAACCGAAAAAAAATTAAAAATACTTTATTGTTTTTTACATTTAGCTATAATCAAGCATGTATTAACAGATAAAAAAGTTTTTTTTTCAGAAAATATATAACGTAAATAAAACAAATTTTTATTTGTTTACCGATGTCGGTACAATTCCCTGTCTCGTTCACATAACCTGGGTCGCACTCACAATTAAAGCTACCGACAGAGTTGGTACACATTGAATTTGCTGGGCAACTATTATTCATCTGACATTCGTTTATATCCTCACAGACCTGGAAAAAAAATATTAAATTTTAATCTGTAAAAAACTTGATTATTTCTGAAGACCCAAAACTATCAAGGTTTCTTGCACAGTCTACATTTTATACAAAATTTTAAAATTCAAATTTAATTATCACGACTAACAATTTATTAAAATAATTAAAAGTTAAGTGAAACGAGAAATATTTTAGGTAATTAATACACAACCAGTAGTGGAAGTGAAATTTTTGTCAGCCGGTTCTATAAAAAAAAGGCGCAGTTGGATGCGCCGTCGAGTGGTTGGAGCGCCGTGATTGTGATCGACATGGTCTCGGTTTAAAACTTACCCGCTCCATTCTGCTGTGTCCTTGGAAAGACACTTTATGCCACTCTCCCCTAATTAGTGGTGTCGGCAAACAATTTTGAATTGCAGTCATATCTCTATAAAACTAAAAACCAAAATAAAAAATTTCATTGGAACAGCAATATCTTGGCGTCTCCGAAAGCAGATCGGGGTAATTGCTTGCCCTATGTACAGCGCTTCCGTCGCTTTCCTGCGAGTCAGTAGGATAAATATAGAAATAAAAATAAAAAAAACGTAAAATATTCCAGCCAATAAACTGATAAATCTTAATTATTTTCAATATAATAAATCCAAATATTCGTTAAGAAAAGCATGATTATGATAATATTAAGGAGTGCCTGTATTACTACACTACACAGGCAATATATTTGGCCGGTTTTCCAAACTAATACATTCCATGAGACGCTTCTATGGAACCGGTGCAAACCGACTGAATTATACGGCTGAACACAAATAACCTAAAATTATTGCAAAATGTAAAACATTTTTGCTTAATTGAAGAATAGTAGCAACAGATTTAGCAAATTGGTGAAAAAAATATTTATGAAAGTTGACCTATACACAACAAAATAGCAAATAATGCTGAAAATTAAATAAATTTGGGAAGAGTAATTTGTTTGTTGATATTTATACAGAAATTAATCTTTTTTTATAATCAAAAACATTTTTCAATTAACTCTTCCTTTGTTAAGTATTGAATAATCAAATTCATGTATCGCAGTGAAATAGTTTTGTGTAATTATTAAAAATAATATTCTGCTACAAAAATCTACTTTTAGATCTTGGTGCTCTGTAAAACAGGCCATGCAACGGCAAGCGCTTTTTTCTAGATGAAGGCTGACTGAACGTCACTTGCTTTAGCGAAAAACGTCAGTTTGACGTCACTCGCGTTTTGCCTCCGTCGTTTTCCTCCGAGTCAGGAGGATAAATATTAAGACGAAATGAGAAAATAAACCAAACAAAGAAATAAAGTTTAAAAGGCAAAGCAAAAAGATAACATTTTATCAATTTGTTTAATCAAAAGCTTGCCCTTAAGTAATGTAATAATATAAAATAAAAAACTTGTTGTATTTAGCTGTTTTAGACCTATCGCTTATTTCAACCTGGTCAATTTTAGTAAAATTTTAAATCTTATCTTTCTGCACACTTTGTAAAAATGGCAAAGCTTTGACAGCTTAACGGATTTCAATTGAATGTTTGAAAAAGCAACTATGAGGTATGTTTTAAAAACCGACGGCGGCGTTTTCTCCAAACAGATAATAAATTTGCTGAAGCAGACCGGTGTTTTTTATGCATTACAGTATAAGATTTTGTGGTAGGATTGCTGTGATGAAAGCTGCGTTTTCGTTTTTGTTTACAGAAAATTTATAAACTGTTACTTTTTTGGTCGTGGAATCATAGGTGCTATAACTGGAATCGTCATCATCATGATGATAATGATTATAACTGGAAGGCACGCAGCATTTTAAAGGCATTGTTTTAGTCAAAACTATTTTGAAAATTTTGTTTCCTGTATTTTACAAATTCAACATGGTTTGAGAATTTTTAAATTATTATTCACATAATTTCGCATGACTTGAGTTGATTTTTTTAGCAATAAAATCAGTGTCAATTTTTAACGTTTTATTTTAGATACACAACAACTTGTGTTTTTAACTTTTACCCAACCGTCGTAAATGCATGTAGTCGCAATACCATTACCAGTAAGAATACAATTTCCAGATGCCAACATCATCTTCTAGAAAACTATCTACAGCTGTCGAGCTCTTGCATTTTTTAAATTAAGCATTTTTCTGAAAGCATTTTTTGTTATCAACATGTAACAAGCAATTTACAAATACAGATATAGTAAGTAATCCTGTATTTAAATCATATCTCTATAACCTGATAATATTTCTAACCGTTCATTTTATAAAATATGTCAAACTTTCTCAACTGCAATTTAAACTAAAGAGATAAAGTGATTTAGTTTTATTCAGAAATATAACTTTTTGTCCTTTTGCTAGTGACCTTTGATCAGCCTTCAGCTAGAGAGAAACGTTCGCCGTCATCATGACCTGGCGCCATATTCTAGGTTTATCAAGTTAAAGTAAAGTTGATCGGAGTAAGTTATTTTTTGAAATGAAATTTTTAAAAATTTTCATAAACACAATAAATCTTTTTTAAAACCATAATTTATTGTTAAGACAATTGGCACACACAGAACATCGCTGCAGACGGTCTAAACTTTTGTCGAACAACAGTGATCGAAAATTTAATGGTCTAAGTTTATTTCAGACTAGGTTTGTTAATATAACGGACAGCTACGAGAAGCTATAATGCCGTGTGGCTTCATATTATGCAGTTTCAATAAACTGTTTATTCGTAGTTGCAGACAATATACTGTATTTTGGGGTTTTCTGTCATTTAAACGCCTGTAATGAAACAGTAACTTTTCAATTGAATTTATAAGAAAATAATTTAAAATATTAACATTTTATTTAAATATATCAATTTCATTGCATTATGATATAAACAGGAATATATTGAGGTTGCTTGAAGTTAGCTAAAGAACATTTTTTACATATTTCTTACCGCGACCCAAATATCAATGTAAATTAAAAAGGTATCAAAGTTTGGACCACTTTATTCTGAAATTTTTTACAACTTTTCTTTAACATTAATTGATCAGTGCTATAAATGTAAAACATTATGTAAAGACATCTTTTTTGATTTTCACCTCTGTATAGCGTTTTTTTTTTTTTTTTTTTTTTCGGAAGGAAGGAGAAATTCGGGATTACGTTGCGCAAGTTTAGAACGTTGACAAAGTGTGTTGTCAATTTGATGGTTTCCTCCATGATACAACCTACCACGACCCAACCTGTTATATTGTAGAGCAAAATATTTATTTTTTGAAAGGCCTTTTCGGCTGGTTTAATGAGAGATTGAAGCAAAAAAATATCGACCTAATTTAGGGTTTCAAGCCAGGGGTGAAAATTACGCCTTTAAACCAAACCTATGCTTTGAAAAATTAAATTACGTAGTAAACAGTCTTATGTCGACTTTTTTTTGACAAAATCATATAGGCTAAAAAAATAATTGCTTTAACAAATAGAATTAAAGAGTGCTTGCTGATGAATTTTGCTTTGTTTTATTAATTAGCGTTTTTTTTTATTATTATAAAACTATAATACGGGACATGACGATAACGAAACAGGTATACATTAATAAAATTATGAGGTTTTTGTTAAAATTTTATTGAAGCTTACTGTTCCATTCTTTGTGTAACCAGTTAAACAGATGCATTCAAAACTTCCAGCAAGATTCATACACCTTGAAGTGTTTCTGTCACAATCATTTAATGTGTTGTTCAAACATTCGTCTATATCTTCACAGGTTCCATTAACAGTCATAAAGCCAGCCCTAATAAAAGAAAAAAGTGAACCAAAAAAAGTTATTACAAAAAATTTTTTTAATCACTGCTCATCTAGTTTTACAAACCTGCATAAACATTCAAAACTTCCCTCAGTGTTGTTGCACACTTCAGTAGTAAAATTGCAATTGTTGGTTACAGTAAAATTGCACTCGTCCATGTCGACACACACCGTTGAATTTAAACTGAAAAACAGGAACAAAGCCAGCTAAAAGAATTGCTGTAAAAGTGATTACATTGGCTTCTTGATGTAATCATTAATTAAGCAATTATTACACACAAAACAAAAAATATCCCCATTCTTTTATTTGCTAAACATAGTAGCATAGTTAATTTTGATTATCTTTTATTAAATGACCAATGACATGTCCATGGAAAAAAGAGGAATATCTAGAAACTTTGTTTATACCGTCTGCACCTAAACAAATGGACACGTGTTCTTAAACATCAATTTTTTTAGGCTTAAGTGTCGAGAAAAGTAAAAAAAATCAATAAACAAACAAAAACATAATTTCGCCAATGCTCGTAACGGAAACGGACATTTAATCCAGTGAAAATTTTTTCTAGACCAGAAAGCGATAAATATACAGTATATACTGTACGTTTTTAAGCATTATAATACAATTTTAAAGCTGATATACTGAATAGTCAAATAAACTTTAAAAACAATAACCCATTTTGACCCACTTTAAAAACAATGACCCATCAACATATAGATCTAAATTTTTATACTATGTTTCGTAAGAAGTCTCTTTTTCGCTTGAATTGTAGATATGGTGATTTCATAAAAAGTGCAGGAGCGCTTTCTTGCCACATTTTTGTTACAAGAAATCTGGCAAATATTCAATTGAAATATTGGGAGTTAATTTCATATCATCACTACATAAATCAAGTTTAAGCAGTGTGTCAACCCCGGAAAAGAAAAAAACAATAACTTGCCAGTATTTCTCTTCTGCTAAACCTCAAGTAAATGCCCGAAAAAACAACCAAAAATTAGGTAAATATTGCTAGACAAATCAAACTATTTTTTTAATATAGATAATATGCAAAAGCGTGTCTATTTACGTCACGTATCCTTGGTTACAAGAACATGCAAACGATCCAATGGTATCGACGCATGTACTGATGTTTCTATTGCAGGAGTTGGGGGTTTGCATACATTCATCAATATTGATGCAGTTCCCATTACGCATTTGGAAACCTTCATTACATTCGCAGCTAAAACAAAGTATTTTCAAAATGTTACAAAACAGTTTTAAAAATAAAGATTTTGGTTTTTGAAATATACAATATAACAAATTTTTGGTTTTACAAAACAATATTAATTTAGATTAAAAACAATACAAAATTATAAACAAAGTTTCATACAACAGCCAAAAGTCTTAAAACTGCCACCAAATTTAAAGATTGTTTTAGTAAAACAGCTTTTCCTTGAAATGAGGTGAAAAAAATTATTTTTAACAAACAGTGATGGCTTTAGTAGGATGCAAACGGAGCGGCCGCACCGGGTCACCCTAAAAACATCAAATAGTGGGCCCCCCAACGCAAGATATTGCTCTATTTCTTCATAGTAGCACCAGGACGGTGGCATTCCTAAAATGATAACTTTTTTAAAGATTGTTTTGTTTGAATACACTCAAAAATGGTCCACCTAAAATAATGACATTTTTTAAAGATTGCTTTGTCGTTTTGCTTTGAAACACTAAAAAGTGGCCCCCTTACTTTTCTTGCACTGGGCTTCCCTTTTTGTAAGGCATCATTGTCAACAAATCAAAAAAACTATAACATTGAAATTTTAGAATTTTTTTATAAACTTCGGTATCAAAATATAAACAAGAAAAAAGTAAAGTATAAACCAAATATCAAACCTTTATTAATCATTAAAGCACTAAAAATTATAAATATTACTAACACAAAACTCCCAATTCCATTGATGCAACTAGAGTTCTGAATCGCGGCGCAGGGTTCGCTTGTGCTGCATTCGTTGATATCAATACAGGATGTCAAGTTTGATAGTTGATAACCAATGCGACACGAGCAGTTAAACCCATTATAAAATGGATTACAAATTTGATCACAAGGATTGGAGTCGCAAAAGTTTATGTTGGTGCAATTTATGCCATCGCCTGCAAATTTTTTATATTTCAAATTCATTGGAAAACTATACGCTGTAATAATCGACTACAGAAAGCAAATTAATTGAAGCAGACATTACATATTAAGATTAAAACACAAGTTATTTAATTACAATTAACAAAAGGTTATGTTTTTAGTTATTTCTATAAAAAAAATTTATGCAAGGGTTTTTAATAAGCTACGAATTTGTTTGTTTTTTTATTTCAGGTTTGTTTTTTTTGTATTCATCTGAATATAGGTTTAATTTGTACGTTTGTTTTAATGGTTAGAGGAGGATGCATTTTTTAATTACCAGTTTGTAGATTGCTTGAAGTAAAAGATTTTTCTTCACAAAGCTTTTCATCTGACACTCTTCAGGGGAAATCGTCAGAATGAAGTAGAATTGAAACCGAACTAATTTATAAAGGAAGAAAGTAGAGTTCTCATTGGCTGAAAGAGTCAACCAATGAGAGAAAAGATTAAGAAATTTTCAACGAGTATACGAATTCTTTTTGCTTACACAGAAAGGGATTGAGAGATTTAATGAAAGTCGCTTCAAGAGCAGAAAGGTGAAAGAAGAGCGACCTCGAGCGAGAATAGAAAATTTTTCGTTGCTGTAATGGAGGGCACATTGGGCGTTGTCGAGAAGATGTTGACCAATAGCGGATTCGTGAAATTGTTGTGGGCGTATGTTGTTCTTGCAAGAGCAGGAGAGACTTTGGCGGTTGGCCGAGGTACGAGGATTGGTGATGGATTTGGGAACGTGTTGTTTAATATTTATTATTAATATTTATTTATTAATATTTATTAAACAACACGTTCCCAAATCCATCACCAATCCTCGTACCTCGGCCAACCGCCAAAGTCTCTCCTGCTCTTGCAAGAACAACATACGCCCACAACAATTTCACGAATCCGCTATTGGTCAACATCTTCTCGACAACGCCCAATGTGCCCTCCATTACAGCAACGAAAAATTTTCTATTCTCGCTCGAGGTCGCTCTTCTTTCACCTTTCTGCTCTTGAAGCGACTTTCATTAAATCTCTCAATCCCTTTCTGTGTAAGCAAAAAGAATTCGTATACTCGTTGAAAATTTCTTAATCTTTTCTCTCATTGGTTGACTCTTTCAGCCAATGAGAACTCTACTTTCTTCCTTTATAAATTAGTTCGGTTTCAATTCTACTTCATTCTGACGATTTCCCCTGAAGAGTGTCAGATGAAAAGCTTTGTGAAGAAAAATCTTTTACTTCAAGCAATCTTCAAATTCTGTACCACCAAATGTTTACCTGTTTGTGCAAATGAAAATGTTGTAGCTCAGTCGCAACAACTGGCGGTAACAACCTTTTAGTTAAGAATACTAAACAATTTTGATGAATGTTTCATTTCAACTGCAATGTTATGGCGTAATTATTGTAAAAAAACTTAATCTATGCAATGTTGCTTTCACCAAATGACAACTACAAGAAGTTTATTTAAAACAATCTTTTGAAACAAAAACTTGCTTAAAGACAGATATTATGATTTAAAATTAAACTTAACTTTCATTAGGGTTCCCAAAGTCGGATAATTGCAAGCACTGCGGACGCGATATGATGTAGAAAAAGTGAAAATTTCAAAAAAAATTTCAATTGGGATTTTAAAACGTTATAATGTTTTGGTGCCAAGTGCCAAAACTTTGCCGATGCCTATTTTTGCCAAATAGGGTTACGGGTACCGTCAAAACTTGTTTTGTAAAGGATGAGAAAATGAGCAAAATTTAACCTTGTACCGTCCCTAATTTTTCAACAGTTTACTCATAATGTCCCTTATTTTATCTAAAATAGTCAAGTTTAATCAGTTATTTTGGACAACTAAGTGATAATAGAATTTTTTTAAAAGATACCCCTTGAAACTTGACGTTTTCTTCGGATAGTTGCATTGAAAATAGAGAGCTGAAATTTAATGATTAACTCAAACATGAAGCTTTGAAATTTGTCATTTTTGAAGAAAATATTCAAAAAATTCGATTTTGGATACTATTTCCATTTTCTACGATTTATGAGGAATGGTTATTAAATTCTAAGTTACATATTTCAACTGTTTATAATTGGATTTTAGCTTTATTTATAATAGTTATAATATTATACAACGGCATGTTACATAGCTAGCTGTAAAAATTGGGTCTCTTCAAGAAATTACCGTAAGCGATTTTTTTAACAGGTAAATTTTTTTAAAGTAATGTTTTATTAAAAAAGTGAGTTTTTTAAAAAGAAACATTTGAGGAAAGTGAATTTATTTAAAATAGTGAAAGTGGTTCGTCGCATCTGCCTTGAAACTGCTTCCAAAAAGGTAAGTACTAAAAATTGGCTCATTGGCTCTCAGTCGCACAAGGTGGCGATGTACCAAAATTGGTAAATTGTCACGATAAGGGTGAAAGGAGGGCGAAGCATAAGAAAGTTAAGAAACCACTTAGAAAGAAAGTTGTTTCACTTAAAAATTTTTACGAGAGCAAGTTTTACTGTAACTTTTTAGAAGTCTTCTTTCAAGATAGCATTTGTAAATTTTTTTGTAGCCTATATCTTTAATAGTATTTTTATTTGAATGTTTATTGTCAATTGTTTTTTCACCCGTATGCGTCTATAATATTTAAAGGTTACAGAAAATTTATTTTGATTATTTTCAACTTTAGCAAGATTAAATTAACTTAGATTAAGTTTAACTTTAATAAACAAAAGTCTACCAGTTGTTCCCGGAGGACAATTTCCACATATTGCTCCTCCGTTGGGGGCTGGTATATCAGTGCAATTTACGTCCGGGTAGCAAATTGAGAGTTCGCAACCATTGACGTCTTCTGAGCAGTCTGGGCCAGAGTATGCATTGCTACATTGACATCCTACAATCTAAAATACATTTACAAAGATTTGTAAAATGCCAATACCATAAAAGTTTTTTATCATGGAAAACTAAGTTAATTGAAAGCAAAACTTCTGGGTAAAGTATAAAACAAATTTAATCTTACGTATACATTTACTGCATAAATGAAAATATCTGTAATATTAAAAATAGAAAAAATTTCTATAAGAATTTTACTATATTTTTTACGCTTTTCTCAGCAAAGATATGAAAACAAACAACTTGAAATTAATGATTACACTCTTATTTATATTGTGATTCGAAGTTTATCTGTAATTCGATATTCTATACACAACATTCAAACTACCAAAAATAAATAAACAATTTGAAACGAACAAGTAATAAATTAAAATATCATATTTTTTTAAAGAAAAACGAGAAAAATTAAATGTTTAAACACATTATAACAGAGCACAATACATGTTACATACACTTTGCAGAAAGACTCTTTTCATGAAATGAAGAAACTCTTTTCTAACGCATGGCTTGAGCAGTGACATTAAACAAAAAAATCTTTTACTGATTTATTATCGGTATAATCGCGGCTGAACGCTTTTTTTCATGTTCTCTTGTACGTTGCACGACATTCTACTGCACTTCCCTCTGCTTGACGGTGTTTTGCAAGCAGCTTTAAACTACTGTCATTTCAGTGTAAAAAATTAAAATTAAACAAGAGGTTTCAACCGAACAACAGTATTTTTTATAATAAACAAAAATTTGATTTTCGAAGCAGGTCGGAGTAATCATTTGATGTTTGTTATGAGTTTAAAGTCCCTGACGTTGTCCTGCTAGTCAGAAAGTAAACAAATGAAAAGACAAGTTTTTACAATGAGATATTTACTAGACCTCGCAAAGGCACGCTCTTTCTCCTCAAACCGGCTGCATGGTTGTTTTAAAAATGTTATTTGTAGGTAACAAATTCACATTTTAAACAGCTACAAAATTTTCTAAAATGTAAATCAAAGTTTCCTGAAACTTTCACAGCAAAAGTTATTGATAAATGGAATTTTATGGTGTTAAATTATACTCAATCATATAATTAAAAAATAAACTATGTAACTATTCTCAGCTAAGGACTGTATGATATTTCATGATTAGTTTTAAAATTTATAACAAACATTTTTTCCTATGCAGTTTTTTCCTTTTTTATTTTTAATTTTCAACAGGTTCGGTAAAATATTTGTAAAATTAAGAAGAACTGCTAAAAGACAATATTTTATCACAAATGATAAAAAGTATATAACATTAAGGGGTACCAGAAAGCTGTTTTGTCGGGGGGTGGCAAAATTCAAAAAAAGGCATCTTTTACACAGTTGCCACTTGGTATCGCAACAGTTTTCAGCTAGTGATAAAATTATCATTTTCAATCAAATTTATGATCCCTACTTTTGTCCTAAATTTTTGGTGAAGACAAAAACCAAAGTAAAAGCCTTTATCTTCAATCGATCCGATATTTTCGTCGAGTTTCTACGATTATAGAGGCAAATCTAACCTAATTCTTCATTATCTTCCCACCTGTACTCTTCTGCAATTGCCCCCTACCTCCCCGCTTCCGCTGCCTTTGATAGTATTGCTCATATCAATAGGACGTCAACTAGTTTGTTCATTTCAAAACACAGGTACTTTTCCAACGGGATTGTAAAGTAAATACATAAAACAACTATTTTATTACTAAAACAACATTGATATTGTTTTTATGAAGAGAAAATATTGCAAAATTATATTTAATTATATGATATTTAAAAGGTTCAAAAAAACACCTGATAATTAGGAACGCTATTGATGGTCTGGTTGAATACGCAAGATTGATTGTTTTGGCAAACACAAAGCTGAATCGGAATAATCAAAGAGGCTACTCCACCATTACCATCGCTCACTTCAACAAGAAGAGTCAAATTAGCATTAATGTTTCTATTTTCGTCATTTGGAGTCCAAGTAATTTCACCGGAAGCTGCAACAAAATTTGTATTTGAATAGCAAATAAAAATTACAAATCTTTGTAGAACATTTTTTTAATCACAAGACAATTTAACATACTAATACTGTTAAAAATATGTAAATATTCTGCATTTTGAAATATAATCAAATATTTCATTAAGCTTTAAAGGTTTTTTTTTGCACAAAAGTTTAATAACAACATTTGACTACCACGGCATGTTTCTACTGTATTAAGTAACTTTTCAACCAAATTCTTCTCAAACATTAGATATTTATTTTAAATTGTATAGTTCTAATTGAAAATATTTGCTCCTATATTTGAGTTAAATATAGTTGTTTTTTGTCACAGCATTCCGAAAAGTAAAAACTGTCGCACATTTAAATTATATTTTTAAAAATGAAAATTTTTGGTGAATTTGTAGTCATTTTTTGTTTAATCCATTGCTCAGTAATACCAATCAAATTTACTATAAAATCAATTTGTAGCTTCGTGACAGCAAAAACTTAACAATTTGATTACAAAATATTAGAGCAACAAATGTCTATTAAAAGTAATTCTAATAACTCACCTCGATTTATTGCTACTCCCAAAGGCTGTAATATATCGCTGTTATTAGACAAAGAATAAGTAAGTTGATCATCGTCTGCATCAGTTGCATTTAAAAATAAGGTGGTTTGAAAGCCGATTTGAGCACGTAGATTTCCATCAACTACATTTGTATCATTTCTGGGTAAGTTGATAGTAGGATCGTTATTGTCTAAATAACAAAAATAAAAAAATTTTTAGGTCTTTGCTATCATTATGCACGCATGTTCTTAAACAATAACAAAATTTGAAAAGTTGCATCTCTGAAGTAAAACAATGATCTTTAATGAATTGAAATTTCAGTTTTTTCAATTAACAAAAACTATTTTCTAGTAATTAAAAAAAAACACAGAGCCAATTCTGTATTAATCATTTTATTAATTTTAACGATCGAGTACCGCTTAACTAATTTTCAAAATAATTGTAAAATCCATTTCCTTTAGCCCAAATGAATAAAGCAAATGTACAAAACTTTTTTCTTTACGTTTTTGATTAGCGCTTCTTTAATAATGTAACTATTTTGTCAACTGCAAATCATTAGCTTAAACTATAAGAAAGTATACTTATTGGAAAATCTAACCCCGATCTTAATATTGATAAAAGTTCTGTCCCCTGGTACATATTTAATAATTACCGTATTTAACTTGGGATGTTTAACCTTTCTTCATAATTTTGTTATAGCCGGAGGGCCACAAAAATCTTTATCTTGAATTTTATTCAATTTTCTCGATTTTCCTCTCAAAAACTTAGTGATCTCTAAAAAAAAAGGTCTTTACCAGGAATGTGGCGCGTCGAAATTTGGAAGCAAGTCGAAGTCCCGAGTCCGAGTCCGGGCTAAAATAACGAGTCTAAGTCCGAGTCCTGAGTGCGCATTCCTGTCTAATAATAACAATTGTCTCTTTGACTCTTATGGAAGAAGCCAGCCAAGAACTGACATAAGTTGAGAAAAAATCTAAGAGGCAATTTTTTTGTTCTGTACAAGTATTGAACACCAGGGGCGCCCAAAAGGCAGGAAGCAATTATTCCTGCTTTTTTGGCCCCTTTAAATTCCCCCCTGCCCTTTTTAAAAAAGGAGTATAGCATACTAATGCGCAGATACAGAAGCATTGGGTCAAGTTTCCCCTAAAATCATAAAAACTTGACCAAAATATCAGATCGGTTGAAGATGAATACTATTATTTTGGTTATGGCCTGCACCTTAAATTCAAAACAAATGTAGCGACCATGCACTCGATTAAAGTGATGACCTTTTCTTTTTTTTAATCTTCACCTAAAATTTGGGACAAAAATGATGATTTTGCACACTGATTGAAAGTAATGACTATTTTTAAGCCATTACCAGATTTTGCGCTGAAAACTGTTGCGATACAAAATGGCAACTCTATAAAAACTTTTTTTCAAAAAATGCTTGTTTTAAACATGAGGTGCCTTTTTTTTAATTTTCCTCCCCCTCTTGACAAAAGGGCTTTCCAGCGTCTCTGTTCAATCACTCGATATTAAAAAAAGCGACGACTTTGAGCACAACATGGTAAGAAATAGTTATAAAATTTAAAATATTGAAGAGGAATAATATGAAGGAAATTACATTTTAAATTCTTTTTTATTTTTCATTCTAGGTTTAGCTTTTTTATTTTTAATAAGTATTCGCAACAATAATCTGCGAAACCTTCAAATCGTTGATCCTGCATGAAATCTAAATATTGGACTCGCCAGACTCTCTACTTTTTTGTCGAGTCCGAGTCCGAGTTTGAGTCCAGCTGTATTGCACCGAATTGAGGGGTCCCGAGTCACGAGTCGGAGTCCGCATCTTTGGTCTTCCCTTTGAATCTAATTCTGATTTCTCGATTTTTGTCTCAACAACGTAGTGATCTCTAAGAAGAGTTCTTCACTGTGAGCCTTGCTCGGGTTCCTCGATTTAAGTCAAAAAGTAAACTCGCGAAACATAGTTCTGAGAAACCTGCAATACTGCTATAAAAATATAACTAAAAAATTTGAGTAAGCAGTGAGCCGCATGAAAACGTTAAGTGGGCCGCAGGTTGGACACCCCTGACTTAGTAGATTATTAAATATTCTTTATTACACCACAATTGTTTTTTTTTTCTTACACTAATTTTGCCTTCCGTTACACGCTAATGAGATTTGTCACGCGCTAATACAAAATCTAATAAAAAGCCGCGCACTAATGAAAAGCGTAAAAAAAAAGTTTTGTACATTTGCTTTGTTTATTTGGTTTACTTAAGAAATGCATTTTATTACTACTTTGAAAATGAGTTAAGTTGTGCCGAAATGTCAAAATTTATAAAATGATAGCAACAGTATTGGCTCTGTGTTTTATTATAAAATTACTAAACGTTCCAGTCAATATTCTCCGATATTTTCTAGTTCTTTTTACAGAAAATTTTTAGTAAATTTTTAATTAGTTATTGAAAAACTATTTTCGGCGTTTAATATTATTAGTTACTTAGTTTGTAAACAAAATGATAACGAAATTAACGTAAAACAGAAACAAAGTTATATAGCTTAAATTAACGTTTTTAGCATTTTATAAAAAAAACATTAAACGTTTATAATTTGTAAAGGTAAATGTAAGAATTTTTACTTCGAGCCAGATTTATTTCGGTGGCTCTGCTTGCGTCTTGAAGAGTGCTCACAGCCACTTCCATTCTGTTTGTTAGGAGAAGATCGAACAAACATTGGGAAGAAAAAACTCCAGTCATATTGCAAGTGTTTACTCTTGATTGAAAATCACTGCTATTTATTTGTTCTGCGACTAACACTTCCAGAAACGGCGGTTCCGAAACATTTGATGGGTTGTAAAAGTCGTATGTTCCATTACCAATGGAATAGTTAAACAAGCTTTCGGTTCTGTTGATTTGCCCTAAAAATATTTATGTAAATGCGAATTATATAACATATACTGTATGTACATTATATGTTACAAAAAACACAGATTTATATTTGAGCTAAGTTTTTACAAATAAGCATTATAGTGTTAAAAAATTATTTTTCATTGTTATAAAAGCGCTTTTAAAAATGCATAACTTTCAAGTTTGATAATACGTTCGTATAGTATAAATCATCTTTTGTGCTTCATGCTTCATAATGTCAACTTTAATCAAAACTATCGTAATACATTTGAGGGTCAAACCAAAAACATGTTATATTGAAACAAAAAATTTATTCTGTTTAAACCTTAAACAAGTACAATGCACATTTACTATTACAGTTAAACATGCGGGAGCAATTCAACTCACATGATTGCCCAAACGGATATAAGCGCATTTCGGATAATGTTCCATTCAGAATTTCAGGATTTTCGGTTACTACCAGGTCTGTATAGTTGAGTACTGTCCCATTACGTAGTTGAAAGTCATCCTGTTGCACTCCCGTCCAAGCCCCTTCAACCATTAAATTATGTTGCTATTGGTTAAATTGTTAAATTAAAGTTCAAAGTATGTGCATAAAATTAATTTAAAATTTTTAATGTAGCTTACAATCAATAACTGCGATTTTTTCTTTTTTTCAAATTAAAAATTTAATTTCTTTTCATTTTAATTACTAATATAGAATTTTTTCAAAATCAAAATTTTTATATACAACAACATAAACAATTTCGTGCCGGTCTGCAATCTCATTTTAAGCTTCAAACTTAGCTGTCTGTTTTACGAGAAAAAGCAGATTTACCCAAGCAAATGGTAATAGATATTAAAGTTTTATTTTCTTGTAGACATATGTCTCTCGCATTTCTAAACAGAAAGCCATTTTTGGCAAATTGCTACAAAAGAGGATACTTATACGTAAGAAAAAAACGTCTACATTTACCATGTTTTGAATCTTATTTGTATAAACGATTCATTTGTACGAGTTTGAAAAGCTATTCTGGCTCCCAAGACCAGTTGTACGACAGGTATTGCAGATTGTACAGATATTAAACAGAATGTCAGAAAAAAACAAAAAAAACCTGAGATGGCTAAACTGAAAATTGTCTATTCTACTATTTTAATTTACTCAGTCAATTTACTCAGTACTCCATTTTAATTCAGTTTCAATTTAATTTACTAATTTACTCAATTTTATAAGCTAATACTTTTGTACAAAAAAAATCTTTAAACCTTTCTTTTATTACATTTATTGAACAGATTGATCTTCAGATAAATCGCACAAGCTTGTCTGTAATGTTTAACAAAGATTCGTTACAATCTAGATTTTGGTTATCATCAATACGCCTCAGTGACAATATTTGTATATACGTATGTAATAGATATGCTTGATTCCTTTACCAGTGTTATTCAAAAAAATGTATTAAATTAAACGCCCGGGATAGCAATAAAGCAATTCTAATTCAGCTTGCTTAGACATAAAAACTGTTAAATGGCGATATATAAATTCATTAATAAAATCGATCGAAGTTCAATGAGCCGAATATTTAGTATAAAAATTAAAGCAAACTAATAGATAGTTTTCTATTTGAACAAGAAACTGATGGTGACCTTTATAGGTCGAAACCGATTTTTTCGTGATGAATTAACTCGTTTGTTTTGATTTTTAATTTCTATATTAAATATTTGTCCCATTGAACTTTGACCGATTTTATTAATGAATTTATGTATCGCCATTTGATCAGTTAAATAAAACCGTCATTTTGACTTTTCTGAAAAGGATAATAGATTTCTGTGAAAAGACTTTTAACATAAGAATTGTTAATTCTTATACTATTAATTGAATGAAAAGAAAATGAAATTAAGCACATACAAACTATAAATAGATAAACTAGTATTGAATAAAAAGAATTTGAATTTAAACACAGAAAAATGTTCTATTCACATCAGCTCTTTTCCATAGTAGGCTTAGTCGTTAAGTGTTTTACCAAGCTATTGCGTTATAATTTACTGTATATAATTCTTTTTTGAAAATTCTTTTCCAATTAATTAAAATATAATATCACACTTAAGTAAATCCTTTTAAAAGTGCATTAATGCTTTACGATACAAAAATTTAAAAAACTGTGATTCAAGTTATTTTTGTAAGTTTTTTTAAAAAAAACAAAAAAGTAAAGTTTTACATGGGATGCGCAAAAAAATGCTTAATATCAGTCTTAAAACCAATAAGAAACTTTTCAATAAAAATATACATAAAACTTACCTAATAGCCCGGTTGAAACGTTAAAAAGTGTCTCTCTGTTGCCTGAAAATGAAAATCTAAGGATAGAATTGTTGGCAGTAATGTCTATAAAAGATGACGATGGAAAAACTGCTCTGACTTCTCCATCATCTTGAATATTCAAAGACACCCCATCCACGACCTGAGTGACTAAAATATCAAAATTCAAATGTTGCAGCATTATGAAACTATACATAGATAATTTGATTTTCTAATATAAAATCATTCAATGTCCTAACTAAAAATGCAATTCTTATTTGTACCTTAAGATAAATCATTGGTTTTAAACAAGAAAAGCAGATGTTTTATTTAAAAAAAAAACTAGTTACAAGATAATGATGCAATGGATTACCAACATCTTTTTCTAATTTAAGGTTTCAGTTCCATTTTAATGCTTAATTTTTAATTTTAATGACACTACTATTCCTGCAGGCGAACAGTAAACAAGGCCAAAACCTTGTTTACTTCCCAGAGCAGAAAATTTAAATAATATTATGAAACACAAATTTAACGTATGAGTCTTTTTGCTATCAATTTAAAAATTTCCAAATCAGCATTTGTAAGTTATTACATAATACTAATAGCCTTTTACCCAAGATTTGTAGGATCAAAAAAATTTTTGCCTGTCATTTTTAAAAGTAAAATAGGATATATTCTTACCATTGCACAGGAAAAAAAATGTTTAGAAAAAAACAGGAGATAATTAAGGCTTTAGGTAAATTAAAAACCTTATGCTAAAGTCTCATCAGAACTTTAAACGTTTCTATTAACCATAAGAACAGAAAAAAAATCAATATTTTTAGTTTTACGACAACATTCTTTTTTTATATTAAAAAATGAATGTACTTTTCAGCTTATTTGTACAAAAATTTTTCCAAATTAAACAGACTTTTTTAAAGATTTTATTTTATCTGCTCAGCCGTAATTTTGTATGTGTGCCGATTTTAGTGTCGTCTTAGCGTATAATTCAATGGTTTTCAACCGGGGTTCCGTCAGAACAGTTCAGGGGTTTCGCAAGTTGTCTGTGGAAGATGAACTTCGTGTGTGTCTATTAAAAACACGACTCAATCTTAAAGAGTTGTGCAAGAAACATTAGACTCAAGTTTCTCATTAAATTTTTTCCGAGAATAAATGCAATTTTTTACAGTTTGTATTAATAATTTCAGAGATCGATTCCGAGTAAAGACCTTTTTTTTTTTAGAGAACACCCTGATTTTGGGACGAAAATAGGTGCTTTTAGCCGGTTACGGCCCACAAACTGGAATAATTTTGAAAAGTGGCCCACAAGAGTGCAGAAGTTGGACTACCCTGGCATAAGACAATTAAATTACCGCACAAGGGCTCCTCAAGCCTCTGAAATGTTTCATTAGGGTTCCGCTCCACCAAAAAGGTTAAAACCACTGGTATAATTAGTAACAACGTGAAAAAGTCTTTTTTATCAGAAGAGCCCAAATTACAGAAACTGTGCAAAAATTCGCGATAATATTATTGTCAAATTTTTAAGGTTTAAGAAAAAGCCTTCAATTGAAATAAATTCAGATGTTTTAAAATTTTTAAGACCAAAATTGACTTTACTCCTGGACATACCAGATATTCTGAAGGCTGGGCCGTTTTCAAATTCAAATACAAGTTAAATTTTTGTGAGCTCAAAAATCATAGAGGTTGATATGTTTGCTTTTGATTCAAATTTTTTAAACATTTAGTTTAAAAACATCTCAAAATTGCTAGAAATATGTGTCGCTAGGCTAGTAGCTAAATTAATCTTCTAGGTTTACAATAGTAATGAAACGCTTATAACATATCTAAATCCAAACAATCCTTATAAATATTTTTGAGATAACTCTACACGAAAATAAAGATTTATAAATTAATGAGTTTTCAAAAATTTTAAGCCCAAATTAATTGCAACCAATAAATTCTATGCAAAAATGTGTTTATCGCAAATAATGCAAAAACTATATAATGCTTATTTAGCCAAATATACCTCGTTGTTTCAAAGCTAAAAAGTGATGCATACCACGACACAATGATCCTTTTAAATACGCCACTATCTATCTAAAATTAAAATCTAAACAGTTTTTTTCTTTGCGAAAGTCAATTTAATAACTTTTTTAGTCTTTCATTTAACATTTCAATTTGAAGGTTATTATCAGAAAATCAATAAGATATTTTGTGCCCTTTAAAAATTCAGAAAAATTTGTAGATTCTATAATCCGCTGCTTATTTGGAGAAAATTTTTTATAGTTCAGTGCTTTTTTTAAAAATACAAAAAATTTGAGTATGCTGCTGTTGTTTTTTAAATAACTTTTTTTGTTTCAGTAAAAGCGAGCATTTTTACTCAACACAATACAAAAAAATTTCAAATAATAATTAGTAGCAAATAAAAATACTATCAGATACAAGAAACAATTAAAAAATAAACAACAAGGTCAAACCTAGAGTCATCTTTACCTAACCATTTAAGAATTTTTTATAAGCAAAATGACAACACATCGCACTTACTTCTTCCTATATCTTCTTCAACGCCATTGACATAAACTACAACTCTAGTTTCGTTGTTGGGATCAACATGAAATTCGACCTAAAAAAGATATTTTAAATTAATGAACAGCAACCATTTAGTAACAACTGATTTACCGTCTAAAATAAGAAAATGTTATTACAAGGTAATTTTTTAAAAACTACTTGAGTATTTATGAAAGTGTTCAAACAAAAAATCTTTTAAAATATAATTTGAAACGGAAAAATTTTTAGAATAATATTAAATAGATAAAATTCTAAAATAAGTAAAACATATGTTGATATGCAATTAAAAAAAAAAAAAACGCAAGAGTATCGAAAAATTTATAAAGGAAGTCGCAATTTAATTAGTGCTTTTCTCGGTCCCGGTAACCACTATTTAATTAAATAAACCATTTAATCAAAGATCTTTTTTATTTTAAAAGTTATTGAAAGGACTTGTTTTTCAACCTTCTAATGTTGTAATAGGCTTCGTTAAATTAGCTTCAACGGAGAGCCAGTTTATAAGTCTAAAAGGAAAAAGTGCAGGGATTTTTGTATCAAATCATTTATGTTTCAGTAAAAATCAAATTCGTTTCAAAAGAAGAGTTTTAACAAAAAAATTAAACTACAATCCTGTCTAGAAATTTTCAAATATTCTTTTAGAGTTAGAAAAATTATCAGCTTTTTACTGAAATGAGCGTAAGACGGAAACACAATAAAGTTTCAATGCGGTTGTATTTTTTTTACAAATGGAAGGCAAACAAGCCACTTTAAAGTCTTTTAACATAAACCAATATTTTTAATATTGTAACTAAAAAAGTTTTAAAGCAAAAAAACTTGCATGAAAATCATTAGCAAGTTTGCTCAGGGCAGAGCTCCAGCTATGTTGCTCAGAGCATTGCTTTCCTTAACAAAGGAAAAGAAAAAGATTGCCCGTTGTAGTATACTTCATTTTGAAGCCTTATACTCAGGACCTTGGCAACTAAATTAAAATATGTATTGAATGTAGTCAACTATTGTCCCAGTCATACTAATGCAGTCAGCAATGTAAACTCGGGAGTTTTAAACAGTCGTATTTTTATGTCCATGAGCAAGGATATATGATAAAACATGAAAGCTTGCTTATTCACTCAACATTCAATAATTTTCTAAAAAAAGCATAACCTATTTAAACCGGCAAAGAAATTATTAAGAACGAGAAAAAGTATGCTTTGCATTAAGTCGTAGAAAACAAACAAAAAACATACAAAACTGACAACAATGTGTTTTAGATTTATTAAAAAAAAAACGACTCATTAAACTAGTTGCATCCAAAAGATTTTCAATTATTCCTGGCTTAAACTGGAATATTTTCGAAGCGTTTATGGCTCTTAAGCTTCAAGATCCAGAAAAAAAAACATCAATATAAGCCAGTATTATAACATCATTCAAACTTTCAAGGCCAAGCTAGACATATGGAACTTTAAAAACAAATTGGAAATCCAATTGACATTTGTAGCAATTAGAATATTCTCTTACAATGTGTAACCTCAAGTGTCAGTTGAGAAACAGATACAAAAGCACTTTGATGACTTGAAAGCAAAATTATCAAATTTACGTTTTCGTTGTATGAAAAACAAGAAACCTGGAAGTTTATCAAAAATTCATTTCAAAAAGAAATACTTAAATTTTTTTTTAAATTTTTTTATTTATTTATTTAAATCAGACTCCATAACAGAAAAAAAAAGAAAAAACAAAACAGCAAAAACTATACAGAATAAGAGGCACACACAAAAAAAAACAACATTTAGAAAAAAAGTTACCAAGTATCAATTACAAATAAACTATGAGTTGTAGTGTTTATAGTATGAGGAATTATTAAAACATTCCGAGGCCATTAAAGAAGTTACTACAGTAATTTACTATTAGATTCCTAACAACAATAAACAAAGAAGCAAGACATTTTTCTTAAATTTTGAGTTTAAATTTCTTAAATAAATCTTAAATTTTTTAAATTCTTCTATGGAAGCATGAAAGAAGTTTTTTTAGTTAAAGTTCAACTCAACAACATACGACTTCTGCAAAAAAGTGGGTCGCTAAACGTTACGATTCAACTAAATTTCTGTCTATCCTCATATCTCAACTCAGTTCCTTTAAATTTTTAACTAACTTCGGTCGGCTTATCTTTGTGAAGCTATTTTCAAACTCAAATATAACAACAAGCTTAAAATAACTTTTTAAATCTACATTAATTTATCTGCACTTGTTTCTATCACAACCGAATACAAGTACACGCAGAATATAAAAGGAGACTTACTTAGACCGCAAATTAAAAAACCAATCACTCACTGATGCTAAATAAATTTATTAAAAGTATCATTTGCTTTTACTATTTAAACATCAGAAAGAATTGAAAAAAATTATTTGAGGTGTATAGCAAAAAAAGTTGAAGAACCACTGATATAGACAATTACACACCAGCAGGCACAATATGCTACAAAATTTGAGGATACTACAAAAGGCGAAAATATTTACCCATGCAGGCTCCTATCTCAAAGCCCAAAATAAGTAAAAATTATAACTAGTAGAAAATAGAAATTAAACGCACTCTTCCAGATGGTGTTGAATGATCTTCTGCCACGAACCCAGCGAAAACAGTTGCATTTGTCATAGTTCCATTTGCATTTATTGCTCGTCGTGTGCGGCCTTGAAGAGTGAAAATTTCAGGAGCGAAAATCAGATAATATTCGCCCAATCCGTTAAAGGTATATGAAGCTCCGTCGAGTGTAGTCAAATGTGGATCCCCAAAAGTAAAACCTGATTAGAAATTCATATTTTGTGAAACTTGTAATTAAGGATTGAAAGATATACATCACAAGTTGCTTTAAAAAACTTTTTTGAACAAATTTAAACCAATAAATTGTTGTCGATTTAAAAAGAAAGACTAAAACGACCTAAGTAAAACAAAAGAAATAAGAAAATATTAGTTAAATATAAATTATTAAATAAAATAATTTGTTTTAAAATACGAATTGTTTTTCGATAAGGCAATTGCAAGGACAATTGTTTAGAAGCGTCATGAACTCAATGCTATGAACAAGCTCGCGTTTAATCAAGTCATTTGGCTTATATTTTGTTGATTTGTTACATGATATTATTATGAGTCCTTCAGCAAGGTTATAATATGACTTGAACAAAAATTAGATAAAAATCTAGACTGTTATGACAATAGAGCTATTATAGCACTTCTGTTAAATAATACGTTTGTTTGAAAGTGTTTTCGCTCCAACTAGAAACATCGTAACACTAAACTTTAAATTATATTTTTTACTTATTTGATTTGATATTGTATATCCCAAGCTTGTAGCGATCGGTCTTCGTGATATAAATAGATTACAGAAGTTAGATGAGTCACTTTGCACGCAGCACTGTCGTCTTGGCAATAAATCATCAGCTGTTTAAAAAATTCCAAATTCAAATATTATGCCTTGCCTTTCCGGCCTTAATCTTTTTTATTGATGTAGAACAGTGGTCGGCAACCTTTTTTACGACGGCCCAAATTCTATCTTTAGAAATATTGAAGGCCCAGCAGTACACTTGAAACATACAGTGGTTATTACTATCACCTGTATAAATGCAAAAGTAAAACACACAATAGTTCCAAAATAAAAGTTTTTGCTTCAAAAATTCCCCGAATTAGAGTTCTGTCGCGAAACAACAGATATGACAGAAAAAATCGAAAAAATGCCAGTAAGTTGCGATATTTTAGCTTTATTTAAAAAAATTTCTTGAAAAAACAGACTACTCCCTTTTTCTTGTTTCTCCTTTGTTTCTATACCGATTTTAACAAATTTTATCTTTTTACGATCACAAAGAACAGACCTTTTTAACAAAAAAATTTGTGCAGTTACTATTAGTATGTAAGTCAAAATACCGATTAAACAAGTAAAAAATTTGCTCTTGAGCAGTTTTTAACAAATTTTTTCGATCTAACTAAAATTTTAAGCGAACAAAGCCTTGGTAGCAGGAGAGTTAAAATGATAGACACCCTACTAAAAAAATGACAGACCCGTCCCATACTTTATTACAAAATGTATTATGCGGCCCAATACATTTTGCATAAAAGGCCCACAATCGGGCCGCGGCCCACAGGTTGCCGACCACTGATATAGAACATCGGTAGCATTGTTTTAAAAGAAGTTTGTTGAGAAAGTACAAACCCAGAATTAATGATAAAAGTACAGATCTTTGCCGGAAAATAATGTAGCAGAAAATTTTTGAGTGCTGATGTAGTGATTTTGAACTATTGATAAAAACTCATACAAGAAAAATTCCGAAAATGTATTTTTTTAACTCAGGAGTAGAACAAAAAATAAATCGAAAAGCCTTACCAAAAATGTTCAACAGAATAGCAGCGTTACACAGTTGAATTAAAAATATCTTGAATAGCAATTATGTGAAAAAGTTTTTGAGTCTTCTCTGGCAGTAAAAAATTTTTGTTTACGTTAATCATTAGCAAGAAAAATAATTGCATTAAAAATATTTTAGAGCCTGATGCACAACTTTTAAAGTTTTTAGACAATTTTTGTAGTTTTTTTACTTTTTACAAGATTTGTTGAAAGATTAAACCAAAAAATTTACTATTAAATATAAAAATATCGAAATATATGTAAAAAAAAGGTAATTTGAAAGCATACCTTTATTTGAAAGTATCAAAAATAAATAAAATAATGATTTTTACTTCTAGCTCTTTCCACTTGTTCATCAAATATTTCTTGATTTCTGAATAATACAAAATTTTCTCCAATTTGTCTTATTGGTATTTGTGACCGTTCGTAAAAACTACTTCTTGGATTTGAAACTAAAGGACCAACAGGCAAGAAAGGAAAACGTCTTTGACTTAAAGAAAGTGTGTAGCAACACCGTGGTCCAATTCCATTTCTTGGTTGAAAACAATTTCCAAAAGGTACTACAACGATATAAAAATGAGATGAAACGAGCGTGCATGATAATCAAAGTGTAATTTTTTAAAAAAGGTATAGCTGATTTACATGTAGTTGCTATGTACCGTACGTATTTCCTTACCAACGAAAAAAGGTGAATTATATTGTAGAAATCTAATTATTTATTAAGAAAGTTGAAATTTAAGATTTATAGATTAAAACTTGAAATAATATTGTATTTTGATGATACAAAAGTAATCGTATTTATCATTAAATCAAAATTTTATCAAATTTTACTCAATTTTAATTTGAAAAAAGACATGGAATAAGACATTTTTTAAAAAATCATTGACCCAACTAATTTTAAAAATAATAATTTAAACATTGGAAACAACTTTTTTAGCTATTTAGATTATTTTCTATCAAAAAAATATTAAAATTTTTGGCACAAACCTAAGCTGTTTGGTTGGTCCCATAATGTAGTGTTGGTGGACTGTAAACCAAATTGCGGAAAAAAACGGTTTGCAAGATAAAACCAAAAATCCACAGAACTTGTAAATCTTCCGTCGCTGATTGCTTGAAAAATATTTGAAGGACAAGGCACACTAGTATTAACTGATGGTAATGTAAGGTCTATTCGATACCACATCATGCAATTGCATCTTGCATTTTGTACTCTTGTTCTACTTCTAGTGAGTTTGTAAAAATATTGACCTCTAAGAACACCGCCTGAAATAAGAAGTTGATATTTATAATAAAAAATTTGTATTTCAAGCAATGCAAAAATGTAAATTAAATATAGTCCTTTTTGAAATAAAGTAATTTTAATTAAATAGGTCTTTTTCAAAGATACAGGAAAGCTGAAAAAACACTTTGCCAAAAACGGTCGATTCTAAGTCATATATATCTCTATTTATCCTTTTCATTCTCACGATAACGTTGAGATATTAAACGCCGACCTCTTTTTGGAGATGATTGGGAAAACTTCAAATTATTTAACCAAGTATATATTGACAAAGATTACAAGCAACGTAAATTAAGCTATGAGAATTTACTTTAAAAAAAAACTTATTTAACTTTAAAACAAAGCTTTTGTTTTACGTTGAATTTTCAGCACTCAGCGGTGCTATAGAAATGACAGCGACTAATCAGAATTGTCACTGTGTAATCAATTACCATTTCTTTGCACTCGATCATTTGGGCGGTAGTCGCGTTGAATTTCGATTTCGCTAAATCCTTGTCCGTTGCTCCATCCGATCAATACGTTGTTGGATCTACGTAGTTCGGTGTTCCAGCGCATGCCTTCTGGTTCGTACAGAAACATGACGTAAGTGTCGCATCCGTCAGAGCAAAGAATTGCTTGAAATGTGCTATTCTAAAAAACAAAGGAAGTCTTAACAAGCAAAGAATAAATCAATTTTTTCCTTAAGCAATAAATTTTTATTTTAGTAATTAAAACATTTTGGCAATACTAGGTTTTTATATTTTAAAACTTTAAGCGGTTTTTGTGGAGCACCCTAAAACAAAGCATCCACAAAAAAACAAAATGACAAATCAAATTTTAATAAAATTATATTTTTAACTTTAGTTTTTGTATGAATTTTGTTCTAATTGAATTGACGAAAATCATCTCAGCTGTTATAGGTCATACATGGTCGCTCTTAAAGAATAAGTAAAATTTATGTCAATTCAACAAATTGTTTTTAAAAAGGAAACGAAAATGATTTAAATAAAAATTTAATGTAGTTGAAATGTAGATTTGACCAGGAAAAAGCATGTTGAAATTTAAGATTTTTTTCAAATATCAAATAAAGGAGAAAAGCTTTTTCTGAAGCAATTTTTTTCACAAGCTGGAATGAGTTCTAGAAGTTAAAAGGAGTATAAAATTTTTTGTAGTTCCGGATTAATAAATTGCAGAAACCGTCATATCTGAAGTACTGGACATAATTATATTGCTTTTCTTCAAAGCAGAGGAGTTTATAAAAGATTTGAAGTTAATATTTATTTTTGTTAAAAAAAAACAATGCAAATCAGCATTGCACAATTGCAGAGCCTCAAAGTAATTTTGTCAAATGAATTTAATTTAATTTTATTGTATTTTAAGCATTGTAACATGAAATTATACTTTTGATCTTAGTCGCAATGAAGTTTGTTGCAAAATCAAAATTTGTCGCCGAAGTTAAACGTAAAATCATGCAAGTGAGCATTTTTAAAGGCACGTCAATCAATGTTTACAGCTTTTTTGAAACAAGCTTGAAAAAAGTTTAAACGAATAAGATGTTAAAAAAATCAAGTTTAATTAAAACTTGAACATAAACACCACGTGACGCACACAATGAAGTTACAATTTTTTAAGTTTAACCAAAATCAAAGTCATTCAAAAAAGTCCGAAATTAAAATGTTATGTTTTGAAGCGAAGAAAAACTAAACAATTTGCTGAACAATCTCTAGTTTACTCTTTAATCTTCCCTTTGGGCAATGCCAATGCAATACCATCTTATTTAGCATGTCAAATTAAAAAAGTCAAGAAATTTCAAAATTTTATTTAAAAAAATAAAATAATTACAAGTAATTTTTTAAAGAGTTAGTTTTAAAAGACAATCCGTTGCCTGCTGCAATGTTTTGAAATTATCTTTGAAGTTTCAAAACAACTAATACAAAAAAAATCGCAATGCTTGGCGCTTATTTTCAAAAGTTTACATTACAACCAGCTGTAATTATTTTCGTATCTTACTGCATTGGAGTAACCCGGAGTATTCGCCGGAAACATGGTGACCAAACTCCAAGTTACTTTGTACAAGAAAAACGGATCAAAGTCAGTCAAATTGAATCTGTTCCTGATGCGGTCTACGGCATCATCAAATATTTCCCTGGAACGATTGTTTAGCGTTTGTTGCAAAGTATTGTAAGCCTGAAAATCAAACCGCATCAAGTTAGAAATGCAAATGACAATTTTTTGTTCCATATATTTTACAATATTCGGGAATTAAACTAAATATAATCGCTTAATCAAGTACTGCAATTTTTAAAATTGTTCAAAAGCTATTTGTATACAGTAAATGTAAATGCCAATCGGTTTGGTTCAAAATCTTGTTGTAAAAGTGCTAACAGCACACTAATAAAATTTAATTAGTATTAACTTGCAATGTAAAATGATTACCTGATAAAAAACTCCTCCTTGAGAAGTTGGTTGTAAGTCATCCCAAAACGGACATAAAACTGCAAAACCTTCTCTTTCCGAAAATCCAGTGAAAGGTCTTCGCAGCCCTTCACTCATCAAATTATTTTCTCCCATAGTTATTATTCCACTTCGATGTGAAACAAGTGTATTAAAAGAAACATTTCCAAAAGGAATAGAACCTCTTGTTAGCCTGAATCCATTTACTGGTTACAATTTGAATATAAAAAAAGTTCTGAATAACTACTTTTAAAAAAGTTTAAGTATGCTGTATTTTATCTTTATTGTTTTTACATGCATTAGTTTATTTCGTTCAGCTTTTTTGCGGCGACTACAAAGCAAAGTGATTTATATGCACGATGAAATAGCCACTTAAATGTTTAAAAAGTCCATTGTTTTAAAATAAATCTTAAATTTTTTCTCGTCGGTTAATTAATCTAATAATTCATTTGTTACTCGTAGAGAATCAAAAAATAGCATCTTTAAATCTTTTTAAACCAACTTAATTATAACCAAACTACAACTTACCTTTCCTCTTCAGAAGTGAAACCATCAAACGTATCGTCTCCTTCGACCAAACCAAAAGGTAGCAAAACTTCTCTCATGCAAACTGGAGAATCACCGTAAAATCTGATCAAGGTTTAATGTGATGTTAAATATTTACCAAAAATTGATTCCTTAATGATATGATAGAACCAAAATTAATGGCCTAATCATCAACACGATAATGTTAAGATTAAATATGCATTCTATTTTTAAGACTACTGTTGGTTACAAAATAAAAATTCTTGCAAGATTTCAACAAAAGTTTTTGCTTCTGCATTCTACCAGAGCTGCAACGAACCAGCATCTAAAAGACACAAGTTAATTTTAGTCCAACAACCTTCGAGTTCAAGCTAATTTTGAGTTCTTTAATACTCGTTTTTTAATGCTTGAGTCCTTTTGTCTATGAAAGCTTGAATTTTTTCGAGCTCAAAGCGGAACTGGTAAAGATAAGCAACCCTTATTATTTCAGAGTTGCTTATATTTACCTGGACTTAACATGGGTCGACCGTAGCTGTTTTTTGTCTGTGAACTGGGAACCTCCTAACAGCACCAAGAAAGAATAAAAAAGAAACCAAAAGAAAACGTATCTTTTCAAGAAGCGATAGTAGTCACAGGGAATTCCGGGTTAGTTTTACCCAAGCCAACAGGGTTGCTTATCTTTACTTAAAAAAGGTTGGGGTTATTTATCTTTACATCGCTCTTTTAGGATTGCTTTTCTTCCCAATTCCATCTAATTTATAAGATTTTAATCTATTTTTTTTTTACTGAATTGCATTTGTGCCTTTAAACCTAAATAATGCGAAAGTATTTCCTAAAAGACGTCCTAGCAAATCTCTCTGCGGACACCCGCAAAGAGTTGACTTTTTACAATAATAAGTTAGTCAAAAAAATGTTAACAAATAAGCATTAAAACTTACAACTCAGCATTCTACAACAACTTAAAACAGATTGTTTTATTTTAATAATCCATATGCATAACAATAATTAAAATGTTGAAGGTTTTTTCTTGTCCTTAAATATTTTTTGAACAGTAACCTCTCAAAAATCTGATCTTATTTCAATATTTAAATAAAGTAGGTTCAGCAAGATTGTCTGATTATCAAGATTTTCGCGAAATGCCTTGAAAAAAATCCAACAAATAAGGAACAAGCATTGAAGAAAAAGCGAAGCAGTTTTTGTTTTACCATTAAAAATCAAATTTTTACGCTAAGAAAAATTTTAAAAATCATGAGGAATGTAAAAATAGTTTTTTTGTAGCATTTTCTTCTTTTTCTATGATCAAATTTTCTGAAAAAAAACTTTAGGTACCTCCTAGGAGCGAAATAGATTCTTAGTTGTAGATTTACTTTATTTTACTGTCAACAGGAAGATTGAATTTATGCAAATAGCGAGGAATCAAAACCCTATTTTATAAGCGATAGTTTTTTTAAGGTTGGCTTATTCATTCATTGATATACATTGATTGGATCGAGAATTGCAGCTAAACTGATGAGGGGCAAAAGATGATGCCGTCTGCACTTTATTGACAATTTAATTTGGTTTAATTTCTTTAAAAAAAATGACTATACTCATGTCTACAGCATTAATCTATTTACAAACATTTGACCGTCTGAGGAAAAACGTGGTCAACCTCTCATCCTTTTTGCTGCTTTCTATAGGACCTTTTCATTTTCTTTAAGCTACTTTACAACAATTAAATTAAATTAATTTCAAACTTTTATCTTAGCTTGATTTTTAAAGAAAAAAATTGTTTCAGACCTAGAATTTAAAAAAATAACTTTTTTATTTTTCACTGGAGTTTTAAAGACTACTCTGCCGGCAAAATCTTGTGAGGCTTGCAGTAGAGGACAATTTTTTCCTAAGTGACCCTTGCGGTAAAAAGGTTGCTTACGCTTGATCTAAATTTTTTGAATAACTTTAATTTAGCGTTAAGTAGGATATATCTCCGTGTACGTATAAGACGCAGTTTTGATGCACAAAAATGTTCTCTAATATTGACTGCAACTTATACATAGCTAAACAGTCACTGAATTAAGAAGTTTTGATACTTTTTATTTCTTTTAAGTTTTCAAGCTTTAACGAGTAATACAAATGTAATTTTTATAAAGTGTAGTTAAATTTAGGCAACAATAAATTTTTATAAAACCCTATCTGTCTTCATTGTGGTGACTATGATAGACTCTTGAAATATGTGCTGTAGAAAGTCAATTGAAAATTAAGCTTATGTCCGCGTCTTATACATGAACTATATGCTATTCTAATCAATCGGGATCATAATGACGTGCGTCTTATACACACGTGTGTCTTATACATTAAGATATACGGTAGATACGTTGTAAATTATAATTAAGTGCAAAGTGAAGCTCAAGAAATGAAATTTTTTCAGCAGTATTTATTTTCAATCAACAGTATTTTCATGTAAATATTTCTTATGCTTTACTAAATGTAAAAAAATTTAGCTTAAAAAAGTTTATTATAAAAAATACCTGAAACCTTCGTCACAAGTGCAATTGAATGAGCCCATTGTATTAGAACAAGTCGCATTTGGACCGCATAGAGTTTGATTTAAACATTCATTAACGTCTTCATTGCAATTTCGTCCTAAAATTTCACAACAATCATAATTACAATACACTGCATGATCAGTGATGACTTTACAAAAGGAGGTTTCAAAGCAAGAAAAATAGGGAGACGTTTTTTCGTTTTCCAAAACAAAAGGATTTCTAAAAAAAGTTATCGCTTTAAGGGGTCCACTTTTTGTGTTTCAAAACAAAGTTATCTCTAAAAAAGTTGTCATTTTAAGGGGGCCACCGTCATAGTACCATTATGAAGAAATAAAACAATATTTTGTTTAGGTGGAACCACTTTTTAACCTTTTTTTTAGGGGGGCGGTGCGGCCGCTCTGTTGGTTTCGTACTGAAGCCATCACTGGGCATGATATATAAACAATATTTACTAAAATTAGTTATGTTAAGTCACTGTTACGTGAAATATTTTGGCTTAAAATAGTGACTTACGGTTATCCTCAAATTATGCTCGTATTTAAGACATAAATGGATTTAAATTTTATTTAAATCAACTAAAATTTGGCATCAAAATTTGAAAATAAAAGGTAATTCAACTGTTACGCAAGATAGAAAGTTTTTAGGTCTAAGCTAAAATTTAGTTATGAATTTTTTTGAATGGACCATGGATCTTTTGTAGAAAGCCCCAGCCAAAAAAAACACCCCCGCCACCGTACAGTACTTAAAACGTGGCGGGGGTGTTTTTCTCAAATCTCACATTTTTGCATTAGTGGCGGAGGCTTTTCTACAAAAAATCCTGGACCATGACTTATCCGTAATTAGAATTTTTCTTAGTCACCAATAATATTGTGTTTCATACTTAATAAAGTTCTGGTGAGTTGAAGAAAACCTAATATTACGATTCTAGTAAACAGCATGATTGCATTTTTTAATTGAAATTTAATTGAAAAAATAAAAAATAAAAGTAAAACAAGAGAGTTAAGATTTTTAGTTTCCAATTTCCATTGGCTCTGTTTAGTCTTTGGTCGAACCCAGGAAAAAAGATTATATTGAATCTGATCATTTATTCGCTGAATTGAGTAGCAGCGTTGCGACTTTAATTTTGTAATTATTGTTTGTTTCTTCTACAAAGAAAAAGCGCTTTCTTAGAAAAAACACGTGAATAAGCAGGAATTAAATCTATAAAATGAGTAAACGATTTATGTAATAAAACCAATGACTTCTAGTTAAATTGTTGACTTGCAGCGAATCGGTAGATCCTTTTTTCTTCTATTTTTTCAGAAAAACTTTTGGAAACCAAAAATATTAAAAATTTTTAAGATTTCTTAATATAGTTTAGTTGGTGTTTATCATAAAAGTGCTCAATGACGTCAAATCAAAGGGGTTAAAATTAATTGAATTTCAGACCACAAATTTAATTTAACAATAATTTTATTTGCCCCAACAGACTGCTTCGCCTGCCTAGGCTAGTCAGGGGGCAGTTAAAAATTTTATTCAAATAAAATCTTAATATGAGTTATAAGATATAAAAAATAAGAAAAGATGTATTAAATAAGATTTTTAACTACCCCCCGACAAGCCCAGTGTAACACACTTTATTCTTAATCCTAATCTTTATTTTATAAACCTATAATTGGTTTTCAGTATTTAGCAATAATTTTTAAGCTTGCGATTATGAAGTCATTTCTTTTTATTGTACATAATGATTGTATTATCCGTACGCCCCCCCTTACTTCATTTATTTTGTCTGCAATTAGTTGTCCTTAAATAGCAATTATAAAAAGTCGCTTTACTGTTTTGTTCAAAGCACATTGATTGACTGAAATTTTAGGCCACTGCGAAGAACAATGCGGCAGCGATAACGTAATTTCTGGTATGATTTGCTATTGTGTGAAGCAAATTTTATAGTTACATAACCAGTTTTGTACTTTTTCTTTTGATTGTATTTATGACGTAATAAAGCGCTTTGTCATATATAATAAATAATTAAGAATTTTTGTTCGTTCCCGTATATTCTCTTTTTATCTGACAGTTTTGGTTGACTCATCTACATATATGCGCAGTTTATTATTCATTCATTCTAACTGAGTCAGTCTTTCTTGAACTTTTTTTATCGCGGACCCCTAAATATATATTTTTGGTTTTGACGTACCCCTTTTGTCTCAGTGGTCTTAGTCTAAAAAATCTTTAAACCGTAAAAATTTACATGTAACGATATTATGCTTTGAATTTAAGACAGTTTTTAAATTTTTTAGGTATGCATGCAAATTTCAAAGTTGCTTTGATTAATGTAATTTCTTTTTTAAATCATTGCATTTTAAAACCTAATTTAATATTTTCTAACATTTTATTGGACCTTCACGGATCCCTTAAAACGTCTCCAGGGACCCCAGTTTAAAAACCCTTTGTCTAGATAAAATATAAGAATCGCTTTGTGGTACTGTTGCTTTTGGGCTGTTGTTTGGTCGTTCAAGGGCAAAGTTGACGTCTTAAAAGTAATTCTAAAGTGAGATGGAAATGTATGAACGAACTATTAAGCTTAATATTACCGATAAATGTGCTAATTTATACTTAAAATTAGTACAAAGTTGATGAGTGATTATTCGCACTTGTTGGCGCTGTTAATTGCTTTGAAGTTTTGTGAAGCTTGAGAATCAAGCTTTACAAGAGTTGATCACGTTTGTTTGACTTTGTGTATTCTTTTCAGTCAGAAACCATGGTTTCTTGCTATTTGTAGAGCAAAGTTTTTTATAAAGAATTTATCGTACTTAGCCAGAACTTATTGTATTAAAAACTTCAGTCTCGCGGAAATTTTTTTCTAGAGCCTGTATATAAAAATTATAATAATAAACGCAGCTTTGCTTCAGCGCAGGTATTTCGATTACCTAGTTCAACCGGCCCTTTCGGATTCCCAAGTAAAGTTGTGACACCTGGACGGGCAAAACAGTCAGTTGGGGTAAATAAAATTAATATTAAATTACATTTTGTGGTTTAAAACTTGAGTAATTTTAAAGTCTTTTGTATATTTTTTTCAATTAATTTGACTAGTCAACGCAGTCGTGCCACTTGTCATAGTTACAAAGTTGATAAAAAAAATACTCTCTCTTAATAAATACTTCGTTTTTTAAAAAAATCCCCGAAATTCAACAAAAAAAGGTCGGATGCGTGTTGATCGATAAAACCGGGTTTTAACGACATAATCTCTCTATTAAATATACTGGCTCCTATCTGTTGTGTCCTTAGGAAAGACACTTTAGGGCGTTCCCCCTGCTTGGGGCTCTCAGCAAGCAGTTTTAAATTTTAAAGATATCTTTAGATAAAAACCAATAAAAAATTTCAACCGGACAGCAGTATCTTGACATCTCCGGAAGTAGGTCTGGGTAATTGCTTGACAGTTTCCCATGTATAGCGCCTCCGACGCTTTTCTCCGAGTCAAAAAGATAAAAAAGAAAGAGATAAAATGGAATGAAAAAAAGACTTGTCCCACTTTTTTTCATAATCGTCTCAGAATCTCGTATTTTTATCTATATAGATCGCTTACAAGATCTAGTACAAGGATCTCTTTAATGTTTTGTAAAAATGAAATCTTGCAGATTGAAAGCGAACTACAGCGTTTTCTAATTAAAACAAAGCAAATAAATAGAACAAAACAAAATATCTGTAAAAACCAGTTCTTATGTTAAAAATTTTTGTAATGGCTCAGCTTCTTTTCACTTTTCTCAAAACCTGTGTCTTCAAATTTTGAAGTTGCAAAAAAGTATCAAACAAAGACATTTTTTAAATTTTTTAATCGAGTTCACGAATGTCAAGATTGACAACTAGGTGAACTTAAACAAAGATACCAAAAGATGTAAGTGACAATATTATATTGCGGCAAAAGGAGTAAGCATCACAATTTAAACGAAACCATTGCAATTAAGTAACAAAAGTCTAGTAAAAAACAAAAAAGACCTCAACTAGAAAAGATCAAAACAAAAATTTAATTTTGTCTATATTTTTCTAAGAAAAGTTTGTCTCGTCTAAATATATCTCATTTTATCTAAAAGATGCTTAGTTTAAATCCCACATGTAAACTTTAATAAAGTTTACACTTGATTGAAAAGCACTGACTAAAATTATCCTAAAAATTTATTTTTAGTTGCACATACCTTGATAACCGCTTCGGCATACACAACGAAAAGAATTATTCTCATCGATACATTGACCACCGTTAAGACAAGGATTACTTCTGCAAGGCTCTATGCGAGTTTCGCAGTGTAACCCAGTTGTACCTTGAGGACAAGAGCAAGAGGCCCTAAAGCCGTTCGTTACGGTGCAATTCCCGTCATTTTCACATCCCATGACTGTGCAAGCATCTTGATCAACTGTGTAGAACATAAATGAAAATTTAAAAACAAATTGCTGTAAAATCATTCAAAAAAATTATGATTCTAAAGTTACTGGAAAGCGTACTTTTTACTACTATTTTTTGAAGTCATGGTGAAAATACGAAAAGTCATGGTGAATAATAACATAGTTTAATATTTCCTTTCTTAGCGCAATGTCTCAACGATCTTTAAAATAAAACTAATCTTTAGTTTAAAATTTAAATAATTTAAATTTTAAGAAATCTAGTTATTTTCTAAGCCTATTCTTTTCTCAAAATAAATCAAAATTTGATGAGTTGGTGAAACAAAATTAGGTTTTCTTATTTCGGAAACAATAAAAAATGTACAGTATGTAAGAAATGTATCAATAAAATGCGGAAATTTTATTCAAACTTTTTACCGCTCCTCTTAACAATTCAAAAACGTTATTTAATCTAAAATAAAGAAAATCAACCAACACATAGACCACACTTAGACCAATCAAACACTTTCCAGCTGATGTAATACTACTGACCACGACTCAAGTTGGACTAGCCATCTCAAACAGCACGAACAACAATTCCATTGGACTTGACGACATAAACAACAAACACTTAGGCCAGTGCCTTACAAACGTTTGGTCGTTATGGGACACAAATAAATTCGAAACTTTTTTGCGGCACACTTCAAAAAATTTAATTTAGGCACTCTATGCAAGTATACATACAAGCATACGAGCAATCCTTCATCGTTTACACCTCGTCGTATACATACATCACTACTAATAAGAAATCATATCTAGTAAAAATCATATCAAATCATATCAATCAGACTAGTAAAAATCATACCAATTATAGGAGTACGCACGGAGAGGGGTGTTAAGGGTCAACTCCATCCCCTTGAAGAAAGGTCATCAGAGATAAGCACTTATGCGCAAATAACATTTTAGCGAAAAGTAGACTACAATAGAAGTGCAAAAAGGTTTATCGTTTTTATGATTTGTTCTTTTTAAATTTTAATAGGTAATTTTATTGAAAAATTTTTTTCTCTTGCCCCAATGGCTTTTGTTGGCACTAAAAAGTACCATCTGGGACATTGTGCATCACGCACGCCGATTCCGAGTTCATTGCCCGACCATGGTTTCAAGTTTTTTACTCTCATCAGAGACAATATGTTTACCCAGGTTTGTCCTTAAAACTGGTCAAATAAGAAAAGAACAAGCAACAAATCTTTAATACACAATGCCGCTTCTACCGGTGCAGTAATGCAATTGGTAGAAGCCACATATAGTAAAATTGAGTTCAATTTGAGCTGAATTATTTGAATTATATCAGTGAGTTAAACTCGTAAAAAATTTTATTGATGCAACTGCAAGGCGCTCTGAAAAGCGTAATAGACTTACTCTAATTTGAAATGTAAGTTTAGAAAAGTTTTCGGCCCATGAACAAGACCACTTTTAGTGATCGGGTTTCGATTTGCAAACCTCTCTGCCCTTAATGCATTACTTCGTACGCCACGGACATAAATCATAGTATTTAGATTAAAGGCAACAAGTTCGTCGCCAAAAATAAAAAAAAATCAAAGGCAAAAAGGGAATAAAATTATGATTTCAGTTTTATAACTTGGTTGTAAAGATATTAATGTACAATACATCAAATTATAAAATATATTAAACTTGTAAGTTTTTTTCTTTGTAAGGAGCAGCAACAAAATAAAAATAAATTTATTTTTTGTTGAAGTTGTTATACGAATATATTTGTTTTAGGTTTTACATATGCAAACAAAAAATTTTCGAAGTCTTTAAAATCTTAAATATGATAAAAAAAAACAATCTGCCAGTACAGTACATTGTTATGGGTTACTTGAAAACATGTTGGTTAAAATAACTAGATCAAAAATTATTGTCTCAAAAGAATTCTATAAGTTATCCAAAATATTTTGTTTTTCACCTGGATTAACAATTACCATCGCTTGATTTAAAGTTTGGTTGAAAAAACCGGAAATGCTTCGGTTTTGAAATACCTGCTTCAATTCGTTAACTTCCACAAGAGGACTGTTATAGAAAGCAATAAACCTAAAAATTGAATTAATTTTTAAAACCAATTTTGCAAAAAAAAGATATATCCTAGTTACAAAATATTTTACCAATGAATTTTTGAAGTTTCAAAAATGGGAAGCAATTTGACCAGCTATTATAACGATTGATCTCTTTTTGGATTGGATTTAGGTTAGAACAGGGGTTCTTAAACTGGGGGGTATGCCCCTTGTGGGGAGTGAAAGGTTCGTTAGGGGAGCGTGAGCAACTGGGTGCAAACTGAATAGATAACTAAAATAAATAGAAAAAAAGTATGGTTTTATAAACTCTACGGTAAATAGTCAAGTGGTACAACAATGCTTGATATGCTATGAGAATCTGAGCAGTGGCGCAATGAGACCAAGTTGTTTGCAGCGTCATCTTTTGACAAAACACTCTGATTATAAAGATAAGCTTTTAGCTTTTTTTCAAGCAAGAAAGACTTTCTGACAAAATTGAAAATTACAAGTGACTAAATGCTTCCGCCAATCTTCGTCTGCAAAAACAATAGAAGCGTCATTTGAAATCGCTCACATAATTGCTAAAGAAAAGAAGTTTCATAACATTGGTGAAACATTGATTAAACCGTGCATGTTAAAAACAGTTGGTCTTGCGTTGGAAAAGCATACAGCCAGGAGATGACAGAGATTTTACTCTCGGATTCTACGATCAAAACACCCATTGATGAGCTTGCAAAAAGCATTGAGTGCCAAGTTCTCAAAAATTTTCACTTTTTTTCATTTAATGTGATAAACAACTGTTATTTCCCAATTGTTGCAGATTTTATTCTACAGTATGTTCGTTTTAATTCAAGAGGACATGATGTTTTGCAAATCCCTAGAGACAATACGTATATTGAGCAGAAGATGTATTTAAACTTGTTTCCACATTTATTGCAACAATAGGAAAAATAGCCTTAAGAAAAATTAATGGGTGTCTGCACTCATGATGGTCTGATAACATTTGGGTCTCGAAGGAAATTCATCGCAAAAATAAACAAGAAAACCCCCAATGTGGTTGGATCTCATTTCGTGATTCACCGAGAGGCTCTGGGTTCCAGGACTTTACCTATTGGCATGAAAGATAAGTTTGAAACAATCATACGAGCCATTAACTGCATTAAAGCAAGTGCTGTTTACCAAGCTTTGCAAGGATATGGATTCCAATCATGAGACTTTGCTTTTTCATACATGTGTTTGGTGGTTATCAAAAGTTAATATGTTAGCCTGTGTGTATAAAATAAAAGATTAACTTATGTTGTTTTTTGAGTTTATGGGAAACAAGATCTTCTTTTGTCAATCAAATCGATAGAGTTTCAACTGACGTTGGCTAACTTTGTGGATATTTTTAGAGCGTTAAATGATTACACAGTATTTTGATTTTGATTTTGATTTTGCAGGGCAAGAATATCAACTATGACGACGATGCCATCAACGCTTTCATTGCAAAACTGGGGTTGGGCATCGTCAAATTCAAAAAGGAAATGCAGCTTTTTTTTGCTAAACTAGATATCGCCAAAAAAAAATTGATTCTAAGAGCGAGCTTGAAGTCGGGGTGGAGAATCACCTACAACTTTTGAAACAAGAATTTGAATACTACTTCCCAAATTTAAGCGGAGCAAGAATATTCCTGTAAAATTTCCTGGAGGAATTTTATTAAGTGAAATGTAACTCGACTGCAAAAAACAATTTTGAAACTATATCACTGACTAATTTCTGGCCAAATGTATGTGCACATACACAAGAGTGTGGGTGCTATAGCTAAACATACTCTTCCGTTTTTATCGATTGACATGGGCGAAAGTGGTTTTTCTTTCTAGGCATAAAAACAAAACACAGGAACAGACTTGACGATGAAGCCAATCTGAGGAGCGTTATTTGCTACAAAGTCACGAATTAAACTTTTGCTTTTCCAAAAAAAAGCTACATCTTTCTTATTAACAAAATTTTTTTATTGTTGTTCTGTTCAATGCTGTTAGATTTTTTAATATAATAGGGCTTTTTTGAGTTTTATTGGTATTATAAGGGGGGGCGAGTTTTGTTTGCATGATGAAAGGGGAGCATGTCTCAAAAAATTTAAGAACCCCTGGGTTAAAACTACTTGTCACTCCTCATTCAGAAAATTACTTAATTACAATTTCCTTAACTTGAGCGAGTTGACAAACTGCTTTGAATTTTGATTAAAAATCCAACATTTCTGATATAAACTAAATGAAAATTTGAATTATATAAAAATATTTTAGTATTTTTGAAAACTAGTCTTTTTTATAGTTACTTAAAGCTTTCACCGGTATGTAGTGGATTAAGAGGGAAAATTAAAGGTATAATAATAGTTTTTCAAGAGAAAGTGCAAAAAAATACAGTTATTGTAAATGGGTATTTATTTATGCTGTTATGTTGCAAGCGCATATCATAATTATCGTATCTCATGTTCCCGTGATGCTTTTTATATAATAATATTTATGCAAACATTTATGATCCTGCTGTATTACCATAATGCTTAAGTCTATAAACATATTTCATTAAAATGGAAGGTGATAAAAATTTATCTCAAACCCGGCGTTCATCCAAATAATGTTATCATACTTATTAAGTTTGAACGTAGAATGCTTAATTCCAACAAAAATAATTGCTTTTCGTTGTAGAACAAGGCATCCGCAACTAAGCATTTTGACACTGACAATAAGTTGCTGTTTTGCGTTACATCACTTTTATAAATTCTTAAAATATAAACATTACATTTGAAATACTTGATTTACAAAAGCTAATTTTATATTACTCACTGTACAATTACACTTCCTTCAAAGACACCGGTAATAATATTTTCCACAAATCCAGGAACGTTTCCAAAAATTCTATCAAGCTCGGATAAAGTCGGGTTAATGAGTTCCATATATTCGGTCGATGTTTGATCCGCGAATGCCGGAACAAAAGTAGCATTTACAACAATTATTTGAAGCGGAAATTGGGCAAGAGGAACTGAGAAAAAGAAACACTTTTGATTTGCTTGTGCTTTAGTTAATCATAAGCCAATAACTTAAAACCTTTTTCCCAACATTAATTAAAAGTTTATTTTTGTATAAACTTGCTTCAATTTTGCAATCACAGATTGCTTATCCTGGCGTTTCCGAAAGAAGGTCGAGACAAACGCTTGACAGTTTTAGGCCTCCGACGTTTTTGTGCTAATCGGAAGATGAATAGAGATGATGATGATGATGATAATGATGATAATAATAATGATGACGACGACTGTCTTTAACATATAAAGCTTGAACCACTTTGACCTCAAGTTTGAAATAATTTAAAATTGATACGCATTCTACTTAAAAATATCAGTCGCGAAGGGAAAATTTACTTTTTAAAGCAGCATTTTTAAACTAAATAAAGTTTTTCACAAACAATTTTGTTTATATCTATCTTCTTGTTTATATTTTTGTTGTCGTCGTTTAGAAGGGCATCCACTCCGGGTCAGTCACAAACAGAACTGGCCGAAAGTTTATCCTTTTACTAACCCAGACTGCTGAACTATGTTGACAGTGATGGTATTGAGACAAAAACATCAGACCTCGTGCTCAACCTTTTGGACCCGATGTATGGGGCACGATGTTAGGACGTGTTCTAGCAGTTTGTTGATTGGGGTCGCAATTGCATTCGGTGAAAGAGCGAGACCCCAGAGTGCATGGACAAATTGAACCGCTCAACACAAGTCTCCAAGCAATTGAGGTTAACCGAAACTGCTTGGGGCAAGCCCATTCCAACATGCCTAGTATTGGTCATGTGTATGAAAGCACGAAGCCTGGTGGTAATTTCAGAATACTCGGTATCCCATCTTTGATTCGTCCACTGGGCCAAGATCGGCAAGATCGTTTAGTAGTTTCCGTGCAGCTTGCTCAAACGGTCTTCTGGATCTTAGTCTCATTTTGTGGTCATCTGAGAACGCACTTAATAGACCATGTAGTATATGGTCAAGGTTCAGAGTTCCACGGTTAACCAAGGATCGTTCCTAGTCGGCGAACCTCAGCTGGCTGGGTGCCTAAAAGTATGGGTAGTAGGTCTGTTGGAGTAGGACATAGGCATTTAGTGATATTTCGCAATGCGTCGTTCAGGACACTGTCTATGAGGCGATGTGTGCGCTGCGCCATCAGACTCGCGAGTAGTACTCGGGTGTCGAGTAGACTAGAGGTAGGGCAGCTTTATGCAGTGTTTTGGCACAAGCACTCCTTTCTGAGATCGCAAATCGCCTCAGCAGTATGACGCAGGAAGATAGTTTTTTGTGCATTGCTACAAGATAGTGACGGAACGTAAGCGATGTGTCCAGTTTTACCTCAAGATAACTCGTAACTGAACAAGATGACAAAAGCTCACAGTTGCTGCAAACTTTCAGCTCACGCCCGGTCTCTTAGCTGTTCAAATGAAAGGCCATTGCCACCGTATTTGAATGACTGATCTTCAACCTACAAGTCTAAAGATACACTGA
Source organism: Diplosoma virens (assembly GCA_963680785.1). Lineage (NCBI taxonomy): Eukaryota > Metazoa > Chordata > Ascidiacea > Aplousobranchia > Didemnidae > Diplosoma > Diplosoma virens. Next base: position 43,615,004 of record OY796882.1, on the reverse strand, counting down.
AAGTGTAGTACCATGTCTTGTCTTGCACTCCAATAAGTCCTTGCAATTCCAGATTGTCCGCATAGGCAAACCTTCTGGAGATTGTGGAAAACAAATTTTACGTATAGATGTTAAAAAGGAGGGAAGCTGTTTATCAGACGGCGGAGGGCCTGTTTCGTTTGCTGTCAATAGTAATAAGAGTTGAAATTTTATTTCGGGAAAATTCAATGATTATTCAAACCATGTGCTTATCTTAAGCTTCAGCAACTTACAGTTAAGCCTGCGATGTTAGACAGAGTCATAAGCGCTGCCAGATCCACAAAATGACACCAGTTTTCTTTTATTATCAATGTGCTATGTTAATAGAACGACTTGATCTATGGTTGATTTTCCGCGTCGAAATCCAATTCGCTTTCATGGTAGCTATGGATTGATAATTAGTTTGACATGGGCGTAGATATGCCTCTTGAGGATCTTGTACGGCAGGCACGTCAAACTCGCGGCCCACAAAGGTTTTGGAAAAATTTTTTAATCAGATGCTCAATACCACACCGAAATAATCTAATTAATTTAAAACTAGATTTTATCTAGAAAAACGACATGGATTTTTTTTGAGAATTGATTCGATGCACCTTTTCTTTTTTTTTTGTTGGTGTTCAATCTCCACAGTGATTTCAATATAAGATCAAAAAAGATTATTACCATCTTTGCTAACCGGATTGTGGCCCGAGGCAAATTTTTTGCTTAAAATTTCATACGTATTGCATACGCTAACGAGTTTGGCATGCTTGTTGTAGGGGACCAAAGCAGAGATGTTTGTTGATACCTCTTTGAATCCTCTACTGGCTTCATTGACTTTGGGATCGCGACCACAAGCGCTTTTTTCCCGATCTTGAAATTTGGAGTCGATGCAATCAGAAAGAAAGAAAGTTAACATCAAGACTTCAAAGCAGCTTCAGCTTGTATCATAAGCTTTACCTGGTTTTTAAGAGTTGAAAGGCAGCACTGAGTTCTCTCTGAGAAAAATTTACAGAAATATTCCTGGTTCTGGTGTTGTGGCCCTCCAAAAGTCAGACATCTGTTGAGAGGCAACTCAAGATAACTTGCGGTCAACAGCCCCACATCTTCCGTTTTTAGCCAGTTGAGACTCAATAGCATTAGCTGAAATAACTCTATTGCATTTCAGCTAGTTAGAAAGGGTCATGACCTACTTGTAAGGTTGTTCAAACTACTATATGCTTTTCGACTAGGGAGTGAAAAGTCGATTCGTTTCTTGTTATCTTTTTTCGTGTAGGAGTTAACAATTTATAAACGATGGTATTGTTAAAAATTTGCCGTGACTATCTATTTCATCTCAAAAACTTGCAGTGCCTTACAACAAACACACCAAAAATGCCATTCAATTCGACAAAGAAGCATCCATTATGTTATAAAAGCATTTGTTCTGAGACTTTTAGTTTTGCCGAATAAATTATTAATATAATCGCAAGAGTTATTCCAACTACTGAAACTCCTGATCAGTAGTACTGTACAATGTAGGAGGCGTTAAACTAAGGGCAAATGTCAAGCAAAAACGCGATCTTTTTTTCAAATACAAACAACTTTTTGTGTTTTGTACGGTATTTGTATAATAATACGACAATAATTATGGTTGCTTGCTGCGACTAACTGCTGCGCAAGAAAAAGACAAAATTACTTTCCCAAACACAAAACAATGTGTCGAGAGTAAAAATAATCACTATTCTAAATTAGTCGCGGATCAGCAAAAAGTATCATTGCACACCAATAACGGCCCTTGGCTAAATTAGTTACTTGTTAGCTGCAAGTTACTTCTGATTTTTTCTTTTGTTTTTTGTACGAATTTTCAAAAGTCTTTTACATTCTCCCTTTTTCCAGGCAAATACTTTTATCTTAGCCTATAACCATGCTGTTTTGGCTCACTTTTTGTATAAATAATAAATTTCTAAGGTCATTATACCAATTCATTAGCAACTATTTTGATAATAGCAGCCTAGATTGACTGATTTTGCAATGAGATTCATACGATGTTTAGCGAATTGAGCTTTAATGAATTCGTTAAATTGTAACATCGTTGTAGTAAAATTTTCAGAAAGGACAAACGACATCTATGAAACCTATTATTTTGTAATAGATAATTTCAAACAATTTTTTCTTCTTCTCTTTCGACCTTTTCCTTCAGTCAGGGGTGACCACAGCGTATCATCATTCTCCAAACCTTACTGTCTTCAACATCCGTCTCCTTTGCACCAACTTCCTCCATATCTTCTTTTACTACATCTAAAAATCTTCTCTTTAGTCTCCCTTTTCTCCTCTTTCCCGGTAACTCCATTTCCATTATCTTTCTTCCTACATACTCTTGGTCTCTCCTCATGACATGTCCATACCACCTCAGTCTGCCCTCCCTCATCTTCATTATTAAGCGTTCTACCTTAACGGTACTCTTGATGTGCTCGTTTCTAATCTTGTCTTTTCTCGTCACTCCCATAGCAAACCTCAACATTTTCATCTCTGCGACTTCCATCTCTTCTACTTGTTTTTTTGTGACTGCCACTGTCTCAAGTCCATACACCATTGCTGGTCTTACCACTAAAACAATTTCATACAATTTAACTTAACTTATTGGGAACCTATAGTTAAAATTAATTATGTAATGCTGTCGGTAAAAACAAAAAGTTGTACAAACCTGATTTAAACAAAATTCTAATTTGTGAAAGCGTTCGAACGTGGTAAAAAACTGCAGCGCAGATTATTAAGTCTGATTCCGCATTCAAGGCAATTGAAAAAAATATTTTTTGATTAATCTTTGAATTGTCCAACAGATGTTAGATTGTTTTACGAGGGTTAGAAGCAATAATGTAAGTCAAAAGTCTAAATGGTTATTATAATTTGAGACTAGCCGAGTCTTGTTGGCGCCCATTAAATAAATATACTCTACACTCGATTGTGGGCCAATTAGCTTACGGAAAGTCAGGAACCAGAGCAAGAGAAATGCCGACATTTAAAATTTCATACCAATTTTATCAACTAAATACTCTCATAGTCCAGTCTATAAAGCTTACAAAAGTTATTGCACTGAACATTTTACATAATTCAAAAAACAAAACCTTTAAATACTCAGAACGAAAATAAATTAAAACAATAAATTATCTTATTTTTACCAAATGTCATGACTGATTACAACATCTAAAATTTGATGCACTCAAAGATTGGAAAGTAACTTTAACTAACTTTTTAATATGTTAAACTATCAATTTCACTATAAGCCTACATAAGGCAATAATACTAATAGTCCATCTGTCGTCCGGGATCTGTAGTCTAGTGGTATAGTAACCTGCGTGGAAGACTACAGGTCCCAGGTTCGATTCGCGGTGAGATAAGCATCACTGATGAGCTCTAATGAGAGCGAAACTCGAGTCTGGTGTTTCTCATCTTTATGCAACTTGTTTAAAAATTAATATTTATTCTTTGGCTTAGTCCAGGGTTCTCAACTTGTATAAATTCAATCCAAGAATTACACGAACGACTACTTTCCGGGGAAAATTTTTTACGCCAAAAATTTCAAAAAAGGTTTTTGCTAAATTTATTTTAAAAATTAAGTTAAGTCAAAAAAGGTCTTCAGTAGAAATTCGGAGTAAAGTTGGTTTCCGCTTAACTTTTAAAAGAAGTTTTACGTTTAAACGCCAATATCCTTTTAGAGAAAAGTAATATAATAACCTCTGGCTTAATATACAGTTATTTATTCGACTATATTGCGACACTCTCTTCAGTTTTAAATTGACGCACCGGGGCTTCTCAATGCACTAGTTAAAAATCTCTCGCTTAAGACCCATTACCACTACGATCGTGGAAAAGAGCATTCTTTGTTTGTTTTATTGATTTTTTTTGCGTTCACTTCAATTTTAACCGCTCATTTCCATCGAAGATCAATAGAAGAAACAAAGAATGCTCTTTTCCACGCTCGTAGTGGAAATGGGCCTTTATCATGAAAAAAACTGCATTTTACTTTTTATTAATCTTTTTCTTTGGCTGATCTCGCTGGCTTAGTTGTACACTATTCTTTTTTAACTGATTAAAGAAATTTACAAGCTTGTTCTATAAAAATTCAAAATTTGAAAAGCAAATCTGTAGCAAATTATGGCAATTCAATCAAATTAGGTTCTTTTGTTTAATTCTACCAGGGCTCCAACTAATAAATAAAATTCATAAAATTGTAAATCTTAAAGTTATAAATTTATCCGAAATTAGTTTCTATATCCGAGTGTGTAAAGCAAGGCTAGATTTTTAAAAGAAGAGCTTCTATTCATTATTTTTTTTGTCTACACTCTAATTCAGGGTTCTTCAACGGGGGCGATATCGCCTCCCAGGGGGCGATTAGGGGCGATTTAAACAATTTGAAAAATTGGGGGGCGATTTTAAACAATTGGGGGGCGATTTCACAATTACAAATATTGTTATAAAACGATAACTAAAAATGGATACGTTGAAAACGTTCTCGCTGATTTCATTATTTCTTTTGTTATTGTTCTTCACTTCTTCAAACAGTTTTGGGTTCTCCTCATGCTCATGTATGCACAATTGCACATGCACACACATGCAATGACGTACACCTATGCAAGTGAAAAAAACGTTATGACCGAACAACGAATGAAATGGTAGTTGACACGAGTTTCCAGATATGCCAAAATTTTTATTTGACTGCGCAGTCAAGCAAGACTTTTTTCATAAGTGATCATAAGTCATAGACTTTACACATCGCTAAACACCAACTGTTACGTGAACTGGCAATTTGATTGGCCTTTCGGAAATCGCTACGACAAATCTTAATTCGTCCTATAAATTTGGCTACGTCACTGTCATGGGATCGCGCGATGATCACAAGACCGCACGAGGCACACATGACCAAAAATCATGGGACCTCATGTGACTCATCGCTATAAAGGCCAGAAATGAAACCGGTGTCTTACTTTGGTCGTGGCTAGGAGCGACGAGGTAACGCGTGATAAGTAATCCAGAATATGTAAAATAAGTAAAATAATTATTAATTAATAAATTAACGTGTCACGCGATGAGCAGTTTTTTCTGCTCATCGCATGTGACGTTTCTGTCTTCAGAGAGAGATAGCGATCTATAGCACTTGCTTTCATACAATCTTTTTCAGTAGTCCAGGGAAGGACAGAATTTTTAACAGTAGGCTTTCAAGAAAATGATCGTAATTTCTAAAAATTTAGGATTGTCATTATATTATTTTATGTGCCGCAGGCTACTTTCAGTTTCTTTTTAAGAGTAAATTTTATATGGTAATCGACTAATCGTATTGAAAGAGTAATGGCTTCTAATGCCAAAAAAAAGTGTCGTACATATCTTGTGGATTATATCAGGTTTGGCTTTGTGCCATGCCCATCCAATATTCAACTTCCAATGTGTCTCTTGTGCAAGAAAATTCTTACAAATGAGGCAATGAAACCGTCAAGGCTGAAAGATCACCTAACCAGGCTTCATCCTGATAAAGCAGACAAATCTATTGAATTTTTTCAAGCATTGAAAGAGCGTGAAGCTCAAAGTTCTATAAACAAGGCCTATGCTAAAAATGCTTGCCCAAATGTCAAAGGACTTATAGCCTCGTACAAGATTGCTTTTTTGATTGCGAAAAAGGGTTTACCATTCAACGTTGGGGAAAGTTTGGTAGCACCTGCTGTGAAAGAAATTATTTCTACTGTAATGGAGAAAGATCCCACACCTGTACTACGAGCTGTTCCACTGAGTGATACCACAGTAACCCGACGAATTAACGAAATGGGTACGAATATTGAAGATCAACTCTGTGAAATCTTACGAAACACTTCTTTCAGCTTACAATTAGACGAAACTACCACATCAGACAATAACGCTTTATTAATGGTTTACGTCCGTTACATAACTGATGGAAATATTATGGAGGAGCTTCTATTTTGCAAGTTTTTGGAAACAGACACTAAAGGTCTAAGAATATTTCAGACTTTGTCAGACTACTTGCGAAACAAATCCATCCCCCTTACCAACATAATAGCATGTGCTACTGATGGAGCTCCAGCCATGGTAGGCAGGTATCGCGGGTTTGCTTCATTACTCAAAGAAAAAATACCCAATCTATTTACTGTGCACTGTGTGCTTCACCGTCAGCATTTGGTAGCAAAGCGTCTTTCTCCACGTCTGCAAGAATGTTTGGGAGTTGCTATCAAAGCAGTTAACAAGATAAAAGCCAACGCTAAAAATGACCGATTGTTTCGACAGCTATGCGAGGTAAACGATGAAGAGTTCGAGCATCTCCTTCTCCATACGGAAGTTCGTTGGCTGTCGAAAGGCATATTTCTGGCAAGGTATTGCAAACTTAAAAACAGCGTGGTGGAGTTCCTTGGTGAAGATTCTGACCTTGCCAAAGATGTAATTGCCTGCCATCAAGATAACAGTTATCTAGCTGATTTTTATGAAAAAATTAATACAGCAACGGACAAACTCCAAGGTAAAAAGATTACTTTGGTTCAAAGCAAAACTATAATACGTGGCCTAATCAACAAACTTGAGCTCTACCAGCAAAGTTTGAGCAGAAGAAAGTTCGATCACTTCTCTCGTCTGTCAAAAATGTCTGATAGTGTCACTGACGAACATTTGCTTGTTTACGTTGAACACCTGAAAGCTGTGATAGAAGACATGAAGGTTCGCTTTAAAGATCTGCTTGACCTTGAAGTTTTTCCGTGGCTAGTGGAACCATTCGCCACTAACATCAATGACTGCGATTCCACCATGCAAGAAATGCTGATAGACCTGCAAAGTGACGAAGAAGCGCGCGCAATCTTCAGGGCACATGGATGGGCAGCCTTCTGGATTAAGTGGAAAAACCGATTTCCGCAACTGTGGGAGAAAGTAGAGCTCTTTATTTTGGCCTTTCCAACCACATATATTGCTGAACAAGGATTTAGTGAAGTGCTCTACATGCGAAATAAATATCGCAATAGACTCGACATGAATGCGACTGGGGGAGATTCAATTCGACTGAAGCTGACTAGCTTGATGCCAGCTTTTTCTAATCTTGCCGAGCAACATCAGCCGCAAGGGTCGCATTAGTTTCATGAACTGTTGCATTTTAATAAATTGCCATTGCTTTTATTTGTGTTTTCCTTTTAAAAGCTTCTTAAATATATTTCGGGAAAACTTTCAAATGAAAGTACAGTAATCGTTTTTATGGGGGGCGATTCGGACCAACATTTTTTGAAAAGGGGCGATTTCATAAAAAAGGTTGAAGACCCCTGCTCTAATTAGTTATTTAACCCATAATTTATGGCTTCGATTTAATTTATTTAAATTTGTTAAAAGCAGCTCTTGTTTGTCAAGCTAAACTAAAGCGACTTGCCTGTACAGTAGAACAGTTTTAAAAAATTAAAACACATATTTAATCCAATTTGTTTTTGTCGAAAAACTTAGGATTGAAACAAGGTATATATTTTGTAAGCTACGCACTGCTATTTTGATATCAACCAATTTAAAATCAGATTGAGGTGTCACCTTTTTAGTAACAAAACTGTTTTTAATATAAACACTGTTACCAGAGATATTGCTTAGTTTAAAATTCATTTGTTTTTCTGGTAGACTTAGCAAGTTAAACTTTAACAAATAACAGAAGGCGTAATATATTTATCAAAGAAAAACTTAACACGACGTTTTGTCCGTTACATCGGGCGGACTTCATCAGGTAAAAACAACATACAATGCACAACGTATTTAAAAACCAAGAACTTAAAAAACAAACTAATAAACACAGGGTGATAGGCAAACATACATAACAATTTAATAACTACTTCGTGCAACAGAAACGAATTTAACAGGATGAAAACCCACATTCATTGTGAGATTTTTTATATTGCTATATGTTTTTGGAAAAACATTCCAATCTTTGTCATTTATTGAATTTTTCTACTATTGATATATAATGATTCTAAAAATTTTCGTTTATCATAATCAATGTTGTAATTCAATATTTCGAAATTCCCAAAATCAATCCTATGTTCACAATTAAAACAATGTTTAATCAATGCAGTTTTTTTATTTAAAATTTTAAATCATCTTCTTTTAATTTAGCCAAATTAATCGGTTTCAAATCACGTTTATGTTCAGACAAGCGAGTATTAAAGCATCTGCCCGTCTCATAATTTCTCTCAAAAAGTTGGTTTGGTTAAAACACTATTGTTCCGGGCTACTTCTAAATTAATTACAAATTATCGAGATGAGACCAATGAAGTTATATTTGTTTGTAATGCTTTACGTGAGAATGATTGCTAAGATTGGTTATTGAATAAAATGAAAAAAGAAATTAAGCATAAAAAAGTGAATAAAAGCGATTGCATGAGTAAAAAGAAATATAACTATGTTGGTTTACCATATATTAAAGGTCTTAGTGATGAAATGCCTAGAATTTTGAGAAAATTTAATATTGGCGTGTATACTTGCCCATATAAAATAATCGGAAATATTTTACCTAAAGTAAAAGACTCTGTGGATGAAATATATAAGCGTGGTGCAATTTATAAAATTCCTTGTAAAGATTGTTCGGATGTATATATTGGTGAAATGGGCAGATGCTTTAATACTCGCTTGTCTGAACATAAACGTGATTTGAAACCGATTAATTTGGCTAAATTAAAAGAAGATGATTTAAAATTTTAAATAAAAAAACTGCATTGATTAAACATTGTTTTAATTGTGAACATAGGATTGATTTTGGGAATTTCGAAATATTGAATTACAACATTGATTATGATAAACGAAAATTTTTAGAACCATTATATATCAATAGTAGAAAAATTCAATAAATGACAAAGATTGGAATGTTTTTCCAAAAACATATAGCAATATAAAAAATCTCACAATGAATGTGGGTTTTCATCCTGTTAAATTCGTTTCTGTTGCACGAAGTAGTTATTAAATTGTTATGTATGTTTGCCTATCACCCTGTGTTTATTAGTTTGTTTTTTAAGTTCTTGGTTTTTAAATACGTTGTGCATTGTATGTTGTTTTTACCTGATGAAGTCCGCCCGATGTAACGGACAAAACGTCGTGTTAAGTTTTTCTTTGATAAATATATTACGCCTTCTGTTATTTGTTAAAGTTTAACTTGCTAAGTCTACCAGAAAAACAAATGAATTGTAAAACTATTTTTTTTACAAATCATTGCATTCAGTAACTCTCTGATTGAATATTCTTTTTGGTTTCGGGGAGATGGACGGGAGCTAGTTGGTTCACTAAATGTCCGCACATGTTTTCATCAGCCAGGTCACCAGGCTCTTGTTGACATCTAAAAGAGCACGGTCTCCATTTGGATGGTAATAGATGGGGCAAGATGTTATTACGTGTTCAGCTGTCTGCTCCTATGCACCACATTCACATGCCGCCGTAGAAGCCATACCCCATTTCTTCATTTCTGAGCAGGATAGACCAACGTCGGTTCAGAGTTGGTTATGCTTTCCCCATGTAGGTCTGGAAAAGCTAATTTCCGGTGGCTTTAGGCTAACATCTTTAATGAATGTACGGAGTCAAGAGGCGTTTTCTCGCCACTTCATGCTCTATCTCTATTCCGCCCATCGTGCCATACTGGTGCCTGACTGGGCTTGGTCTTTCAGCAGTTCCAGTGCAGCAGGCACAAATGGGTGTCTTGATTTAAGTTGCCTCAGCTGTCCACTAAGTGGAGACAGGAGCCTTTTATACAGGAAGTGTTCTGGCTCCTGAGCGCGGCAAGTTAAAAACAGTACAACTTTTTGGAGGCAAAGCCTTATTGGTTGGTTGCCTGATAAGATAAAAAAATTGTCAGTTGGTGTGGAATGCAGGCATTCGGTCGCTATGCGCAAGGTATCGTTAATGGACCTGCCAATAAGATGGATATGAGCACTGCAACACCAAATAGGCGCACAGTATTCAGCGATAAAATGGACCAAGGCAAACGTTGCTGAGCAAAATATTAGGGCATCCGTACCCAACTTGATCCAGTAAATTGCATTAAAAGTCCAACGCGAGATGTTAACATTTTGCGCAGTGACTCTAAGTGTCGGCAAAGCGTGGGTACCGTATCCAACTTTATGCCAAGATAAGTGAGTTCATTACAAATCGGTAGGGCCTGTCCGTTGACAAAGATGTTCACTCACGTCGTGCCTTCTTGTTATAAAAATAAAGACTGCTGACACAGTCTTTTTTGGACTGTGGGTGAACTTTCATTTGTAAAGAAAGAAGGATAGAATTGCTATGTCCTGAGTAAGAGTCCTCTCTAAGACCTGCCAGTTACTTGCATAGTACAAGATGGCCAAGTCATTAGCGTAAGCAAATTTCTCCCGGCTATCACTGACAGGTCATGAGTATATATACTAAACAAGAGTGAGCCTGAAATGATCCTTGTGGGACGCCATTCTTAAGGCGTTGTAACTTGCTTGTTTACCAATGCCGGTGGGAGGTTAAAACTTCGATAACAAACAAGTTTCAGAATCAATAAGTCCATGTGCTTATTCGAAAGAAGATGAGTAACTTGCAGGTGAGGCCGCTGTGCCACACAGTATTGTAGGCTGCTGTGAGATCGACACGCACAGCGCCAACCCTCTTTTTTCCCGAAACGTTATCCTCCATTTCTTGAGCTAGAAGAGTGACTTGATCTATGGTCGACCCTCCGTGCGAAAAACCAGTTTGCTTTCTATGTAGTAGTGGGTCAATAATTAGTTCGATGCGGGCACAGATAAGTCTCTCGAAGATCATCAAGGAGACACAAAGCAAAGAGATAAGTTTATTCCCCTTTAGGTGTTCTAATATCTTATTCGGTTTCGGGATGCCAACCACTAATGCTCTCCTTTAAATTTTTGGAAGCTTAACACTGCAATTACTGCAAGCGGTCAAAATAACCGTTTGTCCAATAAAGAACAAACTGCGCAATAATTTAGCTTTACTTTACCTTATAAGTTTTTTTAATTTTTGTAGTATACCTAGTAATGACTTGAATCTTTGTTGGTGTGAGTTTGGTACATTGTGGGTTTCTTTTTAATATCATGTTTTGAAATATACTGCATAGGCCCTAATATCCGAATTACATTGTAGACCTTCAACCTGCTTTTCAGCTTCGTTTTGCAGCGCTCTACGCAGTCCACACATTCAACTTTTACACAACCTGTACACTTTCCGCAAATGATCTACGGCATCTACAAAAGAACTTTGTAGTTTTGTTTTGTTTACAGTTCACATTAACTTGGCATTGCATTCGCTTTCTGCTTCCGTCAACGATCGAATTTTGATAAGAATTGTTGAAAAGTGGAAGCAAAACTGCGGCTAGCGCAGCTGTCTTTCCTTGAACATGAGCTTCTCTCAGTTCAGTGGCGAGCTGAAACATAAACTTTCTTTTCGAGATAGCATCTCCAGTTTTCTTCTTGTACAACATATAGGCATTGATACAAGCAAGGTCCAAAATATTGTATAAATAGCTACCGGCCAACCCTGTGTACCTGCCTTCACCGTGTATTGTCGTGTCATCTGGTCAGCAACATCAATGCACATTTAATTTTATTGTAGAATGTAACTGTTTCCAATTTTCTTTTTGTTGCTGTATCGACCATAACAGATGTGTGGAGTGTGGTAGGAATACAAACGTTCTTGTTTTGTTTGCACTTGTAAACTGTCAAGGTTGTGGCTTGGTTGTTGTCGCTTTCGGTTTACAAGATTTTGCTGGAAAATCTGCTCTGCTGTAAATTTTTTACCAGTGGCGAAACTTCCTTTCGAATTTTGTTCAGGGTCCGGACAAGTGATGTCTTTTTTTCTAGAGTGCCGTAGCAAGATGAGTCGAAGGAAAAAAATTGTCAGTTGTGACGCTCCTTTCTTTGTCCAAATATGGCTCTACTATTTTTATTACCACACTCTCAGACAATCTTTTTGTATCTGGTCTGGCATCATCTTTGCCAAGATATGGTATGGCTTTCGGTATGTATTTAAATTCCACATCAACAGTTAACCAAAATTTGATGCCGAATTTTTCCGGTTTGTTCACCATATATTGTATAAATCTGCAAAAGGCTTTAGTTGGGAATAATTGTTTGTCCACTGTAATGTATTTTTCTGGTTTGTACCAAATAATACAGTTTGCAACAAACTTATCCCAGACAGCAAAAATGAAACCAAATTTATCCATTTAAAATCGAGATAGTCTTGTACTCTACACATCAAATCGAAAAAACCGCATAATTTTGCAAAAGCGATTTCTATTCATCGTTCTTAAAAAAAGGTACTCTCCAATTTTTATTCCAAAAACTCAAGAATTGGTCGGTTTTTTCCACATAATGCTTTTCGTACATACAGCAAGAAAATAAAAACTTAGTTCACTTAGTGGTAGTTTGCACTTATCACTGTTTTTCACTGTATAGGCTTCAGCTTCTGTAGATTGTTGAACATTGGTAAGTATTGAATTATCGACGAGGAGCTCAAACGCACTCAGCGGATTATCTAACATACGATAGGCATATCGCGTTAAACCTTCGTTTTCTATTAGCACGTTCTCAGTTTGTAGCCCACCCAGCGATTCTAAAGAAAATTTGATGTATTTCCATTTTGTTCCGTTCTTAACAACCAATTCAATTTCTAAGGTGTTTGGAGTAAGCCCATCACCCTGCGCATGTGTTGCAGTACTTGTATCATTGCTTCCACTGCCAGAGCTGACAAGTTAACATGATTCAGAATCAGTTTGCTCCAGGTCATCAATATCAGTCTCTGAATTCGATCCATCTGAAGAAATCACTCCCCATGTACGTCGAACTTGGTCTGAATTTGCTGATCCCTGATCTAAGCCTTTACAAACATTTTCACCTTAGCTTTTATCCCCCGAATTATCTTCTGCAATCGCGTTCAGCCAAGCTAAAGCATGGATACTACTAACTTGTTCTGGCCTCAACATTTTGCAAATGATTTAATATTATGAACTAGCTAGTAACTAACTTTTGCCAAATACTGCAGTAATTGTTGTATGATTGTTTTAAAACAATAACACAACAAAAGGCTTTATGGTAAAAACAATTTTAATCGTAGAGAAATTACAAGTTGCTTTCCGGTTAAAATGACCATTGGCTTATTTAAGGTAAATCGCTATCCAACATCCGCTGTGCTTAATGTAATGCAATAGAAATTAACATGCTAAAAATTGACAAAGACTTAGAAAAAGTCAGAAAGTTTCAATATTCTAACACTTACCTTAGCAGAGATATGAGCAATTAAAAATTAAAAACGGTCTAAATGACCGCACCGGTAATTCTAGTGCAGGGATGGCGAACCTTTGTTATACGGCGGGTCAAAAAATGACAGTTTTTTGAAACTTACGTTAAGTGGGTCATTGGCTAAAAGAAGTTAAAGATTAAAAAAAAGTCTTCACTTCCTATCAATATCTAAAATTTTCCTCCTAAAATCCTAGTGACCTCTAAAAGAAAGGTCTTCACTTTGATTCGATCTCTGATTTCACTATTTTTCTGCCAAACTCATAGTGATTTGTAAAAAAAAAAAAAAAAAGGTTTTCACCTAGAATCGTTCTTTACGTTTCCCGTTTTTTCGTCCCGACTTGATCATACCCTCTAAACCAGCGGTTCCCAAACTTTTTTTCTTCACGGCGCCCTTTGAAGACTTAAAAATACTCGCGGTGCCGTAATGAAAAAAAGGTATTCAGTTCCATTACTTCTTTGAACAACCTTTTTTTCTCCAAAAAATCAGGGTGTTCTCTAAAAAAAAAAAAAAAGGTCTTCACTTCGATTTCATCTCTGATTTCCCTATTTCCCTCCCAAAATCAGGCTGTTTAAAAAAGGTCCTCAATCGGAATCGTTCTCTGAAGGGAAGTTGCTGCTAACAACCTTCACACTGCAATTATTGTGAGAAAAGCAGTAAGTACAACAACTTTCGCATACTTTCGCGGCGCCCCTGACAAAGTCTCACGGCGCCCCAGGGCGCCGCGGCGCACAGTTAGGGAACCGCTGCTCTAAACCACCAGACATGGCAAACCTTTATCTCCGTCCTAAATTTCTTGCAGATTAAAAATGCCAAAAATTTGAAAACATCAGGTGGGTCACTAAATTTCAACTAGTGGGTCACGACGTGACCCGCGGGTCAGTGGTTCGCCATCCCTGTTCTAGTGTATAGTTGGTGCATACAAAAAGACAGAAACTTGTTTAACTTGTAAATTTAACCAGCAAAGCCATCATGGAGTATTAGTACTGAGCGTATGCTGTAGAGTCAGGGCCCAGGGTTTTTCCAGACTTTAACAGCAAGAGGGCATTGGCAAATTCTTCCGGAGAAAAATCTCGAGAGATACATTTTTCTGGCGGTGTTTGAATCTTCCACAGTTGGGACAACTCTTTAACGACAAGTCTGGCTGACTCGCGGTTTGTTGTTTTGTATACTCCATTTTAACCCACTGCAAGGCAATCGAGTTGGCAGTAATGGGACAGAGCCAGCATATAATGGAACAGAATTATATTCCATGCCAGCCGACAGGAGTGCGTGATGTTGATGTTATTGACAGTCTCGGACCAGCAATCTTTTCGTTTTTCATCAAGATAGGACAGCAAGGTGGAAGCAAATGAACTAGTTGCTTCACCTTGCGGAGCCCATAGAAAAACCTCGTAGAGGTGTTCGCACTCCTCATCTCAACACAGTCTACAGTTATTTCTGCGACCGCGTGGAATTGACAATTTTGTTGCAGTAAAGATGGTATTACAGAAGTCCTGATATGCCTCATCAATAAAGCTGGAGACAAGAGATAGTAATTTCGGAGATAGCTGATTTGTGATAAGGCCGTATAATTTCCAGTTGGCCTTGCAAAAGTTTCATCGTCTGTACGGCTCACTTGGGACTAGGGCTAGTATTTTTGTGGCCGTAATTAACTATAGTCAATATTGGGACCTAGAAAAATCTTTCCAGTTTGGAGCTGTTTAAATCTTCGCTCCCAAAAAATTAGGTCGAGCTTGGTTTTAGCATTCCAGCGATCAGGGAAAAAGCTGAGGACATCTTTTTTGGGTAATACAAAAGGGAAATATTTTATTGGATTTCCAGTGGGTCAGGCATTCACCATCTAAGCTGGTGTAATTGTAGACAGAGTATATGAAATACGCATGATAAGCTCTTTTTAAACAGAACTGAGAATTGGCAGCGTGGTCGAGTGGTTAAAGCGCCGGGCTCATGCCAACACGGTCTCAGTTCAAAACCCACTCGCGCCATTCTGTTTTGTCCTTGGGAAAGACACTTTACGGCACATTCCCCTGCTTGGTGGTCTTGGCAAGCAGTTCTAAATTAGTCATATCTCTATTATATTACAAGCGGACAGCAATATTTTGGCATCTCCGGAAGCAGGTCGGAATAATTGCCTACCCTATGAATTAGTGCCTCTGTCGAGTCAGGAGGATAAATATAAACATAAAAATAAAAAATAGTGATATATTGAGCAAATCAAAAATTGTCTTCTTAACTTTCTTCATTATCTCATTAATATTTATTGTCGAACAATACTGTAAACATTACGCATTAGTTTTTCTATTTACATTTATTATGTAATAATTGTAGCCTGTAATTAAATCTAAAATCATATAGATCAGGGGTACTCAAACCGGGATACTTGTACCCCTAGGGGTATATTTACACTTCTCAAGGATACATCACTATGCGAGAGAGTAACCTTATTTCAGTTAAATTCTGAGTCTGAAAAAATTTTTAAAAGAAACTCAAATGTCCGAAATTTTCGAACCTAGTAGATTGAAATTACGTTAAACAAGACAATGAAGAACTTTTTTTTTTTAGAGATCAATTTGATTTTGGGCTAACTTCATTATTGTTTGTTTTGTTATCGAGATAAATTCGCGTTTCTAAAAAAGATATTCTTAAGTTTCATAATATAGCTTAAGTATTTTAATTGCGATGCATACATTCATTAATAAAATCGGTCAAATTTCAATGAGCCGAATATTAAATATTAAAATAAAAGTTAAAAATTTAATACCAACTAAATTATCACGAAAAATCGATTTCGACCTACAAAGGTCATCATCAGTTTCTTATTCAAATAGAATCAAAAATTTTTTTAACTTTTATTTTCTATATTAAATATTCAACTCATTGAAATTTGACCGATTTTATTAATTAATTAATACATTGCCATTTGATCAGTTAAATAAAATCGTCAATTTGATTTTACTGAAAAGGGTAATAAATTTCTGTGAAAAGACTTTTAACATTAACTATTTTAATTAAATATTAAGTATAAACATACCAGGTGCAACTGTAACAAAAGTTTGGCTAGAAACTCCGTTTCTATCTGTTGCGCTCAGGGTAAAATTGTATGTTACACCCAACGTAAAGTTCGCAAACTCGGTTTGATTTCCAGTCAGATCAACAGAAACAAGAGTTATGCCGCCAGCGGCAGTGCCAATTACCGAAATCACAACGCCGTTAGGTGGAGGGTCAAACGTTATCATAATGCTTCTGTTTGATGCAATCACATTTATTGAAGATGGAGGTGAAGGAGCTGCAATTGAAAAAATTATTCTTAAAATTCATTTTTTAGTCCTGCACAAGCTTTTCTATTACTACGCGTAACTTGTTTTAAAACCGTAATGAATTTTATACAAATTCACTCCATCACAATCAAACATTTTTAAAACTTAAAATTATTTACATTTAGTCTGACAATTTTTACTTTTATCAACATTTCAAAAAAGATTTTGATCATTGTTTTACAGGTTATGTTTGATGTTACTATTACTATTTGTTACTTGAAAGGAATGTTTGATATTACTATTATATTACTTGAATATACAATTTGAAAAGAATTTATTGAAAGGAATGTTTGGAAAGCATTTTTTTCAGCATGATTAAATAAAATAAAATCACGCTTTCTAAAAGTTAAACTAGTGTGTTACTATAGCATTCAGCCGTCTTTCATCCGATCGGACACTTGTTGGTGCTGCTGTTGTTGCATGACAATCAGGTTTGGTTACGTTAGTTTAATGTTTTTTGTCAAATGATACATAACAGTATGATTTAGTAAGCAGTTGTGTATTTTTGATTCATGTTCATTTTTGGTTCGACGAGCTACGGTAGATTAATGCTCAATGTTTAGATCTTCATCGTCAATAAACACGTTCAGTTTCACTAATTCAGGTTTATCAATGCTTGATTATCAAGAGTGCTTGCTTCAGTCGTTGCAGTAACTATTGAAGTTTCACTGGTTGTTGGTGAAACTGCAGTGATTGTTTCGGTAGTGTCGCTTGAAACAGCTATATAAACAAAGTCGTTATTTTACTCGACTCTATCAAATACACGCTCCAAATGTTTGGTTGCTCTTAACTTTTTAGTCAACAGTTAGCATTACAAACGTCTCACGTGTGCTGATTGCATTGATTGTTGTGTCCTGACCAATGGTTGACGATGCAGTTTGTTGTTGTGTGGTCGTTTGCACGGTTGTGGACGAAGCCGTTTGATCAGCGACGATCGACGATGTTCTGGCGTCAGAAAGTGTTGTCGATTGTACTGGGGACAATGACGCCGATGTCGATATTGCTGTTGACGAAGATGTCGAGGCCAGGCTTGTTGTTTGAGGCTCGGTTGTTCCATCAGAGAATGTCGACGTTTGAGGTGCTGTTGTTTCTATCGAGGTCGTTTCATCCGATCGGGCACTTGTTGGTGCTGCTGTTGTTGCTACATGACAATCAGGTTTGGTTACGTTAGTTTAATGTTTTTTGTCAAATGATACATAACAGTATGATTTAGTAAGCAGTTGTGTATTTTTGATTCATGTTCATTTTTGGTTCGACGAACTACGGTAGATTAATGATCAATGTTTAGATCTTTACTATCAATAAACACGTTCAGTTTCACTTACTCGGGTTTATCAATGCTTGATTATCAAGCGTGCTTGCATCAGTCGTTGCAGTCACTGTTGAAGTTTCACTGGTTGTTGGTGAAACTGCAGTGATTGTTTCGGTAGTGTCGCTTGCAGCAGCTATATAAACAAAACCGTTGATTTAATCGACTCTATCAAATACACCCTCTAGATGTTTAGTTGCTCTTAACTTTTTAGTCAACAGTTAGCATTACAAACGTCTCACGTGTGCTGATTGCATTGATTGTTGTGTCCTGACCAGTGGTGGACGATGCAGTTTGTTGTTGTGTAGTCATTTGCACGGTTGTGGACGAAGTCGTCTGATCGACGACGATCGACGTTGTTGTGGTGTCAGAAAGTGTTGTCGATTGTACTGGGGACAATGACGTCGATGTAGATAGCGTTGTTGACGAAGATGTCGAGGCCAGGCTTGTTGTTTGAGGCTCGGTTGTTCCATCAGAGAATGTCGACGTTTGAGCTGCTGTTGTTTCTATCGAGGTCGTTTCATCCGATCGGGCACTTGTTGGTGCTGCTGTTGTTGCTTGACAATCAGGTTTGGTTAGGTTAGTTTAATGTTTTTTGTCAAATGATACATAACAGTATGATTTAGTAAGCAGTTGTGTATTTTTGATTCATGTTCATTTTTGGTTCGACGAGCTACGGTAGATTAATGATCAATGTTTAGGTCTTTACTATCAATAAACACGTTCAGTTTCACTTACTTGGGTTTATCAATGCTTGATTATCGAGAGTGCTTGCATCAGTCGTTGCAGTAACTGTTGAAGTTTCACTGGTTGTTGGTGAAACTGCAATGGTCGTTACGGACGTGCTTGGTTGAGTTGTTGTAGTGTCGCTTACAGCAGCTATATAAACAAAGCCGTTGATTTAATCGACTCTATCAAATACACCCTCTAGATGTTTGGTTGCTCTTAACTTTTTAGTCAACAGTTAGCATTACAAACGTCTCACGTGTACTGATTGCATTGATTGTTGTGTCCTGACCAATGGTTGACGATGCAGTTTGTTGTTGTGTGGTCGTTTGCACAGTTGTGGACAAAGCCGTTTGATCGACGACAATCGACGTTGTTGTGGTGTCAGAAAGTGTTGTTGATTGTACTGGGGACAATGACGCCGATGTCGATACCGCTGTTGTCGAAGATGTCGAGGCCAGGCTTGTTGTTTGAGGCTCGGTTGTTCCATCAGAGAATGTCGACGTTTGAGGTGCTGTTGTTTCTATCGAGGTCGTTTCATCCGATCGGGCACTTGTTGGTGCTGCTGTTGTTGCTACATGACAATCAGGTTTGGTTACGTTAGTTTAATGTTTTTTGTCAAATGATACATAACAGTATGATTTAGTAAGCAGTTGTGTATTTTTGATTCATGTTCATTTTTGGTTCGACGAACTACGGTAGATTAATGATCAATGTTTAGGTCTTTACTATCAATAAACACGTTCAGTTTCACTTACTCGGGTTTATCAATGCTTGATTATCGAGAGTGCTCGCTTCAGTCGTTGCAGTAACTGTTGAAGTTTCACTGGTTGTTGGTGAAACTGCAGTGGTCGTTACGGACGTGCTTGGTTGAGTTGTTGTAATGTCGCTTGCAGCAGCTATATAAACAAAGCCGTTGATTTAATCGACTCTATCAAATACACGCTCCAAATGTTTAGTTGCTCTTAACTTTTTAGTCAACAGTTAGCATTACAAAAGTCTCACGTGTGCTGATTGCATTGATTGTTGTGTCCTGACCAGTGGTGGACGATGCAGTTTGTTGTTGTGTAGTCATTTGCACAGTTGTGGACGAAGCCGTTTGATCGACGACGATCGACGTTGTTGTGGTGTCAGAAAGTGTTGTCGATTGTACTGGGGACAATGACGTCGATGTAGATAGCGTTGTTGACGAAGATGTCGAGGCCAGGCTTGTTGTTTGAGGCTCGGTTGTTCCATCAGAGAATGTCGACGTTTGAGCTGCTGTTGTTTCTATCAAGGTCGTTTCATCCGATCGGGCACTTGTTGGTGCTGCTGTTGTTGCTACATGACAATCAGGTTTGGTTACGTTAGTTTAATGTTTTTTGTCAAATGATACATAACAGTATGATTTAGTAAGCAGTTGTGTATTTTTGATTCATGTTCATTTTTGGTTCGACGAGCTACGGTAGATTAATGATCAATGTTTAGGTCTTTACTGTCAATAAACACGTTCAGTTTCACTTACTCGGGTTTATCAATGCTTGATTATCGAGAGTGCTTGCATCAGTCGTTGCAGTAACTGTTGAAGTTTCACTGGTTGTTGGTGAAACTGCAGTGGTTGTTACGGTAGTGTCGCTTGCAGCAGCTATATAAACAAAGCCGTTGATTTAATCGACTCTATCAAATACACGCTCCAGATGTTTAGTTGCTCTTAACTTTTTAGTCAACAGTTAGCATTACAAACGTCTCACGTGTACTGATTGCATTGATTGTTGTGTCCTGACCAATGGTTGACGATGCAGTTTGTTGTTGTGTCGTCGTTTGCACGGTTGTGGACGAAGCCGTTTGATCGACGACAATCGACGTTGTTGTGGTGTCAGAAAGTGTTGTAGATTGTACTGGGGACAATGACGCCGATGTCGATATTGCTGTTGACGAAGATGTCGAGGCCAGGCTTGTTGTTTGAGGCTCGGTTGTTCCATCAGAGAATGTCGACGTTTGAGCTGCTGTTGTTTCTATCGAGGTCGTTTCATCCGATCGGGCACTTGTTGGTGCTGCTGTTGTTGCATGACAATCAGGTTTGGTTAGGTTAGTTTAATGTTTTTTGTCAAATGATACATAACAGTATGATTTAGTAAGCAGTTGTGTATTTTTGATTCATGTTCATTTTTGGTTCGACGAGCTACGGTAGATTAATGATCAATGTTTAGGTCTTTACTATCAATAAACACGTTCAGTTTCACTTACTCGGGTTTATCAATGCTTGATTATCGAGAGTGCTCGCTTCAGTCGTTGCAGTAACTGTTGAAGTTTCACTGGTTGTTGGTGAAACTGCAGTGGTCGTTACGGACGTGCTTGGTTGAGTTGTTGTAATGTCGCTTGCAGCAGCTATATAAACAAAGCCGTTGATTTAATCGACTCTATGAAATACACGCTCCAAATGTTTGGTTGCTCTTAACTTTTTAGTCAATATTTAGCATTACAAACATCTCACGTGTGCTGATTGCATTGATTGTTGTGTCCTGACCAGTGGTGGACGATGCAGTTTGTTGTTGTGTCGTCGTTTGCACGGTTGTGGACGAAGTCGTCTGATCGGCGACGATCGACGTTGTTGTGGTGTCAGAAAGTGTTGTAGATTGTAGTGGTGACGATGACGCCGATGTAGATAGCGTTGTTGACGAAGATGTCGAGGCCAAGCTTGTTGTTTGAGGCTCGGTTGTTCCATCAGAGAATGTCGACGTTTGAGCTGCTGTTGTTTCTATCGAGGTCGTTTCATCCGATCGGGCACTTGTTGGTGCTGCTGTTGTTGCTACATGACAATCAGGTTTGGTTACGTTAGTTTAATGTTTTTTGTCAAATGATACATAACAGTATGATTTAGTAAGCAGTTGTGTATTTTTGATTCATGTTCATTTTTGGTTCGACGAGCTACGGTAGATTAATGACCAATGTTTAGGTCTTTACTGTCAATAAACACGTTCAGTTTCACTTACTCGGGTTTATCAATGCTTGATTATTAAGAGTGCTTGCATCAGTCGTTGCAGTCACTGTTGAAGTTTCACTGGTTGTTGGTGAAACTGCAGTGGTTGTTTCGGTAGTGTCGCTTACAGCAGCTATATAAACAAAGCCGTTGATTTAATCGACTCTATCAAATACACGCTCCAGATGTTTAGTTGCTCTTAACTTTTTAGTCAACAGTTAGCATTACAAACGTCTCACGTGTGCTGATTGCATTGATTGTTGTGTCCTGACCAGTGGTGGACGATGCAGTTTGTTGTTGTGTAGTCATTTGCACAGTTGTGGACGAAGTCGTTTGATCGACGACGATCGACGTTGTTGTGGTGTCAGAAAGTGTTGTTGATTGTACTGGGGACAATGACGCCGATGTCGATATTGCTGTTGACGAAGATGTCGAGGCCAGGCTTGTTGTTTGAGGCTCGGTTGTTCCATCAGAGAATGTCGACGTTTGAGGTGCTGTTGTTTCTATCGAGGTCGTTTCATCCGATCGGGCACTTGTTGGTGCTGCTGTTGTTGCTACATGACAATCAGGTTTGGTTAGGTTAGTTTAATGTTTTTTGTCAAATGATACATAACAGTATGATTTAGTAAGCAGTTGTGTATTTTTGATTCATGTTCATTTTTGGTTCGACGAGCTACGGTAGATTAATGATCAATGTTTAGGTCTTTACTATCAATAAACACGTTCAGTTTCACTTACTCGGGTTTATCAATGCTTGATTATCGAGAGTGCTCGCTTCAGTCGTTGCAGTCACTGTTGAAGTTTCACTGGTTGTTGGTGAAACTGCAGTGGTCGTTACGGACGTGCTTGGTTGAGTTGTTGTAATGTCGCTTGCAGCAGCTATATAAACAAAGCCGTTGATTTAATCGACTCTATCAAATACACGCTCCAAATGTTTGGTTGCTCTTAACTTTTTAGTCAATATTTAGCATTACAAACATCTCACGTGTGCTGATTGCATTGATTGTTGTGTCCTGACCAGTGGTGGACGATGCAGTTTGTTGTTGTGTCGTCGTTTGCACGGTTGTGGACGAAGTCGTCTGATCGGCGACGATCGACGTTGTTGTGGTGTCAGAAAGTGTTGTAGATTGTAGTGGTGACGATGACGCCGATGTAGATAGCGTTGTTGACGAAGATGTCGAGGCCAAGCTTGTTGTTTGAGGCTCGGTTGTTCCATCAGAGAATGTCGACGTTTGAGCTGCTGTTGTTTCTATCGAGGTCGTTTCATCCGATCGGGAACTTGTTGGTGCTGCTGTTGTTGCTACATGACAATCAGGTTTGGTTAGGTTAGTTTAATGTTTTTTGTCAAATGATACATAACAGTATGATTTAGTAAGCAGTTGTGTATTTTTGATTCATGTTCATTTTTGGTTCGACGAGCTACGGTAGATTAATGATCAATGTTTAGGTCTTTACTATCAATAAACACGTTCAGTTTCACTTACTCGGGTTTATCAATGCTTGATTATCGAGAGTGCTCGCTTCAGTCGTTGCAGTAACTGTTGAAGTTTCACTGGTTGTTGGTGAAACTGCAGTGGTCGTTACGGACGTGCTTGGTTGAGTTGTTGTAATGTCGCTTGCAGCAGCTATAAGAACAAAGCCGTTGATTTACTCGACTTTATTAAAGACACGCTTAACCTTTTATCGCCCAACTAAACAAATTTGTCACGTTTCAAAATTTTGGTTATTTTTGTTTTAAAAGAATTTTTTGTATTTGATTGACCTGATCAACAGATGTGATAGAGCTTTAATTTATCATTTTACTTGGAAACCCAGAAAAACTTCAATCAGTGTGGTTTTTTTGATTGAGCTACTTTTTGTCTTTTTCTTATTTTTTTATGTCACAGAAAAGAAATTTTGTATGGTGTTTGATCAGTGTTGAAAAGTAATAAGTAATTTAATAAATTTTTTTCTGTTAATTTATTCCTCAATGATTTATTATCCTTGTTAGGTTATTTGCTTGAGTTTTTCATTGTTTGTTTTGGCATAGGGTTCCATACGTACTAGATTTGTGCATTTGGTCAATGAAGCGACTATACAATCGACACTACGTATGTTTTCATATACAAAATTCAATCTGCTAGCGATATCAAAATGAAGATATGGAGAGTAAAAAAAATATATTTAAGAGTTAGGTTGGTTTGACAGTAAAACTTGACTTTAATGTGCTTTCGGAAAAGATAGTATAAAACAGGAAATTCTTGTTCTTCATTCTTGCAGGCCACTTTTTAAAATTGTTCGAGCTCGCGGGCCTGAGCCGGCTAAAAATTGTCCAAAATGCTGGTGATTTCTAAAAAAAAAGGTCTTCACTTGGAATCGATCCCGAATGTTTGAAAATTTTCGAACGGTATGGCAACCCTAGACTCTGTCTCGTAAGCTCGCCATGCCTTGTTATAGAAGGCTGCCGCTTCCCGCGATCGACAAGACTTGAATTGTGTAAAATTGTTCAGCGAGCCACAAAAAATTACGTCGCGGCTGCGGTTTGGACCACCCTGGTATAGAACATTTTCCCATCTACAAGGTAAAAAAAGGTTTCTGCAAACTGCCAGATTGAAAAATTAGCCCCCGTTTGTTATTTTTTGTCCCAAAATAAAGTGATCTCTCTATAAAAAAAAGTTATCAGTTTAGGGGGCCAGGTGCGGCCGCTTTGTTCGCTCTGTACTAAAGACATCACAGTTGACGGGCATTACTCGATCAGCTTGCGCCTATTTAAATTTAACAGCTTTTGCTAAAAAACAATTAATACAGACATTGAAATATGACTCGCTAAAAAGTATCAAACTCTTTAATAAAACCCAACATTTTAGTCAATTTAGTTGCTTATATGACCACTGTTACAAATTTGTAACATTAAAAAAAATAAGGAGCTTTAAAATTTTTTCTGAAAGTTTTGTTTCAGTAGCATTTCTAATGCAATTTCAACTGCCAAAATACACTAAATAAATTTTTTTCATTCAAAACCTAAAAGCGCACGATAGAGGGTTAATTCTAATTTTTAGATATTTGTGACATCATTATTAATCTACTGTCATTTTATTTTACAATCAAATTTTTATATCCCTCAAAGATTTAACCAAAGAGCTTTTACATTAGAATGTGCTATAACTATGGTATTAGACAAAAACACTAATGTCAAAACATTTAATACTAAACGTATTAATGTAATCATTTGTGGAATGATTATTATTATATTGTGATTATTATAATATTTACCAGAAGAGCATGAATAAAGATTTGAATAATATATCTGGTATCAAGAAAAGCAAAAAAAAAATATATATTGAGACGTTGCAATCAATGAAATTCTTTTCTAACTTATAGGATTAAACTATTATTTCAAACTACTTTTGGAGACGCAACAATATTTAGTGTAAAGGATTTTTTCGATGTTTAATTTTGTTATTATGAATTTTTGACTGAAGTCAAAAATCGATTATTTAAAATGACGAGGTAAACAAAGATAATGTCCGATAGAGTATGAGATAATGATCAATATGAGACGAACATATTTGTTCAACAATTTTATATTCAAACTTTTTGAGTTTCCTAAGCAAAATAAATAAAAAAAATTTATTCCTGGCCGAAATTTTATTTAAATAAATTGCAAAAAATGAATAGAAAATTAAACAAGCTTTATTAAAAATATGGGTTTGGATGAAAAGTTCCTAAAAAAATTACGAAAAAAACTTTAAGAAAAGGTCTCTTTCGTATAGAACTTACTGTCAACAGGTTCCCTAGTTATACAAAGATATAGAGATAGATAGAACACGTTAAATTAAGACCAGGTTCGCTGAACGTGCTGAAATTCCAAGAACCGGTTTGCGCAAACCCGTGCGAACCCCCTGAATCCCACCACTACATAAATTTCTACCAAATGTGTTGAGACAGTGTTGCCCTACTTCAAACTATCTTCACATGATCAGATAGTAACCCAAATTTTAGATTCTGTTACGGTGCTTTTAGTGTAATTTAAAACAGTTTTGTAAAAACTGTCTGAAATCCGATATAACTGAAACTAAAAATAGGGAGACGTACTCTTACAGTTAAGCAGCTTTTTTATGAAATTACAATTCTTTGCAAGCTAGATCTATGACTGTTCTTTAAGATTTTTGACATTTTATTTAACTAAAGATTAAATGAAAAGTTGAAAATTTTAAATCTTTTAGTTAACCAATGAAAAAACGCAAAATTAAAAAAAACTAAGATTTCCGCTTTTGTTATTAAAATTGTTGTAGTCTTGCCAGATTGCCAGTCATTATCTATTGTAAGCGTCATTTTGATTGTCTGCCTCAGGGTGGTCCAAACTCGTGGAGGGACATGTGACGGACCACATAGATCAGTGATGGCAAACCGCACCCTTAGCTATTTATTTTTTCAAAATTTTTCGGATTATGACAACTCAATTTTCTTTTTTTCCAAAAAAAATCACAAGTGCTATGTTAAGACGATCGTTGTAAGCATTTATTTCTATAATTGACAAATGAAAACTTTTTTGGTCTTCACGAACTTTGTATTGGTTGTCTTGGGCAATCTAGGTGGAAAACCCGATCACTGCACAATTGACAGCTAAAACAAAAAAGGTTTTTTAATTCCAAATAAAGTGCTCTTCCAACAGAAAAAACTTTTTTTGGTATTTTTTTGATGTGACGTCTTTTTCTTCTTAGTTTTTCCACGACTGGCAACACAAAGTTGTTGAAGACAAAAAATACCTTAACAATCGTTTTCGCATTCTGATATATTTTCTGACTAACTGTGGCCCGCAAGCTTGACATAATTCCGAAAAGTCTTCTGCAGGAGCGACAAGCTTGAAACACCCTAATCGGTCTTACACCATTACACCATTCAGGTAATTAGCAGTTTATATCATATATTTCTAATAAAACATACTTGAATGCTCCATTTGATTATCTTTAAAATGGCTAAAAATTTTTACGTTTTAACCAATATCGTAGATAAGTTTGGGCTGTATATTTGTAATTTTTGAAATATACCTAAAAAAATAAGCTCTCTTATACTGTTTTGTGCGATGATGTTTTTATGTCAAAAGTCAACGCAATTTTTGATATTTCTCAAAAAATTTTTAAAGTGAGCACGGAATTCCATATCACGATACTGCTACTTACCGTAGAATAATACGAGGTAAGTTTAAACAATCAAAATAATTTAAGTTATAATATTTAGTACAGTGATTTCCAAACTTTCTAAGTCATAAATTTTCCGACACAAGTTCAAAAATTTTACCAGGGTAAAATTGTTACTTAACCAGCGAACTGCGGTAAAAAAAACCAGATCCTTATAATGATAATTAATATTACTTTTTATAGCTGTACATGTATTGAAATTAACGGAAGCTACGCATCCAGAACTAACAAAAGAAAATAGAAAAATAAAGATTTGTAATCCAAGTTATTTTTTATAGGTTAAAATTGCTTTGAGCTTACGGCATGTTGTATGACAGCGGACCCTACAAAATTGTTGCGAGGGCCGTAAATGGCCTGCGGGCCGCGGTTTGCAAACCCTGATCTAGCATATAATTAGCAAATTATGTTAATAGATAAGAAAAACCGTACGTTTTTGTGATAATAGCAAGCTGTGTAACAATCAAATTAGATATCACTGGTTTTTAAAGTATTGAAATTAAATTTAATAATAAAAAATTTGTACGAATTTAATTGTTTACATAAAAGATTTTTTAAAATTATTTATCTAAAGTAATACTTTTTTTTAAAAAATATAATTTATTTAAAAATCGCTTTTACTACCGCTTTTACTACAAAACGAAAATTTTACGTACATTTCAAAAACGGTTAAGATTTTTTTTAGTCAACGAAGCGTACTAGAAAGATAGATGGAATTTTTTTCAAAGAGCTCATCACGGTTTATTATTTTTTAAGAAACATACAATCTAAAACCGTTTTTTCTCATACCTGAGCAACAAAGGTTTTATAAAGTTTAAACTCTCAAGCAAACATTGTAGACACACGTTTACATTCATATTCACATACCTTGACCAGAATTTTGTAAAAGTCAGTTTTTCAAACAGTATTGTGCTTAAAATTCACTCTTAAGTATCAATCTGCTTTCTGCCACTTCAATAAAATAAATATTTTTCAAATTCTGCCGTGGCATTTGACGACAAAATATTGCGTGGTTGGTACACATCATAATTCTTTTTTAAAATTGACTTTTCCTGTGATTTTTGTCTATTTTAACGCTCATCCAACAAAGTGTGTCAATGCAAAAAAATGAAATTGAAAGCTAGTGCTTTCTTTTACATTTGATATAGAAACATTAGTAAGGAATCACTACTAACTCTGCCAATACTTTATTGGCTATGACCAAAATCACTTTTGGCCTGTGATACATTCAACTGATCGAAAAATTACACATCTGTAAATACACAGCCTAAACGTATCCACGGCATTGTTGGAAACATATAAAAAAGAGTTCTGAGTGGTTCCCACTCATCCTTTTACAGTAATTTTTTGCTTGCCATAAAACTAACGATCTTTTATATTTATCTATCAAATTTCATCTTTTGACTTTAAGATTAAAAAAAAACGTTTTTTGGATTTATTTCGTTTACATTTTTTTATCGATAGAACGTTTACAGAATCACAATCACGTTAAAAATCAAAAACTATACATGTTAAATATGAAACCATCAAAAGCGTCATGATAAGGATAATAAAACATAAAAGTTTAAGAAAATGTAATCAAAGTGAATTAAATTGTTAACAACCTATACATCACTTAAACCAGGGTTTCCTAAACTTTTAGTTCAACGGCACCCTTTTGACATTTTAATAAGTTTGCATGTACCCCCAAAATTTTTTGAGAGCACCTGTCGAAAATCAGGGTGATCCCAAAAAAAGGTCTTTCTTTTGAATCGGTCAGAATTTTAAGCAAAAAATCAAGGTGATTTCTAAAAAGAAGAAAAGGTCTTCTTTCTTACTTGTTCTGTTTAACTTAATTATAATTTACTGGATTCGAAAATTCCAGGCATTTGAGTCTATTTTAAAATTTCTTAAATGACACAGCATTTAACTTAAATAGGGATACATTCACACAATAATGTACCCCTTGAAAAGCCTAAATGTACCCCAGTTTGGAAACCCCTGACTTAAACCAAACAAAATTTTTACACTTACATCAAAATTTTTTTCAAAGTTTTTAACTTAGTCGTACTTATTTAACTTTAACAAAAGTTATGCAACGAGTTTTATTTTTGTGTTTTTCAACTAATTTTGGGGTGTTTAACACTTTTTATCTTTTTATAAGTAAAATATACCTATGTTGAGACATTATTTTTAACTATATCGATTCACCTTTTAAGACTTTGAATAAATGAATGAACAAATTTATTTTGTAACATTTGCGAAACATATTAAATTATATGAAAAATAGAAAAACGCAAAAACAAAATACAATTGAACAAAGTGTAGCCTTCGATATACTGTAAATAGTATATCGAAGGTCACACTTTGTTGATTCGGAAGATTGCAAAGAGACCAGTTGGGTTTTTTTATCCAGCGACAACCGTATGTAATCTTATTAAGAAAGTTTAAAAAGTTTTATAAGTGAAAACCAAAAAAGTTGATCAGCTGGCTTTTGCAGAATCACAACAAAAATTTATTTCTTTTAGTAAGTTAATTAGGATATTTAAAGTAATCGTGTTTTTCATTTGAAGAAGACTTTGCATTACTCTTGCAAAACTAAGTTCCTTTTTTTAAATTTGTTTCTAAGGCAAATTTTGGTTTGATAAGCATATTAAAGAAAAATTGCCTTAACACACACTTCTTAACAAATATTCACTTTCGCAAGTGAAATAGGTACGGCAACATGGATTTGAAATAAAGTTATTCTAAAAAATCCTTTTTTTCGTTAAAATTCATGCTTAATTTGTTTGATTTACTTTAAAAAGTAGGATATGACAGATTATTGTAAAAACTTTTATTGTGGATTTGACTTTTAAAAATTGGAATACCAAAGATCAAAAAGACTATTTACTATTGATTTTCTGCCCTGACTTACTGTAAAAGATTTCTACATATAATAATTCGATATTTCCTCGCAAAAAACAAATTGCTACGTTTTAATTCTTCAATAAACCCAAACCTTTTATCTACTTATTTTGTATATTGGCCTGTAGCACATTCAAATACAAATCCAAAATTAAATAGAAATGAAATTTGATGCAAATTTTTTTATTGTCGACATCGAAAAATTATTTCTCAAACAGCTATTTTGTAAAAAAACTTACTTGTTGCACCCATACCCGTTCTAGTTTCAATGTCGAGTGGCTGATTCGTTGTCATAGTAACAGTTATAATATCCCTCGATGTTATAACATTAGTCTCTGATGTAGCTATTTCACTTCTTAGTTGACCAGAACCTTCTGTTTCTTCAGTTGTAGTCCCTGAACCCTCAAACATTGATACAGAAGTTGTGTCAACTGATTCCCCAGAACCCTCAAACATTGATAAAGAAGTTGTGTCAACTGACTCCCCAGAATTGTCAAACATACTGGAGGTTGTCATTTGAGAAACGCTTGAGGGAATACCTTAAAATATTTTTAATATGTAGTTAAATTTACACTACTACCACTGTATCGTTATACGGAAAAACAATAAGAGTGAAATTATTTTGATTTCGCTTTAGTAAGTTAGACGTTTTATTAGGGGATATTTGAGATTATTTCATATTTTTGCAATCATGGTTTTTATGTTTTATTAATTGGCAAGTGTCGTACAATAAGTGAACCTGTGCAAATCCAAAACCAACATCTGTAGATGCTGTTCGTAATCAAAACCTTTATTTATAAACCATCATTAATATCACGAAAAAGTACAACATTTATTCTATAAATTGTCATTCACACTAGCGTAAAACATAATTCTAACCTTCGGAAAAAGAAAGACGAAACAATTTTATGTAAGAGGGTTTTTTCAGATTTCTGACACATTAAAATTTGGTATAGCAAATTGATAATCTTACTTATTATTGAAAGAAGTACAACCATGTATTTGCGATAGGTTAAATTAGGTAATTATTAAATGGTTAATAACATCTACATTCTCATATTTATTTTAAAGCAAATCCGTGATGCTTTTTTTTCTAGTTTTAGAGATAATAAAATATAAAGGTTTTGTGGCGAGATATCTCTACATCGTATTTGACAATGCTGTACTTTTCAAACAAATAAAAGTTGATACTTTTTTCAAATATACCACCGCTACAAGCGGTTTGAATACAAATCAATTTCTAATATACTTGCAACAAAGTCGTTGATTCTTGAAACACAATGCAAAAATACTTGTATTTTTGATAAATCGAAAGAATGAAAAGCCTCTAATTAAATGCAACTTTGTAAAACTGTTAATAATTAGAAATAACGTACTTAGTAAATAATAAAGGTAATAAAGAAATGTGTAGATTTATAATTATAAACATTGTTTAAGAAAACCACATATACTTTTACAGGACTCACCTGAAAAAACGACACCAAGCGTCCAAATAAGAAGCACTTCTCTGTTTAACATGACTCGTTTTGTATTTTTCCAAAGCATTTTTATTGCCTCATCATAGCCACGCACCATCTACTAATTGCTTCTTACAACTATGTTAACTAACGACTGCGATTCAAAACGCATAAATTAAAGCTAAGATACTGCAAAATTTTATATAAATGGCTTTTCAAGACTTAACCATTTTGTCATTGTTTATAAGAAAAAACACCTCACGCAGGTGAAATCGAACACCATTGAAACCTTTTGTGAGATCTCGTACTACTTATCTTACTTTTTTCAGTTCTTTCAACCAAAAATAAGTTAAATTAACTCAAGTGTGGAAGACCAGGTCAAAGTTACTTAATATAACTATCTTTAGATAGAACCATAGACCTAAAATAATTTTTTAAAAAACCTTTTATTATTATGACGTAGAAGTAAATATTTGAAATACCTTCTATTTTAGCATAAGAAAAATATTGCGCAATTTTTCTTATATTTTTCTTTGTTTTTCTCAAGATTAAAAAACTTGCCTTGAACTTGCTCGTGTTAAAATAAACAGTAAATCACTTTCAGTCTTTTATCTATGTAAAACTTATTGTAAATTTTAGGAAGTTACTGATTAACAGCTTCACCTTTCAATTTCTCTACAATTTTTCAGTTTCTTCAAGTTCAAATTAAATTCAAAATCATATTAAATAATTAATTTTAAAAAGGTATAATTTCTATAAAATCATTAATTGCACAATTCTTTTAACATAAAATTTCAAACTTTCCTTAAATAAAATCTAGTTTTTCGGAC
This sequence comes from Diplosoma virens, assembly GCA_963680785.1. Taxonomy (NCBI): domain Eukaryota; kingdom Metazoa; phylum Chordata; class Ascidiacea; order Aplousobranchia; family Didemnidae; genus Diplosoma; species Diplosoma virens. The sequence continues at coordinate 43,583,083 of OY796882.1, read as the reverse complement.
TCTAAATAAATATTTTAGTAATAAATGCTTTTAAAAAATAGCTGATAAAAAAAATTTATCTTAGACTTTTAAAACAAAACAAATACACAAAAAACTTTCCTTAATTAGTTTCAGTTTTAAAGTTTATGTTTTCGATAAAGATGATAGAAGTTTATTTAGTTGATCTAGTGGTGATTTCGGGGATTAGGTACGGTCATCCCCCATAATTTAACTTTAAAAATAATTTCTAAAGTTATATTAAGTGATCACTTTTTTTCGGTCAAAAATTGTGATCCGAAATCCGGTTATATAGAAAGTTGATAAATTAAATTAAATTAAATTTAAAATTAAATTTAAAACTAAAAAGGGTTCTTCACTTTAATGAAACCTTTTTATATCAGCTCTCATGATTTAACTAAGAAGAACGAACCAATTTTTCTGAATTTAATTTATATTGTAATCAGATTCTTAAACTTCTAGCCGATTCTTGCGGAAGATTTTAAATTGCTTCTTAGGAAGCCAAGTAACTCACTTTAAGAAACACTGGCTTAACCTAAAGCTTTTTTTAAAACGATTTTTTATGATAATGATGAATAATTACGACTATGTAAATAAAAAAACTATTCTTAAAATTTGCTGAGAATGATAATTTTGAATTATGCTCAATAGTAAATGTATCAGAGCGTAAAAAGGCTTCATAGATTAAGCCCCAATTAGGGTCAAAAGTTGAAATTATGAATAAATGAATACGAAAGAAAATGTTCGAATGGAAACAAGTAATATTTAGGCCCAAGTTTAGCCCAAATCCAACCCCAGCACAAGCAGTCTGTTCTGCTTACCATGGTTTGCAGAAAGAACTACAGGTATTTGACAGACCAGTTCAAACACTAAATCAAGTCAGCATTTATCGTTACTCTTATTTTACCATCTTGTTGTATAAGATATTATAAAACCGAATTAGTTATTTTTAAGTTGATTAATAAAAAAACCAAAATTAAAAGGTAAAAGTTAACCCATGTCCCTTGATCCTCTGCAACAATTCAAACACAAACTTTTTCAGAATCTATTTCAAAATCAACACATGGGGGGCACTTTTTAGTTTTTTTCAGTTTTTTTGTCCCAAAATAAAGTGATCTTTTTTAAAAAAAGAAAAGTTATCGCTTTGGGGGAGCCACTTTCTGGCGTTTCTTTAGAGGGACCCGGTGTGGCCGCTCCGTTTGCTCCGTACTAAAACCGTCACTGTTGACGTCACTGTTGACGGGTATTATTTAATTAGCTTGTTTCTATTTTAAATTTAACAGCTTTTTCTAAAATACAATTGATAAAGACATTAAAATATAACTATCTAAAAAGTACTAAACTCTTTAATAAAACCCAGCATTTTAGTCAATTTAGTTGCTTAATTAACCACCGTTACAAATTTGTAATCTTTAAAAAATGAGAAAGTTTAAAATTTTTTGAAAGTTTTGTTTCAGTTGCATTTCTAATGCGATTTCAAATGCCAAAACACACTAAAAATTTTTTTCATTCAACCTATAAAATTGGACGATAGAGGGTTAAAATATTTGTCGTCAGCGTGGTCGAATGATTGGAGCGCCGTAATTGTGATCAACACGGTCTCGGTTCAAAATTTACTTGCGCCATTCTGTTGTGTCCATAAGGAAGATATTTTAAGGCAGTATCCACTGCTTGACAAGCATTTCTAAATATTAGTCATAATTTATAAAACTAAAAAAGCAAAATAAAAAATTCAACCGGACAGCAATATCTTAGCATCACCGGAAGCAAGTCGGGGGGAATCTATTGCGCCTCTGACGCTTTCCTGCAAGTCAGGAGGATAAATATAGAAATGAAACGAAACAAAAATCTTTACTCATTCTATATTTAGTTTACTCTCAGCTTGGAATGGATAATTTGACTTAAATTTAGTTTACGAAAAACGATTTTCTACGGCATATTCCAATGCCTTATGTAAACACTTTGAAATGTAATACTGCGATAGCTAAAACTTTCTTTAAAGCTGTCCCATAGATTCCTTATATTGCGCTCTCAGACAAAACAAAACATTGAGAATTTTAAAAAAGAACAAGATTTGAATACAAAAAAACAAGTTCACAAATTTCAACTTTTTTTCCATTTTATGCCAATTTGAAAACTATGATCACAATCATTAATCAACATTTGAAACAAGATTTTTATTAACAAACTTTATTGAACACCAAAAGAAAAGTTTTTTCTTTGCGCCGTGTATCATAACTTGTGAAACGCGCCTGTTGGAAGTAACTTTTTTAGGTTTTTACCATATTTCTTCGAAAAATTATTTAAGAGTGTCTTATGAACTAAAAAAATTTTCCTTCTTGCATTTCAAGTAGACAATTTTATATTGTAAGGCATTTTTTTGCCCAACAACCTGAAAATATCGACTAAACAATGTTTTGACAAAAAGAAGCACAAGATTAATCCAAAAATTGAGAAAACGTAAGATCACAAGATCTTCTGCAACAACAGAAGATCCAGAAGAGAATAGTCACAAGTACCAATATCCTTTGTGCTGTTTGCATTGTGGCCAACAGAAAAATAGTGTTTTTTGTAATCAAAGGTGCGAAAAATTTTGGCGAGAAGGGCAAACTCTGAAAAGGATACTTTTTTTGGTTGAAACGGAACTCTGACAAACTCAAAATGTTTGCAAAAATGTTTAATTAGAAAACTTGATGAAGACCAAAATAGGTTTTATCTTTAAAAATCGGTCCAGTTTTTTTTTACTTAGCCGCAAATATTTTACAAGCCAAAATATCTCTTTGTTCAAAAAGTTAAACGCCCCTGTTGTGAGTAAAAAATTTTATATTGCTCTTCAATTTGCACTTAAAAGATCTTCACTTTTAAAATCAAATGAAAACCTTTTTTGGGTCTTTACCTAGTTTTCTAGTAAAATTTATCCTTATTACGCTAAAATTTACGTTTTTTAAAAGTACCTTTCAACAAAAAAGTGCTATTTTTTAAATTTTGTTCCCCGTACTAAATTTATCACTGTTCATTGCTATAAGGCTCTTTAAAAAATTTAATGACCCCTTTTTTAAATCAAAGTTCTACAAACTTTGTTGGATTTAGTTCTAGACTAACTGTCTTGCAAATTTCAAAGAACGCTCTCTGCCCTCAGGTGCCTTTGTGTTTTAAAAATATTATAGGGCACGGGAAAATTTTTTCCGACCGCTTCCGGCACCTCTGTTTGTAATATTGCTTTGTCAGTGTTTGCTATTAAATAGCTGCCATTTATTTGCAAACTAATGTGGAAATCGACATTTTCAGAGTTCTAAGTACAACTTTAATTAAAATATACTACGTAAACTTTATATTTCAATTTTTTTCAAACTAAAAAGAAATTTATTTAACAACGTAAAATATGAAAAACATGAAATTACAAAATATCAATAACTTATTACATAATCGTTGTGATGGAAGCTCAAAGTTTTGATTTTTTATTTTCATTTGATTAAACTAAATATTATAAATAAATGATTTTTAAAATAAAAATTACAGGGAGACCATTCAAATTGATAATAAAAACGAGTTTGGTTGTATAAAAGCCTAAAAAAAGCACTAGAAGACAAGAAGTCAAACCGAACCCAAACCGGATCCGTAAACGCCATTAACTGTTATTATTCTTTGAACTTGAACCGGAACTGAACCCGAAAATTTAAAAATTGCTGAATCTGAACCAGAAATGAACTATTAACACGTTTTTCTCGATCTGCACCACATAAGCTCACCCTCAACTTTTCAGACGCGTGATATGGTACACGCTTATAAAAAACGTACTTTTTTAAAAAACAATATTTCTGCTCCAAATTAAAAAATTCTATATTATAACCCATCCAACCTGCTAGAAAAAGCTTTAATTTATACAACTATAAGAACAAATACATTTATTTAAAACTGTAGAGCTGAACACAACCTCCCACTTTGATGTCCGCTTTGGCACTGAAGATATACGAATTTAAACTTGTCGCCATCACTGCAAACACGCCTTGTTGGCTATCGCGGCCAACGTGTTGAAAACAAATTTTGGTGAACCTGAACCAGAACGCTATTTTAAACCAGGAGCGTGCAATTTTTTATCTTAATGGGCCAATACGTACAATGGTAATAACACAACAATAGTAATGAAATTAGTTCTCCAAACAAAAACAGCCGTTGTTGTTATTCCTTGTATTGTAAAAAATTTCTCAATCAATTTACACGTAATGCTAAAGTATTGATGAGATAACCCAAAAAGTAGCTGCTCAGTATCGCTAATGTCTGTACTTTTGTCCAAAGCAATGCTAAAAGCAGAAGATTTGCTTATTTTCCGCTTTAAAAAAAGTTCCATATTTTTCGAAAGGTCATCTCTTTGCCTTGCCACAGTAAATTCAGACAGACTTATAGTAGTTGCTCCATTAGGCTACACATTTTTTTCTGGAAATATACATCTGGTTAACAACTCCAAACAATTTTTAATGAATTCACCATCACTATCAGCTAATTATTTTTCTGGAATTAATTCTGATATCTCAAAGCTCAGTTTTGTAATAGCTCCGTGTATTTTTCATAGGCATGAAATACTTCTTGCATGCTTAAAAACATTTTAAACTGCTCTATTTCGTCAAACGGTAATTGACTGTCAATGCCATCAAATTCGACTGCATGTTTCGTGCAATACTGACGCTTAATATTATACTCTTTCAATACTGCTATAGTATTTTGGCAAATCAGACGAATTACGTTTTCAATATGTTGAATAACAAAGCTGTTTTTGCACAACTCATTGCTAAACCGTTTTCTTTCACAATTAAACTTCCTTCTCTGGCTTGAAGACATTTTAAGCTTTTGAGGCTAATTTCCAAGACGAATCTTCGTATTTAACTTGCTATTCAACGAGCACTATGATGCAACAAGAACAAATTGCCATGGTTAGTGTGATTATGCAATGATATGATGCAATAAGAACAAATTGCCTTGCTTTAATTAGTGTGAAATATCAAAAATAGCAAAAAGCAAGCACGTTAAAAACAGTTATTGAATAAAGTTCATTTATTTGGCTTTAAAATTTTACTTATTTTACCGCAAAAAAAAGACGCAGGCCAGAAAAAAAGGTATCGTTGGCCGCATTCTGGCCCGAAGCCCTTATATTGCACGCCTCTGTTTTAAACGTTCAAGCCCTGTTAAAAGGTCAACTTTGGTGAAATCTTTTCATCGCAGCAAGCCTTTTTTGAAGCAGGTAGTTTTACAGATCACATTATGGAACAAGTCTGGCGTAAACATTTTTTCAAACCAAGCGTGGCAAGCGTTTTTGTTAACACAATATTTAACAAAGAAACTCGTTACACAAATTTAGATAAAATTTTAATTTAATTGCACAACTAATACACAAGTAAAAACAGTTTATATGTGAGTATATGAATTTGTATTTTTTTTATCGACTTTTGAACTGAATTGTACCAGAAACAACATGAAAGAGAAAGAAATCAAGTGGAACGTAAATTTTCAACAAGTAATGTCAAGTGAAGCGTAAAAAGATGAATTATTTACGCTAGCCGTCACACGAATAGGGTTCTTCACTGTTGACGCAATAATTGTGTAAATGGGTGTGGTTCACAAAAATATTTTTTGAGAACGACAATACAGTTCTTCTTTCTGCGTCTTAAAGCTATCCTTTTTTCATGCTGCACGAATTTAGAATTTTATCAGGAGACTCAAATTATGCAATTTCTTAAAAATGCAAAAGCGATTTTGCTCTATTTTCTAAATTAAATTTAACATAAGCAATTTTTAAATTGTAAAATAGTTTCTTTTAAATTTCTTATTACACTAAATATTTATTATTATTTCAAATTTTTAACAAACGATTTGCTTTTCGAAAAGTTTAAAAAAACATGAAAAGAAGTATCAGAAGAAGTAACTTATACTTGCATCAATAATTGTAAGAAAGTGTTTTCTTTATATTTTTTACATTTTTAACACGATTCAAAGCATTTGCTGGTACTTGAACATTTAAAAAGATTTAGGATAATTGTAGTAGATAAAATTTTGACAATTGCGCCAATTCTTTTTCGTTTTTTACTTTTTAACTATTGGTATAGATATGCTTGCATTAGTTTTGCAATAAAATAGAAATTAATTATGTTAAAAAAAATAGCCACCAAGTGATGCTCGAATGCCATTACTGAATAAAAAGGGAAGAACCGCAGGTCAAGCTTTTTTCTGCGGCAACAATCGTTTTACATCATAGTCATTTCTAAAAAAAAAGATCTTCACTCTAAAGCTGTCTCAGAATTCCCGCTTTCCCTCCCAAAATCATAATGTTCTTTAGAAAAAAAAAGGTCTTCAGTTCGGATCATGCAAAGGCCGCAGGTTCCCCACCCCTGACCAAAACTTATCGGTTTAAAACATGGCGTTGAAAAAAAGTGGTTGTTTGTCTGAATTAGTCAGTTAAATGTTAGTTAAATGCACTCATTTTCTTCATTGTAATTATTTTTACTATTATTGTTTTGTGTGCATTGTTGTATTAATACTGAATCGTATGAAATAAATTTGTCTGTTCTGTTCTGAAAGCTTCGCACTGGGCCGGAATTAAGTCCAGAGTTTTTCTCAAACTTACGCCCAAACCCGACCCGAAAAGACTTACAACTCTGCTTTAAAATGTAATAAAAGTTTATTTTACATTATTAATTGAGCTAAGACTTTAGCAATACAGTATCTGTGGTTCACATTTTTTGATCTTTTAATTATTATCAATCGTTTTTAAATTTAATTCAATAATTTCTTTCGATATCTGCGTAAAAAATTAAATGAAAACCTGTGTTTTTTAAATCTTATTTTAAGCAAACAGTTTTTGCATAATTTAGAATCAAATTGTTTAGATTTTATCCTTGAAAAAAATAATTAAAAGACATTTTAAAAGCTTTTTTTAACTTTATTTAACACTTTTTACTAAAGTATCTCCGGGTTATAGTTTACGTATCACTTTTTTGTAAGTAGTTTAACAATATGGTTTCAAAAAAAATGTGAAAATTTCAATATATGGGGTACGCAAATATGTCTTGGTTCATATTTCTAAGGTTTTTTTCGGACACAACAGAATGATGAGAGTAGCAATTGGACCAATTATGGCCATCCTCCAATGCTCTTAGCGCACTCAACCATAATAAAAAAGATTTTATGAACAGAATAAAGTTTGATAGGCATTAAAAAAAGTACGTCCAATCTTTGGTGCTAATGGACCGAACGATTAAACTTAAGATGTTTATTTAAATATAATATACTGTACAACAAAAATACTTCTTCAAATACTGGTCACCGAATGTCGGGTTGCGACAACTGTGCAACAAAAAGCCTTGGTCAAAGTGTAAAAATTAGCCAATGATAACTCCTTTAACTTTATTACTGTTTTTGCTTTGGTTTACTGGAAAAAGTGATCTGCATTTATGATCGCGAATTTATTTTTTTTATTTTATTTTATCTCTATATTTATCATCCTGACTCACAGGAAAGCGGCGGAGGCGCTAATACGTAGGGTAGGCAATTACCCCAACCTGCTTCCGGAGATGCCAAGATATTGCTGTCCGCTTGTAATTTAATAGAATTTAGAAATTTAGATATATGACAGAAATTTAGAACCGCTTGTTAAGACCACCGAACAGGGGAAAGTGCCGCAAAGTGACTTTCCCAAGGACACAACAGAATGGCGCGAGTGGGTTTCGAACCGGGACCATGTTAATCATAAGCACGGCGCTTCAACCACTCGACCACGCTGCGGACATTTATCCTGTTTGGTCAATACTTGCCGCTACTTTGGTGGCTGGCAAAAAAATTGTTTTCTCAAGTACGTACTTTTAAAGAGAAACGTTGGCCAGAATTATTTTTCTCTTATTGCTATATGGAATAACTTGGTCTTGCTACGCTAATATATATATATATATTTATACATTTATTAAAAATTAATTTGCTGCTTGAGTTTTCATTGAGTTCTTACTCAGTCTTACCACTTCTACTATACATATAGAGTTTTTTAAGATTGAATATATGTACAAATTAAATATACCTAATCCTAAAAAATGTTAGAAATTACAACAAGTAAAACAAGAAAAAACATTATTTATAGAATAAATGTGTAATCGTGTTCTTTTTTTTTTGAGGTCAAAAAAACTTTTGCTTTTAAACCTATTCTCCTCAACTTTTTTAGATCATTGACTCTTCAACTTGGTTTTCAAAAGCCCACCAAAAGCTTTTTGTACATACCTTAAAGACTAAGTAGAGTGATGTCTTAGTACAGAGTGAACAAAGCGGCCGCACCGGGCCCCCTGAAAAACGTTAAAAAGTGCCCTTCTTAAGCAAAATATTGCTCTATTCCTCCGTAATAGCACCATGAACGTGGCATCCACTGATGCACCTTAACTTTACTACGAAAAAGGGATAACTTACTCGATTGAAATTGAGAAAAAAGTTTTAAAATAACTAGCAGAAACAATATGCGAACTTGCGGTTCAAAAAAGACACTTTATTTCTCTTCATGTCACAGTATTAATCCGTATGCCGCTTTTGTTTTAAGCGGAAATATTATGGCAGGTAGGCAGCTTACCCCATGAGGAATTTGTCGTACAGTGTCTTTCGCAAAGGCACAACAAAATCAATCAGTTAGACTGAACATCCAATTTTGGTCCTTGTGCTCGCAAGTCAGAGTGTTGTCATACCGAGCTATCCAGCCGACACTTAATTGCTTACGTTTTACGTACTCCCGAAACAAGCTTAAATTCTATTATAATAAATTTTAACTGTTTTAAAACTAGTAACCTCAATGAAAACTCAAACATATTGCGGCGCTGTGGTGAATCGAACCCAGCTCTAAATTTTGAACAATTCACAACAATTACCGCTGTCAACGCTGTCATAAGAACTTTATAAAAACCTGACATTCGAAGCGACAAAGGCAGACAACAAGAAATCAAATGAAATGGCAAATCGAACAAAGAGAAGGAAAAAGAAGTTTTGACAAAAATATTATTGTCGGTCTTTTTCGGATTGAATCAATAAATTAAAATTTTATTTGAATCAGAGACATTTTAATTTATTGATTCAATCCGAAAAAGACCAACAATAACATTTTTTTGTCAAAACTTCTTTTTCCTTCTCTTTGTTCGAGTTGCCACTTCATTTGATTTCTTGTTGTCTGCCTTTGTCGCTTCGAATGTCAGGTTTTTATAAAGTTTGTATGACGGTGTTGACAGCGGTAATTGTTTTGAATTGCTTAAAATTTAGAGCTGGGTTCCATTCACCACAGCGGCTTGGTTAAGTGGTTATGAGCGCCGTGATTGAGATCAATATGGTCTCTGTTTAAAACCTACAGAGACCATTCTGTTGCCTTTTTGGGAAAGACATTTTACAGCACTTTCCCTTGCTTGGCGGTCTTAGCAAGCTGTTCGAAATTTTAGTCATATCTATAAAAATAAAAATAAGAAATTTCAACCGGACAGCAATATCTTGGCATCTCCGGAAGCAGGTTGGGAAATTCCTTGACCTATGTATAGCGCCTCTGTCGTTTTCTTGCAAATCAGGAAGATAAAAATAGAGATAGAAAAAAAGAGATAGCATGACATTGCCGTCCTCGACGACATTGAAATCTTTAGAGCTTTAGCAAATTGAAGATAGAAGGGTAAAATTAAAATTTTGTGCTTTGCTGTGTTAAAATAAAAATTTATAAATGGGTTAAAATGTTAATTTTATTCCCTTGCCTTTTTATTAGGACACAAAAATTGATTGAATCTTATTGAACAGATCAAATCAAAAAAATTCAAGAAATTCCAGGATTTTATCTAAAAATAAAGTAACTAGATTTGAAGTATTTTTGCAAAAGGTATCTTGAACATAAGTAGATGAAAATAACTATGGTTTATAATCAATATTTTTTTGACCAGCATAAACTTCAGTAAAATATTTTTTTCGACTTAATTTTGGAAATTTGTTATTTTGACGTTGTTTACAAACAAGATTAGAATAATAACAAATATAAAAGTCCACTAACTAAGAGAAATTTTTTTAAACATTTATCTTAAAAATTAATTTTTTCTTGATCAAATAAAAACAAGACCTTCTGTTAAAAAAATAACTTTAGCTGCAGTTAATAACTTTGAAATGATACCTTTCTGCTTTTTTTAATTTAATCTTTTTCTGGCTGCATTTAAACAACGCATTGGAACAACGTTTTCTATTAATTAGTTGCAATATCGGATCAGTTATGCAGCTGTGAAATGTGATCGGTGATACAACAAATTGCCAAAAATACTATTCAAGTTAATTGTACATATTAGTCATTTTGTCTGTTTTTTCATAAATGGACGTTTCTATTTTTGCTAACAGCAATCTACAGTATTATATAAAGTTATTACTCAGTGAGAACAAGTAAGCAAAATCAAGTTTTTTTTAAACTTCAACTGTTAGCAAAAGCGCACTATTATATTTTTTTTCTTAATTAAAAGTCTCAGAAAATGAATTGTTTAAGCCAAATACTTGAATTGCATAGCTTTTCAATATTTGATATAAAATTTTAACTAAAAACATATTTTGTTATTGGCATTCTTTTAAAGTTTTAAAAATAGGATATAAAAATAGTTTAAAAAATACCGTATTTACCAGTGTATTAGCCGCCCCCCGTGTATAAGCCGCACCTTCTTTGAATGTTTAAAACCTCCCTTCTCAATAGTGACCCGTATATAAGACGCAATTTAATTTGACAATTTTATTGATTACAATAAATGTGAAAATTCAACATCAAAAGATGCTATTTTAATTTACAGCAAACTAGTCTTATACCACAAATCGAATAAAATTTAAAGAATTTAGACATACCGGTATTAGCACACTTTTTTTACAAAATTGAGAGATTAAATTACCGGAACATAAGTAAATCCATAAAAATTCAAGACAGTCAATAACCATTCTTACGTCATAGTTGGTTAGTTTACACACAAGCATGATTAACTTCTGAAACCTACGATTGTTACGAAGCTGTTTACGTGTACAAGTGTAATTTGTAGAAAGTCAAATTTCTCTAGAAAATTTTGGTAATTCTGAATACCCATGTATTTGCCGCATTCCAATTTTTTGAATTACATTTAAGATCAAAAAGTGCAACTAATTTACGGGTATATACGGTACATTAGGTAAACTTGAAAAATCTTACAATCATTTTTTAAATTAAGATGAAAAATTCCATTAATACTTAAAAGTAGTTCTTATTGGATTTTAATTTAAAAAAATGATAATTTTAGTTTTAATTCTTTTGTATACACTGGTATTTCTTTTAGTGAAATATAGTGTCTGAAAGAATAATTACTATGTTTTGCTAAAACGTAATTTAATAAAAAAAATCTAATAATTACTTAGAGGAGCTGAATAAAAACAAAAATTTTGTATGATTTATAAAACTTATTCTGATTCATACACCGGATGTAATGCCGAGCACTTTATTTGCTCTTGACTGCTTGAAATTTAGGTTTATTTTAGACTGCTACCGACATAATTGACAAAAATTGATTGTAAATTGATTGTTCTAACCGTTTTGCACAAATCGCAAGGAAAGTGATTTAAATTTTAGTCTAACCCTAATACTTCTTTCAAACAAAAAAAATTTTAAAACAAAGATTGTTTTTTCAACAAAAAATTGTATTTTAAATTATTTAACACGGCCGTATAGTCGGCTTTGAAAAAAACTTAAATGCCACAGCTTTTTGCTTTCGTGTCTAGCGTGTTACTGCAAAAGAATAAAACAACAATTTTCGGTTGAACTTTTTACTGATTTTCGTTAAATGATGGGCTTAACTGGCAAATTTGTGACGCAAGCGAAACAAAGATTCCAAATTATAAAATAGATTATTTAAAAAACTAAATGAGGCAAAATGCTAAAAATTTCCAATGCAATTCGCAAGAAAACAATAGTATTTATAAACAAATTTAATATCATACTTTAAAATTTTTTTGAAAATCACCTATATTAGAATAAATTTATGGTCATGTTATCTTTATAATGGTATCGAGTTTTTCATATAAATGCACGATAATCAGTCAAATATTTGGTAGCTTTTGATATTAATAGCAAAACTTTTTCACAAATTTCTCGTTGTAACACAGGTATTACACAGCTGTTTGTGTCGATTTGTGTTGGCCATGATTTCAAACAACTCAGAGCTTAAAAGTTCAAGCAAGTAAAAAAAACTTGCGCTGACAGCCTCGTGTCAAGAACTTGGGTTCTAAATACAATGGCATGATAACATATTTTAATAAAATCGTTCAAAAAGACCGAATATTATTTATTTCATCGGCTCGATTTTTTTAAAAAATCTAATATTTAAATTTCTTATTGCATGCATATAATGCTTACAATGCGTGGTGGAAAAAAATTTAAAGATTTTCTTTTCATTTACAAAAGTGTCACATTTTACGTGAAACAACGTTTTTTGTGCAACAATAACTAACACACTATTAATCTTAAAATTTATAAACTTAAAGATGCATTTGTTAAGAAAAGGTAAAAGAAAATATATACCTATTTTTTTTATTTATTTTATTTTATCTCTATAGTTATCCTCCTGACTCGCAAGAAAGCGACGGAGGCGCTAATACATAGGGTAAGCAATTATCCCAACCTGCTTTCGGAGATGCCGAGATATTGCTGTCCTTGTAATTTAATAGAGATATGACTGAAATTTAGAACTGCTTGCCACGACCACTAAGCAGGGGAAAGTGCCGTAAAGTGTCTTTCCTAAGGAATCAGCAGAATGGCACGAGTGGCTTTCGAACCCGGACCATGTTGATCATAAGCACGTTGGTGATGTGTTGATGTTGATCATAAGCATAATTACGTTAAAATACATAAAATTAGCAGATGTGAAGTTGAGACACGGTGCTTCGCCACCGAGACGAGGCCAGGCCTTTGAGTAACAAAACCAAAACTGAGACGAGACTCGAGGCTTTACATAAGTTGTTTCAGTTTAAGTCAGGGTTGTAGAGTTAGAGTTGGAAGATGGAGTTGCATGTGTTTTGTTTGGATTCAAAGTAGTTTTATTAAATACGAGAGTCGCTTTTTTAGATGTGTTGAAGTTGATATGGGATTTGTATTTTTTTTTTGGCCACTCCGAGTCCGATTTTTGGTTAATTGCGGAAGTCTGAGTCATATTTGTCATCTGAATGATTTAAAAGTAAGCATTGTAAAAATACGGCGAATACTTGAACAGATCATCTTTTGGACTATAATTTGAAGTGCAAAGCTAAAAACGATTTTGGCTTACATTGACGGCCGAATTTAGATTTTTATTTACAAAATTAAACTTAAGTTTCGATTTGGGGTTATTTGAAAAAAACTCGACTAAAAATAACAAAAAGATTTTTAATAAAAAAAATGCGTCGAAATGTACTTAATTGCTTTTAGCTATTTGTTGCGTATTGTGACTTAACGCGTATCGAACTCGGACGCGTTTCACGTTTCGTTTAAGCGCCAGCTACGGTGTGATCTTTATTTGCTCCGCGAGTTTCTTCTTGTTTGCATTTTCATAATTACCGGGCCTTAAACTTTATTGTACTGTTCAAATATTGCGTTGTTAAAGTATTGTAAGCAGATTAAACGAGATCAGAATAAAAAAGATTAACTTGTGTATTCGTTTACAAAAGAGTCACTTGTTGGTTTACCGAGTAAAGGAATTTTAAATAACTCTATTGATAAATACAGCAGCAACTTTTGGCGACGAGGAAAAGAAGAAAGAAGATTACGCTATGGAGAAGCTCATTGAAGTTTTGCAGCAACAAATTACTTCACAAGAACGTCGTTACGAAGAACTAAAGCAAGAACAGCAACGTCGTCACAAAGAACAAATTTCTTCTCAAGAACGTCGTTACGAAGAACAACTACAAGTTCTGAAAGACACAGAATTTTCCTGCTTTTGACTCTACTTCGCAATTGTGGTCAGATTATTGGTCCAGGTTTTGCACGTTTGCAAACGCGCATTCTGTTCCAAAGAGTAATCAGCAAAGGTTTTTCTAACAAATCAAACTTAAACCACTTATTTAATGCTGTCAAATCTCTCCGCCCAGGAGACCCCTAACTATGGAATAAATTACGAATTACACGAAGAAACAATTTGATCCTAAACATTTTGTTGTGAGAGAGGGGGATTCGCATTCTGGAATAAAATGAAAAGAAGACCAGGTGAATCAATTCAAGAGCTAGAAGCTTCAAGGTCATTTGGAATCTGTTTGCTGGAAAAAGACAAGCAATGCGCCAATAAAAACGGCAAAAATGAATTCTGTTTGTAATGCTACCAAAATTTCGGAAACATTTCTAATTTGAACCTTCTTGGCCGAGATGCCATTGCCACTTATCAATTGACAAGATATTGTTTTTGCAGCTCAATCAACAAGCAATCTTTATCGCCCTTATTTGGTGAGCCAAGTTTGCGATGACTATGGTTAACTTCTCAAACCCGAGTTGGGATGTCTAGAAGTATTTGCCATGCAATCCAACTTGACGCAGGATTTACATGCTAGTATAAAGAGAGGTATCTGGACACCAGTTTAGTTTAAATGATTGGGGTACACAGATAGTCCTAGTCCGGAAAAGAGGTCAACGCAATGCTTCCTGTGCACATCTACGAGTCTGGGGGGATTATTCAGCTACAGTAAATCCTCACCTTGAAAGTCATCGGGTGAGTGGCAAGAATGCATTGTAATCTTAGCGATTGTTACAGCGATTGTCCAAAAATGGTTTGCGTTGCCGCACAGAGGAATGTGTCTTTTTCATGCTTCCTTCCAATGATGTTGCTCACCAATTTCAAACAAATTTCCAATTCGCTCAGTAACTATCATCCTTCAACAAGTTTGGGCATGCAGAGAATTAAACAGTTAGCAAGAACTGCAATCACCCGTAGATCCTTCCTGAAAATCCTTGGTCCCGCTTACATGTGGAACACACCATCAACTTCATGGGTGAAAATTGATTGATACTTTTGGACCGTGGCGCAATCTTGCTGGCGCTACCGCGTGATCTTTTATTTGCCCCGCGATTTTCTTTTTCGCGTGATCTTTTATTTGTCCAAAAGAATCATTGGTTCGTTTACCCAGTAAAGGAATTTTAAATAGCTCCGTTAAAACATACAAAACTTCTTGGAAGGTCAAGTTGGGCCAACCAAAATAATCTTTACGAGGGGTCCTGCTCTTGGTATACTACGTAAGTACTTTGAATAAATTTTTTCTATCGGAGTGCAATATCAAGCCTCCAAAGAAAATATGGACTCTGATTACCAAGTACTATATTGTTGACTCGGAGTTGCCACAGTCTCATATTCCTAACTCAAAACATATCAAGTTTTGATTTGCCAGTGTTAGCATGCCAGTTAAACAATGAAATTTTTGCGGTGTCAAGTGGAGAGACATTGCTTTAACGAACTAATTTTAAAATACTTTGTTGTTTTTGAAGCAAACTAAAACTATTTCACGCGGTCACCAAAACAACTGTATGCCGTATTGGTATGCAGAATGTTAAGCTCTCTTTAGAACTTTACTGCAGTGCCTTGAAATGAATACAACTCGATTCTGGTTGCTACGGCTTTATGGACCCGACCTAATAGAAGATTAACCGTATTCTCCTCAACGGCCGGGCTTCTGAATCCCGGCCCTTGCAAAAACGTTTGTAATTACTTCATCTTTGTAGATAAAATTCTGGACTTTGCCTAATTTCAAATGCTGAATAAGTAGTACTATTTTTAGGTGTCCCCGAACAAGGGTTAACGGGTAAAATAGACGTTTTTTAGAAAATTTGTGAATTTTTGGTGGTTTCGCAAGCAGAGCGTGGAATTTCGATTTCACGCCTTTATTAAGTGACTTGAATTTTACCAAGAACTGGCTTTGCGTGACGAAGCGAATTACGTTCTTTGCCGACGTCGAAATGCCTTAGGCCAGGGGTCGGCATATACGCATGCGCACGGATTTATGTAGTAACAATGGCTGTTGTACGGCGTTTATTTTGTAGTAAGTAGCGAAAGCGAAAGCACATCTCAGTTGTATGTCGTTTACTTGCCGAACCTACCTATACCGTTAGTTGTAATTATCAGTTTAGTTTAGTTTTAACGTTTCGTTAATTTTATTTTTAAAATTTAACATTAAAATGGTTGGGAAACCTAGAAAAGTTGACGACGGGAGTCGAACATTCCAAAGTGCTTCGACAGAAAAATATTTCTTTGTTGAGCATTATTCAAAACCTGTTTGCTTGATATGCCAAACCAGCATCGCAGTTATAAAAAAATTTAATGTTAAACCTCATTACGAAACGTGTCATAGCAAATACAAAGAATATGTTGAAGAAAGGAGAAAGTTAAAGATAAAGAATTTAAAAAGTGGATTTGAACAGCAAACTAATTTTTTTAAGAAGAAACAAGAAGAAAGCGAATCAGTTACAAAGGCAGCATTGATTGTTAGTTCGCTTATCGCTAAACGAATGAAACCATTTACTGATTCCGAGTTTATTAAAGAATGCACATTTAGCCATTGTTAACGAAGTTTGTCCTGAAAAGAAACTCCTGTTTGATAGTATTCCGTTATCTTCCAGAACAGTTACTCGCAAAGTGGAAGTTATCTCTGAAAATCTTAAATTATAACTTAAAAACAAATGTACTGATTTTGATTATTTTTCCCCCGCATTTGATGAAAGTACGGATGCATGCGATACTGCGCAACTAGCCATTTTTATTCGAGGTATCACAGGTAATTTTGACGTAATTGAGGAGTTTGTCGAATTGATTCCGATGAAAGGTACTACACGAGAAGAGGACATAGCTCAAGAAATATTTGAATGTACCGGTAGAATGCAGCTTGATCTATCAAAATTTGTTTCTGCTACTAACGATGGCGCCCCAGCTATGGTTGGCCCTCACAAAGGTGCAATTGCTGTTTTACAAAATTATGTAGCTTCGTTGGGGTTTTCCAACACAATTATAAAACTACAATGCATAATTCATCAGGAAGTTTTGGCATCAAAGGGGACGCATTTGGACATGACAGGTTTAATGTCTACTGTAGTTAAAATTATCAACTTTGTTTTGGCAAGAGGCCTAAACCACCACCAATTCAGAAGTTTACTGGAAGAAATGAATGCTCAGTATCAAGATCTGGTGTATTTTTGCGAAATTAGATGGCTAAGTCGCGGTGCTATGTTGCAACGGTTTTATGATTTGCGAAACGAAATTGTGACATTCTTGAAACAAAAAAATACAAGTTTTGGTATTGATGAACTTGGTGATCCAGATTGGTTAACAGATTTAGCCTTTCTCACAGATTTCACGTCTCATATGAACAAGCTTTACTTACAACTGCAAGAAAAGGGGCAATTTATTAATCGGATGTATGATTGTATTACTGCCTTTGTAAACAAGCTACGTCTTTGGGAAACTTAACTAATCAATTCCAACTTTGCTCATTTTCCCAATTTAGGCCTTTGTAAACCTGCCAACTTTGATAAATACGTATCAGTAATCGTTTCCACTAAAACTCAATTTGAATCTCGATTTTGTTATATGAAAAACCAAAAAGACAAATTTGATTTATTTGCCATGCCATTTTCGGTTGATGTTAATACTGCGCCACATGAAATGTAAATGGAAATAATTGAACTTCAATCATCCAATATGTTGAAGGCCAAATATGATTCAAAATTCCAATTGCCAACTTTTATAAAGAATATGTCCAGAAATCCACCTATCCTCATCTGTTTGACAATGCAAAAGGTGTAATGTGCATGTTTGGAAGCACATATTGCTGGGAGCAGCTTTTTTCCAAAATGAATTACACTAAGGATATACTTCGTACTCGCTTATCAGATTGTCATTTGAACGACGTACTGCAGATACCATCAACAAAGTTGCCAGTTGATTTTAACGCTTTGGCCATCGCACAGAAACAACATCATCCTTCACATTGATGATAAGTAAATAAAAACAATTTATTGTGTTTTAATATGTGTCTGATAATACACGTCTCATTGTGACAGACGCTTAACACAGGAATAGGAGTTCCGGGTGCGTCATAATTTTAAGAATAATGTAGCGATTGTTTATTGGCGGAAATTAATGTGGCCCTCACGCTACTGGAAATCTGTAGATTTGGCCCAGTAGTACAAAAAGTTTGCCGACCGCTGCCTTAGGCGATGCAGATGTTATTTTATGTAAATCTCATTTTCTTTTTTTGAGCTTTTGGCGATTGCTTGGAAGCATTTTACACATATACATTCTGTTGTATAAAACAATTGCTGTTGGACTGCTTGAATAGCAATCAAGCGGACAAAATTCAACCTTTACACTAAGCGTTTTTATAAAACTTTCTTATAATTATTCATTCGTGTAAATTAACTGGTTCACATCTTAGCTCTTATGCTGACGCCTTCAGACAATTAAACATCACCTGACTTTTTATAATTAACTTTTTTTTTATATTTCGCGTTGCATTTGAAGTAACAGGCCGTTTTTATGTTGAAATTTTCCTTATAATGAAAAATCCGACGTAAAGTTTTGTAAAAAAGTTTATAGCTCTTAGATGTGGGTTTTGCAAACAGAAAACATAGAAAACAAGATGTTTAATACAATTGAATTTCAATGAAACAGGAGTTTCCAACTTGTAAAATTCATGACAGTTCTAAAGTCTGAAATTTACACAAATGACTTTTTTCCTCCCAAAAAATTTCTTGCCAAAGTTTAAAAAAATGGTCTTTACTTATTGCAAACTTTTTGATAAATTTATTTCGAAAGTTAAATAAAGACTAAAAAAGCTTTATTTTTAAAATTCGAAAATAACTTTTTATGTAAACGTAAAGACCATTTATGGTGTTCATTTTCCTTTCGCAATAAATTTTATGTTTGAACTCAAAATATCATTCAGAAAAAAGTTGGATATGACTTCTGGTCTAATATGATTATCCTATTATATTCCGACATTTTTTTAGTTTTAAAATGACCCACTAATTGAAAACCTCTGAATAAAATCAACTTAGATATCTTAGCTATGGATGATCTGGGCTATTTGCAAGGTTTTTTTTTAGGTAGAACCAGATAAAGCTCCGGGCCCTAATTTTATGTACATAGAGCTTATAATCCATGTTAGAGCTGCGTTGAATTTTTGATTACATAACTTTATTTTTTCCTAATTACGTCAACTCCAATTTCAAAAATCTACGGAAGAGCGCATGCAGTTGCAATTCGAAAGACAAAGGAGACTGTAGAAGACCTAAAAAATTATTGACAAATTGAAGGCCCTATTTCTAAAAGTACCTAAGTCACATTTTTGAAAACATGAGATAAGCTGAAAAAATTGTTTGTTTACTCGCCAGAAATATTCTGAAAAAAAAATCGTTTCAGGAAATCACTTTTTGAATAGCACAGAGGTTTGAAATCTTAGCGTATTTCTATTGTAGAAGTAGGGTTTTTGAAAACTTTAAACCTCATTTTCTCAAAATGACATTATGTGACTTAGGTACATTTAGAACTAAGCTCTTCAATTTATCCACTTTACGTCCCCTGAGAAAAATCGGAGGCGCTTACCTACGTCCGCAACAAGCCAATTGATGGTTTTAATGCAAAAAGTCAACCGTGGATCAAGTCGTTCTGTTAACAATCGACAATTTTTTCGATATTAAGAAGAAGGCCAGTGCTATTTGTCAATCTAACAGCTACATATGACACTGTTATTTCGTACAAACTTGACTTTAACTGGAAGCTGCTCAGATTTCTGCAGGATAAATGGATGGTTCGAATGATTATAAAACTAGTTCACAACAAATGTTTCACTCTAACGGCGACAGTAAGCAAAATAATCTCGGGTGTCAGAGAAACAATGTTCCTCCAAATCAATCACGACTTTTTTAACATCTAGATGCATAATCTGCTTCCAACAATATCCAGATTAAGAAAAAATGTGAGCTAAAAGTTTACAATGATCAACATTCACCATTGTGTTTGGTTCCGATTTATCTTGAAGTAAAACACTACTAATTACTCAAGTTTTGTCACCACCGTTTGGCATTGCGCAAAAAACTTCGCCAACCCAAATTGGAGGTAACGTGGGGCCTCCTAGCGAGTGCTGGTGCCAAAACATCAGATACAGCTCTCTCATTTCTAGTCTATTCAACAGCCGAGTATTGGAGCCTTGTTTGTTTTCGTAGTACTTGTTTTATATATAGTGTGTCTTGAATGAGGTTTTGTGCGTAATCTCTGATGTCTCCGTCCCTCTCCAACAGACCACTTACAGTTTTTACAAACATCCAGCCATCTGAGCTTTGAAAACTAGTAGCCACACTTGTTTTGGTTAAGGGTGGTACTCTAGACCTGTGCTCAGCTACTTTTTTGAACATGCGGCACACTTTGAAAAATTTCAAAAAGTAGCAGAACACCTGCACCAGGTAAAAAGCTAAATTTTGAACGCTTTTCGTTATCTGAAGTTTCATTTGGCTGTCATAAAAACCTAAAAACTCAATCTAAACTCAAAAAATAAAGTGATAACTTTTTTTTCATTTGAAGTTACCAATTTGCACATATCATGCACAATCTAGCCTGGTTGAACATTGATCAAAAAATATCAATTTATATGTAGAGAGTTTTTATGATCACTAAATAAAGCTTCATATAAAAAAAAGCCTTAAAATTTTATAAAGACCAAAGAAAGGTCTTGACATTACACAATGAGATGTATTGTATACCGAATTTTTAAAGTTTTTAGGTTGCTACTTTAGAGAAATATAACTTTATCTCTATTTCAAAGAGTATGTTTCGTTTTTCCGCAGCATATGAGTTGCAGAGCATTGCTCTAGATCCTGACTATGATTTATTTATCTGTTATCAAATGCCTGTCGATAAACACAAAGGTCTAAACACTTGCTTGTGTCTGCTGTGCAAAAACTTGAACAATTTTAGTGAATTAAGGTCATCCGATCGGCCCATCATATAAATCATAGATCGAACACAGAGTACTATGAAAGTACATCCGGCCTCACCCTTATCTTACCTTACCCGTTCGAAATAGCGTGCCCGAAACAGTTTGAGTTATGCTTCAACGCATTCAGACGGGTTAAAGACAACTGGACGCAGCCGACTGGGGGCAGCTTAACTAGCCGGTCGTCTGTCTCTAGCTGTCCTTAAACTCGTATGGTTGCGCCTAGTTGGTTGCGGCCAGTTGGCCCATTCCGCCTGCGAACTATACGGTAGTTGCGCGTTTTCATTTGTGCATAGAAAAATGGGGTCTCGTTCGTTTCTCTCATTGCAAATGCGGCGCCTTGCACAAACCAGAGATAACGTTGTATCAAGGAGCACGAGGTCGGACAGTTTTGAATAAAAAATAAACGGTTGTGGCTTGGTACATTGCCAACAACATTTTATCCAGGCAATACAATAGCAATTTGCAGTAAAAAAATAAAGCACGGGGGGCTAGTCCTATTTATGTATTTTACTTGAAATGGATATTTTATATGCTACAACAATTTCGGCATAGAATCACCCTGTTTTACGTAACGATGAAAAAAGGCCTTTACAGCTTAACATCTTTTTCTCGAAGTTATCTTGGCCAGGCCTTGTGGTGTTCAATATTTTCTGATTAATCTAATCTTCCACAGTGTAAAACAAAAAAACGCACTTTTTAATTAAATATATTGGAGCCAAAATGTGCCATTTTATCCCATATTTCACGCAATATTTTTCAAATTGCAAAATAAAAAAATATTTCTATCTACCTTTGTTACCGAGATTTGCTTATTTTCTAGTTTTGCTTTCAGGTTTTCACTTGTTAATTACTTTTTTGCCTTTTCGCTGCCTGCTTTTCAAACGATTGTTTTATTATAATTTTTTGTCATTTTGTATGACACAATAAAAGTAACGGCTTGACTAAGACACATTATGGTTATTTCCCAGTCACGTTGTTCTACATTTAATCTCAATTATATGTTATGCGAATATTTGCAAATGTTTAGCGACAAAATAAAAAAATGTGAATCTCAAATTTTCACAAATTTTAAAATATTGCTGTTCAAAAAATTTTTTATTGAGCACTCTAGTTTTTATAAACTGTAATTTAGAGTTGCTGATAAAAACTTTTTAGTTGGAAAAGTGGCATAAAATGTTTTTTATAATAGAACAACAAAATATAACAAGAAACGAACATCTACGATCTTTATCCGTTCCCATCAAAACGACACTTGTAACCTCTCGCCAGCAATAATTGAACTGCAGGTTCAAAAAAGACCTTTGACTGGCTTACAGTTTGACGTTCAACGAAAAATTAAATTGATTTTGGGCGAAAGTCATTTCCGTGGGAGTGACTTTAGTGTTGTAACATTTACAGCTCAAAATTATGTTTCAAAATCTAATTTTAGGAAACGTTGTTGTCTCTATGATAAATGCTATGATAATAAAATTCGACCAGGCCAGAAAATGCAAAAACAAAACATAAACAAATCACGAAATCTGTGTCAAACATGTGGCTTTTCTACGTGTTTGCGGTACTGTTTACAAATTTGCGCTTCATGCTTTGATCGATGCTGAGATATGTTCCACGACTAACTGTACCAGTTATGTAGAGTAATATTGTTTTCTCAGTGTTTTTTTGTAAAGTAATGCAATGGCGTAGTTTCATTTCAATAATTAAAAAACTCTTTTTGCGACGGTGAAATAAGATGTGCATGTAAAGAGTGATATATATATAAAAGATAAAATTTTGTTAGTTTTATAATATTTGTACGTTGATATCCTAACACTGCTAAATATCAAAACATAGCCAGTTTCAAATCCTTTTGCGTAAAAAAAATTTTATTTTATTTTTTTTATCCTTTTTTAAAAAAAGCAGCAACAACTATTAGTAACCACAAAAACATGTGGATAAAACGTGTGAGCAAGTAAATGAAACTGTCTAAAATATTTATCATAATCCGACCATTCAAACTATGAAACAAGCTTCCTTAGCTTCTTCATTGTTTGTAATTCTCGTGCGCGTTGACGTCTTTCGTTACGTCCAATTTTTAATTAAGTTTACGCCTGTTACAACAGCGAATCCGTTACAATCGCGTTTCACGCTAGTTAAATGAGTGTCTGAAAGAAAAAATTGAGGTGACCTTGCTAAATTGCAATTTTGCATACTTTATGAAATGAATTTAAAAAAAAATTTTTTTTGCTCTAACAAAAGTTAAATAAATGATCTTTACTCTGCTTAAATTTCATAAAGATAGCTTAAGTAGTTTTGGAGTTATAAATCGTTGATTTAATGGGCTTCTGAAGCCCGGCCATTGAGGAGTCAATAGCTCGAAAAAGCTTAAGGAGAGTAGGGTTAAGAGATTGATGATTTTAATCAGAGCATCCACTTTCACACTTTTGTCGAAAAGCATGGAGTATGTTAAAATAATCCTATTGGTAGGTCACAACATTTCCTCGTTGTTTATAAACGGGAGATATGAGGCTGTCGACTGCAAGTCAATTCGATTTCTTTCCCAAAAGATTTCTGACTTTTAGAAAGCATTAACACTAGTATCAGTAACCGTTTCGAAAAATCAACTTTTTATTCAGAGAATTTCCTGCTGTCCTGTAATACTTAAGACCAGTTAGACCTAAAACTCCGGGCCCTAATTCTATGTGCTATCACCAATGCGGGAGTTACTTTTAATTCCTAGTTAAGTGACTTCTTTTTTTTGCTCGCGTCCATTCAAAATTTCCAAAATCTGAAAAAAAGCGATTGCAGTCGTGATTTCAAAACCGTAGAGAACTCCAAGAGCTATCACCCGGTATCTCTCCTCTTTTATCCTCAAATGATACTCGAGAAACTGAACTAGAGCGGCATCGAGCACAACCAATTATTTATCTGTTCCTCCCTAGGGAGCAAGCTGGATTTTGACACAGAAAGTTAACCGTAGATTAATTCGTTCTGTTATTTAATACAACAGACATCGGGAAACCTTTTGAAGCTAAGCAGGACAGTGTTGTAATCATCACTCCGACAGATGCTTACGACTGCCTGACATTGTGGCATTCCTGCAAGCTTCTGAGACTCTTTCAAGGACAAGCACATAGTTAAAATAACCATGGAATTTGCCCAAAACCAAAATCTTATCCTTGCTACTAGCAATAAGCAAAGCAAGCTTCGTTATTTGAGAAATGGCGTATCTTAGGGATCGGTCTTATCTCATTTCTTTTTTAACTTTTATGCATACTATTGGTTTCCATAATCTTCAAAATGCTCGCCTGTACAGACTGTCTTAGATTGTTGCACTTTTTTCAAAACTGGAAGGACTTTAAATTAAGATATAGTCACTCTTTCACCCTTTCTCCAGACTTAAAGCATAAAACTTAGTCAGTCAAAGACGGTGACGGTAGCTTTTCATTTTACAAGCGAGAAGCCAAACCTGAGCTAAAAGTTTACAACTTTCACCAATCTGTTCAATCCCTACATATCTTGGTGTAAAACTAAAAAATCTCTCACGTTTCGTCATAACCTTGTGACATGGCGCAAAATACATCATCCCGCGTCACACCCTATATTTGATCTATTCGACAGCTGAGTACTTTGCAGCACACATGCTCACCTCATGAATAGTGTCTTGAATGATATCTTAAACATTTAGGTGCCTGTGTCCCACTCCAACAGATCATATACCAATTCTTTCAGGCATCAAGTCAGCTGAACTTTGCCTACTAAATTCCTTACCAACTAAAACCCAGGTATTGTTGCAGAACTGCTCATATATAAAAAGTGTCTCGATGTCTCGAGACATGCTCGAGATCCACCTTTGAAAATTAGTTGGAGTTAAATAAGATTGACTAATAACTAATTTTGAAAGTAATAGTTAAGTTTAACTAATATTTATATTCTTGATTAAAATCAATTTTTTAATCTGACAAGATATTTTTTTAAACTCTCAAAGCCTTTGTTTAACATCACTAAATTCAAAGCGATTTTTTTTCATTTTTTTATGTACATTATTGTATTCTGGTGACTGACTCAAGTGAAATCTCGGTCGCGAAGCACCGTGTCTCAACTTCACATCTGCTAATTTTATGTATTTTAACGTAATTATGCTTATGATCAACATCAACACATCACCAACGTGCTATGATCAACATGGTCCGGGTTCGAAAGTCACTCGTGCCATTCTGCTGTGTCCTTGGGAAAGACACTTTACGGCACTTTCCCCTGCTTGGTGGTCTTGGTAAGCAGTTCTAAATTTCTGTCAAGCAGAATTCTGGTGACGGCTAAGGGTCTTTGAAAGATTCACTTGAGTCAGTAAGCTTTGAAATATTCCCTATAGACTCAAACTAAATGTATTGATCAAAAGTTGATTGAAATACAATGACGTTAGTGTAACGGCTCAATATTACGGGAATGAGCGCTGAAGAGAACTCGTAACACGTTCCGGCGTTTGAAACAAAGATAGAAAAGTTTTTAATTTTGTTGCTGTTTTTGCGTATTTTAATGATTTGAGTTAAGGTTTGACTTTATTTTTGTTACAGATTTAGATAAAGTAACTTTTTTAAACAACGATAAGACAATAACGTACAGCTATTTGTTATACATCGGTATTGGCTATACGCAGAAATTTTGAACAGCTAAAAATAATCAATTTTTTTGTAAATTAGATTTTGACATCAGTAAATTAAGCGATTGTTTTAGTTTTTAGTTAGTTATTTTAGATTTGGATACCAGTAAATTTATGAATACTACTAAATTTAACTTTACACTTTTTACAAGTTTCCTTTTGTCAAAATGTTCCACCAAGCCCTAATTTTTTTTCTTTTTACAGGTGCATTCTAACAAGTTAATCCGATAAATTAGTTTGGCTGTAAACACGTTCAGTTTCACTTACTCGGATTTATCAATGCTTGATTATCGAGAGTGCTTGCATCAGTCGTTGCAGTCACTGTTGAATCTTCACTGGTTGTTGGTGAAGCTGCAGTGGTCGTTACGGACGTGCTTGGTTCACTTGTTGTAGTGTCGCTTACAGCAGCTGTAAAAACAAGTGTTATACCAAATAAAATACAAAACTTTTGATATTACAAAAAGAAAAAAATTTGCAAGTTAACTCGGGGAAAGAGCTTTATTATGGAACAAGTAAAAACGTGAAAAACGTTTTAATTGAGCAGAGAAAAGCGATTTTGCTTGAACTTTCAGATTTTTTTCTAGAAAATACTCTAAAATGTGTCTGTTTGGCTTTGAAGTTAATAATATAAACCTTTCACACTGAGCGTATACCCTGAAAAAATTTTTTTTAATGTGAACGCTTTTTTTCATTTGTACGTCTACGCCAGTTTGTAAGTCATCCTTAATACTGTATATACGTTGAAGCTTTTTTTTAATTAAAAATATAAAGTTCTTGGTTTAATTAAAACAAAAAAAGCAATAGGGCTACCTATTTGCTTTCTTGTTCATAAATATTCTTAGGTCTGAACATTTTAAAAGTTGTTCTGTTTTTTGTAGTTATAAAAATTGTTTTCTATATTGCTTTTTTATTTACTAATATCTTTAGGTCTGTACATTTTCAAAATTGTTTTTTTCTTAAGCAGTTGCAAAAATGGAACTAAAATGTTTAGCATCAATTGGAATTAACAGTTTGTTGATCTACACAGTAAAAGAGAAAGAGACTTTGTGAGGTTCTTTGTTTTCGGATGTGAACGCGATAACGCACTCGTGCATATCAAGAGACGCCCCGTTAATAACACTCAATTATTTGGGAAACCAAGAAATTTCTGTGCAATGAAGTGTTCATTTAAAGTCGATAACAACCGCTAACTTTTAGTTTGTGTGTAAAACTATTGCCCAATAATCCAACAATGGCGAAAACAAAGTTTGAAAATATAACTTGAAAGAAAAATTACTGTGCAATAAATTAATCAATTCGCATTTGTTCGTTAGCAAAAGCACTACAAACATAAATAAACGAAAAATAAATAAAACAAGTTTATAATTTTGAGGTTTGCCAGTTTCCAAAAATTATACAGTAGATTCACATTGCTTTGCTTCGGTGAAAAGATTTTGCCAAATTTGCGATCACTTTGATTTTAAATACACGTCATCAGTAAATCAATACAAAAAGAACAGAAAAAAGATGTCATAATAAAATTAGATATAAATTGAACAAAAAAATACCAATATTTTCTGTAAGAATGCTTTCTTGTTTGTTAAAAAAATTGGATTTATTAGCTAACGGAAAAATCTTTTTAAGATAATTATTTCAAAGTATTGGAATAGTAAATTTTATCCCTCAACTTTTAACTAATCTATTGATCCATGTGACAAATTTTTAAAAAATAAAGTGATCCAGATGGTAGATGTTTTTTCGCACCCCGGAGCGTGGGTAGGCCTAAGTCTGTTCTTGTTCCATATTACAGAACAATATTGGAACTTCCAAAGTGGAAAAGTATCTACCATTTTGATGTTCACTGAGAACCTGCTAATCGGCAAAAGACCTTTTTAAAACGGGTGCAATATATCTGTAAAACTGCCTTTTTAGCGCTTGTTGTCAAGTTCCAAAAACCTAGCATTCTTTAGCTGATGGTCGAAGATTTCACTGCAAGCAAGATTAACGTCTTTCATGATCTTGCTTTACAGTTTGAGACACTTGTCATCCTACTACAGGAGACTTAATTTACTAATGCAGAGAGGCTAATACTTCCAAGCTTTGAACTAACTGGATCTTCCTTAAGCAGAAGAAATGACCTTGTCACCTTTGTCCATAAGCGAAGTGGATACCTTTCTGGACCAATCTCCACTGACAGCGAAGATTGAATGGTTGTGCAAAGACGATAATGATTATAAATAGTCAAGACCTACAAATCTCCATCAACGCAACTGCAACCCCTAGATCTCCAAGCGTTTTCTTACCTTTGTCTCTATGCCGGCCATTTTAACTGTTGCCACGTAGATTGGGTTAAGACGACAACAGTGCGGACGGTGAATGGTTGCTGGCTGGGCAATTTCTATGATTTGGTCTTTTATTCAATGCCACAGATGCCGAGAGCTTTTGCTCTGATCTCTGGAACAACCTTTGGTAGTATAGGTTCTTCTAGTCCTTTACCTGACAGAAGTGGCTAGGAGAAGTTTTCCAAGTCACAATATCGATCTTCGCTTATTACATCACCAAGGTTTGTTTTCTTATTGCTAAGAGCTTTTCGAATAGGTATAATTTTTGTTTTCTATCTTTCTATATTTTTAAACCTATTTCTATATTTTTTAAAAAAGTCTCCTAATCTGTTGATTATTTGGCATGAGTCCTAGAGCAGTGTTTTCCAGCCAGTGGGCCGTAGCTTGGCTTCCAAGTGGGCCACAGAACAAATTGAAAAAGTGTTTACAAAAATTATTGTGTTTTAAAATCTCAAAATAGTAAGCCGCAAAAATAACTATTAATTGTATCAAAAATTTTCTTTCCTAACCGTTATAAACGATATTCCTTTCTTGCTTGTGCAGCACGCACAAACAAGCATGTCATTGTTTTGTAATATTGATATTTCTATATCTGATTGTCTATTGTACTTCTACAGTAGCGGTGCTAGGCTGAAATCTGTTTCTTAGCAGCAGATTCCTGCACAAAGCTTAGTTTTTTATAGATAGAAAATGGCAAAAATAAAGTTTATTAAAAATTACATTACATTTGGATTTACATCAATTTTTAGTAATGAAGAAGAAAAAGGTAGGTGTTGTTTCGTGTTAATTCTTGATTATCATTTTTTGAGGCCGTCAAAGTTAATGCTTAACCTTGAAAAGGTACATCCCACACAAAAATAAAAATGTAGAGTTTTTCAAAAGAAAATAAGCTTGTGTGAAGCGTCAGCCCTTGGATGCACGTGGAGCATTTCCAAAAAACATGTTGTGGCTTCTTATGCAGCCAGTATGATCATCGCAAAGCAAATTAAACAGTATACAATTGGCGAGACCCCTGTAAAGCTTTGTGCTTTAGAAATGGCTGGAATTGTACTTATGCAGAAAAATGAAAGAAGTTAAGGCAGACATCTCTTTTTAATGATACTGTGCAGAGAGGGATTAGTGATTTGGCAAATGACATAAAACAGCAAGTGATTTCCGATGCAAAGAATGTTCCATTTGGTCTTTTCTAAATTCAACATGATGGAAGATGTAGTTGAACTTCAACCATTAAGTCTGGAGATACTCTGAAAGAGGAGTGTGCGGTTATTATATCAACCGCTTCCACACTCCACTTTCAGAGTATCTCTAGATTAAATGGTTAAAGTTTAGACAAAAAAACGGTCAAAACAGCTTTTCATTAAAGCAACCGAGAGGCCAAACGGAAGTCATAAGTCTACAATAACGATAACCATTTACTATTCTATCGAGTTTGGACTTCTATTGGCGTAAAACTGGATAAATTGCTTACGTTTCGTCACCATCTTGTATAAAGGCGCAAAAACCTATCTTCGAGCGTCACAATGGTAAGGCGACTTTTGGGATCAAAATAAGGTGCTACGAAATCTGTCCGTTTTACTCCAAGAGAAGTCCAGACAAACAAAATGGTAAACGTTTATCTCTGTTTAAAACTTTTAGTCACGTTTGGCCTCTCGGTTTTTGCCGTCACATTCTTGGCATAATTGTTTTAATCTTTAAATTTGAAGATATGCTGAAAATGTCGCAATGTATCTTGACTTTAAGCAGTTATCCGTTGCCTCCCAGTTTCCATAAAAGTGCAACAATGACAGATCATCAGCTTGCCAAACTTTTTAAAGATGATACAAGACTTACTGATTGAACTATTAAATTTCACAAAATATATTTATCTAAATAGTAAATTCTACAAATTGTACAAAATTTTTTGTACATTATGCAATTTAAAAAAAATTTGGGCGGGACTGCAAATATCTTGAATTGAGTTAGTGGTTTCAAAAAGACTTTTTACTTGTTTTTTAGCAATTTTTATTTGTTGTAGGGAAAGTAATACAAAATATTTTATGGTATAATGATATTAGTCCGAGAGAAATACAGTATGCTTTCTATTCTATTCGATAACGCATCTTTTAAAATATTAAAGTTTTTTTTTATTTTTTAGAGAATGACAAGTTATGTGACTTTTGAATCCCAATTGTCACTTTGTGTATTTTTTATCAATTTTGTTTTGTCTTTCAGCAAATTTGTTTACAAACACATACTGTATGGTTTGTAAACAGTTTTGTTTCAGTTTGTCTTGGAAAGCAGCAAGTACAAAAGCTACTCAGCACTCGGGTTACGAAAAAGCAATCTCCAAATTAATTAATTATGATTCTAATTAACAAATAAAATTTACCGCAGAAAAACCTTTGTTCTGAGTCTGACTATAGCTCAATCAAATAAGGGATCAGTTTTTTTTCAAGTTTTAATTTATGATTATTTCACTGAGTGTAATTTATCATTTATTCCCATAAAATTGTTATTTGAATTAAGCTGAAATCAAAAAATCTTAATCAAACGAATTGTAACTTCATTACGGATAAAAGTTAATCTCAAAGTTTATTAACAGAAATGCCTTACTGACTCAAAATGCAACTTAGAAGAAGTAAAAGCATGACTTTATATCTGAAATTTTATTTTTAATAGTTATAAACTTTAACTATATTGTTATGAACTCACTTGAAATTAAAAAACAATAGATTAAAATAATCGTTTTTTTTCTACGACAATTTTTTCTTTCACAATATTTCCACATATTATTATTAAAAAAACCTACCAAGACTAACAAATTCAGTTAAAATGTTAAAGCAAATACGTAATTAATTTTTATGCTGAAAATAAGTTTAAGTTATTCTATTTCTCTCGTTTTAGGGTTTAAAATTCTTTTCTTCGTTGGAAACTATTAGTTTGTAGCAAACATTTCACATGTAAGCATTCTGATTTCAGCTCGAAACAATTAGTTCTCAACAAAAGCCTTTACGTCAACGCTCGAACAAACATCGAATATCTCAAATTCTCCATGGACAAATTATAGTTGTGACTAATTCTTTAAAGAATTTTCTTTTTTTTCGGAATTGCCAATTGTCAATGCATACAAAGCTTGTAAGTTTCAGCTCAGTAAAAATTTTTAAATCTTTTTGCACCTGGATTTGCTCGTGGGTATTCTTAATTCTTTACATACTTGTAATAAAAGTTTGATCAGTTGTGACTTCACCATCTGGGTGAAGAAATCTCGAAAAGGTGCAAAAAGCAATTACTTTTTGTAAGAGAAAGTGAACATTTAAAGATGTAAAAGTCGTAAACGGTAACAATATACGCATTAAAATTATAGGCAGTTATACAATAATCGTTCTTAATAATGCAATTTTTAAATCAGTTTTGCCATAAATAAGCCTAAGCTTTACTATTACAACGTGACGCTTACGTAACTTTGGATATATACTAAGAAAATTTTCAAGATTTAGCCCTTATATTTGTAGTTTGTTATATTTCAGGCAGAACACGTACGTGCCAAATCAGAAGTTTGGAAACAAGTTTGTCTACTCTGTACTTATTAAGTATGCTGTGTGAACCCAAACCATGTTACAATCAATTTCTACTACACTACTAATAAAACTACTAAAATACTAAAACTAAATACTAAAATACTAAAACTACTAAAATAACCTTTTTCTACTAAAAAAAAGCAACCAAAGTTGCCAACGGCTTTTAATGGGTTAAAGTAATTGTTTTAGAGTTTCCGAAAATAATGTAGTTTAAAAATTTATATTAAAATTTTTACTGGGAACAGTTCTTTTCAACAAAACTAAGGTTATTTAAATTCACCTATTAGAGA
Source organism: Diplosoma virens (assembly GCA_963680785.1). Classification (NCBI taxonomy): domain Eukaryota; kingdom Metazoa; phylum Chordata; class Ascidiacea; order Aplousobranchia; family Didemnidae; genus Diplosoma; species Diplosoma virens. The sequence goes on along the minus strand of OY796882.1, from coordinate 43,551,306 downwards.
CTGAATTATGGACAGTTTTATTATCACACCCTATTGGCAATAAAGTTGCCAGCGTTTAATGAGTTAAATCTTTTTAACCGTTCAAAAAGTAAATCATTGCAGTTAAAAAGAAAAACCTTCTCGTTTTATGCATTTTATCGCAACTGCTTTTTTCCTACACCTGTTAAAATAATTTTTTAATCAAAAATACGAAGCAAGAAGTGAAAAAAACTTAATAAATTTATTAAAAAGATTAGTATCTATATAAATGCACAGAGAAACAAAACTAAAATAATAGCAAGTCCAGCACTACATTTCAAGGTAAAAACTACTGATGGCTAAACCTTTATTTGAGTATTAAAAAAATTGCTTCTAAATGCTTAACTGCATCATGAGAAATATGCGAAAAATATTCAACTAGGCCTATAGTTTCTTCGGAATATTGCGAAAACGTAGATTACGAGACATGAAATCCAACTTGAAAGCACTGGGCGACGCTTTGAATCACAATTTATTGGCATGTAAGTGAGTATATGAAAGTATTTTCAAATAACTTTCAACAGCAAATGCTTCATTTAAAGCTCTTTTGTTGAATAAGTAGCCTTAAAAAAGGCTGTTTTGAAAACTCAAACGTGTTTTTAAATGTCAGACTTTGTATCTAAAAAGAATTGACGCAACAAAAATTTCGATAAAGTGAACATTTAAACAACTTTTTTTGTGGGAAATTAACTGATAGAAGAAAAGAAGATACGTAACTTTTATAGCTGAAAATGTTAAAAGATAAAAGCACAACACAGTTTCTTATATTAAAACATTTATTCAATTTAGCCAATAAGTAAAGTTTGGAACACTTTTGGCGGGACGTTCCTCCCTTTTCGAAACTCTTAAAATATTGACGACACGCCGAAAATCTTCAAAAGTTTAATGTACAACAGAAGTAATTCAAGAATGATAAACGATGTTGTGCTGTTGTCTTTTATAATTTTTAGAAAAGGAAGGGCAACATAAAAATGACATAAAGCAACACGTTGTTTAACCCTGATTCAAAGTAGTAGTATCCAATCTTTTTTAATCTGGCACTTATTTTCAAAAGTTATCAAGTCTACGGGCCCCTAAATTTTTAAGACTGATTCTGACTAATAATTTTCAATCTTTTTTAAAATTTTGTTCAACTTTCAATCCACTTGAGGGCCTCCTGTAACTCTTCCACAGACCCCTGGAAAGTCCATAGACCTCTGGTTCGGAGACACTAGTTTAAAAGATTGCTCATGAGATAGACCTTACCATTTAGTGGAGAGCAAACTGTTATGTGTGTTTACTTTTTTTAAATTATTACTATTTACTGTAACTTGCTTATATCATAATTTTTTTCAAAAAAGTAATATAAAATATATGAGAGGATTGAGGTACAATTAAACTGAAATACAGAACTATCTTTATAATTTTAGTCTGCTAGACTAGCATGAAAACAAACTATATGTTAGCCTGTTTATTTCTACCTTGCTTTAAAATTTTTTTCATAGTTTCCTTTTTAAGATAAGCAACAATTTATCGGAAATAGTGAGTAAATTATAAAGCAATTAAAGTGCTATAAATAAATATTGAAAAAGCTTAAGTTTACATCTTTTGTTAGCATTTCTTTTTCCAGGATATAGTACTTTTATCATTTTATGTTCATAAAAAAGGTTTTAGACAAAATCAGAATTTTCAAAAAATTAATTATTGACACTTTTGCTTCACTGCTTTTCATAAATATTACTTCCTTAAAACGGTTTCTTATTTGAGAATATGCTTCAAGACATGGGCAGATTCAAAGGGATGTGCCAAAGCCTAGGGCCCTTCCCAAAACTTTTTTTAACAATTAATGATTTAATCCACTGCATCTATTTTACTACAAAATATCATTTTTATTTAATTTCTGGCTTGCGTGAAATCGTCAAAAGCAAAATACTTAGAAAAAAGTTATTCTAGAAAAGTGATTATCTCGACGTACTTTCGAAGATGCCAAGATGTCGGTTTTAGGTTAAGATTTTTGATTTTATGTTATGATTTATATCTGGAGATATAATTAACATCTAGATCTGCTGTTTAAAATTGCCAAGCTGAGGAAATGCCGAAAAGTGTATTTTTCAAGGAAATAATGGAATGACGAGAGTATAGGTTTTAAATGCAACCGTGTTGATCGAATATGACAGTAAGAGTAAGTTATTAGGCAGCAGGTTATTACTGTGAAAGATCTATAAGACCTGTCAAATTATATTCGATGTAGAAAATACTGACAGTGGCAATAGCCAAAAAGTTTTTAGATTTCAGTCACGCACCTCAATTAAACAAAGATTAAAAATATTCTAAAAGAAAAATTTAGGAAAAACTTTGTTTTTTTATATCAAAAGGCAGAGGCTAAGGTTACAATGGTGTTGCTGCCAAGGCGTGTAAAAAGACTGAACAAGCATTATCTAAAAATAAAAACCACCTTGCTTATCCAAAGCATTGCTTTCGCCTCATACTGAACTTAGTATTGCTAAAATCAAGCGAGTTTGCACCCATTCGCAACATGTTTTTAATTTTAAACAAAGCTTGTGACTATATAAAACTGTCCTTTATCAAAATTCAATAACTGGAAAAAATATTAAATTAATCTTTTTTATCAAGTGAAACCAAAGGGTTATTCGAAGACAAATCGCCACAAAAAAATTTTTTTTTAACCACTACATCTCTGATTTTGATGAAAATTGGTGTATGTGGTCATCTTATAGCCAAAATCCACTGGTGCAAATATTACGTTTCTACGACTAATATTTTTTGAGTTATAGGGGGGAAAGTTTTGGGGGAGCCAAAAAATTCTTTTCAGAAAACGCTTATATCTTCTTCAAAATATGTTTAAATTGTAACATATCATATACGGTTGAAATTAGAAAATAACAAGGAATTCAAATATAATATCAAAAATTCTATAAATATTAATATATAAAAAAGTTATTTATTTTTAAAAAAATTTTTCCTCGCCACCCCCAAGAATTTTGAAAACCCGCACAAAAATTTTTTGGAAAAAAAAGTTGATTTATAAGAATTAAAAATATGCAATAAAAACAATGGGTATAGACCTTTTATTATGCTTAACACTCAATACAAATGATTCACTAAAGCAATTTTTAGGGCAAATATTTCCAAAAATTCAATTAAAATGTGAAGGATTTTCTTGCATACCTCAATTTTAACATTGAGGATCTTGGCAATGTTTTCTTGGCATTTTAGATTTTAAATAGTTTAAAATACGTAATTTATAATATTTAAACAAAAACAAACATTTAATGGGGATTAATGTAGGTATCAGATATTGTGGAATGTGCAAACTAAAGAGCATGTGTAATATAGCAGCGTGGTCGAGTGGTTAAAGCGCCGTGCTTGTGATCAACACGGTCTCGGTTCAAAACCCACTCGCGCCATTCTGTTGTGTCCTTGGGAAAAACACTTTACGACACTTTCCCTGCTTGGTGGTCCTGGCAAGCAGTTCTAAATTACAGTCATATCTCTTTTAAATTACAAGCGTACAACAATATCTTGGCATCTCCGGAAGCAGGTTGGGGTAATGTATTAGCGCCTCCGTCGCTTTCCTGAGAATCAAGAGGATAAATATAGAGATAAAATAAAAAATAAATAAATAAAAATAATACTTCTGATAAATATGATTGTATCGGTATTATAATAAAAATTTAAATTTTTTGTATTGCTATCAGCAATACTAGCCGTAACTCCATTGTTAATGTAATAAAATTATACATCATAAATACATATACGAAACTTGATCAAAACAACACTTGACCGAAATGACACGTGATCGAAATCGACAGTTGATAAAAAAAAAGATAAAAATAAGAGACAGACTAAAAGGGAAGATCTTTTTTTTAGAGATTACTATGTTTTTTGGACAAAAAATTGACAAAACCGGAACAGATTCAAAGTGAAAAGTTATAGTTTTTTTTAGTGATCACTATGTTTTTGGGACGAAAAATTAAGACAGATTCAAAGTTGTAAATTTTCTTTTTTCTTATTCGATCAAATGTCGTTTCGATCAAGTGATGTTTCAATCAAGTGTCGTTTGATCAAGTGTCGTTCGATCAACTGTCAGGTCATCAAAAAATATACTGATAAAAATGAAAACAATTCAAAGACATTACAATTTACAAATTGTTGCAAATTACAACATACCGACACAAGTCGGCAGCGTGGTCGAGTGGTTAAAGCACCGGACTGATGATCAGCATGGTCTCGGTTCAAAACCTACTTGCGCCATTCTGTTGTGTCCTTGGGAAAGACACTTTACGGCACTTTCCCCTGCTTGGTGGTCTTGACAAGCAGTTCTAAATTGCAGTCATATCTCTACTAAATTACTAGCGGACAGCAATATCTTGGCATCTCCGGAAGCAGGTCGGGGTAATTGCTTACCCTATGTATAGCGCCTCCGTCGCTTTCCTGCGAGTCAGGATGATAAATATAGAGATAAAAAAAAAAAAATAAAAAAAAAAATTGAAAACAATTCAAATACATTACATATTACAGTTTACAAACAGAATTCTGTAAATTGTTAAAAATTACTGATTTATAATTAATTTTAAAATTATAAAATGTTTTTATAAATTTTAGACCATATCTTTACACCACTGAAATTTAACATCTTTTACTAAAATCAGAAGATACATACAATTAGTAAAAACCAGGGGTGTGGAGCCGGAGCCTGGAGTAGGAAGAAATTTTAAGGTCTGGAACTGGAGCTGGAGCCAGAGCCACATATTTAAAAAAAATTGGGGTCAGAGTCGAAGTCACATATTTCAAAAATGTAAAGTTGGAGCTACATATTTTCAAAAAGTTAAAGCTGGAGGCAATTTTTTAATAGGTTGGAGATGGAGCCTGATATTTTGAAAGGCTTGGAACCAGTAAAATTGCACCAGCTTAAGTTCCAGCTTTGTATTGTATTAAAAGAACACAGCCAAATTTTTTTATTGAAATTAAATATTATGTTTTAGAGTTGCCTCTAGTGTATTTGGTTAATCAGAAATATATAGTGCTATAGTCCTTTGCTTGAGTTGGTTAATGTTCTGTCTCCCAGAGAGGCATGGAATGATGTTACTTAATCTGATCAAGTTTGAATATTTAATGCCACTAGGAAATGGAAATTAAACTTACCTTAAATAGTTTATGTAAGCATGCTCTAGCCAAATTTAATAATTGTTTACTGAGCAAATGCTTCTTTTTTTATCTCTCTATTTATCCTCCTAACTCGCAGGAAAGCGACGGAGGCGCTATACAGAGGGTAAGCAATTACACCCACCTGCTTTCGGAGATGCCAAGATATTGCTATCCGCTAGTAATTTAATAAAGATATTACTGTAATTTAAAACTGCTTGCCAAGACCACCAAGCAGGGTAAAGTGCCGTAAAGTGTCTTTCCCAAGGACACAACAGAATGGCACAAGTGGTTTTGAACTGAGACCATGTTGATCATCAGTCCGGTGCTTCAACCACTCGACCACGCTGCCGACTTTTAAGAGTCATGGTCACTTTTAGAATGAAACATTTCCAAAAAAAGTTAAGTAGGCAGCGTGTTCAAGTGGTTAAAGCACCAGGCTGATGATCAACATGGTCTCGGTTTAAAACCCACTTGTGCCATTCTGTTCTGTACTTGGGAAAGACATTTTATGGCAATTTCCCCTGCTTGGTGGTCTTGGCAAGCAGTTTTAAATTGCAGTAATATCTCTATTAAATTACAAGCGGACAGCAATACTTTGGCATCTCCGGAAGCAGGTCGGGGTAATTGCTTACCCTATGTATAGCACCTCCGTCGCTTTCCGGTGAGTCAGGAGGATAACTATAGAGATAAAAATAAAAGAAAAAATAAAGTATTGAATTTGATCATAGCACACATAAATCAACAGTTTAAGGCAGGGGTGTGAAGCCAGAGCTGGAGCCAGAGCCTGGAGCGGGAAGAAGTTTTAGGGTCTGGAGCTGGAGCTGAGCCAGAGCCAGTCATTTTTAAATCCCGGAGCTGGAGCCATAGACTTTAATGCTAGCTCTGCACCCCTGGTAAAAACGAATCAATTTTTTATGTGGTGAGTATTATAATTATGAATTTGTTCATTGAATGTTTATTGAAAGTAATCCGAAAAAGTTTTTGGTAGCAAATTATGCATATACTTAAACATCAACTTTGCATAAGTAAATTTAATAACTTTGTTTATTTTTAAGACATTAAATTTATGAAAGAAATAATCTATATTTGTTGATTTTGGTAAAAATAAACAAGAACGAATGAACTTATTTTGATGGACCTGAATAGGAGCCTCCAATTCAATACAGAGTTTTAGACTTCAGATTAAAATAGTGCAAAATAGATAGTTTTTAATGTCGCTAGGGTAGCACAGTGTCTGAGTTTACATACTATGCCACAAACTTTAGAAAGTTGTTAAGTGCTCATTTCAAGTTACCCCAAGGTACTTCAAACTACATTTTCTTTTATTAAAATGACCACTGATGGTAATATTAACACATTGAGTGCCGAAGTGCATGTATTAATTTTTGTGCCGAAGTGCCGCGGGACCCACCGGTGGGTCACGTGGCACTCAACGTGTTAAAGGGATCAGTAAATTTTTCTTTTGTCACTGAATGTTGCAAAATAGGTTTTAGAGTAGTTTGATAATAGTTTATTTTACTTCAACCATACATCTATTACAAACAATTCTTTATTAACATTATTTTGCACAGATATCAAATAGAGTAGTCTTCATATTAGATACATTTGAAAGATCATTTATTTAGAGTAGGAATAACAGGGGTCCAAGAATTAAACCCTGTGGTACTACACATTTAAGTGTAGTCAAATCAGATGAAGTATTTTTTATTTTCTACATTGAATTCTATTACTTAGGTATGATTTTATGATAAATACGACCTTGCCTCTTAATCTAAACTATCTATTAAATTTTTTCTATTGATATATCATAATCATGATTAATAGTGTCAAAAGCTTTGCTTAGATCTAAAAACACAGAGCATGTAAATTTGTTGTTGTTAAAATTAGATAGTAGTTTATCACAGATGGTTGCTAAAATACAAAATGTTTAAAAATCATATTTATTATGAATTAAATACCTATTAAACATTAAAGTTACTTTTGCAACTCCCTGCTTTAAAATGAAACCGATGCCGATCAATAACATTGTATTTTTAGCAAAATGATGGGGACATCGGTTCTATATTTTGGTAGGCCTTACATTATTTAATCTTAAGTTTAGCAACTAAGGATCTATTAATGCAATACAAGGTGAATGCTGTTCAAAAGTATTGCCATATTTATGTTTTTAGGACTGAGATAATAACTTAATGGATAAATTTTTTTTAAAAATCCATTAAATTGAGTAAAATTTTTCCTAAAAATTGGTTTAGTGAATCATTTGTATTGAGTGTTAAGCATAATAAAAGGTCTATACCCATTGTTTTTATTGCATATTTTTAAGGCTTATAAATCAACTTTTTTTCCAAAAAATTTTTGTACGGGTTTTCAAAATTCTTGGGGGGTGGCGAGGAAAAATTTTTTTAAAAATAAATAACTTTTTTATATATTAATATTTATAGAATTTTTGATATTATATTTGAATTCCTTGTTATTTTCTAATTTCAACCATATATGATATGTTACAATTTAAACATATTTTGAAGAAGATTAAGCGTTTTCTAAAAAGGATTTTTTGGCTCCCCCAAAACTTTCCCCCCTATAACTCAAAAAATATTAGTCGTAGAAACGTAATATTTGCACCAGTGGATTTTGGCTATAAGATGACCACATACACCAATTTTCATCAAAATCAGAGATGTAGTGGTTAAACGCATATGGCGATTTGTCATGGAATGACCCCAAAAGATTTTGTTTAGTTTTGTGGTTCTCAAACTTTTTTGTACGTCAACGTCCATTTTGAGTAAACAATTTTCCACTGACCCTTAATGCAAAGTATTACTAAACACCTTTTTTTGGTCTTCACTTTTACGCAACTACTTTTTTTATTTAGATGTGCAGAAAACTAGTGAAGATTTAAAAAAAGATACTTACTTTAATAACCATGCATTCTTTAGTTTAGTAGTTTTTAAATAAGTTATCGTTGCTTTATTTTTGCAGTAACTCGCGTCAATCATTCATCGAAATCGTAGCCATTTTTCGACCCTCCTTCTATACTTTCTATTGCTTATCGACGCCTTGGACCCCATTCGATTTTAGTTAGATTACTTTTCGAAAGGCTAGACGATGAGTGCAACAACTTCATGCCGTTATACTATTGATAAAAATGAACCCAGCTGTTTCAAAATATAATACATGGAATACCACTTTTAAATCAACAAACTGTTGTTTGCAATTCATTCTACTCAGTTTTTCATTGCTGTGAAAATCTACAACTTTGTAATAGTTTCCAGCATTGTGTATGTCAGTAAAGAATTACAAAAACTTAACCAACATTTAAAAAATCTTATGAAGTATAGCCGTATTTTAAATATACAATCCCCTATGTAGAAAGTACGTGCAGCAGTTGATGCAAAGTTTTACGATATTTTTGTTAAAGCCGAAAAATTATAGAAAGAAATAGGAAGAGGTGAGCTGACAATACCTCGGAGCTGTAAATCCAAGAAGAATAGAAAAAGTGTTAAGAAATTGATAGCGAAAGATATATTTCGCGATACGATCGCAGTTTAAAACTCATTTGCATCACTCTGTTGTGTCAATGGGAAAGCACTTCAAAGCACTTCCTCTGCTCGACGGTCTTAACAAGCAGCTCTACATTTTAGTTATTTAACCCTGTAATGGTGAAGTTAAGTTATTTATCATAAATGGTTATGACATACACCATCATAAACTTTCCTATAAAATACGCATATTTCGTATATTTCAATTCCCATATCATTGGCTATACAAGAAAATAAATTAAAAATACATACCGGTATATTTAAACATTTTAATGAATTTTCAGAATAATAAACTACAAAATTATAATAGTTAATCAAAATCATTCAAAGATTTTTCATTTTTACATTCATTACATATGAATGATGAATGTTCCAAGCAAAAGGCTTTAAAATAAACATTACAGAAATGTCAAATTTTTCATTTTTAGATCTAGGGTAATCATAACACCTAAAAAGATTAAATCTGCTTCAAAAAAGAGTTTCCTCTTTTTCGAAAAATTTTCATCCATTCTGAAAAAATCCTCTTTTCAAATTTTGTCTAAGGTGAAGATTATTTTCCTACATTCTAAATGGTCTTTGATAAGCTTTATTACTAATTCTTTCAAGTACTTTTTCTACTGAAGAAATTTCAGTATCTTTAGAATTAAAGATATTAATTATATATGGGCTAATTCCAACATTATTTAACATTGCATAGAAGAAAGTTAAAGGTCATCTATTTGTCTTTCTTGTAACATTGTATATTGCACATAATTGATCAACAGTATCAACGTTAACTTTTATGCTGTTGTAGAATGATATCATTTCTGGTCTTTTTATTTTCATTTCTTCATCCATTGCATAGAACTTAAGCGCTATGATGCATAGAATATAAAAGCTATACACCTTAAGCGTTTCTTCTGTGGTGAGTAGGAGGGTATTAATAGATATTTTTGAAAATCCGAACAAGATTGTTTTCGCTGAAAGGCCTTTCCTTTTCACAAATAAAGGAATATTTGATTTAAAAAATACAAAAAAAATATATGAATGATCATATCCACAATTTATTATAGAGGTGACTGGATGAATCATTGTGGATATCAAATTATTTAAACGAATAAATATATAGTTAGCTTAGCAACTTTAAAAAAAGGTACCATTAGTTTTAATTAATACCAAAAAAATATTAGATTATGGTTTTGGTTATATTAGTTTAATGGTCTTTCGACGAGCTATTGAATATTAATGCTCAATGTTTGGGTCTTCACTGTCAATAAACACGTTCAGTTTCACTTACTCGGGTTTATCAATGCTTGATTATCGAGAGTGCTCGCTTCAGTCGTTGCAGTCACTGTTGTAGCTTCACTGGTTGTTGGTAAACCTGCAGTGGTCGTTACGGACGTGCTTGGTTCACTTGTTGTAGTGTCGCTTGGAGCAGCTATAACAACAAAGCCGTTGATTTACTCGACTCTATCAAAGACACGCTCCAGATGTTTAGTTGCCATTAACTATTTCGTCAACAGTTATCATTACAAACGTCTCACTTGTGCTGATTGCATCGATCGTAGTGTCCTGACCAATGGTGGACGATGCAGTTTGTTGTTGTGTGGTCGTTTGCACGGTTGTAGACGAAGTCGTTTGATCGGCGACTGTTGACGATGTTGTGGTGTCAGAAAGTGTTGTCGATTGTATTGGGGACGATGACGCCGATGTAGATAGCGTTGTTGACGAAGATGTCGAGGCCAGGTTTGTCGTTTGAGACTCGGTTGTTCCGTCAGATAATGTCGACGTTTGAGCTGCTGTTGTTTCTACAGCGGTCGTTTCATCCGATCGGGCACTTGTTGTTGCTGTTGTTGCTACATGACAATCACGTTTGGTTATATTAGTTTAACGTTTTAGTCAAATGATACATAACGTGTCATTAAAAACATGATTTATTAAGAACATATTGTTATTATATAAATATTCATCAATCGTTCGACGAAATATGGTATACTAATGCTCAATGTTTGTATCTTCACTGTCAATAAACATGTTCAGTTTCACTTACTCGGGTTTATCAATGCTTGATTATCGAGAGTGCTCGCTTCAGTCGTTGCAGTCACTGTTGATGCTTCACTTGTTGTTGGTGAAGCTGCAGTGGTCGTTACGGACGTGCTTGGTTCACTTGTTGTAGTGTCGCTTGGAGCAGCTATAAGAACAAAACCGTTGATTTACTCGACTCTATCAAAGACACGCTCCAGATGTTTAGTTGCCATTAACTATTTCGTCAACAGTTAGCATTACAAACGTCTCACTTGTGCTAATTGCATCGATCGTAGTGTCCTGACTAATGGTGGACAATGCAGTTTGTTGTTGTGTGGTCGTTTGCACGGTTGTGGACGAAGTCGTTTGATCGGCGACAGTCGACGATGTTGTGATGTCAGAAAGTGTTGTCGATTGTACTGGGGACGATGATGCCGTTGTAGATAGCGTTGTTGACGAAGATGTCGAGGCCAGGTTTGTCGTTTGAGACTCGGTTGTTCCGTCAGATAATGTCGACGTTTGAGCTGCTGTTGTTTCTACAGCGGTCGTTTCATCCGATCGGGCACTTGTTGTTGCTGTTGTTGCTACATGACAATCACGTTTGGTTATATTAGTTTAATGTTTTAGTCAAATGATACATAACGTGTCATTAAAAACATGATTTAATGAGCACTTTTTTTAAATTTATTGATGGTCATTGATCTTTCGACAAGATATGGTACAGTATATTAATGCTCAATGTTTGGGTCTTCACTGTCAATAAACACGTTCAGTTTCACTTACTCGGGTTTATCAATGCTTGATTATCGAGAGTGCTCGCTTCAGTCGTTGCAGTCACTGTTGAAGCTTCACTGGTTGTTGGTGAAGCTGCAATGGTCGTTACGGACGTGCTTGGTTCACTTGTTGTAATGTCGCTTGCAGCAGCTATAACAACAAAACCGTTGATTTACTCGACTCTATCAAAGACACGCTCCAGATGTTTAGTTGCCATTAACTATTTTGTTAACAGTTATCATTACAAACGTCTCACTTGTGCTGATTGCATCGATCGTAGTGTCCTGACCAATGGTGGACGATGCAGTTTGTTGTTGTGTGGTCGTTTGCACGCCTGTAGACGAAGTCGTTTGATCGGCGACAGTCGACGATGTTGTGATGTCAGAAAGTGTTGTCGATTGTACTGGGGACAATGACGCCGATGTAGATAGCGTTGTTGACGAAGATGTCGAGGCCAGGTTTGTCGTTTGAGACTCGGTTGTTCCGTCAGATAATGTCGACGTTTGAGCTGCTGTTGTTTCTACAGCGGTCGTTTCATCCGATCGGGCACTCGTTGTTGCTGTTGTTGCTACATGACAATTAGGTTTGTTTAAACTACTTTAATGTTTTAGTCAAATGATACATAACGTGTCATTAAAAACATGATTTAGTAAGAACTTTTTGTTACTTTCTAAATGTTCATTGGTCGTTTGACGAACTATGGTATACTATAATGCTCACTCTTTGAGTCTTCACTGTCAATAAACACGTTCAGTTTCACTTACTCGGGTTTATCAATGCTTGATTATCGAGAGTGCTCGCTTCAGTCATTGCAGTCACTGTTGTAGCTTCACTGGTTGTTGGTGAAGCTGCTGTGGTCGTTACAGACGTGCTTGGTTCACTTGTTGTAATGTCGCTTGGAGCAGCTATAAAAACAAAGCCGTTGCTTTACTCGACTCTATCAAAGACACGCTCCAGATGTTTAGTTGCCATTAACGACGCCTTCGTCAACAGTTAGCATTACAAACGTCTCACTTGTGCTTATTGCATCGATCGTAGTGTCCTGACCAATGGTGGACGATGCAGTTTGTTGTTGTGTGGTCGTTTGCACAGTTGTGGACGAAGTCGTTTGATCGGCGACAGTCGACGATGTTGTGTTGTCAGAAAGTGTTGTCGATTGTACTGGGGACGATGATGCCGTTGTAGATAGCGTTGTTGACGAAAATGTCGAGGCCAGGTTTGTCGTTTGAGACTCGGTTGTTCCGTCAGATAATGTCGACGTTTGAGCTGCTGTTGTTTCTACAGCGGTCGTTTCATCCGATCGGGCACTTGTTGTTGCTGTTGTTCCTACATGACAATTAGGTTTGTTTAAACTACTTTAATGGTTTAGTCAAATGATACATAACGTGTCATTAACAGCATGGTTTAGTAGGAACTTATTTACTTTCTAAAGGTTCATTGGTCGTTTGACGAAATATGGTATACTAATGCTCAATGTTTGAGTCTTCACTGTCAATAAACACGTTCAGTTTCACTTACTCGGGTTTATCAATGCTTGATTATCGAGAGTGCTCGCTTCAGTCGTTGCAGTCACTGTTGAAGCTTCACTGGTTGTTGGTGAAGCTGCTGTGGTCGTTACGGACGTGCTTGGTTCACTTGTTGTAATGTCGCTTGGAGCAGCTATAAAAACAAAGTCGTTGATTTACTCGACTCTATCAAAGACACGCTCCAGATGTTTAGTTGCCATTAACGACGCCTTCGTCAACAGTTAGCATTACAAACGTCTCACTTGTGCTGATTGCATCGATCGTAGTGTCCTGACCAATGGTGGACAATGCAGTTTGTTGTTGTGTGGTCGTTTGCACGCTTGTGGACGAAGTCGTTTGATCGGCGACAGTCGACGATGTTGTGGTGTCAGAAAGTGTTGTCGATTGTACTGGGGACGATGACGCCGATGTAGATAGCGTTGTTGACGAAGATGTCGAGGCCAAGTTTGTCGTTTGAGACTCGGTTGTTCCGTCAGATAATGTCGACGTTTGAGCTGCTGTTGTTTGTACAGCGGTCGTTTCATCCGATCGGGCACTTGTTGTTGCTGTTGTTGCTACATGACAATTAGGTTTGTTTAAACTACTTTAATATTTTAGTCAAATGATACATAACGTGTAATTAAAAACGTGATTTAATAAGCACATATTGTTATTATATAAATGTTCATCAATCGTTCGACGAAATATGGTATACTAATGCTCAATGTTTGTGTCTTCACTGTCAATAAACACGTTCAGTTTCACTTACTCGGGTTTATCAATGCTTGATTATCGAGAGTGCTCGCTTCAGTCGTTGCAGTCACTGTTGTAGCTTCACTGGTTGTTGGTGAAGCTGCTGTGGTCGTTACGGACGTGCTTGATGCACTTGTTGTAGTGTCGCTTGGAGCAGCTATAAGAACAAAGCCGTTGATTTACTCGACTCTATCAAAGACACGCTCCAGATATTTAGTTGCCATTAACGACGCCTTCGTCAACAGTTAGCATTACAAACGTCTCACTTGTGCTGATTGCATCGATCGTAGTGTCCTGACCAATGGTGGACGATGCAGTTTGTTGTTGTGTGGTCGTTTGCACGGTTGTGGACGAAGTCGTTTGATCGGCGACAGTCGACGATGTTGTGGTGTCAGAAAGTGTTGTCGATTGTATTGGGGACGATGACGCCGATGTAGATAGCGTTGTTGATGAAAATGTCGAGGCCAGGTTTGTCGTTTGAGACTCGGTTGTTCCGTCAGATAATGTCGACGTTTGAGCTGCTGTTGTTTGTACAGCGGTCGTTTCATCCGATCGGGCACTTGTTGTTGCTGTTGTTGCTACATGACAATTAGGTTTGTTTAAACTACTTTAATGGTTTAGTTAATTGATACATAACGTGTCATTAAAAACATGATTTAGTAAGAACTTTTTGTTACTTTCTAAATGTTCATTGGTCGTTTGACGAACTATGGTATACTAATGCTCAATGTTTGAATCTTCACTGTCAATAAACACGTTCAGTTTCACTTACTCGGGTTTATCAATGCTTGATTATCGAGAGTGCTCGCTTCAGTCGTTGCAGTCACTGTTGAAGCTTCACTGGTTGTTGGTGAAGCTGCAATGGTCGTTACGGACGTGCTTGGTTCACTTGTTGTAGTGTCGCTTGGAGCAGCTATAAGAACAAAGTCGTTGATTTACTCGACTCTATCAAAGACACGCTCCAGATGTTTAGTTGCCATTAACGACGCCTTCGTCAACAGTTAGCATTACAAACGTCTCACTTGTGCTGATTGCATCGATCGTAGTGTCCTGACCAATGGTGGACAATGCAGTTTGTTGTTGTGTGGTCGTTTGCACGCTTGTAGACGAAGTCGTTTGATCGGCGACAGTCGACGATGTTGTGGTGTCAGAAAGTGTTGTCGATTGTACTGGGGACGATGACGCCGATGTAGATAGCGTTGTTGACGAAGATGTCGAGGCCAGGTTTGTCGTTTGAGACTCGGTTGTTCCGTCAGATAATGTCGACGTTTGAGCTGCTGTTGTTTCTACAGCGGTCGTTTCATCCGATCGAGCATTTGTTGTTGCTGTTGTTGCTACATGACAATTAGGTTTGTTTAAACTACTTTAATGGTTTAGTCAAATGATACATAACGTGTCATTAAAAACATGATTTAGTAAGAACTTTTTGTTACTTTCTAAATGTTCATTGGTCGTTTGACAAAATATGGTATACTAATGCTCAATGTTTGTGTCTTCACTGTCAATAAACACGTTCAGTTTCACTTACTCGGGTTTATCAATGCTTGATTATCGAGAGTGCTCGCTTCAGTCGTTGCAGTCACTGTTGAAGCTTCACTGGTTGTTGGTGAAGCTGCAATGGTCGTTACGGACGTGCTTGATTCACTTGTTGTAGTGTCGCTTGGAGCAGCTATAACAACAAAACCGTTGATTTACTCGACTCTATCAAAGACACGCTCCAGATGTTTAGTTGCCATTAACGACGCCTTCGTCAACAGTTAGCATTACAAACGTCTCACTTGTGCTGATTGCATCGATCGTAGTGTCCTGACCAATGGTGGACGATGCAGTTTGTTGTTGTGTGGTCGTTTGCACGGTTGTAGACGAAGTCGTTTGATCGGCGACAGTCGACGATGTTGTGGTGTCAGAAAGTGTTGTCGATTGTATTGGGGACGATGACGCCGATGTAGATAGCGTTGTTGACGAAGATGTCGAGGCCAGGTTTGTCGTTTGAGACTCGGTTGTTCCGTCAGATAATGTCGACGTTTGAGCTGCTGTTGTTTCTACAGCGGTCGTTTCATCCGATCGGGCACTTGTTGTTGCTGTTGTTGATACATGACAATCACGTTTGGTTATATTAGTTTAACGTATTAGTCAAATGATACATAACGTGTCATTAAAAACATGATTTATTAAGAACATATTGTTATTATATAAATATTCATCAATCGTTCGACGAAATATGGTATACTAATGCTCAATGTTTGTATCTTCACCGTCAATAAACATGTTCAGTTTCACTTACTCGGGTTTATCAATGCTTGATTATCGAGAGTGCTCGCTTCAGTCGTTGCAGTCACTGTTGATGCTTCACTGGTTGTTGGTGAAGCTGCTGTGGTCGTTACGGACGTGCTTGGTTCACTTGTTGTAGTGTCGCTTGGAGCAGCTATAAGAACAAAACCGTTGATTTACTCGACTCTATCAAAGACACGCTCCAGATGTTTAGTTGCCATTAACGACGCCTTCGTCAACAGTTAGCATTACAAACGTCTCACTTGTGCTAATTGCATCGATCGTAGTGTCCTGACTAATGGTAGACGATGCAGTTTGTTGTTGTGTGGTCGTTTGCACGGTTGTGGACGAAGTCGTTTTATCGGCGACTGTTGACGATGTTGTGGTGTCAGAAAGTGTTGTCGATTGTACTAGGGACAATGACGTTGATGTAGATAACATTGTTGACAAAGATGTTGAGGACAGGCTTGTCGTTTGAGGATCGGTTGTTCCGTCAGAAAATGTTGACGTTTGAGCTGCTGTTGTTTCTACAGCGGTCGTTTCATCCGATTGGGCACTTGTTGTTGCTGTTGTTGCTACATGACAATCACGTTTGGTTATATTAGTTTAATGTTTTAGTCAAATGATACATAACGTGTCATTAAAAACATGATTTAATGAGCACTTTTTTTAAATTTATTGATGGTCATTGATCTTTCGACAAGATATGGTACAGTATATTAATGCTCAATGTTTGTGTCTTCACTGTCAATAAACACGTTCAGTTTCACTTACTCGGGTTTATCAATGCTTGATTATCGAGAGTGCTCGCTTCAGTCGTTGCAGTCACTGTTGAATCTTCACTGGTTGTTGGTGAAGCTGCTGTGGTCGTTACGGACGTGCTTGGTTCACTTGTTGTAATGTCGCTTGCAGCAGCTATAACAACAAAACCGTTGATTTACTCGACTCTATCAAAGACACGCTCCAGATGTTTAGTTGCCATTAACTATTTTGTTAACAGTTAGCATTACAAACGTCTCACTTGTGCTGATTGCATCGATCGTAGTGTCCTGACCAATGGTGGACGATGCAGTTTGTTGTTGTGTGGTCGTTTGCACGCCTGTAGACGAAGTCGTTTGATCGGCGACAGTCGACGATGTTGTGATGTCAGAAAGTGTTGTCGATTGTACTGGGGACGATGACGCCGATGTAGATAGCGTTGTTGACGAAAATGTCAAGGCCAGGTTTGTCGTTTGAGACTCGGTTGTTCCGTCAGATAATGTCGACGTTTGAGCTGCTGTTGTTTCTACAGCGGTCGTTTCATCCGATCGGGCACTCGTTGTTGCTGTTGTTGCTACATGACAATTAGGTTTGTTTAAACTACTTTAATGTTTTAGTCAAATGATACATAACGTGTCATTAAAAACATGATTTAGTAAGAACTTTTTGTTACTTTCTAAATGTTCATTGGTCGTTTGACGAAATATGGTATACTATAATGCTCACTCTTTGAGTCTTCACTGTCAATAAACACGTTCAGTTTCACTTACTCGGGTTTATCAATGCTTGATTATCGAGAGTGCTCGCTTCAGTCATTGCAGTCACTGTTGATGCTTCACTGGTTGTTGGTGAAGCTGCTGTGGTCGTTACAGACGTGCTTGGTTCACTTGTTGTAATGTCGCTTGGAGCAGCTATAAAAACAAAGCCGTTGATTTACTCGACTCTATCAAAGACACGCTCCAGATGTTTAGTTGCCATTAACGACGCCTTCGTCAACAGTTAGCATTACAAACGTCTCACTTGTGCTTATTGCATCGATCGTAGTGTTCTGACTAATGGTGGACGATGCAGTTTGTTGTTGTGTGGTCGTTTGCACGGTTGTGGACGAAGTCGTTTGATCGGCGACAGTCGACGATGTTGTGATGTCAGAAAGTGTTGTCGATTGTACTGGGGACGATGATGCCGTTGTAGATAGCGTTGTTGACGAAGATGTCGAGGCCAGGTTTGTCGTTTGAGACTCGGTTGTTCCGTCAGATAATGTCGACGTTTGAGCTGCTGTTGTTTCTACAGCGGTCGTTTCATCCGATCGGGCACTTGTTGTTGCTGTTGTTGCTACATGACAATTAGGTTTGTTTAAACTACTTTAATGGTTTAGTCAAATGATACATAACGTGTCATTAAAAACGTGATTTAGTAAGCACATATTGTTATTATATAAATGTTCATCAATCGGTTGACGAAATATGGTATACTAATGCTCAATGTTTGTGTCTTCACTGTCAATAAACATGTTCAGTTTCACTTACTCGGGTTTATCAATGCTTGATTATCGAGAGTGCTCGCTTCAGTCGTTGCAGTCACTGTTGAAGCTTCACTGGTTGTTGGTGAAGCTGCTGTGGTCGTTACGGACGTGCTTGGTTCACTTGTTGTAATGTCGCTTGGAGCAGCTATAAAAACAAAGCCGTTGATTTACTCGACTCTATCAAAGACACGCTCCAGATGTTTAGTTGCCATTAACGACGCCTTCGTCAACAGTTAGCATTACAAACGTCTCACTTGTGCTGATTGCATCGATCGTAGTGTCCTGACCAATGGTGGACAATGCAGTTTGTTGTTGTGTGGTCGTTTGCACGGTTGTGGACGAAGTCGTTTGATCGGCGACAGTCGACGATGTTGTGGTGTCAGAAAGTGTTGTCGATTGTATTGGGGACAATGACGCCGATGTAGATAGCGTTGTTGACGAAGATGTCGAGGCCAAGTTTGTCGTTTGAGACTCGGTTGTTCCGTCAGATAATGTCGACGTTTGAGCTGCTGTTGTTTCTACAGCGGTCGTTTCATCCAATCGGGCACTTGTTGTTGCTGTTGTTGCTACATGACAATTAGGTTTGTTTAAACTACTTTAATATTTTAGTCAAATGATACATAACGTGTAATTAAAAACGTGATTTAATAAGCACATATTGTTATTATATAAATGTTCATCAATCGTTCGACGAAATATGGTATACTAATGCTCAATGTTTGTGTCTTCACTGTCAATAAACACGTTCAGTTTCACTTACTCGGGTTTATCAATGCTTGATTATCGAGAGTGCTCGCTTCAGTCGTTGCAGTCACTGTTGTAGCTTCACTGGTTGTTGGTGAAGCTGCAATTGTTGTCACGGACGTGCTTGATTCACTTGTTGTAGTGTCGCTTGGAGCAGCTATAAGAACAAAGCCGTTGATTTACTCGACTCTATCAAAGACACGCTCCAGATATTTAGTTGCCATTAACGACGCCTTCGTCAACAGTTAGCATTACAATCGTCTCACTTGTGCTGATTGCATCGATCGTAGTGTCCTGACCAATGGTGGACGATGCAGTTTGTTGTTGTGTGGTCGTTTGCACGGTTGTGGACGAAGTCGTTTGATCGGCGACAGTCGACGATGTTGTGGTGTCAGAAAGTGTTGTCGATTGTATTGGGGACGATGACGCCGATGTAGATAGCGTTGTTGACGAAGATGTCGAGGCCAGGCTTGTCGTTTGAGACTCGGTTGTTCCGTCAGATAATGTCGACGTTTGAGCTGCTGTTGTTTCTACAGCGGTCGTTTCATCCGATCGGGCACTTGTTGTTGCTGTTGTTCCTACATGACAATTAGGTTTGTTTAAACTACTTTAATGGTTTAGTCAAATGATACATAACGTGTCATTAAAAACATGATTTAGTAAGAACTTTTTATTACTTTCTAAATGTTCATTGGTCGTTTGACGAACTATGGTATACTAATGCTCAATGTTTGTATCTTCACTGTCAATAAACACGTTCAGTTTCACTTACTCGGGTTTATCAATGCTTGATTATCGAGAGTGCTCGCTTCAGTCGTTGCAGTCACTATTGAAGCTTCACTGGTTGTTGGTGAAGCTGCAATGGTCGTTACGGACGTGCTTGATTCACTTGTTGTAGTGTCGCTTGGAGCAGCTATAAGAACAAAGTCGTTGATTTACTCGACTCTATCAAAGACACGCTCCAGATGTTTAGTTGCCATTAACGACGCCTTCGTCAACAGTTAGCATTACAAACGTCTCACTTGTGCTGATTGCATCGATCGTAGTGTCCTGACCAATGGTGGACGATGCAGTTTGTTGTTGTGTGGTCGTTTGCACGGTTGTGGACGAAGTCGTTTGATCGGCGACAGTCGACGATGTTGTGGTGTCAGAAAGTGTTGTCGATTGTATTGGGGACGATGACGCCGATGTAGATAGCGTTGTTGACGAAGATGTCGAGGCCAGGTTTGTCGTTTGAGACTCGGTTGTTCCGTCAGATAATGTCGACGTTTGAGCTGCTGTTGTTTGTACAGCGGTCGTTTCATCCGATCGGGCACTTGTTGTTGCTGTTGTTGCTACATGACAATTAGGTTTGTTTAAACTACTTTAATATTTTAGTCAAATGATACATAACGTGTCATTAAAAACATGATTTATTAAGAACATATTGTTATTATATAAATATTCATCAATCGTTCGACGAAATATGGTATACTAATGCTCAATGTTTGTATCTTCACTGTCAATAAACATGTTCAGTTTCACTTACTCGCGTTTATCAATGCTTGATTATCGAGAGTGCTCGCTTCAGTCGTTGCAGTCACTGTTGAAGCTTCACTGGTTGTTGGTGAAGCTGCAATGGTCGGTACAAACGTGCTTGATTCACTTGTTGTAGTGTCGCTTGGAGCAGCTATAAGAACAAAGTCGTTGAATTACTCGACTCTATCAAAGACACGCTCCAGATGTTTAGTTGCCATTAACAACGCCTTCGTCAACAGTTAGCATTACAAACGTCTCACTTGTGCTGATTGCATCGATCGTAGTGTCCTGACCAATGGTGGACGATGCAGTTTGTTGTTGTGTGGTCGTTTGCACGGTTGTGGACGAAGTCGTTTGATCGGCGACAGTCGACGATGTTGTGGTGTCAGAAAGTGTTGTCGATTGTACTGGGGACGATGACGCCGATGTAGATAGCGTTGTTGACGAAGATGTCGAGGCCAGGTTTGTCGTTTGAGACTCGGTTGTTCTGTCAGATAATGTCGACGTTTGAGCTGCTGTTGTTTCTACAGCGGTCGTTTCATCCGATCGGGCACTTGTTGTTGCTGTTGTTGCTACATGACAATTAGGTTTGTTTAAACTACTTTAACGTTTTAGTCAAATGATACATAACGTGTCATTAAAAACATGATTTAGTAAGAACATATTGTTATTATATAAATATTCATCAATCGTTCAACGAAATATGGTATATTAATGCTCAATGTTTGTATCTTCACTGTCAATAAACATGTTCAGTTTCACTTACTCGCGTTTATCAATGCTTGATTATCGAGAGTGCTCGCTTCAGTCGTTGCAGTCACTGTTGAAGCTTCACTGGTTGTTGGTGAAGCTGCAATGGTCGGTACAAACGTGCTTGATTCACTTGTTGTAGTGTCGCTTGGAGCAGCTATAAGAACAAAGTCGTTGATTTACTCGACTCTATCAAAGACACGCTCCAGATGTTTAGTTGCCATTAACGACGCCTTCGTCAACAGTTAGCATTACAAACGTCTCACTTGTGCTGATTGCATCGATCGTAGTGTCCTGACCAATGGTGGACGATGCAGTTTGTTGTTGTGTGGTCGTTTGCACGGTTGTGGACGAAGTCGTTTGATCGGCGACAGTCGACGATGTTGTGGTGTCAGAAAGTGTTGTCGATTGTACTGGGGACGATGACGCCGTTGTAGATAGCGTTGTTGACGAAGATGTCGAGGCCAGGTTTGTCGTTTGAGACTCGGTTGTTCTGTCAGATAATGTCGACGTTTGAGCTGCTGTTGTTTCTACAGCGGTCGTTTCATCCGATCGGGCACTTGTTGTTGCTGTTGTTGCTACATGACAATTAGGTTTGTTTAAACTACTTTAATGGTTTAGTCAAATGATACATAACGTGTCATTAACAGCATGATTTAGTAAGAACTTTTTGTTACTTTCTAACTGTTCATTGGTCGTTTCACGAACTATGGTATACTAATGCTCAATGTTTGTGTTTTCATTGTCAATAAACACGTTCAGTTTCACTTACTCGGGTTTATCAATGCTTGATTATCGAGAGTGCTCGCTTCAGTCGTTGCAGTCACTGTTGAAGCTGCACTGGTTGTTGGTGAGGCTGCAATGGTCGTTAAGGACGTGCTTGGTTCACTTGTTGTAGTGTCGCTTGGAGCAGCTATAAGAACAAAACCGTTGATTTACTCGACTCTATCAAAGACACGCTCCAGATATTTAGTTGCCATTAACGACGCCTTCGTCAACAGTTAGCATTACAAACGTCTCACTTGTGCTGATTACATCGATCGTAGTGTCCTGACCAATGGTGGACGATGCAGTTTGTTGTTGTGTGGTCGTTTGCACGGTTGTGGACGAAGTCGTTTGATCGGCGACAGTCGACGATGTTGTGGTGTCAGAAAGTGTTGTCGATTGTACTGGGGACGATGACGCCGTTGTAGATAGTGTTGTTGACGAAGATGTCGAGGCCAGGTTTGTCGTTTGAGACTCGGTTGTTCCGTCAGATAATGTCGACGTTTGAGCTGCTGTTGTTTCTACAGCGGTCGTTTCATCCGATCGGGCACTTGTTGTTGCTGTTGTTGCTACATGACAATTAGGTTTGTTTAAACTACTTTAATGTTTTAGTCAAATGATACATAACGTGTCATTAAAAACATGATTTAGTAAGATGTTTTTGTTACTTTCTAAATGTTCATTGGTCGTTTGACGAACTATGGTATACTAATGCTCAATGTTTGTGTTTTCATTGTCAATAAACACGTTCAGTTTCACTTACTCGGGTTTATCAATGCTTGATTATCGAGAGTGCTCGCTTCAGTCGTTGCAGTCACTGTTGTAGCTTCACTGGTTGTTGGTGAGGCTGCAATGGTCGTTACGGACGTGCTTGATTCACTTGTTGTAGTGTCGCTTGGAGCAGCTATAAGAACAAAACCGTTGATTTACTCGACTCTATCAAAGACACGCTCCAGATGTTTAGTTGCCATTAACGACGCCTTCGTCAACAGTTAGAATTACAAACGTCTCACTTGTGCTGATTGCATCGATCGTAGTGTCCTGACCAATGGTGGACGATGCAGTTTGTTGTTGTGTGGTCGTTTGCACGGTTGTAGACGAAGTCGTTTGATCGGCGACAGTCGACGATGTTGTGGTGTCAGAAAGTGTTGTCGATTGTACTGGGGACGATGACGCCGTTGTAAATAGCGTTGTTGACGAAGATGTCGAGGCCAAGTTTGTCGTTTGAGACTCGGTTGTTCCGTCAGATAATGTCGACGTTTGAGCTGCTGTTGTTTCTACAGCGGTCGTTTCATCCGATCGGGCACTTGTTGTTGCTGTTGTTGCTACATGACAATTAGGTTTGTTTAAACTACTTTAACGTTTTAGTCAAATGATACATAACGTGTCATTAAAAACATGATTTAGTAAGAACATATTGTTATTATATAAATATTCATCAATCGTTCGACGAAATATGGTATACTAATGCTCAATGTTTGTATCTTCACTGTCAATAAACATGTTCAGTTTCACTTACTCGCGTTTATCAATGCTTGATTATCGAGAGTGCTCGCTTCAGTCGTTGCAGTCACTGTTGAAGCTTCACTGGTTGTTGGTGAAGCTGCAATGGTCGGTACAAACGTGCTTGATTCACTTGTTGTAGTGTCGCTTGGAGCAGCTATAAGAACAAAGTCGTTGATTTACTCGACTCTATCAAAGACACGCTCCAGATGTTTAGTTGCCATTAACAACGCCTTCGTCAACAGTTAGCATTACAAACGTCTCACTTGTGCTGATTGCATCGATCGTAGTGTCCTGACCAATGGTGGACGATGCAGTTTGTTGTTGTGTGGTCGTTTGCACGGTTGTGG
This sequence comes from Diplosoma virens, assembly GCA_963680785.1. NCBI lineage: Eukaryota > Metazoa > Chordata > Ascidiacea > Aplousobranchia > Didemnidae > Diplosoma > Diplosoma virens. Next base: position 43,527,383 of record OY796882.1, on the reverse strand, counting down.
ACGAAGTCGTTTGATCGGCGACAGTCGACGATGTTGTGGTGTCAGAAAGTGTTGTCGATTGTACTGGGGACGATGACGCCGATGTAGATAGCGTTGTTGACGAAGATGTCGAGGCCAGGTTTGTCGTTTGAGACTCGGTTGTTCTGTCAGATAATGTCGACGTTTGAGCTGCTGTTGTTTCTACAGCGGTCGTTTCATCCGATCGGGCACTTGTTGTTGCTGTTGTTGCTACATGACAATTAGGTTTGTTTAAACTACTTTAACGTTTTAGTCAAATGATACATAACGTGTCATTAAAAACATGATTTAGTAAGAACATATTGTTATTATATAAATATTCATCAATCGTTCGACGAAATATGGTATATTAATGCTCAATGTTTGTATCTTCACTGTCAATAAACATGTTCAGTTTCACTTACTCGCGTTTATCAATGCTTGATTATCGAGAGTGCTCGCTTCAGTCGTTGCAGTCACTGTTGAAGCTTCACTGGTTGTTGGTGAAGCTGCAATGGTCGGTACAAACGTGCTTGATTCACTTGTTGTAGTGTCGCTTGGAGCAGCTATAAGAACAAAGTCGTTGATTTACTCGACTCTATCAAAGACACGCTCCAGATGTTTAGTTGCCATTAACGACGCCTTCGTCAACAGTTAGCATTACAAACGTCTCACTTGTGCTGATTGCATCGATCGTAGTGTCCTGACCAATGGTGGACGATGCAGTTTGTTGTTGTGTGGTCGTTTGCACGGTTGTGGACGAAGTCGTTTGATCGGCGACAGTCGACGATGTTGTGGTGTCAGAAAGTGTTGTCGATTGTACTGGGGACGATGACGCCGTTGTAGATAGCGTTGTTGACGAAGATGTCGAGGCCAGGTTTGTCGTTTGAGACTCGGTTGTTCTGTCAGATAATGTCGACGTTTGAGCTGCTGTTGTTTCTACAGCGGTCGTTTCATCCGATCGGGCACTTGTTGTTGCTGTTGTTGCTACATGACAATTAGGTTTGTTTAAACTACTTTAATGGTTTAGTCAAATGATACATAACGTGTCATTAACAGCATGATTTAGTAAGAACTTTTTGTTACTTTCTAACTGTTCATTGGTCGTTTCACGAACTATGGTATACTAATGCTCAATGTTTGTGTTTTCATTGTCAATAAACACGTTCAGTTTCACTTACTCGGGTTTATCAATGCTTGATTATCGAGAGTGCTCGCTTCAGTCGTTGCAGTCACTGTTGAAGCTGCACTGGTTGTTGGTGAGGCTGCAATGGTCGTTAAGGACGTGCTTGGTTCACTTGTTGTAGTGTCGCTTGGAGCAGCTATAAGAACAAAACCGTTGATTTACTCGACTCTATCAAAGACACGCTCCAGATATTTAGTTGCCATTAACGACGCCTTCGTCAACAGTTAGCATTACAAACGTCTCACTTGTGCTGATTACATCGATCGTAGTGTCCTGACCAATGGTGGACGATGCAGTTTGTTGTTGTGTGGTCGTTTGCACGGTTGTGGACGAAGTCGTTTGATCGGCGACAGTCGACGATGTTGTGGTGTCAGAAAGTGTTGTCGATTGTACTGGGGACGATGACGCCGATGTAGATAACGTTGTTGACGAAGATGTCGAAGCCAGGTTTGTCGTTTGAGACTCGGTTGTTCCGTCAGATAATGTCGACGTTTGAGCTGCTGTTGTTTCTACAGCGGTCGTTTCATCCGATCGGGCATTTGTTGTTGCTGTTGTTGCTACATGACAATTAGGTTTGTTTAAACTACTTTAATGTTTTAGTCAAATGATACATAACGTGTAATTAAAAACGTGATTTAGTAAGAACTTTTTGTTACTTTCTAAATGTTCATTGGTCGTTTGACGAACTATGGTATACTAATGCTCAATGTTTGTGTCTTCACTGTCAATAAACACGTTCAGTTTCACTTACTCGGGTTTATCAATGCTTGATTATCGAGAGTGCTCGCTTCAGTCGTTGCAGTCACTGTTGAAGCTTCACTGGTTGTTGGTGAAGCTGCAATTGTTGTCACGGACGTGCTTGATTCACTTGTTCTAGTGTCGCTTGGAGCAGCTATAAGAACAAAACCGTTGATTTACTCGACTCTATCAAAGACACGCTCCAGATGTTTAGTTGCCATTAACGACGCCTTCGTCAACAGTTAGCATTACAAACGTCTCACTTGTGCTGATTGCATCGATCGTAGTGTCCTGACCAATGGTGGACGATGCAGTTTGTTGTTGTGTGGTCGTTTGCACGGTTGTGGACGAAGTCGTTTGATCGGCGACAGTCGACGATGTTGTGGTGTCAGAAAGTGTTGTCGATTGTACTGGGGACGATGACGCCGATGTAGATAACGTTGTTGACGAAGATGTCGAAGCCAGGTTTGTCGTTTGAGACTCGGTTGTTCCGTCAGATAATGTCGACGTTTGAGCTGCTGTTGTTTCTACAGCGGTCGTTTCATCCGATCGGGCATTTGTTGTTGCTGTTGTTGCTACATGACAATTAGGTTTGTTTAAACTACTTTAATATTTTAGTCAAATGATACATAACGTGTCATTAACAGCATGATTTAGTAAGAACTTTTTGTTACTTTCTAAATGTTCATTGGTCGTTTGACGAAATATGGTATACTAATGCTCAATGTTTGTGTCTTCATTGTCAATAAACACGTTCAGTTTCACTTACTCGGGTTTATCAATGCTTGATTATCGAGAGTGCTCGCTTCAGTCGTTGCAGTCACTGTTGAAGCTTCACTGGTTTTTGTTGAAGCTGCTGTGGTCGTTACAAACGTGCTTGGTTGACTTGTTGTAGTGTCGCTTGGAGCAGCTATAAGAACAAAGTCGTTGATTTACTCGACTCTATCAAAGACACGCTCCAGATGTTTAGTTGCCATTAACGACGCCTTCGTCAACAGTTAGCATTACAAACGTCTCACTTGTGCTGATTGCATCGATCGTAGTGTCCTGACCAATGGTGGACGATGCAGTTTGTTGTTGTGTGGTCGTTTGCACGGTTGTAGACGAAGTCGTTTGATCGGCGACAGTCGACGATGTTGTGATGTCAGAAAGTGTTGTCGATTGTACTGGGGACGATGACGCCGTTGTAGATAGCGTTGTTAACGAAAATGTCGAGGCCAGGTTTGTCGTTTGAGACTCGGTTGTTCCGTCAGATAATGTCGACGTTTGAGCTGCTGTTGTTTGTACAGCGGTCGTTTCATCCGATCGGGCACTTGTTCTTGCTGTTGTTGCTACATGACAATTAGGTTTGTTTAAACTACTTTAATATTTTAGTCAAATGATACATAACGTGTCATTAAAAACATGATTTAGTAAGAACTTTTTGTGACTTTCTAAATGTTCATTGGTCGTTTGACGAACTATGGTATACTAATGCTCAATGTTTGAGTTTTCATTGTCAATAAACACGTTCAGTTTCACTTACTCGGGTTTATCAATGCTTGATTATCGAGAGTGCTCGCTTCAGTCGTTGCAGTCACTGTTGAATCTTCACTGGTTGTTGGTGAAGCTGCACTTGTTGTCACGGACGTGCTTGATTCACTTGTTGTAGTGTCGCTTGGAGCAGCTATAACAACAAAGCCGTTGATTTACTCGACTTTATCAAAGACACGCTCCAGATGTTTAGTTGCCATTAACGACGCCTTCGTCAACAGTTAGAATTACAAACGTCTCACTTGTGCTGATTGCATCGATCGTAGTGTCCTGACCAATGGTGGACGATGCAGTTTGTTGTTGTGTGGTCGTTTGCACGGTTGTAGACGAAGTCGTTTGATCGGCGACAGTCGACGATGTTGTGGTGTCAGAAAGTGTTGTCGATTGTACTGGGGACGATGACGCCGATGTAGATAGCGTTGTTGACGAAGATGTCGAGGCCAGGCTTGTCGTTTGAGACTCGGTTGTTCCGTCAGATAATGTCGACGTTTGAGCTGCTGTTGTTTGTACAGCGGTCGTTTCATCCAATCGGGCACTTGTTGTTGCTGTTGTTGCTACATGACAATTAGGTTTGTTTAAACTACTTTAATGGTTTAGTCAAATGATACATAACGTGTCATTAAAAACGTGATTTAGTAAGAACTTTTTGTTACTTTCTAAATGTTCATTGGTCGTTTGACGAACTATGGTATACTAATGCTCAATGTTTGAGTTTTCATTGTCAATAAACACGTTCAGTTTCACTTACTCGGGTTTATCAATGCTTGATTATTGAGAGTGCTCGCTTCAGTCATTGCAGTCACTGTTGAAGCTGCACTGGTTGTTGGTGAAGCTGCAATTGTCGTTACGGACGTGCTTGGTTCACTTGTTGTAGTGTCGCTTGGAGCAGCTATAAGAACAAAGTCGTTGATTTATTCGACTCTATCAAAGACACGCTATAGATATTTAGTTGCCATTAACGACGCCTTCGTCAACAGTTAGCATTACAAACGTCTTACTTGTGCTGATTGCATCGATCGTAGTGTCCTGACCAATGGTGGACGATGCAGTTTGTTGTTGTGTGGTCGTTTGCACGGTTGTAGACGAAGTCGTTTGATCGGCGACAGTCGACGATGTTGTGGTGTCAGAAAGTGTTGTCGATTGTACTGGGGACAATGACGCCGTTGTAGATAGCGTTGTTGACGAAGATGTCGAGGCCAGGTTTGTCGTTTGAGACTCGGTTGTTCCGTCAGATAATGTCGACGTTTGAGCTGCTGTTGTTTCTACAGCGGTCATTTCATCCGATCGGGCACTTGTTGTTGCTGTTGTTGCTACATGACAATTAGGTTTGTTTAAACTACTTTAATGGTTTAGTTGAATGATACATAACGTGTCATTAAAAACATGATTTAGAAAGAACTTTTTGTTACTTTCTAACTGTTCATTGGTTGTTTGACGAGCTATGGTATACTAATGCTCAATGTTTGTGTCTTCACTGTCAATAAACACGTTCAGTTTCACTTACTCGGGTTTATCAATGTTTGATTATCGAGAGTGCTCGCTTCAGTCGTTGCAGTCACTGTTGAAGCTTCACTAATTGTTGGTGAAGCTGCAATGGTCGTTACGGACGTGCTTGATTCACTTGTTGTAGTGTCGCTTGGAGCAGCTATAAGAACAAAACCGTTGATTTACTCGACTCTATCAAAGACACGCTCCAGATGTTTAGTTGCCATTAACGACGCCTTCGTCAACAGTTAGCATTACAATCGTCTCACTTGTGCTGATTGCATCGATCGTAGTGTCCTGACCAATGGTGGACGATGCAGTTTGTTGTTGTGTGGTCGTTTGCACGCTTGTAGACGAAGTCGTTTGATCGGCGACAGTCGACGATGTTGTGGTGTCAGAAAGTGTTGTCGATTGTACTGGGGACGATGACGGCGATGTAGATAGCGTTGTTGACGAAGATGTCGAGGCCAAGTTTGTCGTTTGAGACTCGGTTGTTCCGTCAGATAATGTCGACGTTTGAGCTGCTGTTGTTTCTACAGCGGTCGTTTCATCCGATCGAGCATTTGTTGTTGCTGTTGTTGCTACATGACAATTAGGTTTGTTTAAACTACTTTAATATTTTAGTCAAATGATACATAACGTGTCATTAAAAACATGATTTAGTAAGAACTTTTTGTTACTTTCTAAATATTTATTGTTCGTTTGACGAAATATGGTATACTAATGCTCAATGTTTGTGTCTTCACTGTCAATAAACACGTTCAGTTTCACTTACTCGGGTTTATCAATGCTTGATTATCGAGAGTGCTCGCTTCAGTCGTTGCAGTCACTGTTGAATCTTCACTGGTTGTTGGTGAAGCTGCAATTGTCGTTACGGACGTGCTTGGTTCACTTGTTGTAGTGTCGCTTGGAGCAGCTATAAGAACAAAACCGTTGATTTACTCGACTCTATCAAAGACACGCTCCAGATGTTTAGTTGCCATTAACGACGCCTTCGTCAACAGTTAGCATTAGAAACGTCTTACTTGTGCTGATTGCATCGATCGTAGTGTCCTGACCAATGGTGGACGATGCAGTTTGTTGTTGTGTGGTCGTTTGCACGGTTGTAGACGAAGTCGTTTGATCGGCGACAGTCGACGATGTTGTGGTGTCAGAAAGTGTTGTCGATTGTACTGGGGACAATGACGCCGTTGTAGATAGCGTTGTTGACGAAGATGTCGAGGCCAGGTTTGTCGTTTGAGACTCGGTTGTTCCGTCAGATAATGTCGACGTTTGAGCTGCTGTTGTTTCTACAGCGGTCGTTTCATCCGATCGGGCACTTGTTGTTGCTGTTGTTGCTACATGACAATTAGGTTTGTTTAAACTGCTTTAATGTTTTAGTCAAATGATACATAACGTGTCATTAACAGCATGATTTAGTAAGAACTTTTGTTACTTTCTAACTGTTCATTGGTTGTTTGACGAGCTATGGTATATTAATGCTCAATGTTTGTGTCTTCACTGTCAATAAACACGTTCAGTTTCACTTACTCGGGTTTATCAATGCTTGATTATCGAGAGTGCTCGCTTCAGTCGTTGCAGTCACTGTTGAAGCTTCACTAATTGTTGGTGAAGCTGCAGTGGTCGTTACGGACGTGCTTGATTCACTTGTTGTAGTGTCGCTTGGAGCAGCTATAACAACAAAGCCGTTGATTTACTCGACTCTATCAAAGACACGCTCCAGATGTTTAGTTGCCATTAACGACGCCTTCGTCAACAGTTAGCATTACAAACGTCTCACTTGTGCTGATTGCATCGATCGTAGTGTCCTGACCAATGGTGGACGATGCAGTTTGTTGTTGTGTGGTCGTTTGCACGGTTGTAGACGAAGTCGTTTGATCGGCGACAGTCGACGATGTTGTGGTGTCAGAAAGTGTTGTCGATTGTACTGGGGACGATGACGCCGATGTAGATAGCGTTGTTGACGAAGATGTCGAGGCCAGGTTTGTCGTTTGAGACTCGGTTGTTCCGTCAGATAATGTCGACGTTTGAGCTGGTGGTGTTTCTACAGCGGTCGTTTCATCCGATCGAGCATTTGTTGTTGCTGTTGTTGCTACATGACAATTAGGTTTGTTTAAACTACTTTAATATTTTAGTCAAATGATACATAACGTGTCATTAAAAACGTGATTTAGTAAGAACTTTTTGTTACTTTCTAAATATTTATTGGTCGTTTGACGAAATATGGTATACTAATGCTCAATGTTTGTGTCTTCACTGTCAATAAACATGTTCAGTTTCACTTACTCGGGTTTATCAATGCTTGATTATCGAGAGTGCTCGCTTCAGTCGTTGCAGTCACTGTTGAATCTTCACTGGTTGTTGGTGAAGCTGCACTTGTTGTCACGGACGTGCTTGATTCACTTGTTGTAGTGTCGCTTGGAGCAGCTATAAGAACAAAGCCGTTGATTTACTCGACTCTATCAAAGACACGCTCCAGATGTTTAGTTGCCATTAACGACGCCTTCGTCAACAGTTAGCATTACAAACGTCTCACTTGTGCTGATTGCATCGATCGTAGTGTCCTGACCAATGGTGGACGATGCAGTTTGTTGTTGTGTGGTCGTTTGCACGGTTGTGGACGAAGTCGTTTGATCGGCGACAGTCGACGATGTTGTGGTGTCAGAAAGTGTTGTCGATTGTACTGGGGACGATGACGCCGATGTAGATAGCGTTGTTGATGAAAATGTCGAGGCCAGGTTTGTCGTTTGAGACTCGGTTGTTCCGTCAGATAATGTCGACGTTTGAGCTGCTGTTGTTTCTACAGCGGTCGTTTCATCCGATCGGGCACTTATTGTTGCTGTTGTTGCTACATGACAATTAGGTTTGTTTAAACTACTTTAATGTTTTAGTCAAATGATACATAACGTGTAATTAAAAACGTGATTTAGTAAGAACTTTTTGTTACTTTCTAAATGTTCATTGGTCGTTTGACGAACTATGGTATACTAATGCTCAATGTTTGTGTCTTCACTGTCAATAAACACGTTCAGTTTCACTTACTCGGGTTTATCAATGTTTGATTATCGAGAGTGCTCGCTTCAGTCGTTGCAGTCACTGTTGAAGCTTCACTGGTTGTTGGTGAAGCTGCAATTGTTGTCACGGACGTGCTTGATTCACTTGTTCTAGTGTCGCTTGGAGCAGCTATAAGAACAAAACCGTTGATTTACTCGACTCTATCAAAGACACGCTCCAGATGTTTAGTTGCCATTAACGACGCCTTCGTCAACAGTTAGCATTACAAACGTCTCACTTGTGCTGATTGCATCGATCGTAGTGTCCTGACCAATGGTGGACGATGCAGTTTGTTGTTGTGTGGTCGTTTGCACGGTTGTGGACGAAGTCGTTTGATCGGCGACAGTCGACGATGTTGTGGTGTCAGAAAGTGTTGTCGATTGTACTGGGGACGATGACGCCGATGTAGATAACGTTGTTGACGAAGATGTCGAAGCCAGGTTTGTCGTTTGAGACTCGGTTGTTCCGTCAGATAATGTCGACGTTTGAGCTGCTGTTGTTTCTACAGCGGTCGTTTCATCCGATCGGGCATTTGTTGTTGCTGTTGTTGCTACATGACAATTAGGTTTGTTTAAACTACTTTAATATTTTAGTCAAATGATACATAACGTGTCATTAACAGCATGATTTAGTAAGAACTTTTTGTTACTTTCTAAATGTTCATTGGTCGTTTGACGAACTATGGTATACTAATGCTCAATGTTTGTGTCTTCACTGTCAATAAACACGTTCAGTTTCACTTACTCGGGTTTATCAATGCTTGATTATCGAGAGTGCTCGCTTCAGTCGTTGCAGTCACTGTTGATGCTTCACTGGTTGTTGGTGAAGCTGCAATCGTTGTCACGGACGTGCTTGGTTCACTTGTTGTAGTGTCGCTTGGAGCAGCTATAAGAACAAAACCGTTGATTTACTCGACTCTATCAAAGACACGCTCCAGATGTTTAGTTGCCATTAACGACGCCTTCGTCAACAGTTAGCATTACAAACGTCTCACTTGTGCTGATTGCATCGATCGTAGTGTCCTGACCAATGGTGGACGATGCAGTTTGTTGTTGTGTGGTCGTTTGCACGGTTGTAGACGAAGTCGTTTGATCGGCGACAGTCGACGATGTTGTGGTGTCAGAAAGTGTTGTCGATTGTACTGGGGACGATGACGCCGATGTAGATAGCGTTGTTGACGAAAATGTCGAGGCCAAGTTTGTCGTTTGAGACTCGGTTGTTCCGTCAGATAATGTCGACGTTTGAGCTGCTGTTGTTTCTACAGCGGTCGTTTCATCCGATCGGGCATTTGTTGTTGCTGTTGTTGCTACATGACAATTAGGTTTGTTTAAACTACTTTAATATTTTAGTCAAATGATACATAACGTGTCATTAAAAACATGATTTAGTAAGAACTTTTTGTTACTTTCTAAATGTTCATTGGTCGTTTGACGAAATATGGTATACTAATGCTCAATGTTTGTGTCTTCACTGTCAATAAACACGTTCAGTTTCACTTACTCGGGTTTATCAATGCTTGATTATCGAGAGTGCTCGCTTCAGTCGTTGCAGTCACTGTTGATGCTTCACTGGTTGTTGGTGAAGCTGCAGTGGTCGTTACGGACGTGCTTGGTTCACTTGTTGTAGTGTCGCTTGGAGCAGCTATAACAACAAAGCTGTTGATTTACTCGACTCTATCAAAGACACGCTCCAGATGTTTAGTTGCCATTAACGACGCCTTCGTCAACAGTTAGCATTAGAAACGTCTTACTTGTGCTGATTGCATCGATCGTAGTGTCCTGACCAATGGTGGACGATGCAGTTTGTTGTTGTGTGGTCGTTTGCACGGTTGTGGACGAAGTCGTTTGATCGGCGACAGTCGACGATGTTGTGATGTCAGAAAGTGTTGTCGATTGTACTGGGGACGATGATGCCGTTGTAGATAGCGTTGTTGACGAAAATGTCGAGGCCAGGTTTGTCGTTTGAGACTCGGTTGTTCCGTCAGAAAATGTCGACGTTTGAGCTGCTGTTGTTTCTACAGCGGTCGTATCATCCGATCGGGCACTTGTTGTTGCTGTTGTTGCTACATGACAATTAGGTTTGTTTAAACTACTTTAATGGTTTAGTCAAATGATACATAACGTGTCATTAAAAACGTGATTTAGTAAGCACATATTGTTATTATATAAATGTTCATCAATCGGTTGACGAAATATGGTATACTAATGCTCAATGTTTGTGTCTTCACTGTCAATAAACACGTTCAGTTTCACTTACTCGGGTTTATCAATGCTTGATTATCGAGAGTGCTCGCTTCAGTCGTTGCAGTCACTGTTGAAGCTTCACTGGTTGTTGGTGAAGCTGCAGTGGTCGTTACGGACGTGCTTGATTCACTTGTTGTAGTGTCGCTTGGAGCAGCTATAAGAACAAAGCCGTTGATTTACTCGACTCTATCAAAGACACGCTCCAGATGTTTAGTTGCCATTAACGACGCCTTCGTCAACAGTTAGCATTACAAACGTCTCACTTGTGCTGATTGCATCGATCGTAGTGTCCTGACCAATGGTGGACGATGCAGTTTGTTGTTGTGTGGTCGTTTGCACGGTTGTGGACGAAGTCGTTTGATCGGCGACAGTCGACGATGTTGTGGTGTCAGAAAGTGTTGTCGATTGTACTGGGGACGATGACGCCGATGTAGATAGCGTTGTTGACGAAGATGTCGAGGCCAGGTTTGTCGTTTGAGACTCGGTTGTTCCGTCAGATAATGTCGACGTTTGAGCTGCTGTTGTTTCTACAGCGGTCGTTTCATCCGATCGGGCACTTATTGTTGCTATTGTTGCTACATGACAATTAGGTTTGTTTAAACTACTTTAATGTTTTAGTCAAATGATACATAACGTGTAATTAAAAACGTGATTTAGTAAGAACTTTTTGTTACTTTCTAAATGTTCATTGGTCGTTTGACGAAATATGGTATACTAATGCTCAATGTTTGTGTCTTCACTGTCAATAAACACGTTCAGTTTCACTTACTCGGGTTTATCAATGCTTGATTATCGAGAGTGCTCGCTTCAGTCGTTGCAGTCACTGTTGAAGCTTCACTGGTTGTTGGTGAAGCTGCAATTGTTGTCACGGACGTGCTTGATTCACTTGTTCTAGTGTCGCTTGGAGCAGCTATAAGAACAAAACCGTTGATTTACTCGACTCTATCAAAGACACGCTCCAGATGTTTAGTTGCCATTAACGACGCCTTCGTCAACAGTTAGCATTACAAACGTCTTACTTGTGCTGATTGCATCGATCGTAGTGTCCTGACCAATGGTGGACGATGCAGTTTGTTGTTGTGTGGTCGTTTGCACGGTTGTGGACGAAGTCGTTTGATCGGCGACAGTCGACGATGTTGTGGTGTCAGAAAGTGTTGTCGATTGTACTGGGGACGATGACGCCGATGTAGATAACGTTGTTGACGAAGATGTCGAAGCCAGGTTTGTCGTTTGAGACTCGGTTGTTCCGTCAGATAATGTCGACGTTTGAGCTGCTGTTGTTTCTACAGCGGTCGTTTCATCCGATCGAGCATTTGTTGTTGCTGTTGTTGCTACATGACAATTAGGTTTGTTTAAACTACTTTAATATTTTAGTCAAATGATACATAACGTGTCATTAACAGCATGATTTAGTAAGAACTTTTTGTTACTTTCTAAATGTTCATTGGTCGTTTGACGAAATATGGTATACTAATGCTCAATGTTTGTGTCTTCATTGTCAATAAACACGTTCAGTTTCACTTACTCGGGTTTATCAATGCTTGATTATCGAGAGTGCTCGCTTCAGTCGTTGCAGTCACTGTTGAAGCTTCACTGGTTTTTGTTGAAGCTGCTGTGGTCGTTACAAACGTGCTTGGTTGACTTGTTGTAGTGTCGCTTGGAGCAGCTATAAGAACAAAGTCGTTGATTTACTCGACTCTATCAAAGACACGCTCCAGATGTTTAGTTGCCATTAACGACGCCTTCGTCAACAGTTAGCATTACAAACGTCTCACTTGTGCTGATTGCATCGATCGTAGTGTCCTGACCAATGGTGGACGATGCAGTTTGTTGTTGTGTGGTCGTTTGCACGGTTGTAGACGAAGTCGTTTGATCGGCGACAGTCGACGATGTTGTGATGTCAGAAAGTGTTGTCGATTGTACTGGGGACGATGACGCCGTTGTAGATAGCGTTGTTAACGAAAATGTCGAGGCCAGGTTTGTCGTTTGAGACTCGGTTGTTCCGTCAGATAATGTCGACGTTTGAGCTGCTGTTGTTTCTACAGCGGTCGTTTCATCCGATCGGGCACTTGTTCTTGCTGTTGTTGCTACATGACAATTAGGTTTGTTTAAACTACTTTAATATTTTAGTCAAATGATACATAACGTGTCATTAAAAACATGATTTAGTAAGAACTTTTTGTGACTTTCTAAATGTTCATTGGTCGTTTGACGAACTATGGTATACTAATGCTCAATGTTTGAGTTTTCATTGTCAATAAACACGTTCAGTTTCACTTACTCGGGTTTATCAATGCTTGATTATCGAGAGTGCTCGCTTCAGTCGTTGCAGTCACTGTTGAATCTTCACTGGTTGTTGGTGAAGCTGCACTTGTTGTCACGGACGTGCTTGATTCACTTGTTCTAGTGTCGCTTGGAGCAGCTATAAGAACAAAGCCGTTGATTTACTCGACTTTATCAAAGACACGCTCCAGATGTTTAGTTGCCATTAACGACGCCTTCGTCAACAGTTAGCATTACAAACGTCTCACTTGTGCTGATTGCATCGATCGTAGTGTCCTGACCAATGGTGGACGATGCAGTTTGTTGTTGTGTGGTCGTTTGCACGGTTGTAGACGAAGTCGTTTGATCGGCGACAGTCGACGATGTTGTGGTGTCAGAAAGTGTTGTCGATTGTACTGGGGACGATGACGCCGATGTAGATAGCGTTGTTGACGAAGATGTCGAGGCCAGGCTTGTCGTTTGAGACTCGGTTGTTCCGTCAGATAATGTCGACGTTTGAGCTGCTGTTGTTTGTACAGCGGTCGTTTCATCCAATCGGGCACTTGTTGTTGCTGTTGTTGCTACATGACAATTAGGTTTGTTTAAACTACTTTAATGGTTTAGTCAAATGATACATAACGTGTCATTAAAAACGTGATTTAGTAAGAACTTTTTGTTACTTTCTAAATGTTCATTGGTCGTTTGACGAACTATGGTATACTAATGCTCAATGTTTGTGTCTTCACTGTCAATAAACACGTTCAGTTTCACTTACTCGGGTTTATCAATGTTTGATTATCGAGAGTGCTCGCTTCAGTCGTTGCAGTCACTGTTGAAGCTTCACTAATTGTTGGTGAAGCTGCAATGGTCGTTACGGACGTGCTTGATTCACTTGTTGTAGTGTCGCTTGGAGCAGCTATAAGAACAAAGCCGTTGATTTACTCGACTCTATCAAAGACACGCTCCAGATGTTTAGTTGCCATTAACGACGCCTTCGTCAACAGTTAGCATTACAATCGTCTCACTTGTGCTGATTGCATCGATCGTAGTGTCCTGACCAATGGTGGACGATGCAGTTTGTTGTTGTGTGGTCGTTTGCACGCTTGTAGACGAAGTCGTTTGATCGGCGACAGTCGACGATGTTGTGATGTCAGAAAGTGTTGTCGATTGTACTGGGGACGATGACGCCGATGTAGATAGCGTTGTTGACGAAGATGTCGAGGCCAGGTTTGTCGTTTGAGACTCGGTTGTTCCGTCAGATAATGTCGACGTTTGAGCTGCTGTTGTTTCTACAGCGGTCGTTTCATCCGATCGAGCATTTGTTGTTGCTGTTGTTGCTACATGACAATTAGGTTTGTTTAAACTACTTTAATATTTTAGTCAAATGATACATAACGTGTCATTAAAAACATGATTTAGTAAGAACTTTTTGTTACTTTCTAAATATTTATTGGTCGTTTGACGAAATATGGTATACTAATGCTCAATGTTTGTGTCTTCACTGTCAATAAACACGTTCAGTTTCACTTACTCGGGTTTATCAATGCTTGATTATCGAGAGTGCTCGCTTCAGTCGTTGCAGTCACTGTTGAATCTTCACTGGTTGTTGGTGAAGCTGCAATTGTCGTTACGGACGTGCTTGGTTCACTTGTTGTAGTGTCGCTTGGAGCAGCTATAAGAACAAAGCCGTTGATTTACTCGACTCTATCAAAGACACGCTCCAGATATTTAGTTGCCATTAACGACGCCTTCGTCAACAGTTAGCATTAGAAACGTCTTACTTGTGCTGATTGCATCGATCGTAGTGTCCTGACCAATGGTGGACGATGCAGTTTGTTGTTGTGTGGTCGTTTGCACGGTTGTAGACGAAGTCGTTTGATCGGCGACAGTCGACGATGTTGTGGTGTCAGAAAGTGTTGTCGATTGTACTGGGGACAATGACGCCGTTGTAGATAGCGTTGTTGACGAAGATGTCGAGGCCAGGTTTGTCGTTTGAGACTCGGTTGTTCCGTCAGATAATGTCGACGTTTGAGCTGCTGTTGTTTCTACAGCGGTCGTTTCATCCGATCGGGCACTTGTTGTTGCTGTTGTTGCTACATGACAATTAGGTTTGTTTAAACTGCTTTAATGTTTTAGTCAAATGATACATAACGTGTCATTAACAGCATGATTTAGTAAGAACTTTTGTTACTTTCTAACTGTTCATTGGTTGTTTGACGAGCTATGGTATATTAATGCTCAATGTTTGTGTCTTCACTGTCAATAAACACGTTCAGTTTCACTTACTCGGGTTTATCAATGCTTGATTATCGAGAGTGCTCGCTTCAGTCGTTGCAGTCACTGTTGAAGCTTCACTAATTGTTGGTGAAGCTGCAGTGGTCGTTACGGACGTGCTTGATTCACTTGTTGTAGTGTCGCTTGGAGCAGCTATAACAACAAAGCCGTTGATTTACTCGACTCTATCAAAGACACGCTCCCGATGTTTAGTTGCCATTAACGACGCCTTCGTCAACAGTTAGCATTACAAACGTCTCACTTGTGCTGATTGCATCGATCGTAGTGTCCTGACCAATGGTGGACGATGCAGTTTGTTGTTGTGTGGTCGTTTGCACGGTTGTAGACGAAGTCGTTTGATCGGCGACAGTCGACGATGTTGTGGTGTCAGAAAGTGTTGTCGATTGTACTGGGGACGATGACGCCGATGTAGATAGCGTTGTTGACGAAGATGTCGAGGCCAGGTTTGTCGTTTGAGACTCGGTTGTTCCGTCAGATAATGTCGACGTTTGAGCTGGTGGTGTTTCTACAGCGGTCGTATCATCCGATCGAGCATTTGTTGTTGCTGTTGTTGCTACATGACAATTAGGTTTGTTTAAACTACTTTAATATTTTAGTCAAATGATACATAACGTGTCATTAAAAACGTGATTTAGTAAGAACTTTTTGTTACTTTCTAAATATTTATTGGTCGTTTGACGAAATATGGTATACTAATGCTCAATGTTTGTGTCTTCACTGTCAATAAACACGTTCAGTTTCACTTACTCGGGTTTATCAATGCTTGATTATCGAGAGTGCTCGCTTCAGTCGTTGCAGTCACTGTTGATGCTTCACTGGTTGTTGGTGAAGCTGCAGTGGTCGTTACGGACGTGCTTGATTCACTTGTTGTAGTGTCGCTTGGAGCAGCTATAAGAACAAAGCCGTTGATTTACTCGACTCTATCAAAGACACGCTCCAGATGTTTAGTTGCCATTAACGACGCCTTCGTCAACAGTTAGCATTACAAACGTCTCACTTGTGCTGATTGCATCGATCGTAGTGTCCTGACCAATGGTGGACGATGCAGTTTGTTGTTGTGTGGTCGTTTGCACGCTTGTAGACGAAGTCGTTTGATCGGCGACAGTCGACGATGTTGTGGTGTCAGAAAGTGTTGTCGATTGTACTGGGGACGATGACGCCGATGTAGATAGCGTTGTTGACGAAAATGTCGAGGCCAGGTTTGTCGTTTGAGACTCGGTTGTTCCGTCAGATAATGTCGACGTTTGAGCTGCTGTTGTTTCTACAGCGGTCGTTTCATCCGATCGGGCACTTATTGTTGCTGTTGTTGCTACATGACAATTAGGTTTGTTTAAACTACTTTAATGTTTTAGTCAAATGATACATAACGTGTAATTAAAAACGTGATTTAGTAAGAACTTTTTGTTACTTTCTAAATGTTCATTGGTCGTTTGACGAACTATGGTATACTAATGCTCAATGTTTGTGTCTTCACTGTCAATAAACACGTTCAGTTTCACTTACTCGGGTTTATCAATGCTTGATTATCGAGAGTGCTCGCTTCAGTCGTTGCAGTCACTGTTGAAGCTTCACTGGTTGTTGGTGAAGCTGCAATTGTTGTCACGGACGTGCTTGATTCACTTGTTCTAGTGTCGCTTGGAGCAGCTATAAGAACAAAACCGTTGATTTACTCGACTCTATCAAAGACACGCTCCAGATGTTTAGTTGCCATTAACGACGCCTTCGTCAACAGTTAGCATTACAAACGTCTCACTTGTGCTGATTGCATCGATCGTAGTGTCCTGACCAATGGTGGACGATGCAGTTTGTTGTTGTGTGGTCGTTTGCACGGTTGTGGACGAAGTCGTTTGATCGGCGACAGTCGACGATGTTGTGGTGTCAGAAAGTGTTGTCGATTGTACTGGGGACGATGACGCCGATGTAGATAACGTTGTTGACGAAGATGTCGAAGCCAGGTTTGTCGTTTGAGACTCGGTTGTTCCGTCAGATAATGTCGACGTTTGAGCTGCTGTTGTTTCTACAGCGGTCGTTTCATCCGATCGGGCATTTGTTGTTGCTGTTGTTGCTACATGACAATTAGGTTTGTTTAAACTACTTTAATATTTTAGTCAAATGATACATAACGTGTCATTAACAGCATGATTTAGTAAGAACTTTTTGTGACTTTCTAAATGTTCATTGGTTGTTTGACGAAATATGGTATACTAATGCTCAATGTTTGTGTCTTCACTGTCAATAAACACGTTCAGTTTCACTTACTCGGGTTTATCAATGCTTGATTATCGAGAGTGCTCGCTTCAGTCGTTGCAGTCACTGTTGTAGCTTCACTGGTTTTTGTTGAAGCTGCTGTGGTCGTTACAAACGTGCTTGGTTGACTTGTTGTAGTGTCGCTTGGAGCAGCTATAAGAACAAAGTCGTTGATTTACTCGACTCTATCAAAGACACGCTCCAGATGTTTAGTTGCCATTAACGACGCCTTCGTCAACAGTTAGCATTACAAACGTCTCACTTGTGCTGATTGCATCGATCGTAGTGTCCTGACCAATGGTGGACGATGCAGTTTGTTGTTGTGTGGTCGTTTGCACGGTTGTAGACGAAGTCGTTTGATCGGCGACAGTCGACGATGTTGTGATGTCAGAAAGTGTTGTCGATTGTACTGGGGACGATGACGCCGTTGTAGATAGCGTTGTTAACGAAAATGTCGAGGCCAGGCTTGTCGTTTGAGACTCGGTTGTTCCGTCAGATAATGTCGACGTTTGAGCTGCTGTTGTTTGTACAGCGGTCGTTTCATCCGATCGGGCACTTGTTCTTGCTGTTGTTGCTACATGACAATTAGGTTTGTTTAAACTACTTTAATATTTTAGTCAAATGATACATAACGTGTCATTAAAAACATGATTTAGTAAGAACTTTTTGTTACTTTCTAAATGTTCATTGGTCGTTTGACGAACTATGGTATACTAATGCTCAATGTTTGAGTTTTCATTGTCAATAAACACGTTCAGTTTCACTTACTCGGGTTTATCAATGCTTGATTATCGAGAGTGCTCGCTTCAGTCGTTGCAGTCACTGTTGAATCTTCACTGGTTGTTGGTGAAGCTGCACTTGTTGTCACGGACGTGCTTGATTCACTTGTTGTAGTGTCGCTTGGAGCAGCTATAAGAACAAAGCCGTTGATTTACTCGACTTTATCAAAGACACGCTCCAGATGTTTAGTTGCCATTAACGACGCCTTCGTCAACAGTTAGCATTACAAACGTCTCACTTGTGCTGATTGCATCGATCGTAGTGTCCTGACCAATGGTGGACGATGCAGTTTGTTGTTGTGTGGTCGTTTGCACGGTTGTAGACGAAGTCGTTTGATCGGCGACAGTCGACGATGTTGTGGTGTCAGAAAGTGTTGTCGATTGTACTGGGGACGATGACGCCGATGTAGATAGCGTTGTTGACGAAGATGTCGAGGCCAGGCTTGTCGTTTGAGACTCGGTTGTTCCGTCAGATAATGTCGACGTTTGAGCTGCTGTTGTTTGTACAGCGGTCGTTTCATCCAATCGGGCACTTGTTGTTGCTGTTGTTGCTACATGACAATTAGGTTTGTTTAAACTACTTTAATGGTTTAGTCAAATGATACATAACGTGTCATTAAAAACGTGATTTAGTAAGAACTTTTTGTTACTTTCTAAATGTTCATTGGTCGTTTGACGAACTATGGTATACTAATGCTCAATGTTTGAGTTTTCATTGTCAATAAACACGTTCAGTTTCACTTACTCGGGTTTATCAATGCTTGATTATTGAGAGTGCTCGCTTCAGTCGTTGCAGTCACTGTTGAAGCTTCACTGGTTGTTGGTGAAGCTGCAATTGTCGTTACGGACGTGCTTGGTTCACTTGTTGTAGTGTCGCTTGGAGCAGCTATAAGAACAAAGTCGTTGATTTATTCGACTCTATCAAAGACACGCTCCAGATATTTAGTTGCCATTAACGACGCCTTCGTCAACAGTTAGCATTACAAACGTCTTACTTGTGCTGATTGCATCGATTGTAGTGTCCTGACCAATGGTGGACGATGCAGTTTGTTGTTGTGTGGTCGTTTGCACGGTTGTAGACGAAGTCGTTTGATCGGCGACAGTCGACGATGTTGTGGTGTCAGAAAGTGTTGTCGATTGTACTGGGGACGATGACGCCGTTGTAGATAGCGTTGTTGACGAAGATGTCGAGGCCAGGTTTGTCGTTTGAGACTCGGTTGTTCCGTCAGATAATGTCGACGTTTGAGCTGCTGTTGTTTCTACAGCGGTCATTTCATCCGATCGGGCACTTGTTGTTGCTGTTGTTGCTACATGACAATTAGGTTTGTTTAAACTGCTTTAATGGTTTAGTTGAATGATACATAACGTGTCATTAAAAACATGATTTAGAAAGAACTTTTTGTTACTTTCTAACTGTTCATTGGTTGTTTGACGAGCTATGGTATACTAATGCTCAATGTTTGTGTCTTCACTGTCAATAAACACGTTCAGTTTCACTTACTCTGGTTTATCAATGTTTGATTATCGAGAGTGCTCGCTTCAGTCGTTGCAGTCACTGTTGAAGCTTCACTAATTGTTGGTGAAGCTGCAATGGTCGTTACGGACGTGCTTGATTCACTTGTTGTAGTGTCGCTTGGAGCAGCTATAACAACAAAGCCGTTGATTTACTCGACTCTATCAAAGACACGCTCCAGATGTTTAGTTGCCATTAACGACGCCTTCGTCAACAGTTAGCATTACAATCGTCTCACTTGTGCTGATTGCATCGATCGTAGTGTCCTGACCAATGGTGGACGATGCAGTTTGTTGTTGTGTGGTCGTTTGCACGCTTGTAGACGAAGTCGTTTGATCGGCGACAGTCGACGATGTTGTGGTGTCAGAAAGTGTTGTCGATTGTACTGGGGACGATGACGGCGATGTAGATAGCGTTGTTGACAAAGATGTCGAGGCCAGGTTTGTCGTTTGAGACTCGGTTGTTCCGTCAGATAATGTCGACGTTTGAGCTGCTGTTGTTTGTACAGCGGTCGTTTCATCCGATCGAGCATTTGTTGTTGCTGTTGTTGCTACATGACAATTAGGTTTGTTTAAACTACTTTAATATTTTAGTCAAATGATACATAACGTGTCATTAAAAACATGATTTAGTAAGAACTTTTTGTTACTTTCTAAATATTTATTGGTCGTTTGACGAAATATGGTATACTAATGCTCAATGTTTGTGTCTTCACTGTCAATAAACACGTTCAGTTTCACTTACTCGGGTTTATCAATGCTTGATTATCGAGAGTGCTCGCTTCAGTCGTTGCAGTCACTGTTGAAGCTTCACTGGTTGTTGGTGAAGCTGCAATTGTCGTTACGGACGTGCTTGGTTCACTTGTTGTAGTGTCGCTTGGAGCAGCTATAAGAACAAAGCCGTTGATTTACTCGACTCTATCAAAGACACGCTCCAGATGTTTAGTTGCCATTAACGACGCCTTCGTCAACAGTTAGCATTAGAAACGTCTTACTTGTGCTGATTGCATCGATCGTAGTGTCCTGACCAATGGTGGACGATGCAGTTTGTTGTTGTGTGGTCGTTTGCACGCTTGTAGACGAAGTCGTTTGATCGGCGACAGTCGACGATGTTGTGGTGTCAGAAAGTGTTGTCGATTGTACTGGGGACAATGACGCCGTTGTAGATAGCGTTGTTGACGAAGATGTCGAGGCCAGGCTTGTCGTTTGAGACTCGGTTGTTCCGTCAGATAATGTCGACGTTTGAGCTGCTGTTGTTTCTACAGCGGTCGTTTCATCCGATCGGGCACTTGTTGTTGCTGTTGTTGCTACATGACAATTAGGTTTGTTTAAACTGCTTTAATGTTTTAGTCAAATGATACATAACGTGTAATTAACAGCATGATTTAGTAAGAACTTTTTGTTACTTTCTAACTGTTCATTGGTTGTTTGACGAGCTATGGTATATTAATGCTCAATGTTTGTGTCTTCACTGTCAATAAACACGTTCAGTTTCACTTACTCGGGTTTATCAATGCTTGATTATCAAGAGTGCTCGCTTCAGTAGTTGCAGTCACTGTTGAAGCTTCACTAATTGTTGGTGAAGCTGCAGTGGTCGTTACGGACGTGCTTGATTCACTTGTTGTAGTGTCGCTTGGAGCAGCTATAACAACAAAGCCGTTGATTTACTCGACTCTATCAAAGACACGCTCCAGATGTTTAGTTGCCATTAACGACGCCTTCGTCAACAGTTAGCATTACAAACGTCTCACTTGTGCTGATTGCATCGATCGTAGTGTCCTGACCAATGGTGGACGATGCAGTTTGTTGTTGTGTGGTCGTTTGCACGGTTGTAGACGAAGTCGTTTGATCGGCGACAGTCGACGATGTTGTGGTGTCAGAAAGTGTTGTCGATTGTACTGGGGACGATGACGCCGATGTAGATAGCGTTGTTGACGAAGATGTCGAGGCCAGGTTTGTCGTTTGAGACTCGGTTGTTCCGTCAGATAATGTCGACGTTTGAGCTGGTGGTGTTTCTACAGCGGTCGTTTCATCCGATCGAGCATTTGTTGTTGCTGTTGTTGCTACATGACAATTAGGTTTGTTTAAACTACTTTAATATTTTAGTCAAATGATACATAACGTGTCATTAAAAACGTGATTTAGTAAGAACTTTTTGTTACTTTCTAAATATTTATTGGTCGTTTGACGAAATATGGTATACTAATGCTCAATGTTTGTGTCTTCACTGTCAATAAACACGTTCAGTTTCACTTACTCGGGTTTATCAATGCTTGATTATCGAGAGTGCTCGCTTCAGTCGTTGCAGTCACTGTTGAAGCTTCACTGGTTGTTGGTGAAGCTGCAATGGTCGTTACGGACGTGCTTGGTTCACTTGTTGTAGTGTCGCTTGCAGCAGCTATAAGAACAAAACCGTTGATTTACTCGACTCTATCAAAGACACGCTCCAGATATTTAGTTGCCATTAACGACGCCTTCGTCAACAGTTAGCATTACAAACGTCTCACTTGTGCTGATTGCATCGATCCTAGTGTCCTGACCAATGGTAGACGATGCAGTTTGTTGTTGTGTGGTCGTTTGCACGGTTGTGGACGAAGTCGTTTGATCGGCGACAGTCGACGATGTTGTGGTGTCAGAAAGTGTTGTCGATTGTATTGGGGACGATGACGCCGATGTAGATAGCGTTGTTGACGAAGATGTCGAGGCCAGGTTTGTCGTTTGAGACTCGGTTGTTCCGTCAGATAATGTCGACGTTTGAGCTGCTGTTGTTTCTACAGCGGTCGTTTCATCCGATCGGGCACTTGTTGTTGCTGTTGTTGCTACATGACAATTAGGTTTGTTTAAACTACTTTAATGTTTTAGTCAAATGATACATAACGTGTCATTAAAAACATGATTTAGAAAGAACTTTTTGTTACTTATTAAATATTCATTGGTCGTTTGACGAAATATGGTATACTAATGCTCAATGTTTGAGTTTTAATTGTCAATAAACACGTTCAGTTTCACTTACTCGGGTTTATCAATGCTTGATTATTGAGAGTGCTCGCTTCAGTCGTTGCAGTCACTGTTGAAGCTTCACTGGTTGTTGGTGAAGCCGCAATTGTTGTCACGGACGTGCTTGATTCATTTGTTGTAGTGTCGCTTGGAGCAGCTATAAGAACAAAGTCGTTGATTTACTCGACTCTATCAAAGACACGCTCCAGATGTTTAGTTGCCATTAACGACACCTTCGTCAACAGTTAGCATTACAAACGTCTCACTTGTGCTGATTGCATCGATCGTAGTGTCCTGACCAATGGTGGACGATGCAGTTTGTTGTTGTGTGGTCGTTTGCACGGTTGTGGACGAAGTCGTTTGATCGGCGACAGTCGACGATGTTGTGGTGTCAGAAAGTGTTGTCAATTGTACTGGGGACGATGACGCCGATGTAGATAGCGTTGTTGACGAAGATGTCGAGGCCAGGTTTGTCGTTCGAGACTCGGTTGTTCCGTCAGATAATGTCGACGTTTGAGCTGCTGTCGTTTCTACAGCGGTCGTTTCATCCAATCGGGCATTTGTTGTTGCTGTTGTTGCTACATGACAATTAGGTTTGTTTGAACTACTTTAATGTTTTAGTCAAATGATACATAACGTGTCATTAAAAACATGATTTAGTAAGAATTTTTTGTTACTTTCTAAACGTTCATTGGTCGTTTGACGAACTATGGTATACTAATGCTCAATGTTTGAGTTTTCATTGTCAATAAACACGTTCAGTTTCACTTACTCGGGTTTATCAATGCTTGATTATCGAGAGTGCTCGCTTCAGTCGTTGCAGTCACTGTTGAAGCTTCACTGGTTGTTGGTGAAGCTGCTGTGGTCGTTACGGACGTGCTTGGTTCACTTGTTGTAGTGTCGCTTGGAGCAGCTATAAGAACAAAGTCGTTGATTTACTCGACTCTATCAAAGACACGCTCCAGATGTTTAGTTGCCATTAACAACGCCTTCGTCAACAGTTAGCATTACAAACGTCTCACTTGTGCTGATTGCATCGATCGTAGTGTCCTGACTAATGGTGGACGATGCAGTTTGTTGTTGTATGGTCGTTTGCACGGTTGTAGACGAAGTCGTTTGATCGGCGACAGTCGACGATGTTGTGGTGTCAGAAAGTGTTGTCGATTGTACTGGGGACGATGACGCCGATGTAGATAGCGTTGTTGACGAAGATGTCGAGGCCAGGTTTGTCGTTTGAGACTCGGTTTTTCCGTCAGAAAATGTCGACGTTTGAGCTGCTGTTGTTTGTACAGCGGTCGTTTCATCCGATCGGGCACTTGTTGTTGCTGTTGTTGCTACATGACAATTAGGTTTGTTTAAACTACTTTAATGTTTTAGTCAAATGATACATAACGTGTCATTAAAAACGTGATTTAGTAAGAACTTTTTGTTACTTTCTAAATGTTCATTGGTCGTTTGGTATACTAATGCTCAATGTTTGAGTCGTCATCGTTTTCGTTTGAAGGGCATCCACTCCAGGCCAGACACAAACAGAACTGGGGACGAGGGTTTATCCTTTTACTACCCCAGACTGCTGCACTGCCTGGATCAGATGCTGGCAGTGATGTCATTAAGCCAGCATCGAGTTTCGTCATCCAAAACCGTCAGACCGCGTGCTCCATGTGGTGCCCGATGTATGGGGCACATTGTTAGTACATGGTCTGCGGTTTGCTCTGAGGCGCCACACTCGCAATTCGGTGAAGGAGCGAGACCCCATTTGTGCATGGACGAATGGAATCGCCCAACACCAGTCCGCAGGCGGTTGAGCTTAACCCAAGCTGCTCGGGGTAAGCCCATCCCAACAGACCTGACACTGGTCCCGGGCACAAAAGCACGGAGCCTGGAAGCACTTTCACAGTACTCCGCGTTCCATTTATGATTTGTCCATTCAGAGGCGCGGATGCCAAGTCTGGCAAGATTGTCCAAGAGATTCCGCGCACCTGGCACAAACGGGCGTCTGGATCTTAGTCTCACTTGGCCAGTATCTGAGGACCCACTTAAAAGACCATGCAAAATATGATCGGGGTCCAGAGATCCACGGTAAGCCAAGGAGAGTGTCGCTCCCAGTCGGCGAAGCTCAGCTGGCTGGATGCCTGAAAGTACAGGTAGGTGGTCGGTTGGAGTGGGACGCAGGTATCCAGTAACTATGCGCAAGGCGTCATTCAAGACACTGTCAATGAGGCGAGTGTGAGCACTGCGACACCAGACTGGCGCACAGTACTCAGCTGTTGAGTAGACTAGAGACAAGGTGGCTATGCGTAGTGTTTTAGCACCAGCACCCCATCCCGAGCCCACGAGTCGCCTCAACAGTGTGACGCGCGATGATAGTTTTTTGCGCAATGCCACTAAATGGTGACGAAACGTGAGCGATCTGTCCAGTTTTACCCCAAGGTATGTAGGGGTTGGACAGAACGGTAAAATTCTACTATTGTTGTAGACCTTTAGCTCACGTTTGGCCTCTCGGTTGTTTAAGTGAAAGGCTGTCGTCACCGTCTTAGTGTGACTGAGCTTCAACCTCCAAGTCTGGAGATACGCTGACAGTGTGGACATGTCTTGGTTTAATGTCCCCTCCAAGTCCTTCCAGTTTCCAGAAGAGTGCAACAATGCTAAATCATCAGCATAAGCAAACTTTCTGGAAATCATGGAAGGAAGATCGTACGTATAGATGTTAAATAGGAGGGGAGCCAAGACCGATCCCTGAGGAACGCCGTTTTTAAGACGGCGTAGCCTGCTTTGCTTGCTGTCACCGGTGGTAAGGGTGAAACTTCGATTTCGGACAAGCTCCATGATCATTTTGACCATGTGCTTATCCGGAAGTAGTCTCAGCAGCTTGCAGCTAAGGCCACGGTGCCAGACAGTGTCATAAGCAGCTGTCAGATCGATAAATACGGCACCGGCCTTCTTTTTAGCCTCGAAAGAATCCTCGATGTTCTGGGTTAGCAGAACAACTTGATCTACGGTTGACTTCCCGCGTCGGAACCCAGCCTGCTCTTTAGGGAGCAGTGGATCGATTAATGGTTCAACGCGGGCGTAGATAAGCCTCTCGAGGATCTTGTAGGGGACACAGAGCAGAGATATCGGTCGATAACTCTTTGGGTCCCCCACAGGTTTTGCTGGTTTTGGGATCGCGACCACAAGCGCTCTTCTCCAGATCTTGGGAATTTTGAGTCGGTGCAAACAGGAAGAAAGGAAGTCACGTAACCAGGACTTCAAAGCAGCTCCAGCATGGAGTATAAGCTCGGGGCAGATGGAATCAGGACCCGGAGCTTTACCTGGTTTTAAATGTTGAAGGGCAGCAGCAAATTCTCTGAGATATTTACTGCATCTGGTGTTGTGGCCCTCCAAAGGTCAGACACTTCTTTACAGACAAGTCGAGATGACTTGTGGTCAACAGCCTCGTATTTCCCATTTCTAACCAGCTGAGATGCAATAGCATCGGCTGAAACGGGACAGTGACGAGGAGAGTGTCGTGACCTACCAGTAAGGTTGTTCAAGATACTCCACGCTTTTCGACTAGAGTGTGAGAAGTCAATGCTCCGAACTGCTTCGGACCATCAATTCCTCCGTTTTCTGTCAAGCTTGGCAAGCAGAGTTGTAGCAGCCAAACTTGAGTCGTCTCCCTGAGGAGACTGCAGAAAGGTTTTATAGAGGGATTCACACTCTGCATCCCAACACGGAATATAGTTATTTCGATACCCGCGTGGGATAGTCTTCTTGGCTGCTTTCTTAATGATGTTACAGAAGTCCTGGTAAGCCGCATCCACATCAAGTGAATCAGGCGGCAACAAAGTCTTTGCGAATTTATTCGTCAAAGCAATGTAGTGACTCCAATTGGCCTTGCGGAAGTTCCATCGCTTAACAGGCATGCTTGGCACTGCCATAGCAAACCTTGGTGGTGTAATAAGCGAGGGTCGATGTTGTGACCTGGGAAACTTCTCAAGGACACGTCTATCCGGTAAGCGACTGTTTGGACCTACGCTAGCGAAAGCTATGTCTGGATTGGTGCCAGTGTTCCAGCGGCCGGAATAAAAACTGGCAGCGTCCTTGGCATTATATAGGAGGGCAAGATAATTAATACTTGCCCATCCAGCCAAGCACTCACCATCCGGACTGTTGTCATCATAACCCCAGTCAGCATGACGACAGTTAAAATCGCCAGCGTACAGACAGGGGTGAGAAAACACTGGGAGATCCAGGGTTCGCAATCGCGTTGGCGGTGGTTTGTAGACGTTGACTATTTTATAGCCACCAACGTCCACACACAGCCACTCGATCTCCGATGTCGGTGGAGATTGGTCCAAAAGCGTGTATCTCAGTCGCTCGTGAACAAACGTGGCAAGGCCATGCTTCCTGCTTAAAGAAGACCCAGCTAGTTGGTAGTGTGGTAGCACCAACTTCTCTGCATCAGTGCAGTGGGTCTCCTGCAGTAGGATGACGAGTGCCTCAGACTGCATAGCGAGGTGATGAAGAACATTCATCTTGCTTGCAGTGAGGCCTTCGATGTTCAGCTGAAGAATAGTGGGTCTTCGGAATTGTTGGCAATGTGCCCTGAAAAGGGCAGTTCTATCCTGACATTGCCCCGTCCTGAAAAGGACGTTTGCCGATTAACAGACCCACACTGAACATCGGAATGGGTGGATACCCTTCCGTTTTGGTAGGTTCGGTTTCGGTCTGTCATTTTTAAAATCAATGAGCAGACTTACTCACGGCCCAGGCTGCGTGAAAGCACCTACCATCTGGGCCAAAATGTTTGAGTTTTCATTGTTCAATGTTTGAGTTTTCATTGTCAATAAACACGTTCAGTTTCACTTACTCGGGTTTATCAATGCTTGATTATTGAGAGAGCTCGCTTCAGTCGTTGCAGTCACTGTTGAATCTTCACTGGTTGTTGGTGAAGCCGCAATTGTTGTCACGGACGTGCTTGATTCACTTGTTGTAGTGTCGCTTGGAACAGCTATAAGAACAAAGTCGTTGATTTACTCGACTCTATCAAAGACACGCTCCAGATATTTAGTTGCCATTAACGACGCCTTCGTCAACAGTTAGCATTACAAACGTCTCACTTGTGCTGATTGCATCGATCGTAGTGTCCTGACCAATGGTGGACGATGCAGTTTGTTGTTGTGTGGTCGTTTGCACGGTTGTAGACGAAGTCGTTTGATCGGCGACAGTCGACGATGTTGTGGTGTCAGAAAGTGTTGTCGATTGTACTGAGGACGATGACGCCGTTGTAGATAGCGTTGTTGACGAAGATGTCGAGGCCAGGTTTGTCGTTTGAGACTCGGTTGTTCCGTCAGATAATGTCGACGTTTGAGCTGCTGTTGTTTCTACAGCGGTCGTTTCATCCGATCGGGCACTTGTTGTTGCTGTTGTTGCTACATGACAATTAGGTTTGTTTAAACTACTTTAATGTTTTAGTCAAATGATACATAACGTGTCATTAACAGCATGATTTAGTAAGAACTTTTTGTTACTTTCTAAATATTCATTGGTCGTTTGACGAACTATAGTATACTAATGCTCAATGTTTGAGTCTTCATTGTCAATAAACACGTTCAGTTTCACTTACTCGGGTTTATCAATGCTTGATTATCGAGAGTGCTCGCTTCAGTCGTTGCAGTCACTGTTGAAGCTTCACTGGTTGTTGGTGAAGCTGCAATGGTCGTTACGGACGTGCTTGGTTCACTTGTTGTAGTGTCGCTTGGAGCAGCTATAAGAACAAAACCGTTGATTTACTCGACTTTATCAAATACACGCTCCAGATGTTTAGTTGCCATTAACGACGCCTTCGTCAACAGTTAGCATTACAAACGTCTCACTTGTGCTGATTGCATCGATCGTAGTGTCCTGACTAATGGTGGACGATGCAGTTTGTTGTTGTGTGGTCGTTTGCACGGTTGTGGACGAAGTCGTTTGATCGGCGACAGTCGACGATGTTGTGGTGTCAGAAAGTGTTGTCGATTGTACTGAGGACGATGACGCCGTTGTAGATAGCGTTGTTGACGAAGATGTCGAGGCCAGGTTTGTCGTTTGAGACTCGGTTGTTCCGTCAGATAATGTCGACGTTTGAGCTGCTGTTGTTTGTACAGCGGTCGTTTCATCCGATCGGGCACTTGTTGTTGCTGTTGTTGCTACATGACAATTAGGTTTGTTTAAACTACTTTAATGTTTTAGTCAAATGATACATAACGTGTCATTAACAGCATGATTTAGTAAGAACTTTTTGTTACTTTCTAAATATTCATTGGTCGTTTGACGAACTATAGTATACTAATGCTCAATGTTTGAGTCTTCATTGTCAATAAACACGTTCAGTTTCACTTACTCGGGTTTATCAATGCTTGATTATCGAGAGTGCTCGCTTCAGTCGTTGCAGTCACTGTTGAAGCTTCACTGGTTGTTGGTGAAGCTGCAATGGTCGTTACGGACGTGCTTGGTTCACTTGTTGTAGTGTCGCTTGGAGCAGCTATAAGAACAAAACCGTTGATTTACTCGACTTTATCAAATACACGCTCCAGATGTTTAGTTGCCATTAACGACGCCTTCGTCAACAGTTAGCATTACAAACGTCTCACTTGTGCTGATTGCATCGATCGTAGTGTCCTGACTAATGGTGGACGATGCAGTTTGTTGTTGTGTGGTCGTTTGCACGGTTGTGGACGAAGTCGTTTGATCGGCGACAGTCGACGATGTTGTGGTGTCAGAAAGTGTTGTCGATTGTACTGAGGACGATGACGCCGTTGTAGATAGCGTTGTTGACGAAGATGTCGAGGCCAGGTTTGTCGTTTGAGACTCGGTTGTTCCGTCAGATAATGTCGACGTTTGAGCTGCTGTTGTTTCTACAGCGGTCGTTTCATCCGATCGGGCACTTGTTGTTGCTGTTGTTGCTACATGACAATTAGGTTTGTTTAAACTACTTTAATGTTTTAGTCAAATGATACATAACGTGTCATTAAAAACATGATTTAGTAAGAACTTTTTGTTACTTTCTAAATGTTCATTGGTCGTTTGACGAAATATTGTATAATAATGCTCAATGTTTGAGTTTTATTGTCAATAAACACGTTCAGTTTCACTTACTCGGGTTTATCAATGCTTGATTATCGAGAGTGCTCGCTTCAGTCGTTGCAGTCACTGTTGACGCTTCACTGGTTGTTGGTGAAGCTGCAATTGTCGTTACGGACGTGCTTGGTTCACTTGTTGTAGTGTCGCTTGGAGCAGCTATAAGAACAAAACCGTTGATTTACTCGACTCTATCAAATACACGCTCCAGATGTTTAGTTGCCATTAACGACGCCTTCGTCAACAGTTAGCATTACAAACGTCTCACTTGTGCTGATTGCATCGATCGTAGTGTCCTGACCAATGGTGGACGATGCAGTTTGTTGTTGTGTGGTCGTTTGCACGCTTGTAGACGAAGTCGTTTGATCGGCGACAGTCGACGATGTTGTGGTGTCAGAAAGTGTTGTCGATTGTACTGGGGACGATGACGCCGATGTAGATAGCGTTGTTGACGAAGATGTCGAGGCCAGGCTTGTCGTTTGAGACTCGGTTGTTCCGTTAGAAAATGTCGACGTTTGAGCTGCTGTTGTTTCTACAGCGGTCGTTTCATCCGATCGGGCATTTGTTGTTGCTGTTGTTGCTACATGACAATTAGGTTTGTTTGAACTACTTTAATGTTTTAGTCAAATGATACATAACGTGTCATTAAAAACATGATTTAGTAAGAACTTTTTGTTACTTTCTAAATGTTCATTGGTTGTTTGACGAAATATGGTATAATAATGCTCAATGTTTGAGTTTTCATTGTCAATAAACACGTTCAGTTTCACTTACTCGGGTTTATCAATGCTTGATTATTGAGAGTGCTCGCTTCAGTCGTTGCAGTCACTGTTGAAGCTTCACTGGTTGTTGGTGAAGCTGCAATTGTCGTTACGGACGTGCTTGGTTCACTTGTTGTAGTGTCGCTTGGAGCAGCTATAAGAACAAAACCGTTGATTTACTCGACTCTATCAAAGACACGCTCCAGATATTTAGTTGCCATTAACGACGCCTTCGTCAACAGTTAGCATTACAAACGTCTCACTTGTGCTGATTGCATCGATCGTAGTGTCCTGACCAATGGTGGACGATGCAGTTTGTTGTTGTGTGGTCGTTTGCACGGTTGTGGACGAAGTCGTTTGATCGGCGACAGTCGACGATGTTGTGGTGTCAGAAAGTGTTGTCAATTGTACTGGGGACGATGACGCCGATGTAGATAGCGTTGTTGACGAAGATGTCGAGGCCAGGCTTGTCGTTTGAGACTCGGTTGTTCCGTTAGAAAATGTCGACGTTTGAGCTGCTGTTGTTTGTACAGCGGTCGTTTCATCCGATCGGGCACTTGTTGTTGCTGTTGTTGCTACATGACAATTAGGTTTGTTTGAACTACTTTAATGTTTTAGTCAAATGATACATAACGTGTCATTAAAAACATGATTTAGTAAGAACTTTTTGTTACTTTCTAAATGTTCATTGGTTGTTTGACGAAATATGGTATAATAATGCTCAATGTTTGAGTTTTCATTGTCAATAAACACGTTCAGTTTCACTTACTCGGGTTTATCAATGCTTGATTATTGAGAGTGCTCGCTTCAGTCGTTGCAGTCACTGTTGAAGCTTCACTGGTTGTTGGTGAAGCTGCAATGGTCGTTACGGACGTGCTTGGTTCACTTGTTGTAGTGTCGCTTGGAGCAGCTATAAGAACAAAACCGTTGACTTACTCGACTCTATCAAAGACACGCTCCAGATATTTAGTTGCCATTAACGACGCCTTCGTCAACAGTTAGCATTACAAACGTCTCACTTGTGCTGATTGCATCGATCGTAGTGTCCTGACCAATGGTGGACGATGCAGTTTGTTGTTGTGTGGTCGTTTGCACGGTTGTGGACGAAGTCGTTTGATCGGCGACAGTCGACGATGTTGTGGTGTCAGAAAGTGTTGTCAATTGTACTGGGGACGATGACGCCGATGTAGATAGCGTTGTTGACGAAGATGTCGAGGCCAGGTTTGTCGTTCGAGACTCGGTTGTTCCGTCAGATAATGTCGACGTTTGAGCTGCTGTTGTTTCTACAGCGGTCGTTTCATCCAATCGGGCATTTGTTGTTGCTGTCGTTGCTACATGACAATTAGGTTTGTTTAAACTACTTTAATATTTTAGTCAAATGATACATAACGTGTCATTAAAAACGTGATTTAGTAAGAACTTTTTGTTACTTTCTAAATATTCATTGGTCGTTTGACGAAATATGGTATACTAATGCTCAATGTTTGAGTTTTAATTGTCAATAAACACGTTCAGTTTCACTTACTCGGGTTTATCAATGCTTGATTATTGAGAGTGCTCGCTTCAGTCGTTGCAGTCACTGTTGAATCTTCACTGGTTGTTGGTGAAGCCGCAATTGTTGTCACTGACGTGCTTGGTTCACTTGTTGTAGTGTCGCTTGGAGCAGCTATAAGAACAAAGTCGTTGATTTACTCGACTCTATCAAAGACACGCTCCAGATATTTAGTTGCCATTAACGACGCCTTCGTCAACAGTTAGCATTACAAACGTCTTACTTGTGCTGATTGCATTGATCGTAGTGTCCTGACCAATGGTGGACGATGCAGTTTGTTGTTGTGTGGTCGTTTGCACGGTTGTGGACGAAGTCGTTTGATCGGCGACAGTCGACGATGTTGTGATGTCAGAAAGTGTTGTCGATTGTACTGGGGACGATGACGCCGATATAGATAGCGTTGTTGACGAAGATGTCGAGGCCAGGTTTGTCGTTTGAGACTCGGTTGTTCCGTCAGATAATGTCGACGTTTGAGCTGCTGTTGTTTGTACAGCGGTCGTTTCATCCGATCGGGCACTTGTTGTTGCTGTTGTTGCTACATGACAATTAGGTTTGTTTAAACTACTTTAATGGTTTAGTCAAATGATACATAACGTGTCATTAAAAACATGATTTAGTAAGAACTTTTTGTTACTTTCTAAATGTTCATTGGTCGTTTGACGAAATATGGTATACTAATGCTCAATGTTTGAGTTTTAATTGTCAATAAACACGTTCAGTTTCACTTACTCGGGTTTATCAATGCTTGATTATCGAGAGTGCTCGCTTCAGTCGTTGCAGTCACTGTTGAAGCTGCACTGGTTGTTGGTGAGGCTGCAATGGTCGTCACGGACGTGCTTGGTTCACTTGTTGTAGTGTCGCTTGGAGCAGCTATAAGAACAAAACCGTTGATTTACTCGACTCTATCAAAGACACGCTCCAGATATTTAGTTGCCATTAACAACGCCTTCGTCAACAGTTAGCATTACAAACGTCTTACTTGTGCTGATTGCATCGATCGTAGTGTCCTGAACAATGGTGGACGATGCAGTTTGTTGTTGTGTGGTCGTTTGCACGGTTGTGGACGAAGTCGTTTGATCGGCGACAGTCGACGATGTTGTGGTGTCAGAAAGTGTTGTCGATTGTACTGGGGACGATGACGCCGTTGTAGATAGCGTTGTTGACGAAGATGTCGAGGCCAGGTTTGTCGTTTGAGACTCGGTTGTTCCGTCAGATAATGTCGACGTTTGAGCTGCTGTTGTTTCTACAGCGGTCGTTTCATCCAATCGGGCACTTGTTGTTGCTGTTGTTGCTACATGACAATTAGGTTTGTTTAAACTACTTTAATGTTTTAGTCAAATGATACATAACGTGTCATTAAAAACATGATTTAGTAAGAACTTTTTGTTACTTTCTAAATATTCATTGGTCGTTTGACGAAATATGGTATACTAATGCTCAATGTTTGTGTCTTCACTGTCAATAAACACGTTCAGTTTCACTTACTCGGGTTTATCAATGCTTGATTATCGAGAGTGCTCGCTTCAGTCGTTGCAGTCACTGTTGATGCTTCACTGGTTGTTGGTGAAGCTGTAGTGGTCGTTACGGACGTGCTTGGTTCACTTGTTGTAGTGTCGCTTGGAGCAGCTATAAGAACAAAGCCGTTGATTTACTCGACTCTATCAAAGACACGCTCCAGATGTTTAGTTGCCATTAACAACGCCTTCGTCAACAGTTAGCATTACAAACGTCTCACTTGTGCTGATTGCATCGATCGTAGTGTCCTGACCAATGGTGGACGATGCAGTTTGTTGTTGTGTGGTCGTTTGCACGGTTGTGGACGAAGTCGTTTGATCGGCGACAGTCGACGATGTTGTGATGTCAGGAAGTGTTGTCGATTGTACTGGGAACGATGACGCCGTTGTAAATAGCGTTGTTGACGAAGATGTCGAGGCCAGGTTTGTCGTTTGAGACTCGGTTGTTCTGTCAGATAATGTCGACGTTTGAGCTGCTGTTGTTTGTACAGCGGTCGTTTCATCCGATCGGGCACTTGTTGTTGCTGTTATTGCTACATGACAATTAGGTTTGTTTAAACTACTTTAATGGTTTAGTCAAATGATACATAACGTGTTAGTAAAAACGTGATTTAGTAAGCACATATTGTTATTATATAAATGTTCATCAATCGCTTGACGAAATATGGTATACTAATGCTCAATGTTTGAGTCTTCACTGTCAATAAACACGTTCAGTTTCACTTACTCGGGTTTATCAATGCTTGATTATCGAGAGTGCTCGCTTCAGTCGTTGCAGTCACTGTTGATGCTTCACTGGTTGTTGGTGAAGCTGCAATGGTCGTTACGGACGTGCTTGATTCACTTGTTGTAGTGTCGCTTGGAGCAGCTATAAGAACAAAACCGTTGATTTACTCGACTCTATCAAAGACACGCTCCAGATGTTTAGTTGCCATTAACGACGCCTTCGTCAACAGTTAGCATTACAAACGTCTCACTTGTGCTGATTGCATCGATCGTTGTGTCGTGACCAATGGTGGACGATGCAGTTTGTTGTTGTGTGGTCGTTTGCACGGTTGTAGACGAAGTCGTTTGATCGGCGACAGTCGACGTTGTTGTGGTGTCAGAAAGTGTTGTCAATTGTACTGGGGACGTTGACGCCGATGTAGATAGCGTTGTTGACGAAGATGTCGAGGCCAAGTTTGTCGTTTGAGACTCGGTTGTTCCGTCAGATAATGTCGACGTTTGAGCTGCTGTTGTTTCTACAGCGGTCGTTTCATCCGATCGGGCACTCGTTGTTGCTGTTGTTGCTACATGACAATTAGGTTTGTTTAAACTACTTTAATGGTTTAGTCAAATGATACATAACGTGTCATTAACAGCATGGTTTAGTAGGAACTTATTTACTTTCTAAATGTTCATTGGTCGTTTGACGAGCAATGGTATATTAATGCTCAATGTTTGAGCCTTCACTGTCAGTAAACACGTTCAGTTTCACTTACTCGGGTTTATCAATGTTTGATTATCGAGAGTGCTCGCTTCAGTCGTTGCAGTCACTGTTGAATCTTCACTGGTTGTTGGTGAAGCTGCAGTGGTCGTTACGGACGTGCTTGATTCACTTGTTGTAATGTCGCTTGGAGCAGCTATAAGAACAAAACCGTTGATTTACTCGACTCTATCAAAGACACCCTCCAAATGTTTAGTTGCCATTAACGACGCCTTCGTCAACAGTTAGCATTACAAACGTCTCACTTGTGCTGATTGCATCGATCGTTGTGTCGTGACCAATGGTGGACGATGCAGTTTGTTGTTGTGTGGTCGTTTGCACGGTTGTAGAGGAAGTCGTTTGATCGGCGACAGTCGACGTTGTTGTGGTGTCAGAAAGTGTTGTCGATTGTACTGGGGACGATGACGCCGATGTAGATAGCGTTGTTAACGAAGATGTCGAGGCCAGGTTTGTCGTTTGAGACTCGGTTGTTCCGTCAGATAATGTCGACGTTTGAGCTGCTGTTGTTTGTACAGCGGTCGTTTCATCCGATCGGGCACTTGTTGTTGCTGTTGTTGCTACATGACAATTAGGTTTGTTTAAACTACTTTAATGTTTTAGTCAAATGATACATAACGTGTCATTAACAGCATGATTTAGTAAGAACTTTTTGTTACTTTCTAACTGTTCATTGGTCGTTGGACGAGCTATGGTATATTAATGCTCAATGTTTGTGTCTTCACTGTCAATAAACACGTTCAGTTTCACTTACTCGGGTTTATCAATGCTTGATTATCGAGAGTGCTCGCTTCAGTCGTTGCAGTCACTGTTGAAGCTTCACTTGTTGTTGGTGAAGCTGCTGTGGTCGTTACGGACGTGCTTGGTTCACTTGTTGTAGTGTCGCTTGGAGCAGCTATAAGAACAAAACCGTTGATTTACTCGACTCTATCAAAGACACGCTCCAGATGTTTAGTTGCCATTAACTATTTTGTTAACAGTTAGCATTACAAACGTCTCACTTGTGCTGATTGCATCGATCGTAGTGTCCTGACCAATGGTGGACGATGCAGTTTGTTGTTGTGTGTTCGATTGCACGGTTGTAAACGAAATCGTTTGATCGGCGACAGTCGACGATGTTGTGATGTTAGAAAGTGTTGTCAATTGTACTGGGGACGATGACGCCGATGTAGATAGCGTTGTTGACGAAGATGTCAAGGCCAGGTTTGTCGTTTGAGACTCGGTTGTTCTGTCAGATAATGTCGACGTTTGAGCTGCTGTTGTTTCTACAGCGGTCGTTTCATCCGATCGGGCACTTGTTGTTGCTGTTGTTGCTACATGACAATTAGGTTTGTTTGAACTACTTTAATGGTTTAGTCAAATGATACATAACGTGTCATTAAAAACATGATTTAGTAAGAACTTTTTGTTACTTTCTAAATGTTCATTGGTCGTTTGACGAAATATGGTATACTAATGCTCAATGTTTGAGTCTTCACTGTCAATAAACACGTTCAGTTTCACTTACTCGGGTTTATCAATGCTTGATTATCGAGAGTGCTCGCTTCAGTCGTTGCAGTCACTGTTGAAGCTTCACTTGTTGTTGGTGAAGCTGCAGTGGTCGTTACGGACGTGCTTGATTCACTTGTTGTAGTGTCGCTTGGAGCAGCTATAAGAACAAAACCGTTGATTTACTCGACTCTATCAAAGACACGCTCCAGATGTTTAGTTGCCATTAACGACGCCTTCGTCAACAGTTAGCATTACAAACGTCTCACTTGTGCTGATTGCATCGATCGTAGTGTCCTGACCAATGGTGGACGATGCAGTTTGTTGTTGTGTGGTCGTTTGCACGGTTGTGGACGAAGTCGTTTGATCGGCGACAGTCGACGATGTTGTGGTGTCAGAAAGTGTTGTCGATTGTACTGGGGACGATGACGCCGATGTAGATAGCGTTGTTGACGAAGATGTCGAGGCCAGGTTTGTCGTTTGAGACTCGGTTGTTCCGTCAGATAATGTCGACGTTTGAGCTGCTGTTGTTTCTACAGCGGTCGTTTCATCCGATCGGGCACTTGTTGTTGCTGTTGTTGCTACATGACAATTAGGTTTGTTTAAACTACTTTAATGGTTTAGTCAAATGATACATAACGTGTTAGTAAAAACGTGATTTAGTAAGCAGATATTGTTATTATATAAATGTTTATCAATCACTCGAGGAAATATGGTATACTAATGCTCAATGTTTGTGTCTTCACTGTCAATAAACACGTTCTGTTTCACTTACTCGGGTTTATCAATGCTTGATTATCGAGAGTGCTCGCTTCAGTCGTTGCAGTCACTGTTGAAGCTTCACTGGTTGTTGTTGAAGCTGCAGTGGTCGTTACGGACGTGCTTGGTTCACTTGTTGTAGTGTCGCTTGGAGCAGCTATAAGAACAAAGTCGTTGATTTACTCGACTCTATCAAAGACACGCTCCAGATGTTTAGTTGCCATTAACGACGCCTTCGTCAACAGTTAGCATTACAAACGTCTCACTTGTGCTGATTGCATCGATCGTTGTGTCGTTACCAATGGTGGACGATGCAGTTTGTTGTTGTGTGGTCGTTTGCACGGTTGTGGACGAAGTCGTTTGATCGGCGACAGTCGACGTTGTTGTGGTGTCAGAAAGTGTTGTCAATTGTACTGCGGACGATGACGCCGATGTAGATAGCGTTGTTGACGAAGATGTCGAGGCCAAGTTTGTCGTTTGAGACTCGGTTGTTCCGTCAGATAATGTCGACGTTTGAGCTGCTGTTGTTTCTACAGCGGTCGTTTCATCCGATCGGGCACTCGTTGTTGCTGTTGTTGCTACATGACAATTAGGTTTGTTTAAACTACTTTAATGGTTTAGTCAAATGATACATAACGTGTCATTAACAGCATGATTTAGTAAGAACTTTTTGTTACTTTCTAAATGTTTATTGGTCGTTTGACGAGCTATGGTATATTAATGCTCAATGTTTGAGCCTTCATTGTCAATAAACACGTTCAGTTTCACTTACTCGGGTTTATCAATGCTTGATTATCGAGAGTGCTCGCTTCAGTCGTTGCAGTCACTGTTGAAGCTTCACTTGTTGTTGGTGAAGCTGCAGTGGTCGTTACGGACGTGCTTGGTTCACTTGTTGTAGTGTCGCTTGGAGCAGCTATAAGAACAAAGCCGTTGATTTACTCGACTCTATCAAAGACACGCTCCAGATGTTTAGTTGCCATTAACTATTTTGTTAACAGTTAGCATTACAAACGTCTCACTTGTGCTGATTGCATCGATCGTAGTGTCCTGACCAATGGTGGACGATGCAGTTTGTTGTTGTGTGTTCGATTGCACGGTTGTAAACGAAGTCGTTTGATCGGCGACAGTCGACGATGTTGTGATGTCAGAAAGTGTTGTCAATTGTACTGCGGACGATGACGCCGATGTAGATAGCGTTGTTGACGAAGATGTCAAGGCCAGGCTTGTCGTTTGAGACTCGGTTGTTCCGTCAGATAATGTCGACGTTTGAGCTGCTGTTGTTTCTACAGCGGTCGTTTCATCCGATCGGGCACTTGTTGTTGCTGTTGTTGCTACATGACAATTAGGTTTGTTTGAACTACTTTAATGTTTTAGTCAAATGATACATAACGTGTCATTAACAGCATGGTTTAGTAAGAACTTTTTGTTACTTTCTAAATGTTCATTGGTCGTTTGACGAGCTATGGTATATTAATGCTCAATGTTTGTGTCTTCACTGTCAATAAACACGTTCAGTTTCACTTACTCGGGTTTATCAATGCTTGATTATCGAGAGTGCTCGCTTCAGTCGTTGCAGTCACTGTTGAAGCTTCACTGGTTGTTGGTGAAGCTGCAGTGGTCGTTACGGACGTGCTTGGTTCACTTGTTGTAGTGTCGCTTGGAGCAGCTATAACAACAAAGCCGTTGATTTACTCGACTCTATCAAAGACACGCTCCAGATGTTTAGTTGCCATTAACTATTTTGTTAACAGTTAGCATTACAAACGTCTCACTTGTGCTGATTGCATCGATCGTAGTGTCCTGACCAATGGTGGACGATGCAGTTTGTTGTTGTGTGTTCGATTGCAGGGTTGTAGACGAAGTCGTTTGATCGGCGACAGTCGACGATGTTGTGATGTCAGAAAGTGTTGTCGATTGTACTGGGGACGATGACGCCGATGTAGATAGCGTTGTTGACGAAAATGTCGAGGCCAGGCTTGTCGTTTGAGACTCGGTTGTTCCGTCAGATAATGTCGACGTTTGAGCTGCTGTTGTTTGTACAGCGGTCGTTTCATCCGATCGGGCACTTGTTGTTGCTGTTGTTGCTACATGACAATTAGGTTTGTTTAAACTACTTTAATGGTTTAGTCAAATGATATATAACGTGTCATTAACAGCATGGTTTAGTAAGAACTTTTTGTTACTTTCTAAATGTTCATTGGTCGTTTGACGAGCTATGGTATACTAATGCTCAATGTTTGTGTCTTCACTGTCAATAAACACGTTCAGTTTCACTTACTCGGGTTTATCAATGCTTGATTATCGAGAGTGCTCGCTTCAGTCGTTGCAGTCGCTGTTGACGCTTCACTGGTTGTTGGTGAAGCTGCAATGGTCGTTACGGACGTGCTTGGTTCACTTGTTGTAGTGTCGCTTGCAGCACCTATAACAACAAAAACCGTTGATTTACTCGACTCTATCAAAGACACGCTCCAGATGTTTAGTTGCCATTAACGACGCCTTCGTCAACAGTTAGCATTACAAACGTCTCACTTGTGCTGATTGCATCGATCGTAGTGTCCTGACCAATGGTGGACGATGCAGTTTGTTGTTGTGTGGTCGTTTGCACGGTTGTGGACGAAGTCGTTTGATCGGCGACAGTCGACGATGTTGTGATGTCAGAAAGTGTTGTCGATTGTACTGGGGACGATGACGCCGATGTAGATAGCGTTGTTGACGAAGATGTCGAGGCCAGGTTTGTCGTTTGAGACTCGGTTGTTCCGTCAGATAATGTCGACGTTTGAGCTACTGTTGTTTGTACAGCGGTCGTTTCATCCGATCGGGCACTTGTTGTTGCTGTTCTTGCTACATGACAATTAGGTTTGTTTGAACTACTTTAATGGTTTAGTCAAATGATACATAACGTGTCATTAAAAACGTAATTTAGTAAGCACATATTGTTATTATATAAATGTTTATCAATCACTCGACGAAATATGGTATACTAATGCTCAATGTTTGTGTCTTCACTGTCAATAAACACGTTCAGTTTCACTTACTCGGGTTTATCAATATTTGATTATCGAGAGTGCTCGCTTCAGTCGTCGCAGTCACTGTTGAAGCTTCACTGGTTGTTGTTGAAGCTGCAGTGGTCGTTACGGACGTGCTTGATTCACTTGTTGTAGTGTCGCTTGGAGCAGCTATAACAACAAAACTGTTGATTTACTCGACTCTATCAAAGACACGCTCCAGATGTTTAGTTGCCATTAACGACGCCTTCGTCAACAGTTAGCATTACAAACGTCTCACTTGTGCTGATTGCATCGATCGTAGTGTCCTGACCAATGGTGGACGATGCAGTTTGTTGTTGTGTGGTCGTTTGCACGGTTGTGGACGAAGTCGTTTGATCGGCGACAGTCGACGATGTTGTGATGTCAGAAAGTGTTGTCGATTGTACTGGGGACGATGACGCCGATGTAGATAGCGTTGTTGACGAAGATGTCGAGGCCAGGTTTGTCGTTTGAGACTCGGTTGTTCCGTCAGATAATGTCGACGTTTGAGCTGCTGTTGTTTGTACAGCGGTCGTTTCATCCGATCGGGCACTTGTTGTTGTTGTTGTTGCTACATGACAATTAGGTTTGTTTAAACTACTTTAATGGTTTAGTCAAATGATACATAACGTGTCATTAAAAACGTGATTTAGTAAGCACATATTGTTATTTTATAAATGTTTATCAATCATTCGACGAAATATGGTATATTAATGCTCAATGTTTGAGCCTTCATTGTCAATAAACACGTTCAGTTTCACTTACTCGGGTTTATCAATGTTTGATTATTGAGAGTGCTCGCTTCAGTCGTTGCAGTCACTGTTGAAGCTGCACTGGTTGTTGGTGAAGCTGCAGTGGTCGTTACGGACGTGCTTGATTCACTTGTTGCAATGTCGCTTGGAACAGCTATAAAAACAAAACCGTTGAATTACTCGACTCTATCAAAGACACGCTCCAGATGTTTAGTTGCCATTAACTATTTTGTTAACAGTTAGCATTACAAACGTCTCACTTGTGCTGATTGCATCGATCGTAGTGTCCTGACCAATGGTGGACGATGCAGTTTGTTGTTGTGTGTTCGATTGCACGGTTGTAAACGAAGTCGTTTGATCGGCGACAGTCGACGATGTTGTGATGTCAGAAAGTGTTGTCGATTGTACTGGGGACGATGACGCCGATGTAGATAGCGTTGTTGACGAAGATGTCGAGGCCAGGTTTGTCGTTTGAGACTCGGTTGTTCCGTCAGATAATGTCGACGTTTGAGCTGCTGTTGTTTGTACAGCGGTCGTTTCATCCGATCGGGCACTTGTTGTTGCTGTTCTTGCTACATGACAATTAGGTTTGTTTAAACTACTTTAATGATTTAGTCAAATGATACTTAACGTGTCATTAAAAACATGATTTAGTAAGAACTTTTTGTTACTTTCTAAATGTTTATTGGTCGTTTGACGAGCTATGGTATACTAATGCTCAATGTTTGAGACTTCACTGTCAATAAACACGTTCAGTTTCACTTACTCGGGTTTATCAATGCTTGATTATCGAGAGTGCTCGCTTCAGTCGTTGCAGTCACTGTTGAATCTTCACTGGTTGTTGGTGAAGCTGCTGTGGTCGTTACGAACGTGCTTGATTCACTTGTTGTAGTGTCGCTTGGAGCAGCTATAAGAACAAAATCGTTGATTTACTCGACTCTATCAA
This sequence comes from Diplosoma virens, assembly GCA_963680785.1. Lineage (NCBI taxonomy): Eukaryota > Metazoa > Chordata > Ascidiacea > Aplousobranchia > Didemnidae > Diplosoma > Diplosoma virens. The sequence continues at coordinate 43,485,673 of OY796882.1, read as the reverse complement.
AGACACGCTCCAGATGTTTAGTTGCCATTAACGACGCCTTCGTCAACAGTTAGCATTACAAACGTCTCACTTGTGCTAATTGCATCGATCGTAGTGTCCTGACCAATGGTGGACGATGGAGTTTGTTGTTGTGTGGTCGTTTGCACGGTTGTGGACGAAGTCGTTTGATCGGCGACAGTCGACGATGTTGTGGTGTCAGAAAGTGTTGTCGATTGTACTGGGGACGATGACGCCGATGTAGATAGCGTTGTTGACGAAAATGTCGAGGCCAGGTTTGTCGTTTGAGACTCGGTTGTTCCGTCAGATAATGTCGACGTTTGAGCTGCTGTTGTTTGTACAGCGGTCGTTTCATCCAATCGGGCACTTGTTGTTGCTGTTGTTGCTACATGACAATTAGGTTTGTTTAAACTACTTTAATGGTTTAGTCAAATGACACATAACGTGTCATTAGCAGCATGATTTAGTAAGAACTTTTTGTTACTTTCTAAATGTTTATTGGTCGTTGGACGAGCTATGGTATATTAATGCTCAATGTTTGTGTCTTCACTGTCAATAAACACGTTCAGTTTCACTTACTCGGGTTTATCAATGCTTGATTATCGAGAGTGCTCGCTTCAGTCGTTGCAGTCACTGTTGAAGCTTCACTTGTTGTTGGTGAAGCTGCAGTGGTCGTTACGGACGTGCTTGGTTCACTTGTTGTAGTGTCGCTTGGAGCAGCTATAAGAACAAAGCCGTTGACTTACTCGACTCTATCAAAGACACGCTCCAGATGTTTAGTTGCCATTAACTATTTTGTTAACAGTTAGCATTACAAACATCTCACTTGTGCTGATTGCATCGATCGTAGTGTCCTGACCAATGGTGGACGATGCAGTTTGTTGTTGTGTGGTTGATTGCACGCTTGTAAACGAAGTCGTTTGATCGGCGACAGTCGACGATGTTGTGATGTCAGAAAGTGTTGTCAATTGTACTGGGGACGATGACGCCGATGTAGATAGCGTTGTTGACGAAGATGTCGAGGCCAGGTTTGTCGTTTGAGACTCGGTTGTTCCGTCAGATAATGTCGACGTTTGAGCTGCTGTTGTTTCTACAGCGGTCGTTTCATCCAATCGGGCACTTGTTGTTGCTGTTGTTGCTACATGACAATTAGGTTTGTTTGAACTACTTTAATGGTTTAGTCAAATGATACATAACGTGTCATTAACAGCATGGTTTAGTAAGAACTTTTTGTTATTTTCTAAATGTTCATTGGTCGTTTGACGAACTATGGTATACTAATGCTCAATGTTTGAGTCTTCACTGTCAATAAACACGTTCAGTTTCACTTACTCGGGTTTATCAATGCTTGATTATCGAGAGTGCTCGCTTCAGTCGTTGCAGTCACTGTTGAAGCTTCACTGGTAGTTGGTGAAGCTGCAGTGGTCGTTACGGACGTGCTTGATTCACTTGTTGTAGTGTCGCTTGGAGCAGCTATAAGAACAAAGCCGTTGATTTACTCGACTCTATCAAAGACACGCTCCAGATGTTTAGTTGCCATTAACGACGCCTTCGTCAACAGTTAGCATTACAAACGTCTCACTTGTGCTGATTGCATCGATCGTAGTGTCTTGACCAATGGTGGACGATGCAGTTTGTTGTTGTGTGGTCGTTTGCACGGTTGTAGACGAAGTCGTTTTATCGGCGACAGTCGACGATGTTGTGGTGTCAGAAAGTGTTGTCGATTGTACTGGGGACGATGACGCCGTTGTAGATAGCGTTGTTGACGAAGATGTCGAGGCCAGGTTTGTCGTTTGAGACTCGGTTGTTCCGTCAGATAATGTCGACGTTTGAGCTGCTGTTGTTTCTACAGCGGTCGTTTCATCCGATCGGGCACTTGTTGTTGCTGTTGTTGCTACATGACAATTAGGTTTGTTTGAACTACTTTAATGGTTTAGTCAAATGATACATAACGTGTCATTAAAAACGTGATTTAGTAAGCAGATATTGTTATTATATAAATGTTTATCAATCACTCGACGAAATATGGTATACTAATGCTCAATGTTTGTGTCTTCACTGTCAATAAACACGTTCAGTTTCACTTACTCTGGTTTATCAATGCTTGATTATCGAGAGTGCTCGCTTCAGTCGTTGCAGTCACTGTTGAAGCTTCACTGGTTGTTGGTGAAGCTGCAGTGGTCGTTACGGACGTGCTTGGTTCACTTGTTGTAGTGTCGCTTGGAGCAGCTATAACAACAAAGCCGTTGATTTACTCGACTCTATCAAAGACACGCTCCAGATGTTTAGTTGCCATTAACTATTTTGTTAACAGTTAGCATTACAAACGTCTCACTTGTGCTGATTGCATCGATCGTAGTGTCCTGACCAATGGTGGACGATGCAGTTTGTTGTTGTGTGTTCGATTGCAGGGTTGTAGACGAAGTCGTTTGATCGGCGACAGTCGACGATGTTGTGATGTCAGAAAGTGTTGTCGATTGTACTGGGGACGATGACGCCGATGTAGATAGCGTTGTTGACGAAGATGTCGAGGCCAGGTTTGTCGTTTGAGACTCGGTTGTTCCGTCAGATAATGTCGACGTTTGAGCTGCTGTTGTTTCTACAGCGGTCGTTTCATCCGATCGGGCACTCGTTGTTGCTATTGTTGCTACATGACAATTAGGTTTGTTTAAACTACTTTAATGGTTTAGTCAAATGATGCATAACGTGTCATTAAAAGCATGGTTTAGTAGGAACTTTTTGTTACTTTCTAAATGTTCATTGGTCGTTTGACGAAATATGGTATACTAATGCTCAATGTTTGAGTCTTCACTGTCAATAAACACGTTCAGTTTCACTTACTCGGGTTTATCAATGCTTGATTATCGAGAGTGCTCGCTTCAGTCGTTGCAGTCACTGTTGATGCTTCACTGGTTGTTGGTGAAGCTGCAGTGGTCGTTACGGACGTGCTTGATTCACTTGTTGTAGTGTCGCTTGCAGCAGCTATAACAACAAAAACCGTTGAATTACTCGACTCTATCAAAGACACGCTCCAGATATTTAGTTGCCATTAACGACGCCTTCGTCAACAGTTAGCATTACAAACGTCTCACTTGTGCTGATTGCATCGATCGTAGTGTCCTGACCAATGGTGGACGATGCAGTTTGTTGTTGTGTGGTCGTTTGCACGGTTGTGGACGAAGTCGTTTGATCGGCGACAGTCGACGATGTTGTGATGTCAGAAAGTGTTGTCGATTGTACTGGGGACGATGACGCTGATGTAGATAGCGTTGTTGACGAAGATGTCAAGGCCAGGTTTGTCGTTTGAGACTCGGTTGTTCCGTCAGATAATGTCGACGTTTGAGCTGCTGTTGTTTGTACAGCGGTCGTTTCATCCGATCGGGCATTTGTTGTTGCTGTTGTTGCTACATGACAATTATATTTGTTTAAACTACTTTAATGTTTTAGTCAAATGATACATAACGTGTCATTAAAAACGTGATTTAGTAAGCACATATTGTTATTATATAAATGTTTATCAATCACTCGACGAAATATGGTATACTAATGCTCAATGTTTGTGTCTTCACTGTCAATAAACACGTTCAGTTTCACTTACTCGGGTTTATCAATGCTTGATTATCGAGAGTGCTCGCTTCAGTCGTTGCAGTCACTGTTGAAGCTTCACTGGTTGTTGTTGAAGCTGCAGTGGTCGTTACGGACGTGCTTGGTTCACTTGTTGTAGTGTCGCTTGGAGCAGCTATAACAACAAAGCCGTTGATTTACTCGACTCTATCAAAGACACGCTCCAGATGTTTAGTTGCCATTAACGACGCCTTCGTCAACAGTTAGCATTAGAAACGTCTCACTTGTGCTGATTGCATTGATCGTAGTGTCCTGACCAATGGTGGACGATGCAGTTTGTTGTTGTGTGGTCGTTTGCACGGTTGTGGACGAAGTCGTTTGATCGGCGACAGTCGACGATGTTGTGATGTCAGAAAGTGTTGTCGATTGTACTGGGGACGATGACGCCGATGTAGATAGCGTTGTTGACGAAGATGTCGAGGCCAGGTTTGTCGTTTGAGACTCGGTTGTTCCGTCAGATAATGTCGACGTTTGAGCTGCTGTTGTTTGTACAGCGGTCGTTTCATCCGATCGGGCACTTGTTGTTGTTGTTGTTGCTACATGACAATTAGGTTTGTTTAAACTACTTTAATGGTTTAGTCAAATGATACATAACGTGTCATTAAAAACGTGATTTAGTAAGCACTTTTTGTTACTTTCTAAATGTTTATTGGTCGTTTGACGAGCTATGGTATATTAATGCTCAATGTTTGAGTCTTCACTGTCAATAAACACGTTCAGTTTCACTTACTCGGGTTTATCAATGCTTGATTATCGAGAGTGCTCGCTTCAGTCGTTGCAGTCACTGTTGATGCTTCACTGGTTGTTGGTGAAGCTGCTGTGGTCGTTACGGACGTGCTTGGTTCACTTGTTGTAGTGTCGCTTGGAGCAGCTATAAGAACAAAACCGTTGATTTACTCGACTCTATCAAAGACACGCTCCAGATGTTTAGTTGCCATTAACGACGCCTTCGTCAACAGTTAGCATTACAAACGTCTCACTTGTGCTAATTGCATCGATCGTAGTGTCTTGACCAATGGTGGACGATGCAGTTTGTTGTTGTGTGGTCGTTTGCACGGTTGTGGACGAAGTCGTTTGATCGGCGACAGTCGACGATGTTGTGGTGTCAGAAAGTGTTGTCGATTGTACTGCGGACGATGACGCCGATGTAGATAGCGTTGTTGACGAAAATGTCGAGGCCAGGTTTGTCGTTTGAGACTCGGTTGTTCCGTCAGATAATGTCGACGTTTGAGCTGCTGTTGTTTCTACAGCGGTCGTTTCATCCGATCGGGCACTTGTTCTTGCTGTTGTTGCTATATGACAATTAGGTTTGTTTAAACTACTTTAATGTTTTAGTCAAATGATACATAACGTGTCAATAACAGCATGATTTAGTAAGAACTTTTTGTTACTTTCTAAATATTCATTGGTCGTTTGAGAAAATATGGTATACTAATGCTCAATGTTTGTGTCTTCACTGTCAATAAACACGTTCAGTTTCACTTACTCGGGTTTATCAATGCTTGATTATCGAGAGTGCTCGCTTCAGTCGTTGCAGTCACTGTTGTAGCTTCACTGGTTGTTGGTGAAGCTGCAATTGTTGTCACGGACGTGCTTGGTTCACTTGTTGAAATGTCGCTTGGAGCAGCTATAAGAACAAAACCGTTGATTTACTCGATTCTATCAAAGACACGCTCCAGATATTTAGTTGCCATTAACGACGCCTTCGTCAACAGTTAGCATTACAAACGTCTCACTTGTGCTGATTGCATCGATCGTAGTGTCCTGACCAATGGTGGACGATGCAGTTTGTTGTTGTGTGGTCGTTTGCACGGTTGTGGACGAAGTCGTTTGATCGGCGACAGTCGACGATGTTGTGGTGTCAGAAAGTGTTGTCGATTGTACTGGGGACGATGACGCCGATGTAGATAGCGTTGTTGACGAAGATGTCGAGGCCTGTCCTGTCGTTTGAGACTCGGTTGTTCCGTCAGATAATGTCGACGTTTGAGCTGCTGTTGTTTGTACAGCGGTCGTTTCATCCGATCGGGCACTTGTTGTTGCTGTTGTTGCTACATGACAATTAGGTTTGTTTAAACTACTTTAATGGTTTAGTCAAATGATACATAACGTGTCATTAAAAACATGATTTAGTAAGAACTTTTTGTTACTTTCTAAATGTTCATTGGTCGTTGGACGAGCTATGGTATACTAATGCTCAATGTTTGAGTCTTCACTGTCAATAAACACGTTCAGTTTCACTTACTCGGGTTTATCAATGCTTGATTATCGAGAGTGCTCGCTTCAGTCGTTGCAGTCACTGTTGATGCTTCACTGGTTGTTGGTGAAGCTGCAGTGGTCGTTACGGACGTGCTTGATTCACTTGTTGTAGTGTCGCTTGGAGCAGCTATAAGAACAAAGCCGTTGAATTACTCGACTCTATCAAAGACACGCTCCAGATGTTTAGTTGCCATTAACTTTTTTGTTAACAGTTAGCATTACAAACGTCTCACTTGTGCTGATTGCATCGATCGTAGTGTCCTGACCAATGGTGGACGATGCAGTTTGTTGTTGTGTGTTCGCTTGCAGGGTTGTAAACGAAGTCGTTTGATCGGCGACAGTCGACGATGTTGTGATGTCAGAAAGTGTTGTCAATTGTACTGCGGACGATGACGCCGATGTAGATAGCGTTGTTGACGAAGATGTCGAGGCCAGGTTTGTCGTTTGAGACTCGGTTGTTCCGTCAGATAATGTCGACGTTTGAGCTGCTGTTGTTTCTACAGCGGTCGTTTCATCCGATCGGGCACTTGTTGTTGCTGTTGTTGCTACATGACAATTATTTTTGTTTAAACTACTTTAATGGTTTAGTCAAATGATGCATAACGTGTCATTAACAGCATGGTTTAGTAAGAACTTTTTGTTACTTTCTAAATGTTCATTGGTCGTTTGACGAGCTATGGTATAATAATGCTCAATGTTTGTGTCTTCACTGTCAATAAACACGTTCAGTTTCACTTACTCGGGTTTATCAATGCTTGATTATCGAGAGTGCTCGCTTCAGTCGTTGCAGTCACTGTTGATGCTTCACTTGTTGTTGGTGAAGCTGCAGTGGTCGTTACGGACGTGCTTGATTCACTTGTTGTAGTGTCGCTTGGAGCAGCTATAACAACAAAATCGTTGATTTACTCGACTCTATCAAAGACACGCTCCAGATGTTTAGTTGCCATTAACGACACCTTCGTCAACAGTTAGCATTACAAACGTCTCACTTGTGCTGATTGCATCGATCGTAGTGTCCTGACCAATGGTGGACAATGCAGTTTGTTGTTGTGTGGTCGTTTGCACGGTTGTAGACGAAGTCGTTTGATCGACGACAGTCGACGATGTTGTGATGTCAGAAAGTGTTGTCAATTGTACTGGGGACGATGACGCCGATGTAGATAGCGTTGTTGACGAAGATGTCGAGGCCAGGTTTGTCGTTTGAGACTCGGTTGTTCCGTCAGATAATGTCGACTTTTGAGCTGCTGTTGTTTCTACAGCGGTCGTTTCATCCGATCGGGCACTTGTTGTTGCTGTTGTTGCTACATGACAATTAGGTTTGTTTGAAGTACTTTAATGGTTTAGTCAAATGATACATAACGTGTCATTAAAAACATGATTTAGTAAGCACATATTGTTATTATATAAATGTTTATCAATCATTCGACGAAATATGGTATACTAATGCTCAATGTTTGTGTCTTCACTGTCAATAAACACGTTCAGTTTCACTTACTCGGGTTTATCAATGCTTGATTATCGAGAGTGCTCGCTTCAGTCGTTGCAGTCACTGTTGTAGCTTCACTGGTTGTTGGTGAAGCTGCAGTGGTCGTTACGGACGTGCTTGATTCACTTGTTGTAGTGTCGCTTGGAGCAGCTATAACAACAAAGCCGTTGATTTACTCGACTCTATCAAAGACACGCTCCAGATGTTTAGTTGCCATTAACTATTTTGTTAACAGTTAGCATTACAAACGTCTCACTTGTGCTGATTGCATCGATCGTAGTGTCCTGACCAATGGTGGACGATGCAGTTTGTTGTTGTGTGTTCGCTTGCAGGGTTGTAAACGAAGTCGTTTGATCGGCGACAGTCGACGATGTTGTGATGTCAGAAAGTGTTGTCAATTGTACTGCGGACGATGACGCCGATGTAGATAGCGTTGTTGACGAAGATGTCAAGGCCAGGTTTGTCGTTTGAGACTCGGTTGTTCCGTCAGATAATGTCGACGTTTGAGCTGCTGTTGTTTCTACAGCGGTCGTTTCATCCGATCGGGCACTTGTTGTTGCTGTTGTTGCTACATGACAATTAGGTTTGTTTAAACTACTTTAATGGTTTAGTCAAATGATACATAACGTGTCATTAACAGCATGATTTAGTAGGAACTTTTTGTTACATTCTAAATGTTCATTGGTTGTTTGACGAACTATGGTATATTAATGCTCAATGTTTGAGTCTTCACTGTCAATAAACACGTTCAGTTTCACTTACTCGGGTTTATCAATGCTTGATTATCGAGAGTGCTCGCTTCAGTCGTTGCAGTCACTGTTGATGCTTCACTGGTTGTTGTTGAAGCTGCAGTGGTCGTTACGGACGTGCTTGATTCATTTGTTGTAGTGTCGCTTGGAGCAGCTATAAGAACAAAGCCGTTGATTTACTCGACTCTATCAAAGACACGCTCCAGATGTTTAGTTGCCATTAACGACGCCTTCGTCAACAGTTAGCATTACAAACGTCTCACTTGTGCTGATTGCATCGATCGTAGTGTCCTGACCAATGGTGGACGATGCAGTTTGTTGTTGTGTGGTCGATTGCACGGTTGTAGACGAAGTCGTTTGATCGGCGACAGTCGACGATGTTGTGGTGTCAGAAAGTGTTGTCGATTGTACTGGGGACGATGACGCCGATGTAGATAGCGTTGTTGACGAAGATGTCGAGGCCAAGTTTGTCGTTTGAGACTCGGTTGTTCCGTCAGATAATGTCGACGTTTGAGCTGCTGTTGTTTGTACAGCGGTCGTTTCATCCGATCGGGCACTTGTTGTTGCTGTTGTTGCTACATGACAATTAGGTTTGTTTAAACTACTTTAATGTTTTAGTCAAATGATACATAACGTGTCATTAACAGCATGATTTAGTAAGAACTTTTTGTTACTTTCTAAATGTTCATTGGTCGTTTGTCTAGCTATGGTATATTAATGCTCAATGTTTGAGTCTTCACTGTCAATAAACACGTTCAGTTTCACTTACTCGGGTTTATCAATGCTTGATTATCGAGAGTGCTCGCTTCAGTCGTTGCAGTCACTGTTGATGCTTCACTGGTTGTTGGTGATGCTGCAGTGGTCGTTACGGACGTGCTTGGTTCACTTGTTGTAGTGTCGCTTGGAGCAGCTATAAGAACAAAACCGTTGACTTACTCGACTCTATCAAAGACACGCTCCAGATGTTTAGTTGCCATTAACTATTTTGTTAACAGTTAGCATTACAAACGTCTCACTTGTGCTGATTGAATCGATCGTAGTGTCCTGACCAATGGTGGACGATGCAGTTTGTTGTTGTGTGGTCGTTTGCACGGTTGTAGACGAAGTCGTTTGATCGGCGACAGTCGACGATGTTGTAATGTCAGAAAGTGTTGTCAATTGTACTGGGGACGATGACGCCGATGTAGATAGCGTTGTTGACGAAGATGTCGAGGCCAGGTTTGTCGTTTGAGACTCGGTTGTTCCGTCAGATAATGTCGACGTTTGAGCTGCTGTTGTTTCTACAGCGGTCGTTTCATCCGATCGGGCACTTGTTGTTGCTGTTATTGCTACATGACAATTAGGTTTGTTTAAACTACTTTAATGGTTTAATCAAATGATGCATAACGTGTGATTAACAGCATGGTTTAGTAAGAACTTTTTGTTACTTTCTAAATGTTCATTGGTCGTTTGACGAGCTATGGTATACTAATGCTCAATGTTTGAGTCTTCACTGTCAATAAACACGTTCAGTTTCACTTACTCGGTTTTATCAATGTTTGATTATTGAGAGTGCTCGCTTCAGTCGTTGCAGTCACTGTTGAATCTTCACTGGTTGTTGGTGAAGCTGCAGTGGTCGTTACGGACGTGCTTGATTCACTTGTTGTAGTGTCGCTTGGAGCAGCTATAACAACAAAGCCGTTGATTTACTCGACTCTATCAAAGACACGCTCCAGATGTTTAGTTGCCATTAACGACGCCTTCGTCAACAGTTAGCATTACAAACGTCTCACTTGTGCTGATTGCATCGATCGTAGTGTCCTGACCAATGGTGGACGATGCAGTTTGTTGTTGTGTGGTCGTTTGCACAGTTGTAGACGAAGTCGTTTGATCGGCGACAGTCGACGATGTTGTGATGTCAGAAAGTGTTGTCGATTGTACTGGGCACGATGACGCCGATGTAGATAGCGTTGTTGACGAAGATGTCGAGGCCAAGTTTGTCGTTTGAGACTCGGTTGTTCCGTCAGATAATGTCGACGTTTGAGCTGCTGTTGTTTCTACAGCGGTCGTTTCATCCGATCGGGCACTTGTTCTTGCTGTTGTTGCTACATGACAATTAGGTTTGTTTAAACTACTTTAATGTTTTAGTCAAATGATACATAACGTGTCATTAACAGCATGATTTAGTAAGAACTTTTTGTTACTTTCTAACTGTTCATTGGTCGTTTGTCTAGCTATGGTATACTAATGCTCAATGTTTGTGTCTTCACTGTCAATAAACACGTTCAGTTTCACTTACTCGGGTTTATCAATGCTTGATTATCGAGAGTGCTCGCTTCAGTCGTTGCAGTCACTGTTGATGCTTCACTGGTTGTTGTTGAAGCTGCAGTGGTCGTTACGGACGTGCTTGATTCACTTGTTGTAGTGTCGCTTGGAGCAGCTATAAGAACAAAGCCGTTGATTTACTCGACTCTATCAAAGACACGCTCCAGATGTTTAGTTGCCATTAACTATTTTGTTAACAGTTAGCATTACAAACGTCTCACTTGTGCTGATTGCATCGATCGTAGTGTCCTGACCAATGGTGGACGATGCAGTTTGTTGTTGTGTGTTCGATTGCAGGGTTGTAAACGAAGTCGTTTGATCGGCGACAGTCGACGATGTTGTGGTGTCAGAAAGTGTTGTCAATTGTACTGCGGACGATGACGCCGATGTAGATAGCGTTGTTGACGAAGATGTCGAGGCCAGGTTTGTCGTTTGAGACTCGGTTGTTCCGTCAGATAATGTCGACGTTTGAGCTGCTGTTGTTTGTACAGCGGTCGTTTCATCCGATCGGGCACTTGTTCTTGCTGTTGTTGCTACATGACAATTAGGTTTGTTTAAACTACTTTAATGGTTTAGTCAAATGATACATAACGTGTCATTAACAGCATGGTTTAGTAAGAACTTTTTGTTACTTTCTAAATGTTTATTGGTCGTTTGACGAGCTATGGTATACTAATGCTCAATGTTTGTGTCTTCACTGTCAATAAACACGTTCAGTTTCACTTACTCGGGTTTATCAATGCTTGATTATCGAGAGTGCTCGCTTCAGTCGTTGCAGTCACTGTTGAATCTTCACTGGTTGTTGGTGAAGCTGCAGTGGTCGTTACGGACGTGCTTGATTCACTTGTTGTAGTGTCGCTTGGAGCAGCTATAAAAACAAAACCGTTGATTTACTCGACTCTATCAAAGACACGCTCCTGATGTTTAGTTGCCATTAACTATTTTTTAATAGTTAGCATTACAAACGTCTCACTTGTGCTGATTGCATCGATCGTAGTGTCCTGACCAATGGTGGACGATGCAGTTTGTTGTTGTGTGGTCGTTTGCACGGTTGTAGACGAAGTCGTTTGATCGACGACAGTCGACGATGTTGTGATGTCAGAAAGTGTTGTCGATTGTATTGGGGACGATGACGCCGATGTAGATAGCGTTGTTGACGAAGATGTCGAGGCCAGGTTTGTCGTTTGAGACTCGGTTGTTCTGTCAGATAATGTCGACGTTTGAGCTGCTGTTGTTTGTATAGCGGTCGTTTCATCCGATCGGGCATTTGTTGTTGCTGTTATTGCTACATGACAATTAGGTTTGTTTAAACTACTTTAATGTTTTAGTCAAATGATGCATAACGTGTCATTAAAAACGTGATTTAGTAAGCACATATTGTTATTATATAAATGTTTATCAATCACTCGACGAAATATGGTATACTAATGCTCAATGTTTGTGTCTTCACTGTCAATAAACACGTTCAGTTTCACTTACTCGGGTTTATCAATGCTTGATTATCGAGAGTGCTCGCTTCAGTCGTTGCAGTCACTGTTGATGCTTCACTGGTTGTTGTTGAAGCTGCAGTGGTCGTTACGGACGTGCTTGATTCACTTGTTGTAGTGTCGCTTGGAGCAGCTATAACAACAAAGCCGTTGATTTACTCGACTCTATCAAAAACACGCTCCAGATGTTTAGTTGCCATTAACGACGCCTTCGTCAACAGTTAGCATTACAAACGTCTCACTTGTGCTGATTGCAATGATCGTAGTGTCCTGACCAATGGTGGACGATGCAGTTTGTTGTTGTGTGGTCGTTTGCACGGTTGTAGACGAAGTCGTTTTATCGGCGACAGTCGACGATGTTGTAATGTCAGAAAGTGTTGTCGATTGTACTGGGGACGATGACGCCGATGTAGATAGCGTTGTTGACGAAGATGTCGAGGCCAGGTTTGTCGTTTGAGACTCGGTTGTTCCGTCAGATAATGTCGACGTTTGAGCTGCTGTTGTTTGTACAGCGGTCGTTTCATCCGATCGGGCACTTGTTGTTGCTGTTATTGCTACATGACAATTAGGTTTGTTTAAACTACTTTAATGGTTTAGTCAAATGATACATAACGTGTCATTAAAAACGTGATTTAGTAAGCACATATTGTTATTATATAAATGTTTATCAATCACTCGACGAAATATGGTATACTAATGCTTGAAGTAAAAGATTTTTCTTCCCAAAGCTTTTCATCTGACACTCTTCATGGGAAATCGTCAGAATGAAGCAGAATTGAAACCGAACTAATTTATAAAGGAAGAAAGTAGAGTTCTCATTGGCTGAAAGAGTCAACCAATGAGAGAAAAGGTTAAGAAATTTTCAAAGAATATACGAATTCTTTTTGCTTACACAGAAGGGGATTGAGAGATTTAATGAAAGTCGCTTCAAGAGCAGAAAGGTGAAAGGAAGAGCGACCTCGAGCGAGAATAGAAAATTTTTCGTTGCTGTAATGGAGGGCACATTGGGCGTTATCAAGAAGATGTTGACCAATGGCGGATTCGTGAAATTGTTGTGGGCGAATGTTGTTCTTGCAAGAGCGGGAAAGACTTTGGCGGTTGGCCGAGGTACGAGGATTGGTGATGGATTTAGGAACGTGTTGTTTAATTCGCTCTTCTAGCCGTTGAGACGTGCGACCAACGTACCGAATATTGCAGTGGCACAAAAACTGGTAAATAACATTGCTGTGATGATGGGAAGGTAGCACGTCTTTCTTAATCGCTGGAAGGAGCTGCCGGGTGTTGAAAATAACACGTGGTTCGACGGAGAAAAAGCAGCGTTTCACAGTAGACGTAATCTGCTTTTCAAACCTCATCGAGACGTTTCCAATCCATGGAATGTGTAGGTAGACAGGGCACTTTTTTACTGTGTGGACCGGGTTAGAATTTATTTGTTGAAGTTTTCGCTTGAAAGCCGAATTGATTACACTAGCCTTTAAAGCAGCCTTTATGCTGCTTTAAAGGCTAGGTTGAGTGACTTAGCTCACGCTTATTGTGGAAGCCCCATTGACTTGGGTGATTTCCTCATGACAAAAGAGTGTTTTCAGGCTATCAAGTCCCTTCGGATGAATGAAGAAATTCTTATAACAAAGCCTGATAAAGGTGCTGGCGTTGTCATCCTTAACAAAAACGATTACAACGACAAGATGAAGACGATTCTTAATGACACGACCAAATTTCTTGATCTTGGACCAGTCACGAACAACGACAACACTGCTAAAATTGAATCACGGATACAACGACGGTTACTTCAGCTGAGAAAAGAGTACCTAATTTCGAAGCAAGTTTATGAAGCAATCCGACCCACTGGCTCTCAGCGACCACGCATGTACGGTCTTCCGAAAATACACAAAAAAGGACGTACCCTTACGTCCGATTTTGTCTATGACCGGATCGGCCCAACATCAGCTAGCTAAATGGCTTACTTCTCTTCTTCAACCTGTTCTCCAAAATCTTTCCTCTAATTGTTTGTCTGATTCTTTCACCTTTGTAAAAGAAGTCAGAAAATTTACCTTTTCTCCTTCCTCTGTGTTTCTTTGTTCTTTTGATATTTCCAGTCTCTTCACTAATGTCCCGCTTGCTGAAACCATAGAAATCTGTGCTGATGCCCTTTACAATGACGACTCAATGGCGCCATCCTTTCCACGCAACATCTTTGTCGAATTAATGCAGCTAGCCACCTCCTCTGTGGAATTTAGCTTCAATAACAACATGCATCGACAAATCGACGGCGTCGCTATGGGCTCACCGCTTGGTCCAGCTTTAGCAAACATTTTTGTTGGCTACTAAGAAGCGAAACTTTTCAACACCGCTAAAAGACCGTTGGTGTACTTCCGGTACGTTGATGATACTTTCGCCGTATTCAACAATGAAGAAGACTGCAACAATTTCTTCGTCCAGCTCAACTCTCTTCATCCCTCACTTCGCTTCACCTATGAAAAGGAATCTAATCACTCTCTCCCTTTCCTTGACGTGTTAGTAGAAAGGCATGATTCAGAATTTCTAACTTCAGTATATAGGAAACCTACCTTCACTGGCCAATATCTACGTTGGAACTCTTTCAGTCCCCAGAAACGGAAAATCAATCTAATTGGTACTCTCGTTCACAGAACTTTTATGATTTGTTCTAAAAGCAAACTGAACCAAGAAGCTTGGCAAAATTCGTTCAATTCTTTTGGAAAATGGCTACCCGGAACGTGTAATCAATTCGGCTTTCAAGCGAAAACTTCAACAAATAAATTCTAACCCGGTCCACACAGTAAAAAAGTGCCCTGTCTACCTACACATTCCATGGATTGGAAACGTCTCGATGAGGTTTGAAAAGCAGATTACGTCTACTGTGAAACGCTGCTTTTTCTCCGTTGAACCACGTGTTATTTTCAACACCCGGCAGCTCCTTCCAGCGATTAAGAAAGACGTGCTACCTTCCCATCATCACAGCAATGTTATTTACCAGTTTTTGTGCCACTGCGATAGTCGGTACGTTGGTCGCACGTCTCAACGGCTAGAAGAGCGAATTAAACAACACGTTCCTAAATCCATCACCAATCCTCGTACCTCGGCCAACCGCCAAAGTCTTTCCCGCTCTTGCAAGAACAACATTCGCCCACAACAATTTCACGAATCCGCCATTGGTCAACATCTTCTTGATAACGCCCAATGTGCCCTCCATTACAGCAACGAAAAATTTTCTATTCTCGCTCGAGGTCGCTCTTCCTTTCACCTTTCTGCTCTTGAAGCGACTTTCATTAAATCTCTCAATCCCCTTCTGTGTAAGCAAAAAGAATTCGTATATTCTTTGAAAATTTCTTAACCTTTTCTCTCATTGGTTGACACTTTCAGCCAATGAGAACTCTACTTTCTTCCTTTATAAATTAGTTCGGTTTCAATTCTGCTTCATTCTGACGATTTCCCCTGAAGAGTGTCAGATGAAAAGCTTTGGGAAGAAAAATCTTTTACTTCAAGCAATCTTCAAATTCTGTACCACCAAATGTTTATACTAATGCTCAATGTTTGAGTCTTCACTGTCAGTAAACACGTTCAGTTTCACTTACTCGGGTTTATCAATGCTTGATTATCGAGAGTGCTCGCTTCAGTCGTTGCAGTCACTGTTGAAGCTTCACTTGTTGTTGGTGAAGCTGCAGTGGTCGTTACAGACGTGCTTGATTCACTTGTTGTAGTGTCGCTTGGAACAGCTATAAAAACAAAGCCGTTGATTTACTCGACTCTATCAAAGACACGCTCCAGATGTTTAGTTGCCATTAACTATTTTGTTAACAGTTAGCATTACAAACGTCTCACTTGTGCTGATTGCATTGATCGTAGTGTCCTGACCAATGGTGGACGATGCAGTTTGTTGTTGTGTGTTCGATTGCACGGTTGTAGACGAAGTCGTTTGATCGGCGACAGTCGACGATGTTGTGGTGTCAGAAAGTGTTGTCGATTGTACTGGGGACGATGACGCCGATGTAGATAGCGTTGTTGACGAAGATGTCGAGGCCAGGTTTGTCGTTTGAGACTCGGTTGTTCCGTCAGATAATGTCGACGTTTGAGCTGCTGTTGTTTGTACAGCGGTCGTTTCATCCGATCGGGCACTTGTTGTTGCTGTTGTTGCTACATGACAATTAGGTTTGTTTAAACTACTTTAATGTTTTAGTCAAATGATACATAACGTGTCATTAACAGCATGGTTTAGTAAGAACTTTTTGTTACTTTCTAAATGTTTATTGGTCGTTTGACGAGCTATGGTATATTAATGCTCAATGTTTGAGTCTTCACTGTCAATAAACACGTTCAGTTTCACTTACTCGGGTTTATCAATGCTTGATTATCGAGAGTGCTCGCTTCAGTCGTTGCAGTCACTGTTGAAGCTTCACTGGTTGTTGGTGAAGCTGCTGTGGTCGTTACGGACGTGCTTGGTTCACTTGTCGTAGTGTCGCTTGGAGCAGCTATAAAAACAAAGCCGTTGATTTACTCGACTCTATCAAAGACACGCTCCAGATGTTTAGTTGCCATTAACTATTTTGTTAACAGTTAGCATTACAAACGTCTCACTTGTGCTAATTGCATCGATCGTAGTGTCCTGACCAATGGTGGACGATGCAGTTTGTTGTTGTGTGGTCGTTTGCACGGTTTTAGACGAAGTCGTTTGATCGGCGACAGTCGACGATGTTGTGGTGTCAGAAAGTGTTGTCGATTGTACTGGGGACGATGAAGCCGATGTAGATAGCGTTGTTGACGAAGATGTCGAGGCCAGGCTTGACGTTTGAGACTCGGTTGTTCCGTCAGATAATGTCGACGTTTGAGCTGCTGTTGTTTCTACAGCGGTCGTTTCATCCGATCGGGCACTTGTTGTTGCTGTTATTGCTACATGACAATTAGGTTTGTTTAAACTACTTTAATGGTTTAGTCAAATGATACATAACGTGTCATTAAAAACATGACTTAGTAAGCACATATTATTATTATATAAATGTTCATCAATCGTTTGACGAAATATGGTATACTAATGCTCAATGTTTGAGTCTTCACTGTCAGTATACACGTTCAGTTTCACTTACTCGGGTTTATCAATGCTTGATTATCGAGAGTGCTCGCTTCAGTCGTTGCAGTCACTGTTGAAGCTTCACTGGTTGTTGGTGAAGCTGCAGTGGTCGTTACAGACGTGCTTGATTCACTTGTTGTAGTGTCGCTTGGAGCAGCTATAAGAACAAAGTCGTTGATTTACTCGACTCTATCAAAGACACGCTCCAGATGTTTAGTTTCCATTCACTATTTTGTTAACAGTTAGCATTACAAACGTCTCACTTGTGCTGATTGAATCGATCGTAGTGTCCTGACCAATGGTGGACGATGCAGTTTGTTGTTGTGTGGTCGTTTGCACGGTTGTGGACGAAGTTGTTTGATCGACGACAGTCGACGATGTTGTGATGTCAGAAAGTGTTGTCGATTGTACTGGGGACGATGACGCCGATGTAGATAGCGTTGTTGACGAAGATGTCGAGGCCAGGCTTGACGTTTGAGACTCGGTTGTTCCGTCAGATAATGTCGACGTTTGAGCTGCTGTTGTTTCTACAGCGGTCGTTTCATCCGATCGGGCACTTGTTGTTGCTGTTGTTGCTACATGACAATTAGGTTTGTTTGAACTACTTTAATGTTTTAGTCAAATGATACATAACGTGTCATTAAAAACGTGATTTAGTAAGCACATATTGTTATTATATAAATGTTTATCAATCATTCGACAAAATATGGTATACTAATGCTCAATGTTTGAGTCTTCACTGTCAATAAACACGTTCAGTTTCACTTACTCGGGTTTATCAATGCTTGATTATCGAGAGTGCTCGCTTCAGTCGTTGCAGTCACTGTTGATGCTTCACTGGTTGTTGGTGAAGCTGCAGTGGTCGTTACGGACGTGCTTGATTCACTTGTTGTAGTTTCGCTTGGAGCAGCTATAAAAAAAAGCCGTTGATTTACTCGACTCTATCAAAGACACGCTCCAGATATTTAGTTGCCATTAACGACGCCTTCGTCAACAGTTAGCATTACAAACGTCTCACTTGTGCTGATTGCATCGATCGTAGTGTCCTGACCAATGGTGGACGATGCAGTTTGTTGTTGTGTGGTCGTTTGCACGCTTGTAAACGAAGTCGTTTGATCGGCGACAGTCGACGATGTTGTGATGTCAGAAAGTGTTGTCAATTGCACTGGGGACGATGACGCCGATGTAGATAGCGTTGTTGACGAAGATGTCGAGGCCAGGCTTGACGTTTGAGACTCGGTTGTTCCGTCAGATAATGTCGACGTTTGAGCTGCTGTTGTTTCTACAGCGGTCGTTTCATCCGATCGGGCATTTGTTGTTGCTGTTGTTGCTACATGACAATTAGGTTTGTTTGAACTACTTTAATGTTTTAGTCAAATGATACATAACGTGTCATTAACAGCATGATTTAGTAAGAACTTTTTGTTACTTTCTAAATGTTTATTGGTCGTTTGACGAGCTATGGTATATTATTGCTCAATGTTTGAGTCTTCACTGTCAATAAACACGTTCAGTTTCACTTACTCGGGTTTATCAATGCTTGATTATCGAGAGTGCTCGCTTCAGTCGTTGCAGTCGCTGTTGAATCTTCACTGGTTGTTGGTGAAGCTGCTGTGGTCGTTACAGACGTGCTTGATTCATTTGTTGTAGTGTCGCTTGGAGCAGCTATAAGAACAAAGCTGTTGATTTACTCGACTCTATCAAAGACACGCTCCAGATATTTAGTTGCCATTAACGACGCCTTCGTCAACAGTTAGCATTACAAACGTCTCACTTGTGCTGATTGCATCGATCGTAGTGTCCTGACCAATGGTGGACGATGCAGTTTGTTGTTGTGTGGTCGTTTGCACGGTTGTGGACGAAGTCGTTTGATCGGCGACAGTCGACGATGTTGTGATGTCAGAAAGTGTTGTCGATTGTACTGGGGACGATGACGCCGTTGTAGATAGCGTTGTTGACGAAGATGTCGAGGCCAAGTTTGTCGTTTGAGACTCGGTTGTTCCGTCAGATAATGTCGACGTTTGAGCTGCTGTTGTTTCTACAGCGGTCGTTTCATCCGATCGGGCACTTGTTGTTGCTGTTATTGCTACATGACAATTAGGTTTGTTTGAACTACTTTAATGTTTTAGTCAAATGATACATAACGTGTCATTAAAAACGTGATTTAGTAAGCACATATTGTTATTATATAAATGTTTATCAATCATTCGACAAAATATGGTATACTAATGCTCAATGTTTGAGTCTTCACTGTCAATAAACACGTTCAGTTTCACTTACTCGGGTTTATCAATGCTTGATTATCAAGAGTGCTCGCTTCAGTCGTTGCAGTCACTGTTGATGCTTCACTGGTTGTTGTTGAAGCTGCAATGGTCGTTACGGACGTGCTTGATTCACTTGTTGTAGTGTCGCTTGGAGCAGCTATAACAACAAAACCGTTGACTTACTCGACTGTATCAAAGACACGCTCCAGATATTTAGTTGCCATTAACGACGCCTTCGTCAACAGTTAGCATTACAAACGTCTCACTTGTGCTGATTGCATCGATCGTAGTGTCCTGACCAATGGTGGACGATGCAGTTTGTTGTTGTGTGGTCGTTTGCACGGTTGTGGACGAAGTCGTTTGATCGGCGACAGTCGACGATGTTGTGATGTCAGAAAGTGTTGTCGATTGTACTGGGGACGATGACGCCGATGTAGATAGCGTTGTTGACGAAGATGTCGAGGCCAGGTTTGTCGTTTGAGACTCGGTTGTTCCGTCAAAAAATGTCGACGTTTGAGCTGCTGTTGTTTCTACAGCGGTCGTTTCATCCGATCGGGCACTTGTTGTTGCTGTTATTGCTACATGACAATTAGGTTTGTTTAAACTACTTTAATGTTTTAGTCAAATGATACATAACGTGTCATTAAAAACATGATTTAGTAAGCACATATTGTTATTATATAAATGTTCATCAATCGTTCGACGAAATATGGTATACTAATGCTCAATGTTTGAGTCTTCACTGTCTATATACACGTTCAGTTTCACTTACTCGGGTTTATCAATGCTTGATTATCGAGAGTGCTCGCTTCAGTCGTTGCAGTCGCTGTTGAAGCTTCACTGGTTGTTGGTGAAGCTGCAGTGCTCGTTACGGACGTGCTTGGTTCACTTGTTGTAGTGTCGCTTGGAGCAGCTATAAAAACAAAACCGTTGATTTACTCGACTCTATCAAAGACACGCTCCTGATGTTTAGTATGCATTAACTATTTTGTTAACAGTTAGCATTACAAATGTCTCACTTGTGCTGATTGCATCGATCGTAGTGTCCTGACCAATGGTGGACGATGCAGTTTGTTGTTGTGTGGTCGTTTGCACGGTTGTAAACGAAGTCGTTTGATCGGCGACAGTCGACGATGTTGTGGTGTCAGAAAGTGTTGTCGATTGTACTGGGGACGATGAAGCCGATGTAGATAGCGTTGTTGACGAAAATGTCGAGGCCAGGTTTGTCGTTTGAGACTCGGTTGTTCCGTCAGATAATGTCGACGTTTGAGCTGCTGTTGTTTCTACAGCGGTCGTTTCATCCGATCGGGCACTTGTTGTTGCTGTTATTGCTACATGACAATTAGGTTTGTTTAAACTACTTTAATGGTTTAGTCAAATGATACATAACGTGTCATTAAAAACGTGATTTAGTAAGCACATATTATTATTATATAAATGTTTATCAATCGCTTGACAAAATATGGTATACTAATGCTCAATGTTTGAGTCTTCACTGTCAGTAAACACGTTCAGTTTCACTTACTCGGGTTTATCAATGCTTGATTATCGAGAGTGCTCGCTTCAGTCGTTGCAGTCACTGTTGAATCTTCACTGGTTGTTGTTGAAGCTGCAATGGTCGGTACAGACGTGCTTGATTCACTTGTTGTAATGTCGCTTGCAGCACCTATAACAACAAAAACCGTTGAGTTACTCAACTCCATCAAAGACACGCTCCAGATATTTAGTTGCCATTAACTATTTTGTTAATAGTTAGCATTACAAACGTCTCACTTGTGCTGATTGCATCGATCGTAGTGTTCTGACCAATGGTGGACGATGCAGTTTGTTGTTGTGTGGTCGTTTGCACGGTTGTGGACGAAGTCGTTTGATCGGCGACAGTCGACGATGTTGTGATGTCAGAAAGTGTTGTCGATTGTACTGGGGACGATGACGCCGATGTAGATAGCGTTGTTGACGAAAATGTCGAGGCCAGGTTTGTCGTTTGAGACTCGGTTGTTCCGTCAAAAAATGTCGACGTTTGAGCTGCTGTTGTTTCTACAGCGGTCGTTTCATCCGATCGGGCACTTGTTGTTGCTGTTATTGCTACATGACAATTAGGTTTGTTTAAACTACTTTAATGTTTTAGTCAAATGATACATAAAGTGTCATTAACAGCATGATTTAGTAAGAACTTTTTGTTACTTTTTAAATGTTCATTGGTCGTTTGACGAAATATGGTATATTATTGCTCAATGTTTTTATCTTCACTGTCAATAAACACGTTCAGTTTCACTTACTCGGGTTTATCAATGCTTGATTATCGAGAGTGCTCGCTTCAGTCGTTGCAGTCACTGTTGTAGCTTCACTGGTTGTTGGTGAAGCTGCAGTGGTCGTTACGGACGTGCTTGGTTCACTTGTTGTATTGTCGCTTGGAGCAGCTATAAGAACAAAGCCGTTGACTTACTCGACTCTATCAAAGACACGCTCAAGATGTTTAGTTGCCATTAACGACGCCTTCGTCAACAGTTAGCATTACAAACGTCTCACTTGTGCTAATTGCATCGATTGTAGTGTCCTGACCAATGGTGGACGATGCAGTTTGTTGTTGTGTGGTCGTTTGCACGGTTGTAGACAAAGTTGTTTGATCGGCGACAGTCGACGATGTTGTGATGTCAGAAAGTGTTGTCGATTGTACTGGGGACGATGACGCCGATGTAGATAGCGTTGTTGACGAAAATGTCGAGGCCAAGTTTGTCGTTTGAGACTCGGTTGTTCCGTCAGAAAATGTCGACGTTTGAGCTGCTGTTGTTTCTACAGCGGTCGTTTCATCCGATCGGGCACTTGTTGTTGCTGTTGTTGCTACATGACAATTAGGTTTGTTTAAACTACTTTAATGTTTTAGTCAAATGATACATAACGTGTCATTAACAGCATGATTTAGTAAGAACTTTTTGTTACTTTCTAAATGTTCATTGGTCGTTTGACGAAATATGGTATATTATTGCTCAATGTTTGAGTCTTCACTGTCAATAAACACGTTCAGTTTCACTTACTCGGGTTTATCAATGCTTGATTATCGAGAGTGCTCGCTTCAGTCGTTGCAGTCACTGTTGAATCTTCACTGGTTGTTGGTGAAGCTGCAGTGCTCGTTACGGACGTGCTTGATTCACTTGTTGTAGTGTCGCTTGGAGCAGCTATAAGAACAAAGCCGTTGACTTACTCGACTTTATCAAAGACACGCTCCAGATGTTTAGTTGCCATTAACGACGCCTTCGTCAACAGTTAGCATTACAAACGTCTCACTTGTGCTGATTGCATCGATCGTAGTGTCCTGACCAATGGTGGACGATGCAGTTTGTTGTTGTGTGGTCGTTTGCACGGTTGTAGACAAAGTTGTTTGATCGGCGACAGTCGACGATGTTGTGATGTCAGAAAGTGTTGTCGATTGTACTGGGGACGATGACGCCGATGTAGATAGCGTTGTTGACGAAGATGTCGAGGCCTGTCCTGTCGTTTGAGACTCGGTTGTTCCGTCAGAAAATGTCGACGTTTGAGCTGCTGTTGTTTCTACAGCGGTCGTTTCATCCGATCGGGCATTTGTTGTTGCTGTTGTTGCTACATGACAATTAGGTTTGTTTAAACTACTTTAATGGTTTAGTCAAATGATACATAACGTGTCATTAAAAACGTGATTTAGTAAGCACATATTGTTATTATATAAATGTTCATCAATCGTTCGACGAAATATGGTATATTATTGCTCAATGTTTGAGTCTTCACTGTCAATAAACACGTTCAGTTTCACTTACTCGGGTTTATCAATGCTTGATTATCGAGAGTGCTCGCTTCAGTCGTTGCAGTCACTGTTGTAGCTTCACTGGTTGTTGGTGAAGCTGCTGTGGTTGTTACAGACGTGCTTGGTTCACTTGTTGTAATGTCGCTTGGAGCAGCTATAAGAACAAAGCCGTTGATTTACTCGACTCTATCAAAGACACGCTCCAGATGTTTAGTTGCCATTAACTATTTTGTTAACAGTTAGCATTACAAACGTCTCACTTGTGCTGATTGCATCGATCGTAGTGTCCTGACCAATGGTGGACGATGCAGTTTGTTGTTGTGTGGTCGATTGCACGGTTGTAAACAAAATCGTTTGATCGGCGACAGTCGACGATGTTGTGATGTCAGAAAGTGTTGTCGATTGTACTGGGGACGATGACGCCGATGTAGATAGCGTTGTTGACGAAGATGTCGAGGCCAGGCTTGTCGTTTGAGACTCGGTTGTTCCGTCAGATAATGTCGACGTTTGAGCTGCTGTTGTTTCTACAGCGGTCGTTTCATCCGATCGGGCACTTGTTGTTGCTGTTATTGCTACATGACAATTAGGTTTGTTTAAACTACTTTAATGTTTTAGTCAAATGATACATAAAGTGTCATTAACAGCATGGTTTAGTAAGAACTTTTTGTTACTTTCTAAATGTTCATTGGTCGTTTGACGAAATATGGTATATTAATGCTCAATGTTTGAGTCTTCACTGTCAATAAACACGTTCAGTTTCACTTACTCGGGTTTATCAATGCTTGATTATCGAGAGTGCTCGCTTCAGTCGTTGCAGTCACTGTTGAATCTTCACTGGTTGTTGGTGTAGCTGCAGTGGTCGTTACAGACGTGCTTGATTCATTTGTTGTATTGTCGCTTGGAGCAGCTATAACAACAAAGCTGTTGATTTACTCGACTCTATCAAAGACACGCTCCAGATGTTTAGTTGCCATTAACGACGCCTTCGTCAACAGTTAGCATTACAAATGTCTCACATTTGTTGATTGCATCGATCGTAGTGTCCTGACCAATGGTGGACGATGCAGTTTGTTGTTGTGTGGTCGTTTGCACGGTTGTGGACGAAGTCGTTTGATCGATGACAGTCGACGATGTTGTGATGTTAGAAAGTGTTGTCGATTGTACTGGGGACGATGACGCCGATGTAGATAGCGTTGTTGACAAAGATGTCGAGGCCAGGTTTGCCGTTCGAGACTCGGTTGTTCCGTCAGATAATGTCGACGTTTGAGCTGCTGTTGTTTCTACAGCGGTCGTTTCATCCGATCGGGCACTTGTTGTTGCTGTTGTTGCTACATGACAATTAGGTTTGTTTAAACTACTTTAATGTTTTAGTCAAATGATACATAACGTGTCATTAAAAACATAATTTAGTAAGCACTTTTTGTTATTTTCTAATTGTTCATTGGTCGTTTGACGAGCTATGGTATACTAATGCTCAATGTTTGAGTCTTCACTGTCTATAAACACGTTCAGTTTCACTTACTCGGGTTTATCAATGCTTGATTATCGAGTGTGCTCGCTTCAGTCGTTGCAGTCACTGTTGATGCTTCACTGGTTGTTGGTGAAGCTGCAGTGGTCGTTACAGACGTGCTTGATTCACTTGTTGTAGTGTCGCTTGGAGCAGCTATAAGAACAAAGCTGTTGATTTACTCGACTCTATCAAAGACACGCTCCAGATGTTTAGTTGCCATTAACGACGCCTTCGTCAACAGTTAGCATTACAAATGTCTCACTTGTGCTGATTGCATCGATCGTAGTGTCCTGACCAATGGTGGACGATGCAGTTTGTTGTTGTGTGGTCGTTTGCACGGTTGTAGACGAAGTCGTTTGATCGGCGACAGTCGACGATGTTGTGATGTCAGAAAGTGTTGTCGATTGTACTGGGGACGATGAAGCCGATGTAGATAGCGTTGTTGACGAAGATGTCGAGGCCAGGTTTGACGTTTGAGACTCGGTTGTTCCATCAGAAAATGTCGACGTTTGAGCTGCTGTTGTTTGTACAGCGGTCGTTTCATCCGATCGGGCACTTGTTGTTGCTGTTGTTGCTACATGACAATTAGGTTTGTTTGAACTACTTTAATGGTTTAGTCAAATGATACATAACGTGTCATTAAAAACATGATTTAATGAGCACTTTTTGGTACTTTCTAATTGTTCATTGGTCGTTTGATGAGTTATGATGTATTAATGCTCAATGTTTGAGTCTTCACTGTCAATAAACACGTTCAGTTTCACTTACTCGGGTTTATCAATGCTTGATTATCGAGAGTGCTCGCTTCAGTCGTTGCAGTCACTGTTGATGCTTCACTGGTTGTTGGTGAAGCTGCAGTGGTCGTTACAGACGTGCTTGATTCATTTGTTGTATTGTCGCTTGGTGCAGCTATAAGAACAAAACCGTTGATTTAATCAACTCTATCAAAGACACGCTCCAGATGTTTAGTTGCCATTAACGACGCCTTCGTCAACAGTTAGCATTACAAACGTCTCACTTGTGCTGATTGCATCGATCGTAGTGTCCTGACCAATGGTGGACGATGCAGTTTGTTGCTGTGTGGTCGTTTGCACGGTTGTAGACGAAGTTGTTTGATCGGCGACAGTCGACGATGTTGTGATGTCAGAAAGTGTTGTCGATTGTACTGGGGACGATGAAGCCGATGTAGATAGCGTTGTTGACGAAGATGTCGAGGCCAGGCTTGTCGTTTGAGACTCGGTTGTTCCGTCAGAAAATGTCGACGTTTGAGCTGCTGTTGTTTGTACAGCGGTCGTTTCATCCGATCGGGCACTTGTTGTTGCTGTTGTTGCTACATGACAATTAGGTTTGTTTAAACTACTTTAATGTTTTAGTCAAATGATACATAACGTGTCATTAAAAGCATGGTTTATTAAGCACGTTTTGTTACATTCTAAATGTTCATTTGTCGTTTGACGAGCTATGGTATATTAATGCTCAATGTTTGAGTTTTCATTGTCAATAAACACGTTCAGTTTCACTTACTCGGGTTTATCAATGCTTGATTATCGAGAGTGCTCGCTTCAGTCGTTGCAGTCACTGTTGAATCTTCACTGGTTGTTGGTGAAGCTGCAATGGTTGTTACAGACGTGCTTGGTTCACTTGTTGTAGTGTCGCTCGCAGCAGCTATAAGAAAAGAGCCGTTGATTTACTCGACCGTATCAAAACACGCTCCATATGTAAGTTGCCATCAGTGATGTAGGTCGCGAGACCGGTGTCGAGTCCGACTTTTAAGGTCTCAGTTTTGGTTTTGGTTTTGGTCAGGTTTTTTTGCTGGCGGTTTCGGTCTTGGTTTCGTAATAATTTAGTCTCCGTCTCGTATTTTTTAAATTGTTATCGTGACCGGACATTTTTTGATATATTTTTTATTTGATGTGGTTATGATGATTAGTTTTTTTTTCACCATAAATAAATCTTTTCACAAAATAAACTGAAAGTTTTTTATTGCTTTGTAAAATTTTTTAATAAACATACGAGTAGTCAATAAATGGTTTAGTTCGGTGATTCTTAACTGGGGAGGCATGCTTTCCTTGTGGTGCATACCTAAATTTTCAAGGGGGCGGGAATTTTAACATGTTTTGCAACACATTTTTTATTATTTTGATAATCAAAATGACAGAAAATTTGACTTCAGCAAGAATCAAATTGAACAACGAAATTTAGCTAGCTTTTTTTAATTAAATTTTGCTCTCGCAAACGGTAACTTTGGGTCCCAATTAAAGGATAAATAAAATTCTATTATCTGATTTAAATAAAATTTTTAATGAAATAAATTCTCCTATATCTGAGAAGCAAGAAACATATTAAAGTTTGAAATAGCCAACATTTTTGATGAAGCACAAGAAAAGGTTTTCGAGTTAAAAGTTAACTCAGCAACCATGGACAAATTTAAAGTGCTGGATCTTGAGACGGTTTTGGCCAAGTACCTTCCCGTT
The DNA here is from genome assembly GCA_963680785.1 of Diplosoma virens. Lineage (NCBI taxonomy): Eukaryota > Metazoa > Chordata > Ascidiacea > Aplousobranchia > Didemnidae > Diplosoma > Diplosoma virens. The sequence continues at coordinate 43,458,661 of OY796882.1, read as the reverse complement.
GACATCTTTTTTTTGTGTGTCACCGACAATTTCCTGTGAGCCAGGGAGTCAGGTGGATAAAAATAAAGATAATAATTGTAATTGTCTATTTTAGTGAATATTGAAAGTGGCTCCTTGTTTTTGTTGTTTCAAGGTTTCCTTTTGTAAAAAACATTACGAATTATAGTGATTGTGTTTTCGGCTCTTAACTGCCCCCATAACATATTTCTGCAAATGCCATTGCATGAATCTAATTGCTTAAATCAAATTATCAAATTGCTAATAAGCGAAGTAGAAAAGAAGAAAAATAACAAAATTATTTTGATTAACCTACCCAAAGATGGACAAAATAAATAGGGGTAATACAAAAAATAACTAGCGAATTGTTAGGCAGTTTTTACTGGTTTGAATAATTTGTCCTTATTTCTAATCTTTTTTAGGAGATTAATTAGTATAATTCTATTCTATGTAAATCAAACATAGTTAGCAAATCCAACAAATACAACACACCTAACAGATAACCAAGCTAATCAAATATTTGAATGAGGTTTTGGTTTTAGGTGTATTTTATTGCGGTAAGTTCCACTACGACACAGTTCACCGCGGCAAATTCCACTGCTGAAGTTTATATTTTATTACTGTATATTCCACCACGATATCACACCATGTTGATTGTTCATTTTATTTGTAGATTGTTGTTGATTTATCACGCTATAAGCTGCCAAGACAGAGTACAGTAGTTGACAAGCACATTTATTTTCCTAACTCTACTAACCCTAACCCCTAATTCTAACTGTAACCCTAACACCTAACCCTAACTCTTACCCTAACCCTCTAAACCTAACAAATTTTCGTGGTAGAATATATTGTGTTAGAATTTAACTATGATGGAGTATACCAGGGTGAAATTTACCGGTCACGCAAGTTTCAACCATTTTCGTGATTAGTGTGCCTTTAACATTGCTGGAGATGCTTTGAAGTCCTGGTTACGTGTGTAGATAGTTATTCCACAAATAATTGAACACTTTCTTTGATTTGTTTATTCTTATTTAACAGAAATTGAAAGAACATATATTTACAATCAAAATAACACACTTCATTACAGTTATATCTTTATTATTGTTTTTTATATCCACAACTTATTACTTCCTCGTTTCCAGTGTTGCCCTTCCACTTATTATTATTCTATAGGAACTTGTAGTGATCTATATAGGATCACTACAGACTTCCCTCCTGACAAAATTTTGCAATTTTAAAAAAATAGACGTGTAACATGGGATGTTTTATAACAATATTTACAAAATATCATACAGCAATTAGCATTGATGCAATATAATGAACTTATTCTATGTTAACAACACAGTCCCGCAGCCTTTGGGGAAAAACAGTTTTTCTGCGAGGACGTGGCTGTGGTGGCGACAAGATGGAGCTTTGAGTAGTGTCTGGAATAGGTTCAGTTTCAGGTGTTAAGTTAGAAATATTATGAATAAAGCCGGGTTTTACATTGTTAATGCCAACTGAGATTAATTTGCCACGCTTAATAACTTTGAAAACGTCATTATTGCGGTCTATAACCAGGTATGGGCCGGAGTAGGCGGGGCATAAATTTGGGTGAATTGGATCGTCTTTAATGAATATGTGGGTACAATCATTTAATGTTTTGGAAGAAAAATTGATTTTTTCTGTTCCACTCTCGTTGAGGTGGGATATAATGATTCTGTGAAAGCGCGCATGCTGTTGATTATATCTGAGGAGGAAACATTCTGGTTCTCATGTGTGGGAGAAATAAGATCACCGGGGAGTCGTAAACATTGTCCGAATAATAATTCTGCAGAACTGCCTTGTAAATCTTCTTTAAACATGGTATTAAGTGAAAGAATGATGGAAGATAAATGAAAAGCCCAATTAGCTGAATCTAGTTTTGCAGTTAGTGCCGTTTTAATAGTTCTGATAGCTCTTTCAACAAGTCCATTTGATTCTGGATAACATACACTGCTGATTCTGTGAGTTGCTCCGAGAAATTTACAATAATCTTTAAATGTATGTGATGTAAATTGGCTTCCTGCATCAGAGTGAATTTCTACAGGTGCACCAAATGTTTGAACATGAAGATTTAAATTTTGAATAACTCAGGCAGTAGACATGTCTGGCATTGGAAAAACTTCAGTCCATCTTGTAAATGGATCAATACAAACCAAAACATGTGTATAGCCATTTGAGCTGGGAAAAGGTCCAGCTATGTCAATGTTAATGCGTTCAAAACGAGCATTAGGCATAGGTATTGATGTAATTTGTTTAACAATGTGTCGGTTTGTTTTCGTTCGTTGACAATTGATACAAGCATGAACAAAATCACGAATTTTCGATTTCATATTCTTAAAAAGAAATCTGGCACATATAAAACGTTGAGTGGCCTTTATGCCTAAATGATTCATATTATGGTAATAAGATATTATCGTCTGTTCCAAACTAGGGGGAATTAGTATGCGGTCATGTGGTAAACTGGTATCAATTAAAATACAGAAATTAGTTTTAGGTACTGGCACAGATTTGATATTGATGGATGAGTCAGTAGGAAATGAAAAGGCATCTGATTGAGACTCATGTTGCTGTGCGTCAGCAATTGATTCCAGAGAAATAGGCATAGGTTCTTCAAGAATATTGGCTACAATAACTCGGGATAGGCAATCAGCCACAATATTGTTTCTGCCTGGCAAATGTTGAATATTACAATCAAATTGACTGAGATAAGACAATTGACGCACTTGCCTAGGAGAGTGATTTTCAGAAGGTTTTGCAAAACTGTTAACTAAAGGTTTATTATCTGTGAAGATTACAAAGGGTTTATCAAGCAGCATATATTCAAAATATTTAACGTTTGAATAAACACTAAGAAGTTCGAGGTCATAGGTTGAGTAATGTTTTTGAGCATCTGTTAGTGATTTGGAATAGTAACCTAAAACTTCAATTTTGTCGTCATAAATTTGTTCAAGTACACCACCAAGAGAGGTAGCAGATGCATCTGTTTTTAATTGCAATTTAGCATAAGCTTTAGGATGAGCCAAATAAGCAAGATTGGCAATAATTTGTTTTACTTTCTTAAAGGCCTTCAGTGCATTGCAATTCAATGATATTTTTGTTTCATTTTTTACTTTACCTTTGAGATAATCTTGTAATGGAGAAAGTAATTCAGCTGCATTTTCAATGAAACGACGTTGATAATTAACTAGACCAAGAAATTGACGTAATTCTTTGATGGTTACCGGTGCAGGAAAGTTTTTTACAGCTGCAATTTTTTCATCAGATGCAGTTATGCCACTGGCATTTAATTTGTATCCAAGTACATTACGTTGAGAAGCACCAAGTACACATTTGTTCATGTTTAATGTTAATCCATAAGAATTGAGTCTATTAGCAATTTCTAAAAGATGTTTTTTGTGTTCAAGCTCATTTTTGGAAAATATAATAATGTCATCAATGTAAGCAAAACAAAAAGTATCAATATTTTGTAGCACATGATTGATAAAACGTTGGAAGCTGCTGCTCGCATAAGTTAAACCTTGTGGAAGTTTATTGTACATGAAGTTACCACGATGAGTGCAAAAAGCCGTAAATTGTCTATCAGTGGGGCGGACATCCAATTGCCAAAAAGCACTTTTTAAATCTAAAGAAGAAAAAATGGTTGCGCCATGAATGTGTTGAGTAAAATCTGTTAATCTTGGTAATGGATAATTTTGTTTTTTGCAACGTTTATTGATAAGTCTGTAATCATGTACCAACCTAAAGGAACCATTCTTCTTTTTAACTAAATGTACTGGTGAGGCCCAAGGGCTGGTAGTTGAACTAATAATGTTTTTTTCGAGCATGTCATCTAATATTTTATTGAGAGCATTTGTTTTTTCTAAATTGAGTCTTCTCGGTCGAAAGGCTACTGGGGGTCCATCAACTTCTAATACATGTTCAAAAGAATGTTTCTTTTTTCCCACTTTAATTTGTCCAGATACAAGATGAGGAAACATGTTTAAAATATTCTCATATGAATGTATATTGTAGTCAATGCTGGGCAATGGAGTTAAAATATTTTCCTTTGTAGAATTTGAAATGTCAACTGTGCTTGCAGCTGTGTCAATTACAAATTTGTGCAATTTCAAAAAATCCAAACCAAGAATAGCATGTTTAATGTTTGCAACAATAAAAGAATGAGTAAACTGTTTATTAGGAAATTCCTGAAAATGTAGTGTTAGTTCAATGACACCTGATTGTTGTATAGGATGACCATCAGCAGCAAATAATCTACAGGGATCTGGATTTGTCACACAAGTATATCTGTTAGAGGGAATCAGTGACTTAGGGCTAGCTGTATCAATAATAAATACAATGTTATTGTGTGTATCAGTTAAGTGAATATATTTGTCAGCAGATTCAGGAAATGCATTGCTGACATTGATAGTATTTATTTGCAAGTCATGATTTATTGAGGAGCATTGCCTTGTGAGTTTAAATGTTTAGTCTTCATATAGCTATCAAAATGAGTGCAGCCTTGGACACAGTATCTGGCAGTAGTTCCATATTTTTGGTGGTAAAAACACAGACCATTAAAAATCTTATCTCTACCTGGAATAGTGAGATTCGGACCTGGTGGTGGTTGCAAAGTAGAAGAAAATGGCAATTGTTGGGATGAAGTTGGGAAATGATTTTGAGTGTTTTCATTAAAAGACTTGGAGTGAGATCTATTGTGTGATGGGTAAGTGAAATGAGGTGTGGTAGTTTGGTGAGAAAGAATTTTGTGCAGAGCCAAAACTTCAGCTTTAAGAGAGGAAAATTCTTTTAACATAGCAGAAAAAACATCATCAGTGGAATTAACTTCAGATGAGTTTAATGATTTATCATTTTGTATTAGAGAATCAGCAATGGGAGCTAGTTCTTCAACAGATTTAAAAGGGAATGCAGCTAAAATGAATTGTATATTGTTAGGAAGCCTATTTATAAATTCAGTTTGTAAAAACCAATTTAATGTTTCATTTTGAGGGTCAATTGTTCCTAAAATGTTTTTTAAATCATATAATAATTGTGTGGGAGAACGGTCTCCCAAAGGAGGAGCAGTGTGAAGCTGGGTTAATCTTTTGTGTAAAGGAATGCTTTTATTAAGGCAGCCTTGAGTGTAGTATAGCTGTTGACACTATCTCTTGACATGCAAAGTGATGCTTTGTGAAAATGTTCAGAAGATAAACATTTTATCAATTCAAAATATAATTGTTCTTCAGTTAGATGCTTTCCAAAATAATGTGCATCAAATGTGTGAAAAAACATGTCAATGTGAGAAGGATCAAATTGGAGTTGTGGAGAATTTTGAATTATTATAGTAGGTGGTTGAGTATTTTGCAATAAAGATTGATGTACAGAAGTAGATGATGATAAAAGTGTAGAAAAGACTTGGGAAGTAGTAGTAGGTAGAATTGAAGCTGAACTAACTGGAATTGCATCAGCACTTTGTGCTTGCAAATGGGTTTGTGTTGAAGAATTATTTTCAGCCAAGGCTATAAGATTATCATTCATATTAGATTTAACACTTCGTAAAAAATATTGATTTGAATGCATAAATAGTAATAATAACAAATAATTTTATAGACAACAATAATAATTTTAAGCAATAAGGTAATAATTATAATGTTCATACAAGTAATTAGTAAAATTGTTTAAAAATTTGTAAATAATGTTCTTTATAGATTGAATACAATGCTTGAGATAAGATAGTCTTTTAAAATAATTGGTATAGATTAATATGATCCAAGTCACTTTGTTAGTTGTTGGTTGTTAGTTGTCATCAATTGTAGATGTCTTGTTAGTTGTCGGGGTCACCAATTGTAGATAGTTATTCCACAAATAATTGAACACTTTCTTTGATTTGTTTATTCTTATTTAACAGAAATTGAAAGAACATATATTTACAATCAAAATAACACACTTCATTACAGTTATATCTTTATTATTGTTTTTTATATCCACAACTTATTACTTCCTCGTTTCCAGTGTTGCCCTTCCACTTATCATTATTCTATAGGAACTTGTAGTGATCTATATAGGATCACTACACGTGACTTCCTTTCTTCCTGTTTGCGCCGACTCAAAATTCCCAAGATCTGGAGAAGAGCGCTTGTGGTCGCGATCCCAAAACCAACAAAGCCCGTGGGGGACCCAAAGAGTTATCGACCGATATCTCTGCTCTGTGTCCCCTACAAGATCCTCGAAAGGATTATCTACGCCCGCGTTGAATCATTAATCGATCCACTGCTCCCTAAAGAGTAGGCTGGGTTCCGACGTGGGAAGTCAACCGTAGATCAAGTTGTTCTGCTAACCCAGAACATCGAGGATTCTTTTGAGGCTAAAAAGAAGGCCGGGCCGTATTTGTCGATCTGACAGCTGCTTATAACACTGTCTGGCACCGTGGCCTTACCTGCAAGCTGCTGAGACTACTTCCGGATAAGCACATCGTTAAAATGATTATGGAGCTTGTCCGTGTTGGAAACAGAAACACGATTCCTTTTATTTATTTATTTTTTTTTTATGTTGTCTTGTGACCACGTGGTCCACTAGAGGCAGGCAAGTGTTTTCGATTGCGAAATTCGTTTGATTGTCGTTCATTTTGGTTACGACTGCGTCGGCGAGCAGAGGAGTAATAATTTCTCCTTAAAATACATTCATATTATCCTTTGTATCTGTTCTTCGTTCATCACTGTTCTTGCGTGTGATTAATTGTGTTTCTTCTACCTTTGGAATTAAATTTTGGTAAGTTATTTAACTTTCATTTATATTTAAGCTAAGTGTTGCTTCTGTTAGCGCTGCAGTATAAGTTACATATAGGTAAAATTTAGTTAATTAGCTGAGCGCGGCAGTTTAATTCGCTTAAGTATTATTGAGGTAGTTTTAAGCAGGATAATTATTTAAAGGAACTCTCTCTACGCTGACCGGTCGTCTCTACGACAGTGCCAATATTTTACATTTCTTTTAAGGAGAAATTATTTTAAGATAAGTTTTAATTCTATTTAAAATTTGGCATTTGTCTTGATTGATAACTTGTGTTTCATTTGTTTGTGGTAATTATTTTAGTACCAATTGTTTAACCATGAGTTCTCATGATAAAAGGGCGGTGACTTCGAGTAGTGGTAGCTCCGGGCGATGTAGTGAAAGCAATTCACAGACCATTAATAAGAACGAATTAAAACGAAAAATCATTGCTATTCAAGCAAGAGCTTCTGTGTTAAAAAGGCAGCTTAACCGTAAATCTGTGAAAGAAGAAGCATCATGTGTTGAGAATGAGTGGCAAAGGTGTTTTGAAGCAATTTCGTTGCTACATGCAGATGTTCTTGCGTGTGATGATGATGAGGTTGACGTAGATTTGGATAAAATTGCTTGTCGGGTAGAGGATGTGCTGTTTGAAGTTAAGGAAGAGGTTTCACGGGTTTTAAAGTACGATGTTGACGGAAGGTCTAGCGTTAACGAAAGTTGTGCGTCAAGTTATTTGTTGAGTAAGCATCTTGACATCCCTGTTGATAATATCTCTAATGTAAAGGTTAGTGAAAGGTTTCCTGTGAATATTGATGATAATGAATTTTCACCGCCGCAAAATCAGACCCATTGTATAAGAAAAGGTTCTGACACAGGTAAATTGGAAGCAGACAGCAAGGTAGACTTTACTAAGCCAACTCTAAATCCAGGAGCGGTACCCTTTCTTGGTAATGTAAACAATTTTCCAGCAGCGCAAGTGGGTTATGGTCAGATACCTTTACCTCCTGCGCCTAGACTAAACCTTGATAATTTTGATGGAGATGTCTTAAAATATTGGGACTTCAAAAGGCGTTTTAAAAGACACGTGGAAGGTGTATATACTAATTTTGAAGATAGAATGGCATTTTTGAATAGTGCATGCGTAGGAAAGGCTCATGAAGTGATCGCAGGAATAGGATGCCTTATTGATAGTCAAACTGCTTATGCTAAAGCTTGGGATAGATTGGACAAGCGATTTGGTGATGTTCAAAAACTTATCAAACGTCTACGCGTTGATCTTCTTAACGGACCTATAATCAAAGAGGGTGATGCCGAAAGTTTGCTGCTTCTTGCGGATAAGATGTTTCAGTGCGAAGTAACGTTTGAAGGATTAGACAAGATGTGGATATTGAATTCACAAGAGCTTTTGCATGGGTTATTTGAAAAGTTGCCACATAGGGTTAAATCTCAGTTTGTTTCCGTGAGCACAGATGGATTTAAGTCGTTTCACGATTTGAGAATTTTAGTTGAGAAATCGGCCTCGGAAGCCGAGAGCGAGTTTGGCAGATTGCTCTATAAAACGCAGCATATTCAATCAAACCAGATGAGGTCTCGAAATTTTGCAGGAAAACCCCAGCGAGTTTGCACCGCTCAAAGATCAATATCACTTCCTTTAAACAAATTGGTGTGTGCATGCTGTGAAGGCCATCATAAATTATGGCGATGCCCTGACTTTAAATCCAAATCGATAGATGATAGGAGACTGATTGTTCAGAAAAAGGGACTGTGTTTTAACTGCTTACTCCCTGGGCATCAAGTTTCTAGCTGCAGGGTTAAAATAGCGTGTGGTAGCTGTGGTAAGAAGCATAATACCTTACTTCATTGGTATCCAAGGGAAAAAAAATCTATAAATGTTGATGCTAATATTCCCCCCACTGACGACGAGATGAATCAGGACGCTGATCAGGTGGTGTGTGCAGCTAGTTCTAGGACTAATCTATCTGGGGACGCCTCCGGATCAGCTATTTTTAAGGTTGTTCCCGTGAAGGTGTGGGCACATGATCCTGGCGACTATGTGCTTACATACGCTTTTATCGATGAAGGATCAAGCGTCAACATGTGTTCAGATCGCTTAGCCAAGCGACTGGGGTTGTCTACTTCTGCAACGAATGTGAGATTACTTACGAGCAATGCGGTGTCCGTCATGGATCGAAAGGTAAGTGACCTGGCCATCCAGGGGGTGAATGAGGTTGAAGCATTCAAAGTGAAGGATGCGTTTGTAGTCGACGAAGTGGTGGATGTAAGTTGTAGCATTCCAACAGACGAGTTAATTCAAGGTTATTCTCACCTTCGTAGCTTAAACTTCCCTTCGTTGGCCGAAAAAAATATAGATCTCTTATTAGGTTGTGATTTACACCAAGCATTTTTGACGAAAAATATGATTGTCGGTGATCCAGGCGATCCATGTGGGCTTCACACAGCTTTGGGGTGGACTATTTACGGCACAGATGGGGGAGACCAGAGGCTGGAAGAGCCTTCTAATTTAATGGTTAATTTTTTAAGCACTGAAAACACAGATACATCTTGCGAGCGATTATTAGAAATATTAGCCCAAGATTTTGAGGACTGCGATGAAGGCAGAAACGCACTGGCTTTGTCGCAGGAAGATAAACATGCTCTTTTTATTTTAAACAGATCGGTTAAGAAAGTAGATAGTCATTATTCGGTCGGTCTCCTGTGGAAAGGTGACGCGACACTGTTGTCCGATGGTCGTTCGTTAGCAGAGACGCGTTTAAAATATCTTAAGAAAAAATTTCAGAAAGATCCTGTTCTTTTCGATCGCTATTCAGAAAAGATGTCTGAATACATAGATAAGTATGCCGAACGTGTTTCTGAGGAGTTGACGTCCAGTGGTCGGATACGATATATTCCCCATCACTGCATCATGGGTGAGAGTAAGTTCCGCGTTGTATTCGATTGTAGCGCTCGCTGCAATGGTGAATCATTAAACGATAAGCTGCTACGCGGGCCCGAATTGACTAACACTGTTGTTGGCGTTTTGATTCGTTTCCGGCAACACCCAATTGCGGTAGTTGCGGACATAAAGGGAATGTCTTCGCAAGTAATGGTAGATGAAAACGACCGGGACTCGTTGCGATTTCTTTGGTATCCGGATAACGATTTAACCCAAAATGCTATAACTTATCGTATGCGCACTCATGTTTTTGGGGCCAAATCTTCCCCTTGCTGTGCGGCTTTTGCTTTGAGGAGAACAGCAAGTGAGAATGTAACGGGTGCGAGTCAGGATGTTGTGGATGCGGTGTTAAGAAATATATACGTAGATGATATGTGCGTGTCATGTATTACAGAGAAAGATGCCAGTGATTTGGTGACCCAGCTTTGCCCCTTGTTGGCAAGTGGGGGATTTCATTTAACTAAATTTTTATCCAACAACAGGACTATCTTAGAACAATTGTCGCCTGAAGACTTGGCAGGACATGTGAATCTATCCGGTAAGTTGCCTGTCCATAAAACGTTGGGAGTGTTCTGGGACGCTTCGTCAGATCTGCTAAAGGTAAAAGTGAATATTAAGACCAAACCAAATACTCGTCGTGGTCTGCTCTCAATGATCGGACAGACTTATGACCCTCTCGGGATCATACAACCCTTTTTGCTGCCTGCTAGAAGGTTGCTCCAAGAAGCCTGCCAGTCTAACTTGGGGTGGGACCAAAATATTAGCGAAATTCCAGGCCTGGAGCAGGGATGGGACTGTTGGTTTGGGTCGCTTCCTAAGCTTGAACAAGTAGAAGTGATTAGGTGTATCTTGCCCGATAACAACACCAAGCGGGTAGAGCTTCATACTTTTTCTGACGCCAGTACTGTGGGCTATGGGGCGTGTAGTTACTTGCGCAGTGTATGTAGTGACGGTGTAGTGTATTGCAATTTGATTATGGGTAAGTCTCGTGTTGCCCCGATTAAAAGGATTTCTATTCCTCGCCTTGAATTAGTTGCTGCTGTACTTTCGGCTAGATTAAGTAATTTAATTAAAAACGAGCTTGATTTAACGATTGATGAGGAATATTACTGGACAGATGCTACTGTGGTTCTTCGCTATATTAATAATTCGTCATCGCGTTTCGAAATGTTTATTGCAAACCGTGTTGAACTGTTGCACACGCTTACGTCAGTCACTCAATGGCGCTACGTGCCCACAAATGAAAACCCCGCCGATTTATCGTCGCGAGGCATTCCGCCAAAAATGTGTTGTTCGGCTGATTTGTGGTTTAAAGGGCCACCGTTTTTATTGTGTAATAGTGAACATTGGCCTGAGCAACCCAAATTTCTATCTGAGTGGTTAAATGATGACCAAGAAGTCGAAGGGATGAAACAATGCTGTTTCCAAAAGTTCCAGAAGGAAGATGTAGTTTCACGTTTGTTCGCGCACTACTCTGACTTTACCAGACTGCAACGTGCGGTAGCTTGGATGATACGATTTATAGTGTTTTTGCGATGGAAGGGAAAGAGCTGCAACCAGATTCCCTTGACAGGACCGTTAACGGCCGCAGAATGCTGCGCGGCACGAGAAACAATCCTTCGAGTAACTCAAGTCCAATCCTTTGCTGAGGTGTTTGCCATTTTGCCGAACCAATCTGAAGTTTCAGACCCAGCCTTTATTGTTACAGAACAAATGATAAAAGGTTCAACCGCACTTCGGGAGATTCAATCACTAAGTCCGTTTGTTGTACAAGGTTTCCTTCGCGTTGGTGGAAGACTTAGAAATGCTTCCTTGCCTTACGAGGCGAAATTTCCGTTGCTTCTACCACACTCACACCCAGTGACGGACCTTTTAATTAAGTTTCATCACAAAAAGGAAGGTCATTTGGGGGTTAATCATGTGTTAGCAGACCTGAATAGGACTTTTTGGATTGTGAACGGACGGTCTGCGATAAAAAGAGTGCTGGATGGTTGCATTCCTTGTCGAGTATGGAAGGCGAGCGCTGGGAGACAACAAATGGGCGATCTTCCACCATCAAGAATTCAAGAGAGCCATCCATTCAGTAATATTGGCAGAGACATCATGGGACCAATAATGATCACCGTTGGTCGAAGTAGAGTGAAGCGTTACATTTGTATATTTAACTGTCTTGCTACGAGAGCTGTTCATCTTGAAGTGGTGCCCTCACTCAAAGCTGATTCGTTTCTGCAGACGTTCAAACGATTCTCTAACCGACGAAATATCAGCCCGAAAACTATATACAGCGATAATGGCGGAAATTTTGTTGCTGCTCAAAAGTTGCTAAAAGGAAAAATTGACTGGGTTTTCAATCCGCCGCGTGCATCCCGCCAGGGCGGATTTTACGAAATCTTCTTTTAACTTTTCCGCAAGATTTTTCGATCCATCACATCTACATGTACCTTGAATGAATTTGATTTATTTACTTATGTGGTGGAAATTGAGCGAATTTTAAACAACCGGCCCATTACTAAGCTTCCCAACTCACCTGATGATTGGACTGCTTTATCGCCCAGTGCAATTTTGAGCGGATCTCTGGCCGATGATGTAAAATTCGACAGTTTCATGAAAGCTGACGCCTATCGTCATTCATGGAAGAAAACCGAATATTTGGCAGATAAATTTTGGAAACAATGGCTCAATCAATACTTACCATTACTTCAACCCAAACAAAAATGGTTTGGTTCATCTCCTAATATGGTGCCCGGCGATTTAGTATTGATGATGGACGAAGCTACACCTCGTGGGCAATGGCCAAAGGCTATCGTAGTGGAAAATTTACCTGATAAACGTGGTCTGGTGAGAAGGGTGCGTGTGCGAACAGCAGATGGTTCCATATTCCTGAGAGACATTCGAAAACTGTGTCTACTGGAAGGAGAGTTAAAGTACTTTTTTTTTTTTTTTTGTTTGTATTTGTGTATGGCTTGCTGTGTTTTGTTTTGTTTTTTAACGATTATTAATTAGGTAAAAAAACTGGATTGCTTAGTCTGTATGAAATTCTTGATATCGTACTGTATTATATCGATTTGGCGGTTTCTGTTTCCGTAATCTGTAATAAGGCGGTAGTACTTGAGTTACGCCTTATTGGGGTGGGAATGTTGGAAACAGAAACACGATCCCTTTTATTTATTTATTTTTTTTTTATGTTGTCTTGTGACCACGTGGTCCACTAGAGGCAGGCAAGTGTTTTCGATTGCGAAATTTGTTTGATTGTCGTTCATTTTGGTTACGACTGCGTCGGCGAGCAGAGGAGTAATAATTTCTCCTTAAAATACATTCATATTATCCTTTGTATCTGTTCTTCGTTCATCACTGTTCTTGCGTGTGATTAATTGTGCTTCTTCTACCTTTGGAATTAAATTTTGGTAAGTTATTTAACTTTCATTTATATTTAAGCTAAGTGTTGCTTCTGTTAGCGCTGCAGTATAAGTTACATATAGGTAAAATTTAGTTAATTAGCTGAGCGCGGCAGTTTAATTCGCTTAAGTATTATTGAGGTAGTTTTAAGCAGGATAATTATTTAAAGGAACTCTCTCTACGCTGACCGGTCGTCTCTACGACAGTGCCAATATTTTACAGTCCGAAATCGAAGTTTCACCCTTACCATCGGTGACAGCAAGTAAAGCAGGCTACGCCGTCTTAAAAACGGCGTTCCTCAGGGATCGGTCTTGGCTCCCCTCCTATTTAACATCTACACTTACAATCTTCCTTCCATGATTTCCAGAAAGTTTGCTTATGCTGATGATTTAGCATTGTTGCACTCTTCTGGAAACTGGAAGGACTTGGAGGGGACTTTAAGCCAAGACATGTCCACACTTTCAGCATATCTCCAGACTTGGAGGTTGAAGCTCAACCACATTAAAATGGTGACGGCAGCCTTTCACTTAAATAACCGAGAGGCCAAACGCGAGCTAAAGGTCTACAACAACGGTAGATTTTTACGGTTCTGTCCAACCCCTACTTATCTTGGGGTAAAACTGGACAGATCGCTCACGTTTCGTCACCATTTAGTGGCATTGCGCAAAAAACTATCCTCGCGCGTCACACTGTTAAGGCGACTCGTAGGCTCTAGATGGGGTGCTGGTGCTAAAACACTATGCATAGTCACCTTGTCTTTAGTCTACTCAACAGCTGAGTACTGTGTGCCAGTCTGGTGTCAGTGCTCACACTCGCCTCGTCGATAGTGTCTTGAACGACGCCTTGCGCATAGTCACTGGATGCCTGCGTCCCACTCCAATGGACTGCCTACCTGTACTCTCAAGCATCCAACCAGCTGAGCTTCTGCAACTGGGAGCGACACTCTCCTTGGCTCAACGTGGATCTCTGGACCCTGATCATATCTTGTATGGTCTCTTAAGTGGGTCCTCAGATACTCGCCAAGTGAGACTAAGATCCAGACGCCCGTTTGTACCAGCTGCGCGGAATATTTTGTACAACCTTGCCAGACTTGGCATCCGCGCTTCTGAATGGACAAATCACAAATGGAAAACGGAATACTGTAAAAATGCTTCCAGGCTCCGTGCTTTTGTGCCCGGGGCTGGTGCCAGGCCTGTTGGGATGGGCTTACCCCGAGCAGCTTGGGTTAAGCTCAACCGCCTGTGGACTGGTGTTGGGCGATTCCATTCGTCCATGCACAAATGGGGTCTCGCTTCTTCACCGAATTGCGAATGTGGCACCTCTGAGCAAACTGCAGACCATGTTCTAACAGCGTGCCCTATACATCGGGCACCACATGGAGCACGAGGTCTGACGGTTTTGGATGATGAAACTCGATGCTGGCTTAATAATATTACTGCCAGCATCTGATTCAGACAGTGCAGCAGTCTGGGGTAGTAAAAAGATAAACCCTCGGCCCCAGTCCTGTTTGTGTCTGACCTGGAGTGGATGCCCTTCAAACGACGACGACCAGCATTTTTGAGTGTTGAAAAAAATTTATAATGATTTTTTCTTAACGTTTTTCAACATTGTTTACCGCTGTACCTTGTATGTTTCGTCTTTCTTTTGCTTTAGTTGAAAGGGTTTTTAAAGCGGGTTGTTTTATGATGCAATCACACTTTTAAACATGATTGAGATGCTTGTTTAATCAAAAAGTATACTTAGATTGCTCTTTAGAAAATAGAAATTTATGGTTTTTAAAATAATTAAACGGACTATATTTTCGTAAAATTTTTCGGTCTCGATCTCGGTCTCGGTCTCGGTCTCGATTATTTCTGGTCTCGGTCTCGAACCTTAGGTCTTGCAAGTTGACGGTCTCGATCTCGGTCTTGGTCTCGGAAAAATTATCGGGTCTCGATCTCGGTCTCAGTTTCGATGTTTGTGGTCTCGACTACATCACTGATTGCCATTAACTATTTCGTCAACAGTTAGCATTACAAACGTCTCACTTGTGCTGATTGTATCAATCGTAGTGTCCTGACCAATGGTGGACGATGCAGTTTGTTGTTGTGTGGTTGTTTGCACGGTTGTGGACGAAGTCGTTTGATCGGCGACAGTCGACGATGTTGTGGTGTCAGAAAGTGTTGTCGATTGTACTGGGGACGATGATGCCGATGTAGATAGCGTTGTTGACGAAGATGTCGAGGCCAGGCTTGTCGTTTGAGGCTCGGTTGTTCCGTCAGAAAATGTCGACGTTTGAGCTGCTGTTGTTTCTACAGTGGTCGTTTCATCCGATCGGGCACTTGTTGTTGCTGTTGTTGCTATATGACAATCACGTTTGGTTATATTAGTTTAATATTTTAGTCAAATGATACATAACGTGTCATTAAAAACATGATTTAATGAGCACTTTTTGTTACTTTCTAAATGTTCATTGGTCGTTTGATGAGCTATGGTATATTAATGCTCAATGTTTGAGTCTTCACTGTCAATAAACACGTTCAGTTTTACATACTCGGGTTTATCAATGCTTGATTATCGAGAGTGCTCGCTTCAGTCGTTGTAGTCACTGTTGAAGCTTCACTGGTTGTTGGTGAAGCTGCAGTGGTCGTTACGGACGTGCTTGGTTCACTTGTTGTAGTGTCGCTTGGAGCAGCTATAAGAACAAAACCGTTGATTTACTCGACTCTATCAAAGACACGCTCCAGATGTTTAGTTGCCATTAACGACGCCTTCGTCAACAGTTAGCATTACAAACGTCTCACTTGTGCTAATTGCATCGATCGTAGTGTCCTGACCAATGGTGGACGATGCAGTTTGTTGTTGTGTGGTCGTTTGCACGGTTGTGGACGAAGTCGTCTCATCGGCGACAGTCGACGATGTTGTGGTGTCAGAAAGTGTTGTCAATTGTACTGGGGACGATGACGCCGATGTAGATAGCGTTGTTGACGAAGATGTCGAGGCCAGGCTTGTCGTTTGAGGCTCGGTTGTTCCGTCAGAAAATGTGGAAGTTTGAGCTGCTGTTGTTTCTACAGCGGTCGTTTCATCCGATTGGGCACTTGTTTTTGCTGTTGTTGCTATATGACAATCACGTTTGGTTATATTAGTTTGATGGTTTAGTCAAATGATACATAACGTGTCATTGAAAGCAAGATTTAATAAGCACTTTTTGTTACTTTTTAAATGTTCATTGGTCGTTTGACGAGCTATGGTATATTAATGCTCAATGTTTGAGTCTTCACTGTCAATATACACGTTCAGTTTTACATACTCGGGTTTATCAATGCTTGATTATCGAGAGTGCTCGCTTCAGTCGTTGCAGTCACTGTTGAAGCTTCACTGGTTGTTGGTGAAGCTGCAGTGGTCGTTACCGACGTGCTTGGTTCACTTGCTCAGTTGAGCTATTTTATGATCTTGGCTAGCTGTGCCACATATTATCTTTACGCTGACTAATCATGCAGTGGTTATTCAAGTTTTAAATTTTCGAATTATTATTGTATTTTTTTTCTTTATTTTTAATATTTTTTTGTTAAGTTGTTGCGGTCATGTTTTCTACTATTTTGTGGTTTTATTTTTTGATTATTTTATGCATTTGTTTACGTCTGAGTTTGTGTTTTTTCTTTTTTTTTTGATTTTAGGAATATTTATTTTTTATTTTAACTTGTTTGATAATGATTGAGAATTAAAGAAATGAATGAATGAATAAATAAATTAACTTGTGATAGTGTTGCTAGCAGCAGCTGTAAAAACAAAGCCATTATTTTACCCGACTTTGTTAGGACACGATTATCCCTTTATCGTCCAACTGAACAAATATGTCATGTTTTAAATTGTGTTTTTTCCTGGCTTAAAAAAAATTTTTTTTTGATTGAGCATATCAACAGTTGTGGTACAACTCTTAATTGATCATTTTAATTGTAAACCCAGAAAAACTTCAATCATTATGTTTTTTTAATTGAGCCACTTTTTGATTTTTTTTTTTTTTTTTATTAAGACGCAGCAAAGGAATCTGTATCGTGTTTGATCTGAGTTTAAAAGTAATAAAAAACTAGGGATACCTAAACTACCGGGATGCAAAATCCGCTTTTTTTCAAACAGCTTCGTTCACACTGTAGGGCTATTGCATGCATTTGCTGCATTACAGTTTAGCAGTATATTTTAAAGTTTTTTTTAGTTTTTATTCAATATATGTTAAATTTTTTTAAAATTCGTATGACTTTTTGATATAATTTAAACAGTTTTTATTTTTGTATAAATTATGTAATTTATTATATGATATTATATTACACATTTAAAACAATTTTTTATAAAATTATTTAATATAATAAAAATAATATAAAGATTTTTTGATTTAAATGTTTAATATATTTCAATTTATATTGATTTAACTTTTTTAACTAAAAAAAAATTTTTTAAGGTTATTTAACATTATTTTAAATATTTAAACTTTTATTTAAAATAATCATGAATTGTTTTTAACTTATTAACTCCTTTTTTAATACATATGTGTAATGTGCCCAGTGGTACATCTTGCAGCTTCTCTTTAGCCCATTTTTGTTTTTTTAATAATTTTTTTGAGCATCAATAAGAGATTTTTTATAGCTTTTTTAATTTTCTAAATTATAGATTAGATATTATGTTATCAAAATTTTTTTGAATAAAAAAATTATTGTCAAATGTTCACAGTCTTAGCAAAAGTTTTTGCAAAATTGGCACAATAAATCAAAATTATTGGCAAATTTTTTTACTTTCTAAGTGTACCAATAAAAAAAAAATTGGTACACTTGCATTGCAAAAAAATTATAATCTCTTTTTGTGTGGTCTTATGTTTGGTGATCAAAATCATTTTTAGTTAAATTCTAAAACTTAAAAACCTTACTTATTGCTTCTTGTTATAAATTAATTGTGATGCAATATATTTAACCTATCTTAACAAGATTGATTATTCAGTCACAGGCCATTTCCAGACAAAGTACTTAATAACAATTAATTAGTAAAAAAACTTTTTTGGTTTTGTAGACATTTTGCATCTTAGTATGGTAACTTAATATTTATTTTCTTTTGCTTTTATATATTTACCTAATATTTATATTTTTATAATAAATTTAAATCTCCAATAAATTACACAGCTATAATTAGTGATTAGTACCTTGATTAATTTTTAATATGGGATATACTTGCTGTATTTCCAAATGTAAAACTGGTTATCGTTCCAACAAAAAAGAAATCTAAATTATCAATCCCCTTGTTTAGATTTCCTTTAGACCAAGTTTAATGTCAAAAATAGATTAAAGCTATTTCACAAGAAAACTTAAAAATTAGTGATTCATGAAGAATTTGTGCCAAACATTTTAATGAGTCAGATATTCAAACTATCACTACCAATTCTTAAAAATTAAGAAAAAGTGGAAATAATCTTATTGAGTTAAAAAAAGTTTGATTAAAGTCATCTGAAATCCCTTCTCTTTTTTCCAATCTTTCTAAATATTTGTCAAATAAACCATTGCCTAAAAGTTCTGTTTCTAGCACAGCTTTACACCGATGCAAAAAGGAGAATTTCTTGCTGCAGGAACAAGAAAAACAGTTTATTGAGCAAGATTCATTTTACGACCTAGAATCTTTAAAAATCAAAATTCATATTGCAATACTCCTTTCTGGTTATTTTAAATTGTTCAAAGATGATGCTATTGAATTTCATTGCATTTCAAAAAATTGTCCTGATTTCAACTCTGTTCCAAAACTTATTGTGTGAATAATCATCACTGAAAATTTGATACCAAATGCTTACGTAGATTCTATGCATCTTTTAAAAAAAATGTATGAGCATTTATTAAGCTCCTCTTCAGTGTGTACTCAAGCAGAAGTTTGCAACATTTTCGCTTTTTGCAGTGAGTTTGCAAAAATTACAAGGATGTTGTCTATTTGGTACCAGTAGAAAAACTAGATACTAGCTTGTTACATTACTGGTTTAATAAAGTGATAAAATACCTCAATCAAATTTTTCTTATAGTTGCTGTTTCTGTTGACAACCACATTTGCAACAGGTAAAAAATGTTTGTGTTAATCTTATGCTTCTTGATCTTTTTTTGGCGACATAAATATTGTAGCACGTTTTATTAATAATGTTTGTTTGTTTGATAAAAACCCTAGTCAATGCAAATTTTATTTTTGCCTGTGTTAGACGGCTCTACACTATATTTTTGTTTTGTTTTTGCGTAAGCCAAAACAAGAATATAATGTAGAATTTAGACCCCCTTTTTAAAGCCTTTTGAATAACTGCTTTCTGTTTTGTTGTGACAAAATTAGTTGTGCAATACTGTAATAGTTTGCTGTCAAATGATACAGCAAAAGCTAAACTATTTACTTGTCAAATAAGCACTCTGCGTTTTTGTGTGCTGTGGAAACTGTAGTAAAGGACTCACCCAATTTTATGTGTGCTGTCAACCAACTTCTGTGAAAGGACATTTCAATTTTTCGCTTATTATTTATTTGACATTTAATTGCTTTGCTAAAAACGAGCTTGAATGCTTCTAAACGTGAGGACCCTGGACCAATGGTTCAAAAAATCTAAAAACTTGGTAAAAGTGCACAAACCTAAAATTCATCAAAAATTTCACTTTTCAGTATGCACATTTTTGTAATTGTTTGTCAATTGTTTCATAATTATTCTTTTCTTGCTAACTTTTATATTGTAGTATAAATGCAGAACTTGTTGTTTGTTCAATTTTCATATTTTCTTGTTATTTAAATTTGTAGTTTATTTGCTTTAATACTGTTTATATTGCTTATCCAAAAAATACGCAAACAATAAACTATTTTTTACAAATTACAACACACTTATGTGTGATATCACAAATTACAATACGATTAATCTATATACTTTAGTTGGAAAAAATATTGTATATTTGTAGAACTCAAAATTGCAGTTCCGTAAGCAAAAAATCAAATAGCCCTACTGTGGCACGCATTTTCTCGAGTTTCGCATCCCGGTAGTTTAGGTATCCCCGTAAAAAAGCTGATAAATTTTTTTCTGGTTTGTATTCTTCAATTATTTATTACCCATGTAATGTTTTTTTACTGAGCTTTTTATTTTTTATTTTGGAATAGGCTTCCAAACGTACTGGCTTTGTGCATTTGGTCAATTAAGCGACCACACATTCGACACTAGGTAGGTTTTTATATACAAATTTCAATCTGCTTACGTTATCGAAATAAAGCAATAGAGAGTAAAACAAAATTATTTAAGAGTTAGGTTAGTCTGACAGTAAAACTTGACTTTAATCTGCTTTGCGAAAAGATAGTATAGAACAGGGGATCCAAGTTTTTCATTCTTGCGGGCCATTTTTCAAAATAGTTCAAGCTTGCGTGCCTGAGCCGGCTAAAAACTGTTCAAAATCGTGGTGTTCTCAAAAAGAAAAAAGTCTTTATTTAGAATCGGTCACGAATATTTGAAAATTTCCAGACGGTGTGGCAACCCGAGACTCTGTCCCGTAAGTTTGTCATACCTTGTTATAGAAGGCTGCCACTGACCGCGATCGACAAGACTTGAATTGTGTAAAATTGTTCAGCAGGCCATAGAAAATTATGTCGCGGGCCGCGGTTTGGACCACCCTGGTGTAGAACATTTTCCCATCAACAAGGTAAAAAAAGGTCGCTACAAACTGCCAGATTAAAAAATTAGCCTTCTTTTGTTTTTGTCTTAAAATAAAGCGATCTTTCTGTAAAAAAAAGTTATCAGTTTAGGGGGGCCCGGTAAGCCGCTCCGTTCGCTCTGTATTAAAAACATCACTGTTGACGGGCATTACTCGATTAGCTTGTGCCTATTTTAAATTTAACAGCTTTTGCTAAAAGACAATTTACACAGACATTGAAATATGACTCGCTAAAAAGTACCAAGCTTTTTAATAAAACCCAACATTTTAGTCAATTTTGTTGCTTGTATGGCCACTGTTACAAATTTGTAACGTTTAAAAAAATGAGTGGGTTTAAAATTTTGAAAGTTTTGTTTCAGTAGCGTTTTTAATGTCGGCAGCATAGTCGAGTGTTGCGCCATTCTGTTGTATATTTGGGAAAGAGACTTTACGGCACTTTCCCCTGCTTGGTGATCTTAACAAGCAATTCTAAAGTACAGTAATATCTCTACTAAGTACTAGCGGACAGCAATATCTTGGCATCTCCGGAAGCAGGTCGGGGTAATTGCTTACCCATGTATAGTGCCTCCGTCGCTTTCTGCGAGCAGGAGGATAAATACAGAGATAAAGAAAAATGCAATTTCAATTCCATTACAGACTAAACAAATTTTTTTCATTTAAAACCTAAAAGTGGACGATAGAAGGTTAAGATGTTTAGTTGCCATCAACTATTTCGTCAACAGTTAGCATTACAAACGTCTCACTTGTGCTGATTGCATCGATCGTAGTGTCCTGATCAATGATGGACGATGCAGTTTGTTGTTGTGTGGTCGTTTGAACGGTTGCGGACGAAGTCGTCTCATCGGCGACGGTCGACGTTGTTGTGGTGTCAGAAAGTTCTTGATAATATACTTTAACTCCATACGAATGTACTCGACTTTTCTTTCGAGTACATTCGTATGGAGTTAAAGTATATTATCAAGAAATTTGTTTATCGTGGAAAAAGTTCATTTACGTTTTATTACTCTATTACGATTTAGGTCACATTTACGACCCACTACTTTTTTAGGAGCATTAGGGTTTAAAAGTTATTTTTTATTTCTGCAGGTAATAGCAAAAATGTTGTGAATTCCTTTACTTTGTATTGGTTTTAAGTAGTTGGGCATTGTGCCATGATTCATATAAAAGATGTTTTTTTAGAGTGTATTTTATTTTTAGAATGAAAATCATGAAATCCGTGAGTGTATCAAAGTGAAGGCTGTTTTTTTAAACTACCACTTGAAAACTTTTTCTACTAAGTATGTTTGATTATGGTTGTATGCCTTCTCCCCACTCCCTTTATTCAGAAATTTTTTAGGCCACTGCCTGTACTATGGTTTTTAACAAGATAAAAAAAATTGAAATTTTAAGTTGTTGTTTTAGTTTATTAGCTTTTGTTATCTTTGGTGCGTTTCCGTTTATTGTGTTGTGAAAATTTTATATTAACCAAGCGTTAAAAGCAACTAAATGGTTTTTTACTTTAAAAAAGCATTTTATTTTAGCAAGACAACTTTAAAGCTTTAATCAGGTTAGTTAATCACTTAAACAAATGCATTAGCTTGACGATTGCTTTTTCTAGTAAAAGAACGTGACTCATTTTCGAAATGATATAAAATTTAATAACAAAACGAAAATGACGAAATCGTTCGTCTGCAAATAAAAGAAATAAATAATAACACGACTCAAAGCTAAACACTACTAAGCTTACTAAGTCTGAACACAACTGTACAACAAACCCCATTGTTACGTAATAGTACGAACTATCAAGCATTTGTACATCCCCCCCCAAGTTCGCACTATTCCGGCCAGGTATAGTTATGTAGTTGATCCCTTGATCACCCATTGACCAGAGGTCGGATCCAATTCGACAGCAGGTCGTCGTAGGCGAGAGGACCGTCTAGGGATCATTGATTTGTTGTTTTCGTGGGTGTCAGGGTCAGTCTCCTGCGAATTAGTGTCCGTCACAAATGTGGAGTGTGTGGTTGTAGGTACGACATCATGGACGTCTTGTGGTTGCCCATGATCTATGGCCTCAGATGAAGTTGCATCAGCAACGTGGGTGGACGTGGAGGGTGGGTATTGAACGTGCGTTTCATGTTGGGGGGGGCACTGTTGGTGGTGAAGAAGTTTGCTGGGACTCGGCAACATCAGGTATTATACGAAGGAATCGTCGATTGCGCCTGGTTATACGACCGGATCCTCCCACTTTAACATTATATTGGTCGAAGTCCAATGCTTCGACCACGGTGCCGACTTTGTCCCATTTACGTGGGTGTGTGCCTCCTTGATTTTGGATGAACACGCGATCACCACACCGCAGCGGCCGCAATGAGCGTGTACGCGCGCTCAATGCTTCATTGGTCCGTTTGGCTCGAACTCGAAGGGCATCTTCTTTAGCTCGCCATGCTTCGCGCCAAGTACGACGAATAAAGCGATTAGAAAAAGTAGCAAGCCGATTAACGAACGAAAAAGCGTCTCGCAAAAAGTGACCAAAGACGATTTCAGCTGGGGATAAATCGCAGTCAGGATCCGGGGTATTACGCAGTTGCAACAGGGCGCGCAGAAACGAATCATTGTTCAAATCCCCATTAGGGCTAATATTGGACATGAGAAGTCTTTTAGCGGCTTTGACTGCAACCTCCGCGCGGCCGTTAGATTGGGGGAAGTAGGCGGAAGAAACACGGTGTTTAATGTCCCACTTGCGCATAAAATCCTGTGTGACAAAGGCAGTAAACTCTGGGCCACCATCTGAGGAAATTTCTTCAGGCACTCCAAAAGTGGCAAAGTATGATCGAAGGAGGCGAACAAGTGCATTTGCGCCAGTGACGGTGGTCCCAGCTGGTGTACCAAACACATCTGACCAACCGGACAATCTGTCTCCAACGATCAAGAAGTGCCGTCCTGCGTAATCAAAATAATCCGCAAAAATTTTCTCGAAGGGCGTGGTAGGTGGGTGGGAGGGCAACGGGGGGGTTGCGGCTTGCGACGGCGCATTTCGGTTGCAATGAGCACAAGAATCGCGAATATTGTGAATATCTTGAGTCATCCCCGGCCAGAAAACGGTTGCTCGCGCACGCCGTTCCATGGCCGACACCCCTTGATGGGCGGCGTGCAATGTGCGTAATACTTGATAGCGGAGTTGCGGCGGGATCACAACACGATCATTGTATAAAATAACGCCGTCAGATATATAAAACCCATCGCGATATGGGAGGTATTGACGAATACCTCCTTCCGGCGGTAAGTTTACATCAAAGTTTGATTGTATGGCAGACAGTAGGTCATTGAGTGCAGCGTCACTGGCAGTGTGCCGGGCAATTTCATCCCAGTTTAAAGTCAACTGATCACGCGTATTTTGCCGCACCGAAGCAAGAAGGGCTTCTTCGAGAGAGTCTATAGAATCACGCTCGGCACCCGAAATGGTAGCAAAAAATTCTGATGTGGCTGGGTGTCGCGATGCAGCGTCCGCAGCAATATTAGTCGACCCCGGCAAGTGTGCAATGTC
Source organism: Diplosoma virens (assembly GCA_963680785.1). Taxonomy (NCBI): domain Eukaryota; kingdom Metazoa; phylum Chordata; class Ascidiacea; order Aplousobranchia; family Didemnidae; genus Diplosoma; species Diplosoma virens. The sequence goes on along the minus strand of OY796882.1, from coordinate 43,434,354 downwards.
AAAACGCCACATTAGAGTGCGCTGCTTTAATCGGAAGAGCCGGGTATTGCTGATTTCATCTAGAGTTCGATCCCCGAAAATTTTCGTTAGCGGCTTGTGGTCGGTAACAACTACTAAATTATCGCAGCCCTGCGTAAAGTATTTAGTCTGCTCGAGTCCCCAAGCTACAGCTAGGGCTTCTCCTTCAATAGGGGCGTAACGTTGTTCAGCCGACGAGAGAAAGCGAGAGCCTGCGAGAGTTACTCGCCTTCCATTGGCACAGCAATCTGGAAGGGTGGACGGGCATGCACAGTGTTTTTGAAGCAGGAAGTATCCGATGCCCCGATTTGACCAGTCCGGCCTTAGCAAGTACGTCGCGTCGGATCGAAAATTTCTACGCCGTGACGTATGACGTCAATGATAGCATCTTTCGAACGCGCAAATGCTTTATCAAGATTGTCATTCCACTCGAACTTACGTTTCGGACTGAGAAACGGCTTGAATGGAGCCATCAAGTCTCGAATTTTGGCGTAATTGGCCACTTGATTAATGAGACCAAACCAACTTCTTATATCCTTGATGTTCTTAGGCGTAGGAAACTGTTGAATCGCATTCAAGTACTTGGGCAGGGGTTCTACACATGATTCAGAAATGCGGAATCCTGCAAAGTCAACTGACCGTTGGGCAAATTGAAATTTGCTGGGGTTGAGAACGATACCAGAGCGGCCCACGAGAGTAAGAAATTGGATGGTGCGCCACCAATGTTCCTCTAGGTTCTTGTCAAAAAACACGGTGTCATCCACACATCGCTCCTTTCGCATAAAATCAGACAAAATAGCGGCGAAGCGACGATTGTAGCCATCTCCCGAAGAAAGGAAACCTTGTGGTGCCCTTGTGTATCGCCAGCGTCCAAATGGTGTAATGAAGGTGGTAAGATGACGGTCTGACTCGCGTAGTGGAACGCTATGGTATCCATTCCAAGCGTCGGTCACACTTTTCCAAGTATTACTTGGTACACGACGGGCTAGCTTGAAGGGTGTTTCCGACGCGAATGTTTCCCGACGACAGAATTTGTTCAGCGGCGATAAGTCTACAATCCGTCGGGGTGTACCGTCATGTTTTCTGGTAATCACCATGCGATGGCACCATTGAGTAGGCTCTCCGTGCGGGACTTTTTCGAGAATTCCTAGGGCTTCATCCCGAAGGAGGTCTGCATGGACCTGTTGTTGCCAATGTAGAGGAATAGAAGCCGGGGTATGGAACGCTCTTGGTTTCGCTGAGGGGCTGACATGGATTTCGATGGGTGGTCCCGCCATGGAATGAAGAGGGCGATGCGGGCATGTGTTAAATGTGGAGGAAGCGTATCGCTCCAGTAGCCAAGTTTTCATTCGATCATTATTTTCGGGAGTACAGCGAAATGGTAGCGAACGTGGGGGTGGTGGCACGGAAGTACGTTGAGGGCAGGTGCAAGAATGATTTTGATCGCCCGGTGAGGCGCAGCCACCAGTAACAGTGCGCGTGAGGTGCGCATTAGTGATGGCAGCAGGTTCACCAGCGCATTCCTGCGTCTCAGCATAAGCATGTTCTCCCAATGATGGAAAACTGGGTGATAGGACCCCCAGGCTCGACAGTGTTCCGTGCGATAAAAAGAGGGTCTGAATGTCGGCGCTAATGTAGACCATGGCCCGGCATTGCACAACATAACCGTGACACGACAGTCCTTCAATGATGGCGAAGAACGCTCCCACAATTGATATGGAGGAATGATTGGCGGCCACCAGGTTGGATGCAGGGGTCAGGATGTCAGATGGGAAGCCATACTTTACAAATTTGTCCAGAGACCATACATTCACTTGGGCGCCGGTGTCAGCGATGGCGGTAACATTAGTAGCACGGACTGATGTAGATTCGCCATGAGCCTGAACGCGATCGACTGAAATCGTTACGTGGACCTTGGGGTGCTCTCTCATACGTGCTGTTGCCCACTGTCCATCTTTGAATATATAATGGGGGCCTTGCATGGTGGCATTTCTATGTACTGCAGACAGAGGCGTGTTGCACTTGTTTGGCCTGTGCCTCGAGACTGGCCTGTGATTTGTTCTTATCGAACTCAACTGAGGGTCAGCAGGCGACGTGACTTCAAGAGTTTGTAAACCTGGTTCCGGTGGTGAAGGACCCACTTTATGAGTGAGTTGGCGTCTTCGGCGTTTCTGTGACCGTTAGCATTCAATACACAAGGTATAAGGTTTGGTATTCCAACCACGAGGTCCTTTTTTGTAGAGCTGAAAAAGTTGCTGGCAGAGAGGACAACGCGACTGTTTTGACCGATCAGGTAAATTGTGGGATTCCCTGCATGGGGTTGCATTACGACATGCTCTGTGGTCTGCGTCATGTAGGCGGCGAACGGCTGACACAGATGTGACCTCGGTCGGGGGGACGGCGTTGCGAGCCATTTCTTTGCTTTCAACAAGGGCCACAATCTCGTTGACGGCGCGTGTGAGTATATCCGCGCCGCCAAGAATTTCCCGGCGAATCTCATCGTCAGCAATGCCATTCAGCAAAGTATCCCGAATCATGTGGTCCGTATAATTGATTTTTAAACCACAAGTACAATCAATTGTGAATGCACATGTGTCTGCTTTGCCGCGCACTCTCGCTGCAAATGCGCGAAAAGGTTCGTCTCTCAGTTGGCGCATCTGCATGAGATCGGATCGCAAGACGCCAGTAGCTACTGGGATAACTGCAAGTCGACGCATGGCGGATAGTAACTCCTGCAAAGGCTTAGAGACAATCTCTGCATCTGATTTTAACAAACTATCTCCTAAGCTCTGACTGGCACACTGAAAGAGTTGCGCGGTGGCTGAAGTTTCGTTGATGCCTGATCCTTGCCTAAACATTTGCCAGCGGCGAGTGAATACGTTCCACGCTTCTAAAGACACGCCTACGTCAATGCTGGGTCTTGTTAGTTTTGGTCCCTCTGAGGGAGCGCGAATGGAATTAGGCCCAGGAGTAGCATGACTAAATGCGTGGCTCTGTAAAATAGCGCAAGCTACAGCTTCTGGTGCGTCTTCGGATTGAAAAGCGCAACCCGGGTACGCACAATCTATAACAACCATTTTAACAAAAATTAACTAGCCTTAACGATTTCGTCATAAAAGAACGTGACTCATTTTCGAAATGATATAAAATTTAATAACAAAACGAAAATGACGAAATCGTTCGTCTGCAAATAAAAGAAATAAATAATAACACGACTCAAAGCTAAACACTACTAAGCTTACTAAGTCTGAACACAACTGTACAGGCAAATGACAAGGCAAAACACAACTGTACAACAAACCCCATTGTTACGTAATAGTACGAACTATCAAGCATTTGTACATCTAGTTGTGTATTAATAATTACAAAAATTTATCTTCAAAAATACTTTGAACAGAAATAAAAGTGTTTTCTACACAGTCCACTTCAAATTTTTCCATTACCCTCCATTGTTTTTCCCGTCGAGATGCTTTTCTCGTTTTTTGACCTCTGTATTAACTTTTAGTGTAAATAACGTTTTTCAATGAGAATAAAATGGACTTACATTAGAGCAATTTTACAGAAAAGAAGCTTGAACTTTTTTCAGGTAATCTAAGTGTTTAAATTTCAAAATGTATTAAAATTATGTTTTTATAGAACCATAAATCATCTTTATATCAACCATTATTTGTCAAAAAATGCCAGCGGTCGGCAACGTGTCGCTTTTTTATCTCTTTGCTCTGGCTTTCGTGATTCAGAGACAACTAGCTTATTTGGATAAACCCAGGGCCGAAGTTATGGACATGCAAAGAATTGCAGCTGCAAGGGGCTCCACGTTTCAGAGGTCCCGCCCCCACACTTTTATTAAAAATCTTTCTCATTCTCAAGTTTTAGTAATTACTTAATTTTATGTTTCTCGCCAATTTATAAAACCTACTTGTTAATAAGGTTAGGCCACTAACACCAGTGTTTCTCAACCTATGGGTCGCCGTTTAATTTGGCTGGGTCGCAGACAATAGTGGTTGTTCAAAAAAAAATTTTTTTTTTTGTTGATTCACCTGTGCTTTGAATAATTTTTTATTACGCCATAGTCCCGTTCCGTTGATTCTTGTACAACAGTACTGAAATGAAAGCGTGGTACAGTTTCAAGACAAACCTTTTTTGATATCGTATTGCTCTTGCTAAGCAATACTTCGGTAGAGAACGTGAAAATTATATTTATCCTTAAACTAAGGTTGAGACGGTGGCTAAATTGTATATTAAATTAATTTTTCTGTTTTCGGATTAAAGCCTTAGCTTAGCATATTGGGTCGCCAAAACTTAGCTAACCAGTATATTTTTACACTTAGTATTTGGGTAGCCACAAAAAAATAAAAAGCATTGGGTTAGTCTGTACAAAATTTAATAATTTTTATGGCTATGTTTAGTCTGTAAATAGAGAATAAGCAATGTGTTTAACAAAATTAAAATTTAGTGGCAATGGGCCCCCAAATAAGTTTGCATTGTGCCCCGCAAAGCCTAGCTTCGGCTCTGGGTAAATCTTAGGTAAATAAATGATGGCTGTTTATTAGTGACATAATTTAATAACTTGTTGCGCTTGTCAGATTATTTCTCAGAATGGCTTATTCCGAACCAGTGCTCATACCTATGCTTAATTTGACTAAGCAGCAAGCGGACAAGTGCAACCAGAGGTGGAGTCGAGACACGGTGCTTCGAGACCGAGACGAGACACGAGACCTTATTACGCATGTTATTTTGGTTTTAGTCAGAGTTGTGGAGTCAGAGTCGGAAGTTGGAGTCTCATGTTTTTGGTTGGAGTCAGAACCGAAGTAAGTTTTCAAATATGCTGAGGCCGGAGTCGCTTTTATAAAAGTGCTGGAGCTGATATGGAATTCGTATTTTTGTTTAGTCACTCCAACTCCGATTTTTGGTCGTCGTCGTCGTCATCGTTTGAAGGGTATCCACTCCAGGTCAGACACAAACAGGACTGGGGCCGAGGGTTTATCCTTTTAGTACCCCAGACTGCTGCACTGCCTGAATCAAATGCTGGCAGTTGTGTTATTAAGCCAGCATCGAGTTTCGTCATCCAAAACCGTCAGACCTCGTGCTCAATGTGGTGCCCGATGTATACGGCACGCTGTTAGAACATGGTCTGCAGTTTGCTCAGAGGCGCCCCATTCACAATTCGGTGAAGAAGCGAGACCCCATTTGTGCATGGACGAATGAATCGCCCAACACCAGTCCGTAGGCGGTTGAGCTTAACCCAAGCTACTCGGGGTAAGCCCATCCCAACAGGCCTGGCACCAGTCCCGGGCACAAAAGCACGGAGCCTGGAAGCATTTTTACAGTACTCCGCGTTCCATTTGTGATTTGTCCATTTAGAAGCGCGGATGCCAAGTCTGGCAAGGTTGTACAAAATATTCCGCGCAGCTGGTACAAAGGGGCGTCTGGATCTTAGTCTCACTTGGCGAGTATCTGAGGACCCACTTAAGAGACCATACAAGATATGATCAGGGTCCAGAGATCCACGGTGAGCCAAATAGAGTGTCGCTTCCATTCGGCAAAGCTCAGCTGGTTGGATGCCTGAGAGTATAGGTAGGTGGTCCATTGGAGTGGGACGCAGGCATCCAGTAACTATGCGCAAGGCGTCGCTCAAAACATTGTCAATGAGGCGAGTGTGAGCACTGCGACACCAGACTGGCACGCAGTACTCAGCTGTTGAGTAGACTAAAGACAAGGTGACTATGCGTAGTGTTTTAGCACCAGCACCCCATCCCGAGCCCACGAGTCGCCTCAACAGTGTGACGCGCGAGGATAGTTTTTTGCGCAATGCCACTAGATGGTGACGAAACGTGAGCGATCTGTCCAGTTTTACCCCAAAATAAGTAGGGGTTGGACAGAACCGTAAAAGTCTACCTTTAGTTGTTGTAGATGTTGTTGTAGATCTTTAGCTCGCGTTTGACCTCTCGGTTATTTAAGTGAAAGGCTGCCGTCACCGTCTTAGTGTGACTGAGCTTCAACCTCCAAGTCTGGAGATACGCTGACAGTGTGGACATGTCTTGGCTTAAAGTCCCCTCCAAGTCCTTCCAGTTTCCAGAAGAGTGCAACAATGCTAAATCATCAGCATAAGCAAACTTTCTGGAAATCATGGAAGGAAGATTGTACGTATAGATGTTAAATAGGAGGGCAGCCAAGACCAATCTCTGAGGAACGCCGTTTTTAAGACGACGTAGCCTGCTTTACTTGCTGTCACCGATGGTAAGGGTGAAACTTCGATTTCGGACAAGCTCCATAATCATTTTGACCATGTGCTTATCCGGAAGTAGTCTCAGCAGCTTGCAGGTAAGGCCACGGTGCCAGACAGTGTCATAAGCAGCTGTCAGATCGATAAATACGGCATCGGCCTTCTTTTTTACCATTTAAATTTTGACTCTAGAACAACGGTGGGCAAATTGCGGCTCGCGAGCCGCATGTGGCTCGCTGACCTTTCGTTTGCGGTTCTTCTAGTTAAACAATAATAGCGAAATCGAATAATTTACAATTGTTATTCACAGTTGAATTTTGGTCGAACGAAGATTTCTAATTAGGTGCTATGTCAGATTATAGCGTGGAAATAAAGCATTTTTTTGTTTGTTGTTAATAACCATTTACACTACAGTAAAAATTTGAGGAAAGCGAGCGCTATCTTTTTTTCATTTATTTCTCACCCGACCGAGACACGCCGGTAACATTAGAGTAAAAGAAACAAAGATAGTGCTTGCTTTTCTCAGATTTGCTTCTCTGCAGTGAAATTTGTAAAATCATCATATTGTGCGAGTCTAACAAATGAACATTTGAGAGAATTAATTCACACCGCTTTGACTTCATATCATTCAGATTTTCAAATGCTACTAGCTAATAAATTGCTATGACAATTAATCAAACGATGGTTGATCGAAATGACACTTGATAAAAAAAAAAAATTATTTTTGTATGTTTCTGCGGTTAAACAATCTTTTCGTTGCTCTAAATTAGATTAATCAAAAGCAGAGCATCAGTAAGAAGACTGTTTGTTTTTATTTTTTATGATTTTTTGTCACCGTCAAGGTCAGGGTTTTTTAGCAAGGTCCCTGGGCAAAACATTTTTAAAGCGGCAACAAGTAGATCTCTTGTTATGGTTTTGTTTCGTTAGATGCCTATTGCTGCCGTTTTCTTGCATTCTTTTTACATTCTAGTCAATTATTTAGGGGGTCATTGTACCATGGGTCCACCCTTGCAGACCCCTTTCAGAAATCAAAGACAGATACAAAGAAAAGACCTATTTTTATAGAGATTACTATGTTTTTGGGACAAAAAAATCAACAAACATCAATCAAGTGTCGCTTCGATCAACTGTCGGGTCGCGAGCTAATAAAGTGGAAACCCACAGTAGATCTAATGCTGGTAAAATCTCGAAAAAATTGTAAATCGTGCAACGTTGTATTGGTTTTTATTATTTGATTAAAACTTGCTTTGTTTACTGTATTTGCATTAACATTTCAAACAAAATTTGTGGCTTTCCAGCAGTTTTAAATTTTTACATGTGGCTCTTTCATTAAAAACTTTGCCCACCCCTGCTCTGGAACATCTGAAAAAACTACTCCGACTTCATCCCTAAACGTGGGACGTAAGCAATTCCGATTTTACAGCCATGGAGGCCTAATTGTTGAGTGCTTAAAGCTTGTTAAAGCGCCGTGATTGTGATTGACTTTATCTCGGTTCAAAACCTACTTGAGCCATTCTGTTGTGTCCTTAGGAAAGACAGTTTTACGGAACTTTCCCTGCTTGCTTGGCAAGCAGTTCTAAATTTCAGTCATATTTGTATAAACTAAAAACAAAATAAAACATTTTTAACAAAACAGCAATATTTTGGCACCTCCGGGAGCAAGTTGGGGTAATTTTTTAATTGCTTGCCTATGTACAGCGCCTCCGTTGCATTCCTGCGAGTCAAGAGGATAAATGTAAAATAGATATTGTAAAAAATGTAATACTATCATTTAGCATAAATCGAAGTCTCTAGTGCAATAAGGAATCCGATACCTAACTTTACCGAATCTAAAAAACCGACTCCTATTTGCAACTCCGACTTCATTAAATCTAAGGAAAGTACTCCGACTCCGATTTAAAACATGAGATTCCGGGGACTGCGACTCCACAACCCTACTTATAACTATATGGTTTAATCGGGGTTGCCATAGCCGAATATTTTAGGGTAGAGTTGGACTCATTTTTTGCATGTGCTCAAGTTAGAGCCGTATTATTAGATCTCGTTGACCCGAAATTGAAAAACTTTGAAATGTTGGAGTTGAAAAACAATTTTTGTGACTCCAAAACCTTGGTTTAAACAATAGGTACAAAAATGATTTAAACTCCTTTCTTCATCAAAAATCTTCATCATAAATCACAAGAAAGTTTCCCAAGTTGAATATTGACCCTCGACTTAATAGGTTTTCATTACTAAGGTTTGCTTTGCCAGTGCTAGGCATGCCAGATAAACGATAAAGTTTTTGCGGTGTCGAGTGAAGTGATTAAATTGTTTTAACGAAACAAATTCAAAAGACTTTGTTGCTGCTGAATTCATTTGATGTGGAAACGACTTACCAAGACTTGTTTAACGCCATCAGAAAGCAGCCAAAAATACTATTTTACGCGGTCACCGAAACAACCGTAAGCCATATTGGTATGCTGAGTGTAAAACTCTATATAGAACTTTACTGCAGTGCCTCAAAATAAAAAACGACTCAATTTTAGGTGCTATGGCTTCATTAACCAGACTTGATTGAAAATTGAGTGATCGATGGTTTCGAAAGAGCATCCACTTTCACACTATCGTTGAAAAGCATGGAATATCGTAAACTAATCTTATTTGTAGGTCACAACATTCTCCTTGTCGAGGCAACACTCCCCTTGTCGTTTAGAAATGGCAGATATGAGGCTGTTGACTGCAAGTCAACTCGATTTCTTTTCCAAAAATGTTTGACTATTTAAACGCATCAACACCAGAATCAGTAATCATCTTGAAAAACTCACGTTTCGTCACAACCTTTGTGGCATAGCGCAAAAAATATCTTTCACGTCACGCTGTTTTCCTATATTCGGTCTACTTGACTGTAGAGTACTTTGCAGCGCACTTGCTTGCCTCATAAATAGTGTCTTCAATGATGCCTGAAGCATTTGGATGCTGGCGTCCCACTCCAACAGTCCACTCCACACCACTACACTCAACAGGTTATTGATCCCATCAGGCATCAAGCCAGCTGAACTTTGCCAACTAAAAGAGGGAATTACTTCACTGATAGAAGCGGCATTGTGCATCACGCACGCCGATGATCAGATGCTAGAAATATTTGTGGTTGTGGACAGACAGCATAAAGAATGCCATCTGTCGCATTGTGCATCACGCGTGCCAAAATCGAGCTCACTTCCCGACCATGGTTTTGAGTTTTAAACTTTCATCAGGGACAGTCTACTTAACCAGGTTTTGTTACAAAGCTTGTCATATATAAAGAGAAAAATCTACGATTTATGAGCTTCTTCCAGATGCATTGCTACACTGATAGAAGCGGCAAAACCTGGGTGAGCAGACTGTTCCTGATGAGAGTTCAAAACTCGAAACTATTGTCGAGCAGTGAGCTTGGGTTCGGCTCTACTTTTTAACGACGAAAATTAAAAAATTCGAGACAGATTTCAATTAGGGACGAATTTTTTCTGTTAACGAACGTACCAATTTATGATTTTAAAAATTCGGCAACCCTAATTTTAAGCAAATCGTATTTTGCGTAATGTTATTGCCCTTGTTGGGGATTCGGTGCAGGGAGTCAAAGTCGAAGCCGGAATCCTTAAAATTCTAGAAGCTGAAGTCGGATTCGGAATCGGCATCCTAGAAATTTTAGCTGTCGTAATCGGATCTTGAATCTTTCAACTTCACAATCCTGATAAAGATTGCCATGGTTTAATTCTATTGTGACTAATGCATATTAAAAAAGGAACATGACGCCCGAATGGCTAAAAAACGTACAAATAACCTATTTTTACTAAAAATCATCTCGACCTGGATTCGAGACGCAATGGTCCGAGACCGAGACAAGACTTTGGGGTTAAGAGACCGAAAGGAGACCGAGACTTCGAAAAACGTGTCTCGAGGTATCCACTTCTGAGTGCAGCAGGTTTTTTGTTAGAAACAGTGGAGTTTCACTAAAAGAGGGAGGCATAAGCCAATTACGAATTGCTACTCATGAGTTACATATCAGATCAGCTGCAGCATGTCATTCTTTATATATTAATTAACTTTGTGACTACCTTTGTAATAGGCTTCAATTTACCCGAAATCAATTAGACAAATTGATACATAAAACGCCATTCTTGACTCTTATATAATGAAAAGAAATGTATTTCGAGTCCTTTCGATCTTTGAATCGACAAACTTGTGTAAACAGAGTTTTTCCACTATGAACTTCATCAAAAGTAAACATCGCTCCAGTCTCACAAATGAGAGATTGCAATACTGCGTGGAATTAAAAATGTCGTCTTGGGTTCCTGACGCGGATACGCTGTGTCATGACGTGGACCAGACAGTTGATCGAACGACGCTTGATTCAAATGAGACTTGATCGAAACGACATTTAATCGAATGATGAAAGAAAAAATTTACAAGTTTGAATCTGCACTAGTTTTGTCGAGTTCTCCTTCCAAAAACTCGTAGTAATCTCTAAAAAAAGGTCTTCTTTTTTAATCTATTTCCTGTTTCTCCAAGGGTGGGGCCGTGGCACAATTTCCCTCCCCTTGATTAATGACCACAATGTAAAAAAATGCAAAAAATGGCAGAAATAGGTATCTAACAAAATATAACCGTGACAAGAGATCTACTTGTTACCTCCCTTTAAAATGCTTTGGCCAGGGGCCTTGTTGAAAAACCCTGACTTTGACATTGGCAAAAAAAGTTATAAAAAATAAAAACAAACACTCTTCTTAGTGATGGTCTCTGCTTTTTATGAATCTAATTTACAATAACAAAGAGATTGTTTAATCGCAGAAACATGACAAGAGTAAATCTTTTTTTTATCAACAGTCATTTCAATCAACTATCGTTTCGATCAAATGTCATTTCGATTAGGTGTCGTTTTGATCAAATGTTGTTTCAATCAAGTGTTGTTTCGATCAAGTGTCGTTTCGATCAAGTGTCGTTTCGATCAAATGCTGTTTCAATCAAATATCGTTTCGATCAAGTGTCGTTCGATCAAGTGTCGTTTCGATCAAGTGTCTTTCGATCAAATGTCTTGGTACCGTGCCATGAAGTTTAGGAGCAGAAATCGAATTAACTGAGTAAAATAAATTATTAAAAGGCTATGTGCATGTTACGTATAACTGTAAAGCATGAGTTTAAATCTCACATGTAGCGTTAGGTTTTTTTTTGGCAGTCAATTAGATGTATTGGTGCTCAGTGTAGGTTTTAGTTTAACGAAAACGAGACCAATTGCCTCTTTTAATGCTAAAGGCTACCGAAACGCGCTGTACGCAGACATACAGGTAAAGTAAGATTTTAAGTTTAATGTTTTTCTTTATTTCGTTTGCCTTTTTAGTTTTTTTCACGCGGCAACTTAATTCAGTCACAATGCTCATTGTTTCACTTTTTTCTTACACGTGCAATTTGTTCACTTAAAGCATAGTTGAATCAGTGTTGCTAACTTAGATTATTTTAATCTAGATTTAGATTATTTTCGTATGATTTAGATGTAATAAATACCCATTTAGATGTTAGATTATTTTATAGATTATTTTAGCATTTCATTTAGATATATTTAGATTATTTTGATAAATGTTATTTTGCATTGTTCTCTAGTGGCAAAGAAGTGACAACACTTTTTTTTTAGAGAACACCCTGAGAACACCCCGATTTTTGGACAAAAAGAGGGAAATTTGAGAGCAAATGGAAGTGAAGACCATTTTCTTCCTTTTTTTTTTTTTTAGAGAAGACCCTGATTTTTTGACGAAAATAGGGAAATTTGAGAGCAAACGGAAGTGAAGACCTTTTTTTTTAGAGAACACCATGAGTTTAAGAGAAAAATATGCAAGCCGAGATCAAAGCTCTTTTTTTTTCAGAAAACATGAATTTTTGAAAATTCTTATTTCGGGCCCCTAAATTGGAATATCCACTACTGTACTTAAGTTACCCTACTTATGTTCCAAAATCGTATTGATACAATTAATTATTTTTCTTTATATTACAATTTTCAGTTTTTTATTGAAAATGTAACTTTGGTATGTTTAGATTATTATTTGGATTATTATTTTTTAAATTTATATTATTTTAAATATTTTTTGTTCAGGTTCTAGATTATTTTATTTTTGAACATTTGGCAACACTGAGTTGAATTTAAACTAAAAGCCGCTAAAAAATAGCTAGTTGTGTTTATTTTAAAGTTTTAATTTTCAGTTGTAAGTTTTAAAATTCTGATTTATTTTATGTTTTTGGATTCTATTTGAATAAGGTTAATGCTAATTATTATTGCATTCTGAAGTGGTTTGTTAATTCTGCGAATAAGAATCAAATATTATTTATCAAACCATCAACTGCAGCGGTATTGTGGCCCAAGAAACTTTGTATGTTTATTGTTGTTATATATCATATTTGTGTAAAACTATCAGCAGCTAAGTGGTTGTTTCGTTCATTTTAAGTGCTTCTGTGCTTGCAGAAGAACCGTCCGCATTGTGCCTAGCATATCGTGCTGTATCTCGTGCATTTATTCATTCATTTTTTGTGTGAACCATGCGCGCGTGCGTGTGTTTCAACAAGAGGTCAGCTGCAGTTTGTGTTGATTGCTTATTGGAATAGAGTCACACCATTATGACAAATTGTTGCAAGACAATACAGGTATAACCGCTTCGTACGAAAAAACCGACTCCAATACAGCAAAGAAGATTAATAATGAAGCCAAAGCAATTGCAAAAAAAATTGAAACTTGAGAACAGAATAGAAACACTTATAAAGAAAAAAGCCTTTATCACATTTGAAGACCATAAACCTAATTTTATCAATAATCCGAAATGTTGGCTTATCAATCCTGCTAAATCTAATATAGGCAAAGTTAGTAAAAAGCTCTTTGATGTCATAAATTCAGAAATTCGAAGAAAATCCGGTCTCTTACAATGGCGCAATTCATCAGCAATAATATCATGGTTTAAAAATTTTTCCAACAAAAAAATATATGTAAATTTTTTGTGTTTGACATCGTTGATTTCTATTCATCAATATCCAAAAAAATATTATTATTATCATCATCATCAAAAAAATTACTCACCAATGCTATTAATTTTGGAAAACAATACTCCACTATTGACTCCGATACATCTGATATTATTTTTCACTGCAGAAAGTCTGTTCTATTTGGAAAGAATAGTATCTGGATATGGATATAGAACAACGGATCGCTGTTTGATGTCACAATGGGTTCATTTGATGGAGCAGAATTATGCAAGCTTGTTGGTCTATTTCTACTCTCCGGATTAGCATCTATTATTGGCAAAAGCAATGTTGGCTTGTACAGGGACGACGGCTTAGCCAATTTAGGACCTGATACCGAACGTATCAAAAAGAAAATTATAAAGTTTTTTCAGCCAAACGGTTTGAAAATTATTATTGATGCTAACGTTGTACAAGCAAATTTTCTTGACGTCGCATTTAATTTGCAATCTGATAAATTTTGGCCATACCGAAAACCAAATAATCACCCGCTCTATATTTATTCAAGATCGAATCACCCCCTCTATCAAAAAGCAACTACCATCAATGCTGGCTGAACGATTATCATAACTCTCCTGCAACCAACACATGTTTAATAAGGCAACTGCTGTTTATCAAGAGGCGATGCAGAAAAGCGGATACCACAACGAATTAAAGTACCAGCATTCAAGCAGTCCTACCATACCGGCCAAAGCGAAAAAAAGAAAACAAAAAATTTTATGGTTCAACCCCCCTTTCAATGAACATGTTAAAACTAATATTGGAAGGACTTTTCTTAATTTACTTGAAAAGCACTTTCCCTCCCGCCATCGCCTCCACAAAATCTGCAACAAAAACACTGTGAAGATCAGCTACAGTTGGATGCCGAACATGGCAGCGATTCTATCAAGGCACAACAAGACGTCTTGGGATCAAGAAACACCAATTGTGCATCCTCCTTGCAACTGTCGACGCAAGACAGAATGTCCTCTAAATGGCGATTGTCGCAAAAAAGCTATCGTTTATAAAGCTAGCATTTCAACCTCCCAAATCGTACTATGGATGCTACGAAACGGAATATAAATTCCGTTTTTACAACCATCGCCAGACTTTAAAAAGCAACCAAAAAAGATATACCACGAGTTATCGAAAGCCTTCTGGGAAGCCGTAGATAATGGGAGAGACCCTCATGTTGAATGGAGCATTTCGGCCAGATCTAGCACATATCAACCCGGTGCCGGCAGGCGCAACCTCTTCTTGATGAAAAGCTAGCCATTCTCCTGGCAGACCCACCTAGCACACTTAACAAAAGAACGGAACTCACCGGCAAGTGCCACCATAAAACAAATTTAAACTAAAAAAACTTCTCGTAATTTTCACCAGGCATCGAACCCAGCTTTTTGTCATTTACAGTTTCTTTTTCATTAGTCACGATTTCTACAAATTTATACCGCGTCACTTGTCGATGACTAAAAACCCTCCTACGCTTGTGCAGTTGCATCTATTTTTACTGCTGTACGGTATAGCTGTTTTTATAATTTTTCAAGTCGTAAGAAATTTGTTTTATTTCTTGTTATTCTGTTAGTATTTATGCCAGGTTTTATTCTATTTGTATTTATTTTGGTTATTGTATTTACTTTTGTTTTTGCTTTTAATTTCAGATAATCGCCTGATGAGCCGTTTTTATGGCGAAGCTTTGCCAATATTAGATTTAGCAGGGTTGATAAGCCAACATTTCGGATTTTGATAAAATTAGGTTTATGGTCTTTAAATGTGATAAAGGCTTCTTTCTTTATAAGTGTTTCTATTCTGTTCTCAAGTTTCAATTTTTTTGCAATTGCTTTGGCTTCATTATTAATCTTCTTTGCTGTATTGGAGTCGGTTTTTTCGTACGAAACAATTATACCTGTATTGTCTTGCAACAATTTGTCATGTACGGCTGTCGACTTTGTACAAGTTGGTGGTTTTATCAGCAGGCACGAATAAAGACGCTGATATATTTATCATCTTGGCATCATTGGCTAATTGCCTTTGAAAGGGCTTTGAAAAATAGGTTTTTGAAAAAGCTTCGAATCTGACCTTTATGAAATGGCCCGATATGTTAAATTCAAACGGGTGCAAATTTTTTTGACGTCACATTTAATTTGCAATCTGATAAATATTGGCCACCTGAACTAGAATCGTCAGGTAGTTACTAGAAAATTAAAAATATAGCTATTAGTGGTAAAAAAAATGCGTATGGAATAAACGATATGTAGTTAAATTAAGCAAACAATACGAATCCTATAACGTTATGCAAGAAAAAACAACTCAAAATATAGTACTGTAAATGCAAGTATACGAGGTTTGCATTTATTTGAAGGTGAGGGAAGACGAGTTGGGTGTGTGGTGAAAGATATAAAAGGAAAGAAAATAATCTAAAAGCAATAAAAGAAGCAATGAGAAAAATTGCATAAGATGAAAAAGTAAAGTGCCTAAAAAATGTTGTGAACAATAATGGAAAATATAAGCAGATTTAATGACGAGTAAAGGTGCGTTTACAGCCGTTTACAGTACTTTTTTCTTTCAGTGCGATCTTGGTTTGTTTTATTGACGCTCAAATCCACTCATTTTTTCTCGAAAACATGAGTGGATTTGAGCGTCAATAAAACAAACCAAAATCGCGCTGAAAGAAAAAAGTACTGTAAACGGCTGTAAACGCGCCTTAAGGAAGCACACTTGCACAAAAATAATGGCAATTTAAGCATACAAAATCAAGTAGGTAATTTATTTAGTTTAAATTTGTTTTTGTGGCGACATTTTCCAGTAAGTTCCGATTGTTTGTTGAGGATTGTTGGTTGGTTTGCGTGTAGTATTTCTAACTTTTCGGTTAAGCCCAGGTTGCGGCATTTTTGTCCTGGTTTATAAGAGGTAACTTGAAGACCTGATCCTGTGGCATTTGAAAACATATAAATCTTTACAACAACCGGAATGGATAAATCTCAACCTGTTTCGGTCTGGTTTAGCCTTTTTCAGAGACGCATCAGCATGACGATAGCGTTCTTGCTAAATAGCGAATACTTCTATGAATTCTTACGCATTTAAAATTTTTCAAATTTTCCAGCTCCTCTGCTGCAGCAAAAACAACTTTAATCTTGAGAGTCTCTGTAACATGGAATATCTTACAATGTGTTATTAAAATAGGACCACAATGCAGAAAGAATGCAAAAAATAGCAGAAATAGGCATCTAACGAAACATAACCGTGACAAGAGATCTACTCGTTGCAGCCCTAAATTACTTTGCCCAGAAACCTTGTTGAGAAACCCTGACCTAGCATTGGCAAAAAAAGTTATATAAAATAAAAACAAATTGTCTTCTTACTGATGGCCTCTGCTTTTTATGAATCTAATTTACAGTAACAAAGAGATTGTTTAATCGCAGAAACATACAAAAACAAATTTTCTTTTTTTTTTATCAACTGTGATTTTGATCACTGTCGTTTCGATCAAATGTTGTATCGATCAACTGTCGTTTCGATCAAGTGTTGTTTTAATCTAGTGTCGTATCGATCAACCGTAGTTTCGATCAAGTGTCGTTCGAACAAGTTTTGTTTCAATCAAGTGTCTTTCGATCAAATGTCGTAATAACAGTTGCCATACAGGGTATCACTATATGCTAAATATTAAGTTTCTTTTATCTTTGAATTAAATTAAGTCTGAGATTGCCAATTTAACTAATCGTTAAAGAGTCAGCAAAAGATTCTTTAAAAAATAGGGTTTCGAAACTAAAAGATTTGAAAACTCATAAAAATTCTCTTTAAAAAATAGGGTTTCGAAACTAAAAGATTTGAAAACTCATAAAAAACTACACAACGCTTCAATGTGAAGCAACGAAAAAGTTTTTGTAATTTAAATTTTTGATGCAAAGATAATGTGTAATTTGTTCCCTTGGAAGAAACCGAAAAAATAATCAAATGCGTTTTTTAAAAAAGGAAAGCTAAAAAAATATTTGTGATTACAAGCTTTTAATTTAAGCCAACTTTTTTACTACCTTGTAATAAAGATCTTTTTTAAAACTTTGTATTTCCAAGTAATTAAAAAATTTAATTTTAGTATAATTTTACAAAATTTAATTTTAGTATAACAAAGTTTCTGATTAGTATAATTTTACAAAACTGTGTAAGTATACACTGCACGGTGTTGTGCACAGATTACATTCAAAATATTTAAAAAGATATACGAACCTGTAATAGAAAATACCAATACACATAGAAGGAAAAACCGGCCTTTCATTTCCTTGTTTCTTCTAAATACTTCATGCAAACTATGCACTGAAAATTTGCTTAATCACATACATAGCATCATCTAAAGTATAAAGATTGTAAAAATGGAAATAAAAGTTCTATCTAAAATTAATACTTCTTTTTCTTTCTTTTATTTCAAATTTTTTCAAGCTGTTTTATACTTTGTTTTTTCTTTAATTAGTGAAAGTGAACTGTTTGACAGTTGATTTTAAGGTGAATGAAATAAGGCCCGCTTACAAGCGTGAACTTTACAAATTTTCATTACTCCATGGGCGTCAACCTCGCGCTTTAAGTAAACGTATTCTTTTCAGAATCGCTCAACCTTTACCAAAAATGGATATTGTATATTGAAAGGTTTTTCGAAATCTCGGTTTTGGTCTGGGATCATTGCTTCTCTAATTCAACTCGAGACATTGCAGCGATATGACCAAAACTCACAGGTGTTGTTAAAATTTTTATGTCAACATTTTTGGTAAATTTGTGGTAAAACCAAATGGGTGGTCTTTTCGTACAACGACACTTCGTCCACGTCTTTTTTTATCCTATTTTTTTTTGTCCAACGACTTTCGGTCCAATTTCAAAGAAAAGAAGTCTTGTTAAGGGAACCCTAATTCTAACCCTAACTTTATTGGACGAAAAGATGTGGACGAAGTGTCGTTGGACAAAAAGTCGTCTGACGAAAATTCGGTACACGATTTAGACATAATGGCCCTCTTTAACTTTAAATTAAATTGGTTCCAGTATAATTGAACTATGGCAATCTTTATGCATGGCAATAGAGAAGCCTGGATACCTTATAAAGTGCTCGAGAAATTATAGGCCTGTTTTCATCAACATTTAAACGTCTGATATTTCATATTTTTAATAAAAAAATTTGGTATCTTGAAATGTGGTATATTACGGTGCTTTGAATTGTAGTCTATAATAAGTTGCATGTGTCAGCGTTAAGCAATTGACACGATTGCGATTCAAAGCTTACTCGCTTGGTTTTGTTGTGTCCTTGAGGAAAGATACTTTACTGCATTGTTTCCGGCTTTGAATTTCAGTAATCTTACAAAATAAAAATTAAAAAATATATCGAGTTATAGGATAGATGTCACTAAAGAGTACCATCTGCGACATTGTGCATCACGCCTGCTGAACCCGAGCTTACTGCCCCCGACCATGGTTCCAAGTTATGAACTCTCATTAAAAACAGTCTGCTTACCCAGGTTTTGTCGCACAGCTGGTCATATACATAAAGAAAAATCTAAGACTTATGGGATTCAACCTGATGCATTGCTACCCTGATAGAAGCGGCATTGTGCATCACGAACGCCGACGACCAGATGCTAAAAATATATCAAGTTATTAAACAGATGACATTAAAGAGTATCACTTGTGACATTGTGCTTCACGTACGCCAAAAACGAACCCACTGCTCGACCATAGTTTTGAGTTTTAAACTCTCATCAGGGACAGTCTGCTTACCTGGGTTTTAGCACTTTTATAAGTGCAACAATTCATCGGGTAGAAGCCCACAAATCTTTAATTTTTTTTATATACAGTATAACCAGCTCTGCGACTAAACCTGGGTAGGCAGAATGTCCCTGATAAGAGTTTAAAAACTCGAAACCATGGTCGGGCAGTGAGCTCGGCCTGAACGTGCGGGATACACGATGCCACAGGTGGCATTTTTAGTGCTGTGGGTCCACAACTCGATATATTTCTAGCATATGCTTATATCAGTGAGTGATGCACAATGCCGTTCTATGAGTGCAGCAATGCATCAGGTCGAAGCCCACAAGTGTTTAAAAAATAATAAACAATTTCAATCGGACAGCAGATCATGACGTTTCCGGAAGCAAGTCGGGTGAATTGCTTGCTGTAGATGGGATCCGGAGTTTCACTGTTAAATAAAGAGATCTTCATTTTTAGTTGGTAAAGTTCAGTTGACTTGATGTCTGAAAGAATTGGTATGTGGTCTGTTGGAGTAGGTCAGAGCGATTTGTCTAGTTTTACCCCAAGATATGTAGGGATCAAACAGAATGGTAAAAGTTCATTGTATTGTAAACTTTTAACTCGGGTTTGGCTTCTCGCTTGTTAAAATGAAAAGCTGCCGTCACCGTTTTGGAGTGACTGAGTTTCATCCTTCATATTTGGAAAAAGAGTGAAAGAGTGAACATGTTTTGACTTAAAGTCCTTCCAGTTTTGATAAAAGTGCAAGAATGCAAAATAGTCCGCGTAGGCGAGCTTTTTGAAGATTGTAGAAGTGAAATAGTATGTATAGAGGTTAAAAAGAAAATGAGTCAAAACCGATCTTTAAGGAACACTGTTTCTCAGACATTGACGCTTGCTTTGCTTGTTACCAGTAGCAAGGGCAAAATATTGGTTTCGAGTTCCGTGATCATTCTAAACGTGTACTTCTCTGGAAGAAGTCAGCGGCTTGCAGGTAAAGCCAAAATACCAGACAGTCATAAGCAGCTGTCAGAGCGAGAATTACGACACCGCCCTCCTTAGCTTCAGAAGGATCCTCGATGTCTACTTTATTCAATAGCAGAACGAATTGATCTACGATTAACTTTTCGCGTCAAAATCCAGCTTGCTCCCTTGGGAGCAACGGATGAATAATTGATTTTGATCGACACCGCCCTAGTTCAGTCTCTCGAGAATCGTTTAGGGGACAGAGAACAGAGACATTGGTTGATTGCTCTTAGAATTTTCTTCAGGCTTTATCGGTTTTGAAATCATGACCACAGGCGCTTTTCTTCAGATTTTGGAAATTTTGAATGGACACAAGCAAAAAAAAGAAGTCAAGAACTAGAAATTAAAAGTAACTCTAGCAGTGGTAAAAGCACATTGTCACGCTCTACCTACTTAGTACCGGAATAACTACAAGATACTAGAGGCGAACCCTACGTGAATATCGCAGAAAATTACCAGCCTGTTGAAAGGAGCTTATGCGAGTGTTAAACTGGTGGGCCTAGCGATCTAGAAGGACAGACAGGTATTATAATCTGAATTAATTATATTGAAGAAACGAAGACAAAAAAATTAAATGAAAATAAAAACAAGGCCAAAATTATACACGAGATGCTATAATTTACCAATAGATTAAACACATACAAATTACCTAACCGAATTTACAGAGCCTCAAAAGAATATAATGAATTTTATAAATTTTCCCGCTAACGCTTAATACCAACTTGCCGCCCCGACAGATACATTCACATACTAAAATATACACAGAATACGTTCGTCATCTTGAATCTGCCTTTATATCGGCATCTACAATTGAATCTGAATTATGTCTTCTCGTTGCCGCCCCGTATATATACACCTTTTTAGCGACCACATGTGAAGGAACGCTCCATACCAGTTCCTTTTCAACCACGAGAACAAAGTCACTTCACCGCATAAATTCGTAATCCAGACAGCTGTCCAGGGCAACAACGGCAAATAGTCAACAAATAAATTTTTAATAATCGCGTCAACGTTAATGCGATTTAAACAATTAATTTAAAAAGGTTACGATTTAAATAATTAATCCAAAAGGTTTCGATTTAAACAATTAATCCAAAAAGGTGTCGATTTAAACACTTAATTTAAAAAGGTGCAATGTCTTTATTTGATAAAATTGAAATCGTAGCGTGACACACATAGAACTGCTTTCTGATGGTGTTGAAAAAGTCCTGGTAAGTCGCTTCCACTTTAGGTTACTTAGGTTCTTGTAAGTTCACTTTAGGTTAATAAAGTCTTTCAGAATTTGCTCGTTAAAGCAATCTAATCACTTCACTTTAGGGTGCAATGAAAAAATACAAATTTTTGAATTTTACTATGGTCACTTAGTGCCTTGTTGCTATGGGCAAGATAAACGTCTAGGCCAAATTTTGCGTTAAAATGAGCTCATCTTCCTTACCGACTTTTCATGTCAATTTTTGGCTAATTTTACCACCTAGTCTAGTACAAAGCGTTCATAACTGTAAACACTAACCAACTTTTAAGTATGGGAAACAATTTTATTCTAACTCTGCGATCTTAGCATTAATTATTGTTATTATTTCTCAGTTAATAATTGAAGCTAAAATGCTTCTTGGTTCTAAATGTAGGTATAATCCGTCTGCTGCTAAGCCGCTGCCTGATGTAACCATCTCTTGCCTTGCAACCTGCCACCTCTGTGCAAGCTTTAGTCATGACCCGGATTCCTCTCTCAACTGACTAAGTGTGGTTTGGCCACTTCGGAACACTCAGCGGTTTTTCAAGAATACCTAAAACTTCCTCATCACTGAGGGATGTCAAAAATGGAGGCTCAGTGTTCAGTTCAGTGTCCCAGTCAATCATATGATGGTAATTCGTTGCGTGAAACTTCAGCTTTGGAAGGATTACTTTCCTGATGTTCTTGGAAGGCATGTCATGTGTCTTTTCTATTGCCTCTGTATCCTCCTCCGCTTCATCATCTGTTGGTATAAAAAAATCTTCATCAAAGTGTGGCCTTTCATCATCCTCTTCAAATTTAGGAAATGCTTCACCTTTAGTGTTCAGTATATATTTATCCCTTAGCTTCCTAATTTTATTAACAGCTTCTCTTCTGACTGCTTCATCTCTATCTGTGCACATGGCAAACAGGAGTTGGTCTGGATGAGCAAAAAAGACATTTCTTTGCACCACCTCCTTCACAATGCTTGTCTCCGTGTCGTTCAGATGCTTCAGCAACTGCAAGGATACAAAAGTGTTGTGCGGACCATCTGTCATGTACGAATGTCTCTTGATCTGAAACCACATTGGCACAGAGAATTTCACCACCATGTTAGCGATACTCTAAAGTTGGTTACTTAATTGAGCAGTGGCAACATATACCCTCAATACTCTGCTCCAGAGAGTGTTCCACCTAGACACACAGGGAGGACCAGGTTGAATGGCTGCGAGATCATCATCCACTTTCCCTACTATATTCTGTACAAATATTTTTGGTCCCACGATAAATCTATTTTTTACAAAAAACAAACATAACTGATAAACAGTTTGGTTAAGTAAGCTTTGCTAAGACTCAGAAAAGTCAAAACAAACGCTTGTAAATCAAACAATAATAATTTACCTCTTCCTCGGACAGAACCGGATAATCAGAAAAGGTGATTGGCTGGAAGTCAATGACAGGAAGATCTGACACTGGCTCTTTTATCTGCTGACCAATCATTCCTCGCCAGTTCTCCGGACCGCTGGGTTTGCTATCGTAATAGTAAAATATTGCCCGGAATGGGAGCTCATTATCGTGGAGCTGACAGATGTTGTAATGCAGAGGCCGAGCGAGCAGCATCTCCAGGTGATGGATAACACCTCCGTTTGGTCCGGTATTGACACGGCAGCCGTCACAATCAGCAACTTATAGTAGCTGATTTGTCAACTCGTGCTCAACCAGAAAGTCATAGATGGCTCGAGCTACCACCTTCCCATGCCCAGTTTTGGGTGTCACATGAGTTAAATAGTCGTTGCCAGGTTCAGTCAACACGACATAGTGATCATCTACTTTTATCGTTGGATTCCATCTTCCTGTTTTATTGTTTTTCACAAGAACTCTGGTCATGATTTTCTTTTAATCAAAATATAAAGATGTGAATTCCTTTAAATTTGCAAGCTCTGCGTCCCGCTTTTCCTCCTCTCGTCTCCCAGTTTCTGTGGTCCAATAACTCAACTCGTATCAACTTTGGTTATGATAGCGTAATCAACCAGCGTGCCTGAGGCTATGGCAGCACCAGCATAGTTTGAAACACCATGCCTATCGCAAACAGAAGCAAGAGTAGGAAGTTCAGTCAAGTTTCTTTTGGAACTGTTGTCTGATATGTTCATTTGAATATAATCTTTGTTTATTTTGCTCTTGTCGTTGTCACCCACCTCGTAAGCACTTTCGTCAGAGAGATCAAGCTGCACTTGTTCCTGCCTGACCTCAGCTTGAACTTTTTCTATTTCAGCAGCCACCTCCATCGCCTCGTTTCTTGCCGCCGCTCGGGCCCACATTCTGCTAACATTTTGTCGATGTCAGCAATTATCATCTTCCGAGCACAACGCTGGTCAAGCAAAAACTGGATCTCACGGTTAGGAACCTTCACATCAAGCTTACAAGCCAAGTGGAATCCATCACAGTTCTTTGCTTTGCAGTGCACTTCGAAACAAGAGGCAGATGGACACGCGCAACTACAAACGTCAAAGAATTCACCCATTTCCATTTTGAACTCGTTTAACTTGACAAGATTTTGCTTGTTTTGTTGACCAGCAGACCTTTGTTGTACAATCTTTTCAATTTATTTTCAATAATTTTTTGATCCAACAAAGAAATGGTTAACCGATCTCCAATCGCCCTAGCCCATATTGCAGAAACATCGAAAGCAGCTTTCTTCACAATCTCATTCACATCTGCAAACCTTCCAACCTCACATTTGTACCTCCAACAATTTCGAAACACTTCACCATTAAGTGGAAGTTTGTGTGCAGGAAGAGGATCTGCCTGCCCAAACACAGCATGCTCTGTGCCTTTCCTGGTTATTCTCTTTCTCATAGTCATTACACTATATTCTTCACAAATTAGTTCAACTATGAAATATTAATATATTATTTTACTTTAAAAGTGTCAAAACTATATTAGATTTTATTAAAACTTGTAAAAGTATGCGTAACAACTGATAGCACTGCATTACAAAAAAGTGCGACACAAAGCAACGGTATTCTGACAACGGCAAACAACTGTAGGCTATGTCACAAAAAAAACCTGAAACAGGTGAACGGAAAGAGATAACTCAAAAATATTACAGCAGAACAGTGCTGAAAAACTGAGCTAAACAGTGAACAAGCGGCGTTCTGATTGGCACTGAGCCAAGAACGTGGCTGATACAGTATCATTGCTTTAGTATAGTCTCATAAAATTGCGTCAAGTGTCACTTTTCAGTCGAAAAGTCGGTAAGCAAAACCTACGTCTATTAGCCTAAAATTTGGTGTGCGGCTTTTAAATGACATGTACAACAATGCATCAAGCGACCACTTTAATCTGTGACAAAAGTGTTCCCTACTCCACTTGACACAGCAAAAATTCCATCGTTTAACTGCCATTCCTAGCACTGGCAAAGCAAAACTTGGTAATGTAGCCTAATAGGCGAGGGTCAATATTTTAACTTGAAAAACTTTTTTATGATTTATGTTGAAGATTTTTGATGTGGAAAGGAGTTCATGTATTTCTTGTACTTATTGGTTAAACCACAGTTATGGAGTCGGAGAAAGTGTTTTTAACTCCACCAATTTAAAGTTTTCCAATTCCGACTCCACGAGAACACGACTCCAACTTCAACATATGTGACAAACCCACCCGAAAATATGCTGTTATGGAAACTTCAACTTAATAGTATAGTTATAAGCAGGGTTGTGGAGTCGGAGACCCCGGAATCGCATGTCTTAGCCCTTTGAACCCGGCAAGCCGAAAAACCGGCCTTCGGGTCTACCGTCCTTACCCTGTATGCCGGTTTACCGGCCAGCGAACTAATTTTACTTTTTAATTAACTTAACTTAATAATAATTTAATAATTTTACTTTTGAAGATAAAAACATAGCTTTTGAAAATTTAGATAAAAATTGCTGGGGAAGCTCGGGAAATGATCAGAGGAACCAGGGTTCAAAGGGTTTAAGCATAATCGGAGTAGTTTCTTTAGATTTTATTTAAAGTCGAGAGTAGTAGTCGGTTGTTAAGATTCGGTGGAGTTAGGAATCGAAGTCCTTATTGCTTTTAGAGACTTTGATTTACTCTAAATTATTTTATATTTTTACACTTTATCTCTACATATCCTCTGACTCGCAAGAAAACTCCGCAGGCGCTATACATAGGAAAAGCAATTACCCCGACCTGTTTCCAGAGATGCCAAGATATTGCTGTCCACTTGAAGTTTTTTTATTTTGTTTTTTTAGTTTTATAGAGATGTGTCTAAAATTTAGAACTGCTTGCCAAGACCACCAAGCAGGAGAAAGTGCCGTAGAAGTTTATTTCCTAAGGACACAATAGAATGGCACGAGTAGGTTTTGAACCGATACCATGTTGATCACAATTACGCGCTGTAGTGCGCTTTAACTATTCGACAATTAGGCCTTCAAGGTTGTGAAATCGGAATCGCTAAACTTACACGTTTTAGAATGAAGTCGGAGTCGTTTATTCAGATGTTCAAAAGTTTGAATCGTAAGATTTTAAAGAGCTGATGTTGGAGTTTACTCCACAACCCTGGTTACAAGTCACACTTCGCAACCAGGAAAGATCCAGCAGATAAGGAGCGACACCTCCTTAAAATTTTTAAAAATACGAGGTATAACAATAAAAATTGCTTTTAGCAATCGTAATTATTATTGCAAAGTTAGCATTTCATAATGCCTTTTCATATCTTCAATCAAAAGTAGACTAAGTTTGAAACTTTTTTTAATCTTATTCTGGTTACACCCAACTTCTGACCAAAGCAATTTTTTTCTGTTAAGTTAGTGCATATTATAAGTATTGAGAATGTATAAGAAATGACAAGTGGTAGCACTAGAAAGTGCCCACAATTCTGAAAGAACCCCGACATTACAGTACAGATTTGAACGAAGAGTAAATTTGAACGAAGACTTTCTGTTTATTTAAAGGTTACTTGACTATCAAAGCGATAAACAATGAAGCATATTTTGACGCATTTTTTCTAAAAAATTTTTTTAATCTTTAGTTGAATTTTTCAAAATAATTTCTGGACCAAAACTTAAGTTTAATTTTGCAAATAAAAAGTCAAATTTGGCTGTCAAAATAAAGCCAAAATTGTTTTTAGTTTGCACTTTAAATTAAAGTCCAAAAGATGACCTTTCCAACTACTTGCCGTATTTTTGCTTGCTTATTTCTAAATCATTCAGATGATAAATATGACTATAGCTTTTAGCAATTCACCAAATATCGGAGTCGTAGTGACCAAAGACAAATACAAATCCCTCATCAACTTCAGCAAATCTAAATAAGCGACTCCTGCTTAAGAGTATTTAAAAAACTACTTCGGTTTTGACTCCAACCAAAAGCATGCCATTCCGACTTCCGACTCTGAATCCACAACCCTGTCCTAAACTAAAACAATTGATGTAAAGTCTCGTGTCTCGTCTCGGTTTCGCTACCCCAAAGTCTCTTCTCGTCTCGATCTCGAAGCACCGTGTTTCGAAGCCACCTCTGATTGTTATTTTGGAGCTTTACGCTGGTTAAGAGGGTGCTAAAAGACAAGATTGAGATAATCTTTTAAAATTACAAATCTACTTACGTTTCTGCTAATTTGGTAAAAAGTTATGTTAAAGTAGAAGTCGAAAAACAAAACTTTGGCTAAATTTTAAAACCAAAGCTAATGCATCATAATTTTGAATTGTGAATAATCAAGTTGCAGTGAGCACAAAAAAACCTACGTTGACCGCAAGTCAGCTTAAAAAAGAATGAAAAAAAGGTCAAAGTGCTCTCATTCAAAAAATCATCTAATTTTTCTCTCCCTATTTTTGTTTATGTATGATGTACCTGGAAATGATAACATTTTACATTTGTTCAAACGATATGATAACAATGATAACAACGGAAATGATAACATTTATTTAAAAATTTTGTATTCGCAATTTTATAAAAAATTAGGCCCCATTTATGCAAACATAAGTGGAAACGCATGACGACAGACCACTACTGAGTGTGTTGAGCCGTTTAAGAAAAAACGTTAAAATGAGTTGCCAATTAAAGATGAAAAAAATGTACAGTCATGTTAACCATTTGTTTCTATAACGCAAGCTTTCGTAAGCCACTGCTCACTTTTTAAGGTGTAATCAAACCAAACAGATTTTCCATAATCCATCTGGTGCCCGTGCGCAAAACACGCTTTTTAAAATGTCTCACTAACAACTCCTATTTAGGCTATCTAAAATCAGTTCGAAAAAATTCTGTTATCACTGAAAAGCAAGGTAAGAGCTCACAAGGCTTTTGTTTTCTTGAGCGCATTTTTTTTTTTTATTAATTTCAATATTTAAGTCAATAAATGAGTCGACTTTTTTTGTGCTTTTATCCAATAAGTTTTCAATCTATAGGGCGCGAATCAATATTGAATGGTTGCCATCAATTTTTTTGCATCACGTGATACCTTTTTTGCAAAGATTCTTTCGCTTTATGCCGAATTGTGTAGTTTCTTTTTTCCAATTGCAAAATAGTTAATTTTGTGATTGAGCAGCGCCCTTCCATCTTTTTTGTATCACGGAGTTGTTAAGTCCGGGTTCTCAACCAGTAGCCATGGTGGTCCACAGCAAGTTTTTTAGGTGTGCCTTACAGAGATGGTGTGAAAAGTTGTTTAAATCATATATTCGGGGGCGTTTTTTGTTGTGAAGAAACCATTTGGTGAAATAGGGTGCGGAATGGAAGTGACGACCTGTCTTTGTCTTTACTAATTTGGAAACGATTGTCTAAAATTAGGTACGGAATGAAAGAGCAGACTAGACGCCTTGGGTCACAACAATTTTGTTTCAATTTTTTTGGGCCACGGTGTTAAAAAGGTTGAGAAATCCTGTCTTAAGCTAAGTTTTTAAAGTTCTCCAAACGTCTATTTAATATTTTGAAAATAATTAACAAAAATATTTATAGTTTACCCAACCCAGAAATGTTTCACAGAACTTTAGGGTTTCTTGAGCCCAATTGAAGAGCGCTGTAATAAGCTCTATGATTCCTCTGATTACACCTTCAAAAAAATTTTTAAATACAACCCAAGAAACAAAGATTAAAAAAATCATTTCTTTATTAATTCTATTGACTCGAATCTACGGTTGCATTGTAATAAAACGATTAGATTAACAATTTCTGTTGCCACAAGGGGTGGATTAGATTTGGTGTCGTTGTTGATAACTATTGAGAAGCAATGAAAGGCAGCGTCATTTAAGGTTGGGTAAATATTTGAATGGTTTGGCGATATAGGATGACGACAAGAAAGAAAAAAATTTTTTCACCCGTAATAGACTTTACAGTTTACGGTCGTTTTCATTTGGAAGGGCATCTACTCCAGGCCAGACACAAATAAGACTGGGCGGAGGGTTTATCCTTTTATTATTCTAGGCTGCTGTCCTGCCCGGATCAGATGCTGGTAGTGATGTTGTTAAGCCAGCATCAAGTTTTGTCATCCAAAACAAAAACTCCATGCGATTATTAATGTATGGAGCACATTATTAGAACGTGGTCTGCGGTTTGTTCAATGGCGCCGCACTCGCAATTTGGTTAAGAATCAAAACGCTATTTGCGCATGGACGAATGGAATCGCTTAACACCAGTCCGCAGCCGATTGAGCTTGACCCAAGCTTGACCTGGCACTGGTTCTGGGTATGAAAATACGGAACCTGAATGTATTTTCAGAATACTCCGCGTTCCATCCATAATTCTTCGAATCAGAAGCGCCGATGCCAAGTCAGCCAAGGTTGTTTAATAGATTCCGCGCAGCTGGGACAAATGAGCGTCTAACTCTTAATCTCTCTTGGTTAGCATCTCAGGACCCACTTAAAAGACCATGCAGAATATGATCAAGATCAAAAGATCCACAGTAAGTCAAGAGGGCGCCGCTCCTAGTCGGCGAAACTCAGCTGGCTGGATGCCTGAAAATATAGGTAAGTGGTCCGTTGCAGTGGAACTCAGGCATCCAGTGACTATGCGCAAGGCGTCATTCAAAACACTGTCTATGAGACAAGTGTGAGCGCTGTAGCACCAGACTGGGGAGCAGTACTCAGCTGCTGAATATAACAGAGATAAGGCGGTTGTGCGTAGTGTTGTGGCAGCTGCACCCCATTCTGAGCTAATAAGTCGCCTGAGCAGTGTGACGCGTGAGGATAAATTTATGCACAATGTCACTAGATGGTGACGAAATGTGAGCGATTTTTCCATTTTCATCGCAAGATAAGTAGGGGTTGGACAGAACGGTAAAAGAAGAACTGTTTTTAACGTTTAGCTCACGTTTGGCCTCTTGGTTATTTTAATGAAAGGCTGCCGTCACCGTCTTAGTATGACTAAGCTTCAACCTCCAAGTCTGGAGATATGCTAAAAGTGTAGACATGTCTTGCCTTAAAGTCCCATTAAAGTCCTTTCAGTTTTCAGAAGAGTGTAACAATGCTAAATCGTCAGCATAAGCAAACTTTCTGGAAATCATGAAAGGCAGATTGTACGTATAGATGTTAAAAAGGAAGGGAGCCAAGACTGAACCCTGAGTAACGCGGTTTTTGAAACGGCGTAGCCTGCTTTGCCTGCTGTCAACAGTACTAAGGTTTCGGACAAGCTCCATGATCATTTTAATTATGTGTTTGTCCGGCAGAAACCTCAGCAGCTTGGAGGTACGGCCACGGTACCGGACAGTGGCATAAGCCGCTGTCAGATTGACAAATACGACACCGGCTTTCTTCTTAGCCTTTTTAAGAAGCAGTAGATCAATAATTGGCTAGACGAGGGCGTAGATAAGCCTCTTGAGGACCTTGTAGGAGACACAGAGCAGAGATATCGGCAATAATGGATCCCCCACGGGCTTCATTGGCTTTGGGATTGTGACTGCAAGCGCTCTTCTTCAGATCCAGAAAATTTTGAATCAGCGCCAGCAGGAAGAAATGAACTCACGTAACCAAGAATTCAAAGCAGCTCCATCACGGATAATAAGCTCTGAGCAGATGGAATCAGGACCCAAAACTTTATCTGATTGTGTTAAAGGACAGCAGTAAATTCTTTTTGTGAAAAAGTATCAGAGATAATTATTGGGTCTGGTGTTGTGGCCATCAAAGCGATTATATTGTAAAAGAGCTAGTTACAAAACAGCTAGCCACAAAAGACCCAAACAATTACCCTAACCCTTTTTTTTGGTACTAGCTCTTTTTGTGCTATTTTGTGCCACTAGCTCTTTTTTGGTACTAGCTCTTTTTTGGCACTAGCTATTTTGTACTAGCTCTTTTGTGTCTAGCTGTTTTGAAACTAGCTCTTTTAAATGGACAACCATCAAAATGCCAGACACTTTTTGAAAAACAATTCGAGATGACTTGCGATCAACAGCCTCGTATCTTCCATTTCTGACTAGCTGAGATGCAACAGCACCAGCTGAATGGCACGGTGACAAGGAGAGTGTCGTGACTGCCAGTAAGATTGTTCGAAATACTTTATGCTTTTCGACTAGAGGGTGAAAAGTGCTTCTGACCACCGATCCCTCCGCTTCCTGTCAAGTTTGGCAAGTAAAGCTGTAGCAGCCAAACTCGAATCGTCTCCTTGAGAAGACTGCAGGAAAGTTTTATAAAGGGATTCACACTCCGCATCCCAACACAGAATATAGTTGTTTTGATAACTGAGTGATAGTCTTTTTGGCTGCTTTCTTGATGATATTACAAAAGTCCTGGTAAGTTGCATCCACATCAAGTGAATCAGGCGGCAACGTAGTCTTTGCGAATTTATTCGTCAAAGCAATGTATTGACTCCATTTGGCCTTTCGGAAGTTCCATCGCTTAACAGGCATGCTTGGCACTGACGAAGCAAACCTTGGTGGTGTGATAAGCAAAGGTCGATGTTGTGACCTGGAAACCTTTCAAGGACACGTCTATCTAGTAAGCGACTGTTAGGGCCTACGCTAGCGAAAGCTAGATCTGGATTAGTGTCAGTGTTCCAGCGGCCGGAGTAAAAGCTGGCGGCATCTCTGGAATTGTATAGGAGGGCAAAACTTTTCCAGCCAGCCAAGCATTCACGTCCAGACTGTTATCATCGTAACTCCAATCACTGTGGAGACAGTTGAAATCACCGGGATAACGACAGGGGTAAAGAAACACTGGGAGATCAAAGGATCTCAGTCGCGTTGGTGAAGGCTGGTAGACGCTGACAATTTTATAACCATCAACGTTCATGCACAAATACTCAATCTCCAATGCCGGGAAAGATGGGTCCAAAAGCGTATACCTTAGTCGCTCGAGGACAAACGTGGCAAGCCCATGCTTCCAGGTTAAGGGAGGGCCAGCTAGTTGGTAGCTTGAAAGTACTAGCTTCCCTGCATTAGTGCAGTGAGTCTCCTGTAGTAGGGTCACGAGTGCCTCAAACTGCAGAGCAACATAATGAAAAACGCTTATCTTGCATGTAGTGAGGCTTTCGGAACTTGTTGGCAATATGCCCTGAAAAGTTTTTTTTCCAAACATGGCCCCACCCTGAAAAGAACGTTTGCCAATTAGTTGCTTTTCGCAGAACATCGGGATGAGTAGATGGTCTTCAGTTCTGACAGGTTTGGTTTCGGTCTGTCATGTTTACAACAATAGCAGGCTTACTCACGGCCTAGGCTGCGAGAAAGCACCTGTCATTTGGGCCAAGTTTAGGGTTCTCGGATTTTTTTAACGCAATCTTGAATCTTGATTTTTGCATTTAATGTGTGTGTTGATCTCGAGCTGCTTCGCTAGAAGTAGCAAAAAATGTTTGCTCAATCTCGTTCAAATTTTTAATTAGTTTAGAGTTTTCATTTACAGACGAGACGAGATAAATGGAAACTGATGCAAAGTATCCAAGATAGAAAAGAAAATGAATCAAGGACATTATTAAACAAGGAGAATTAATACAGCTAATTCCGGAAGGTTTCAAGAAAATTTTTTTTGATATTACAAATTTTAGAATTTTTTTGGTCGAAACTTTAGTCTTTATTACATAATAAATCAACTATAGTTACGAATTTAAGACAAAAGTTACAACTGTGTCAAAACGTTTTTTAATAGTAATCTTATTAAAGTTCTTAACTGCTTTAGCAGTAAGTCATCCATATTAATTTAAAAAAATAGCACCTACAGCATTGAAATGCCAGATGAGTTGATCAAGTAAAGTAGCAGCTCTGCTAACAGCCAAATCAAACGGACTTTTTATTTAATTTCAACTGAAAACTCAGTGGCCGTCGAAAAAAGTTGTCCTCCAGGAACTTATTTTTAAGCAAAAACTCTATTTTTTTAATATTGACGCAATAATCGAACGTTGAAAAACATTTTGGAGATGAACTTTAAGTGTCGACAACATTAGCGAGTTTATAAGAGTACCGTATTGATGGTAAAAATGATCGAAACAATTGCAGTTCAAAACTGTTTTGCAGAAAAGGAAAATAAACCCTTGGAGGTTTTATGCTCAGTCTTCAAAGCTGAAAACAGAGAGAGAAAAAAATAAACCTTGTCCAAATAAAATTTTATTCTCAGCAATCGGTATGAGAATGAAAAGTAGGTTTTGACAGTAAAACAATTATTCAAACTATCAAAATTGATCTTATACAAGAGCAAGAAATTACAATAACAACGTACAAAAGGAGAAATAATTAAAAATAAATTTGACTAGTAAATGATAATCGACAAAACGTCAGGGTTTGATTGCAGATGATGAAACCGGTTACGAATCTGGGAAAATTTAACAACTTTTCACTTATTAAAGTTAAAAGTAATGCGATTGAGCAATACAAATTAAGTGTACCAAAATTATAAAAAAACCTTGCCCCGACCACGACTATATCATTTCGTATGACCTTTTGCATCACTTCGTAGACTACATATACTTTGTAGAAGAAACTAGGAGAAACGAGAAACATTAATTTACCGCATTTGACACTTTCCTCGCGCCTTGACTCTGTTAGATCTTAAGCTCTCGAAGTAATTTGCTATTTTTGCATGATTTAATTACTTAAACTTATTGTTTAAATAATTAAATCTTATGACGTTTTAAATTATTATTTCTTCCAAAAATCTATTAATCTAAAGATTAAGGTGGCGAAAGTACAGATGGAAGAATAATTATTACTGAAAAAATTTACTTTGCAACAATTTAAATAGTTCACCTTACTTTGTAACAATTAAAATTTGTAACAAAAAGTATACTTTGTAACAATTAAATAATAGTTCAACCACTTTAAATAACATGAAAAAGAAACAAAGTACGAGTTTAAAACATTACAGAAAAAAATTAGGCCTATAAATCAATAAAGAAATTTGCCGATCGCGATGAAAATTCAATTAATTTGTTTTATGAAATGCACACAATTCTTTTATTGCTTTTGTAGTTTAAATTAAGTTTTTTTTTGCCAGCCATATATATTTAAAATAGTTCCTTTTGACCCACGACAGGATTTTTTTGGGGGGCTTCTTTGCCAGCCAGACCCGTTTTGGATCTTAACCCTTTTGGTCATAGAGTTTGTTGTTTCTCCCACCCATGACTGTGCAACATTCTCTTTATACATGTATAGCTCGGATTAGTATATTTTATTGTTATACATTATTATTACTACTTTTTGCGCTTACTATTAAAAAAATGTATACACTTTTTTTATTTCATCTTTTTTAAATTTATCCTAATTGTTTCCTTTTTTCTTTTCTTTTCGAAACTAAGTTACTGGCCACTTCATTTTAAAGGTACAGCGACCGGGCACAATTGAGCGTTGTGCGTTTAATGACGCATATCGTTTAGCCACTGTTTCGTATTTTGCAATCACTTTGTCAATAACAACTTCTAAACGTAATAACTTGATTGCAAATAAAATTGAATTGAATTGAATTTATTGCACAATTAATATTTGGTGAAGACCTAGAATTTTTTTAAATTTTCTCAAAACAATTATGTAGAAAACTATAAATATATTCTTACGGCCTTCTAAAATCGACTTATTTGATAAGTATAGTTGGAGAAGTTCTTGAGTTGCCAGATTTGAAATATTAACAAAAACTAGTCTATACGTGATAACAGAGTAAATAATTTATCTTTATTTGTTCTAACTCAGGCTTACCCGTCCAAGCCTTTTAGGTTTCACTGCGAAAAGTCTTGTTGATGTCAATTAGATTTTAAAAAGTTCTTGCCTATGACAAAATGATGTCATTTTAGCACACATATTTCCTTGCTAAACGAAGAAACTTTTTAAACCTTTGTTTTATAAATGTCTCGTCTTCTTTACTAGTTTCGATATCACACAAGTACACTTGGGACAAAGTCGTTGAGTACTAGAAAATCTTTTATGGTGAGAAGACAAAACAGTTCAATTGAAAAGGATAAAACATAACCTCTTGAAGTGGATCGTGAGATATTTTCAGCTTAAATGCAGGATTAAGTTCTTAGGCTCTTTTGGGTTATACTGTGCGATTTACTTTTGATTAAACTTAAAATTTTTTTATTTTAATAAAACTTTCAACTAATACTGAAATACCATTGAACGGGGATAGTTTGAGAAAAAATATTTTATCATGTGGAACTGCGGTACATAACTTCAAATTAGACCCTCAAAAATTTTCAGTTAACAAAACCCAACTTCACCGTTGAAAATTCTTTATTCCGACTTGATCAAGCACTTCAACCAGTTCACAAAGTAAAATTTTAGTTAACTTTAATTTTTCAAATTGCGTTGTAAAATGTTTTTTTACATTTTTTTTACAAAAAAAAAATGTTTTTTGTTTGCTATATCTCATTTATTTCATTAAATTTTAAGGCAAGCCACCTTTGCTCTATTTGAAGTGCTTGAAGCGCGTGTGACCTTTGTATAAGCAATTTTTTGATAAATAATATCAAACTCATAAAATAACGGAAATAATTTTTTAGATTTACCAAACCATTTTTCTTATCAAGTACATTTTTTTTTTCTATTTAATTTCTAATTTTGATCCAAGTTATTCATAGAAGTTTTACTTTTATTTGCAATTAAAAGTTTTTTATTCTTTTTTTATTTATAAATAATATAAAGATCTTTTGTCGGCAGCGTGGTCGACCGGTTAAAGCGCCGGGCTCGTAACCAACACGGTCTCGGTTCAAAATCCACTCGCGCCATTCAGTAGTGTCCTTGGGAAAGAGACTTTACGGCATTTTTCCCTGCTTGGTGGTCTTGGCAAGCAGTTCTAAATTATAGTCATATCTCTATTAAATTACAAGCGGACAGCAATATCTTGGCATCTTCGGAAGCAGGTCGGGGTAATTGCCTACCCTATGTATAGCGCCTCCGTCGCTTTCCTGCGAGTCAGGATGATAAATATAGAGATAAAATAAAATAAATTTTAGAACACTCTTCTAAAAATCGCCACCAGAGGAAGTCAAGAATTTTTATTTTCGCTTGTACACTTTTAATTTATATGTTGAAGTTGTTATTTGTACATTTTTAAAATAAATCTACTTGGATTTGATGAAGTCTATATTTTATGCTGTTATTTTTTTTTAAAGAATATTAGACATTTATATAGATATAACTGGCAGCGTGGCCAAGTGCTTCAAGGGCCGTTTTGAAGGCGACCGCGATCGAAGCATTTTTAGTTCAATTTCTATCCTTCTTATGCTGCTGTATTCTTAAAATAGGTGCTATATGTCACTAACCTGTGCTGGGCTATTTTAACAGACAACTCTAATCCCCACCTGTAGAATAAGAAAAAATAAAACCAAAAAAAGTTTTCGTAGAATTGCGATGTCTTGGCGGTTGTTAAAATTTAACGTTTATGTATGTCGTTCTCATGCGATTTGGAGAAAAATAATGAGATTATGATGTTGAAAATGATAATATGTAGATGATGTTGATCATCATGATAATATTTCCAAACCCTATTTAATTTTCTTAAATATTTTTTACTCCTTTTGTTTTGGTTGTTGCGCTTAAACTTTTCATTTATAGCAAATAAACTTTTTCATTTATAGTAATTTTTAGCAAACAAAATCACAACTTAATATTTTATTATGGGCTTTGTATATTTTGATTCTTAGCAATCCTTAAAAAATATAGTCTGTAAATCATTGGTTTTCAAACTTTTAATGTTTTTAGCCAGGGTTACTATCGAACTGATAAAAAAATAAGCACGACTAACGAAATGAAACAAGCCTAAAAATGTCAATTGTTTTGCTTTTTTAAAATAGAGAGCAAAGATTTGGCGACCCATCCGAAATTTGTAATCCAAATTTCAGTTATCCCAGTAAGTTTCAAAATTAACATTAAAAAGTACATCTATCTCGGATTTCCTGATTTTTTTTTCCCTAAAAAGTAGTGATTCAATTTTTATATAAATGCAGTTGTCGGCATAGGCGTACGCAAGGGGGGGGTGTAGAGGTCAAAACCCCCTTGAAGAATGGTGTTCAGGCATATATACATGGTAATAAGTAGGATTCCATAATATGATTTTAGTTTCTTACAAGCGCTTTACTGCACTTTTTAAACTTAATTACTGCTTGCGCATCAATTTTTGTTATCGCCTAAATTGCACCAAGTTAGCTAATGTACAGCTGCCACTTGTGAAGAAAACTTTCAAACTTGTAAAATATTGAATGTTAAGCATTTTATGCTTTGCTTTTGATGTCTATCGTTTTATTACAATGCTTTCCCATGAGATACAAGCCTGCTTACTCAGCTGTACATTGATATAAAAAATAAAACAAGTTTTAAGCACCTAAGGAGGATTTGAAAGATTGATTGATTGAACTCTGATAAACGTGATAAAAAGAATTTAAATGTGAATTGTAAAATATAATATAAAATAGTTTAACTGATCAAGTCACCATTGTAAAAAGTTTTTTTCTATGAGACGAAGGCTCATAAAACTTTATAAAGTAATAATTGTACACCGTAACTAAATAAGCAAATTTTATAAAAACCGTTTTTACTGAAATTATTTTAATGTGTAGCTAGATAGCGTTTATAGCAGTTGCCATACAGTTTGTTCGATAAGGCAGTTAGAGCTTAACCCTTTATGACCCATTGGCGTTCCTGAAGGACATTAGAAATAATCTTATTTATTTTATTCTCTCAAAATGTTTCGTTTACTACAAACGTGAAAATGCATAGTACAGATCCTGCCTCAAGTTATATGAGTGATAATTAGCATAATATTTTGTTTACGTATCTGTCAGAGTCAGTAAACTATAGGACAGTGTCAAAGATGGACGTGTGATAAGTTTCTTCTTCTTAGTCATGAACAAAAGTGAACGTTACAAAAATTCATAAATTTATGTAAACATTTAAACTCTTACGTGAAACATTTTTTTACTCAATTGTCATTGTTTACAAATATATATAGTCATTTTTTCTAATGTTGCTCATGTAAGACAATGGGTCATTAGCACTTCAAAGACCATGGTACATATGTGTACTATAATTGTGACTTGTCACCGAACAAAAACACTTTTGTGAAGGCATTGTACATTGCAATTTCTAAATATTTGTGACATCATTATTAAATCAATTTTATTTTAATTTACAATCAAATTCTTATATGCTTAAAACAGTTGGGCAAGTTTTTTTATGTAAGCAATGGAAGTTTTCAAATTTTATAGCAGTGGCCCTAGATGTCGCATTACAGAAATTTTAACAGAAGAAACTGGTGGTCAGGATGAAATTGAAGATATTTCTATTACTACAGACCCAAGTAAGTTTATTACAATAATAATATGATATGATATTCATTTATTTAATATGCATAAATTTAGGGTTAGTCTGTACAAATTATGCTACATCTTCCGTGAACCTTGTTTTTTAGATTACTAAAATGTTTTGACTAAATTATTTTGGCTCTGATATGTACAAATAGACATAGTCAAAACACATGTATGCAGTAGCTATCGCTTACATTGAATATATGACTGTTACTTTTATAAAGCTTGACTTAGGATTTCTGGGTTTAGCAGCCCATAGCATTACCATTTTTATCACCTGAATGCCAGTAGGCAATAAAAAATACAGAGTGGAAAGACTCTACTTAGCCAGCCCGTATACAGTGGTTATAGCTGCAGAAAGCTAAGCTCCCTATATCATTATCTGTGTTTCTAATATAGCTCATAACTTCAAATATTTTTTATTTAGTACTAGCCAATATGACTTTACAAATGCGTTATTTGGAAACTAGAATACAAATCTGTTTCATATGTTTTCAGATAGTGATGCAGAGATAATAGAAGACTATGAAATGTACGTTCATGATGACGAAAATAGATTTAGTGAAGAAGATGATCCTTCCTCTAGTATGCCTCCTCGAAAAAAACACAAAAGAGATGGAACCCCTTGGCGAATTGTAAATGAGAAACATTCTCAAGAGAAATGCCAAAATGGAAAGGTGATCTTCCCAATCCAGATTGTGTACGAGAGCCGATAAATTACTTCAGAGATTTTTTTGACAATGAGATATTAGAACACATTGTTGAGCAAAGCAATATTTATGCTATTCAAAGAAATCCCAATAAGCCTTTAAATCTTGACAGAAATGAATTGGAACAGTTCATTGGGACACTCTTTGTAATGAGTTTGACCAAAATAACTAATACTCGCCTTTATTGGGCAACAGGATTTGCTATCAATGATATTTCAGATTATTTTTAAAGAAATAGATGGCAATGTATAAAATGGAATTTACATTGTACTAACAATGATGAAATCTTGCCGAGAGATCATCCCAACTATGATCCACTATTCAAGGTAAGGCCTCTGATAATCCACTTACAAAAAAAGTTCCGATCCATCCCACCATCACAAATGATGTGTATGGATGAGCAACTCGTGCCTTTTAAGGGTCAATCATACATGAAACAATATATACCCAGTAAGCCACACAAGTGGGGCTTTAAAGTTTTTGCACTATGCGATACAGCGGGTATTCAATATGATTTTGAAGTTTATACAGGTAAAGTATTTCCACCACCTGGGGAGCCTGACTTAGGACCCAGTTCCAATATTGTATTACAATTGGCGAAAACGATTCCCGATGACATGAACCATTTATTATATTTTGATAGTTGGTTTACATATGTACCACTGGTGAATCACCTTGCTAAAAAAAAAATTTACTGTTTTGCAACAGTAAGAATAAATAGAGTTTCTGGAATTTCTCATCAAATATCCTCAGATAAAGATTTGATGAAAAAAGGTCGCGATTCTTATGAGGAGTTGTCTTCCATTAGTGATGGAGTTGAATTGCGATAGGTAAAATGGGAAGATAATAGATGTGTCAACCTTTTGTCTACTTTTTCATCAGCAAGCCCAATAGGAATGTGCAAGAGGTATGATAGATCTAAAAAAGAAATTGTGGAAATACCTTGCCCATTAATTGTTCTTAACTACAACTCTTTTATGGGGGGTGTGGACCTAATGGACGGACGCCTTAGTTGCCTTATACAGAATTTCCTTGAGATCAAAAAATTTTTATCAAAAGCTAATATTCAACTTGTTGGATGTGTCAGTAATAAATTCTTGGTTATTGTATAGAAGAGATTGCGATGCTCTAAGTATTCCAGTAAAAGTTAGATGGATCTTCAAAACTTCAAGCATACAATAGTCCAATCACTACTTCGAGCAGGAAAGGCTCTTCCTGGAAGAAGAAACCTTGGCAGGCCTTTACGTTCAATTAAAACACTTCATTGTCTAAAAAAGCATCATGGAAATAGAACAGATCCTATTCCAGAAAATGATATAAGAAAAGATGGCATGTACCACTGGCGAGAATATAGTGAAAAACAAAATCGATGCAAAATGCCTGGTTGCAATAAAAAAACCTTCATCCGTTGCATGAAATGCAAAGTATATTTGTGTTTTACGAAAGACAGAAATTGTTTTCTCCAATTTCATACTTAATTTTAAAAAAATGCCATGTAGAGGTTAATTTTATTTTATGCAATAGCATTATCTGAACATAAAGAAAGTAATTATAATCAATGCTATTATTCTTTTCCTTTATACGTATTTATTGGATCTTTGTACAAAATAAATTTTTATCTAGATATATTTATTTCATATTTTCTGACTATATGGTTTATAAAGTGTAATGATACATTTTTAGAACAGTTTTTGTATCATTTTTATCAATATAATATAAATTTACAGACTTTAGGAACAGTAACTGAATTTGTCATTTCAATGCCATAACGACCCATTGTCGCTCATGAAAGACATTAGAATAAAATTTTCATCTATTTAAAAATTAATGATATTTATTTATAAAGCAAAGCAACAAGACCAAATTAGCTCATTTTAATAGAAAAAATGTAAAATTTATGTGCATAAAATAAATTGGGTCATAAAGGGTTAATATTTCTAAATCAAACTATCATGCAATTAATTACCATTTAATTTATTAAAATCCCATCTGTAAGAGTATGTTTCGCGAAAGTATGATCGTCACGGGTATCTTATTTAAATAGAAATAAATATGTAGCAAAATATGAGTTGTCTTTATACTTTGGTAGTAGCCTACCTGGTATCTGCTTTGTGATGGTAATCATTATTAAAATTGAGTTCGTTTTGAGCTGAATTAATTCAATTGTAACAGTTAGCTTAACTCGAGAAAACTTTTGATATTTAAAGCATTTTTATTTTTTGGTATTGTCTGTTTTAACATATAAAACTAATCGAAAATTTTAGGCAGTTTTACAAGAATGAGCCGAAAATGTTAAATTTGTTAAAAACAAGTAATTTGAAATGGTAAAAATTTGCCATAAAATTTTTTTAATTACGTCTTTTCCAAAATTAAGTTTGTATTTATTTGATTTCCTAAATTCTAACTTTGTTATTAAATGGTGAAAATGGTATTTTAAAATAAATGAAAAATAATCAAAAATTTTACGCTTATGGCGTTTTGCAAAGGATGAGGCATGACGTTATTGTTATTGCTCTAATTTGATAGTTAACAATTAATGTTATTGCTTTCAAAATTATCAGTTAATACTTTTTGCACTGGTACAAATTTTTTGATCCTGCCATTCGTATTGATGATATACGATTACTCTAACAAGAATTAATTTAA
This sequence comes from Diplosoma virens, assembly GCA_963680785.1. Lineage (NCBI taxonomy): Eukaryota > Metazoa > Chordata > Ascidiacea > Aplousobranchia > Didemnidae > Diplosoma > Diplosoma virens. Next base: position 43,393,106 of record OY796882.1, on the reverse strand, counting down.
AAGAGATTTCAGGTTGCATAATTTTTTAATCTTGAAAGAATTTATTTAATCGTTCAGTCAGGTTTCCGCAACAAAAAAGGAGAAAAACTTTGTTAGACTTTAATTTTAAAAAAATTCGTAATAACGGCTGCGAAAATGTTAAAAAAAGTATTCCGGTTGATGATTTGGCATGTAGCAAAAACAATCCGCAGAATCTAACAGAAGAACCCGGTGAGACTCCAGACGCAGACAAAGCGACAAAAGATTTAGTTTTACAACCGTCAAATGACATTTCACTTTGTATATGAAAAACTTATACTCAAGCAGAAAAGACTTCGAATGCTAAAAAACATATGGATTCCGGATCAATCTTTTGATTTTCGAATTACCGCAACCAATAATCACCGAAATTTACGGTTTCAGCACCGCTGGTTTATTCGGTTCAAGTGGTTAGCGTACTCATATTTTAGAAAATGGAGCCTTTTGCAAATACTGCGTTTTATTTGAAAGTGAAGCAGGCAGTGGAGTTGGAAACCAACCTCTAGGACCTTTGTGCGCGGTAAAGTTTCAAAAAATGAAAAAATGCGCTTGAACGCTTTGCAGACCACGAGAGCACAAAATATCACCGCGACAGTGTGATGGACGCAGAGACCCTTATGTCAATCTTATCAGGAAAACAAGATAGCATCGAAATTCAACTTAATCAGCAACAGAAGCAAACAATTTTACAAAACCGAAGAAAAATTACACTAATTATAGAAACAGTTATACTCTGTGGTCGACAGGGTATTCCTTTAACAGGACATCGGGATAGTGGTCCACTCACTTTCGAATCAGAAAAAAATCAAGAAGATAATGATAATGACGGAAATTTGCGTGCTTTACTTCGATACAGAATAAAACATGATCAAGTTTTCAAGAATAATTTTCTTTCTGCCGGACGCAACTCTCAGTATTTCAGCCCAAGAATGCAAAACGAAATTATAAGTATGACTTGATACTTAAGCGATTGGTCGATTCCATTAACAGGTCCAGATTTTTTTCTGCATTGGCTGACGAAATAACCGGTATATTATGTCAGGAACAATTGACTCTTTGTGATCGGTACGTAAATGATGACTTTGTTATTGAAAAATCTTTTCTCCAATTTGTATCCATAACAGATCTATCAGGCAAGAATTTGGCTTCAACAATTTTGAACAATTTATAGGACATTGGCATTGATGTTTCAAAAATGCGCGGTCAAGGATATGATGGGGCCACAGCTATGAGTGGAAGATTGAATGGTACCCAAGCCTATATCAGGGAAATTATTTCTACAGCTGTTTACGTTCACTGTGCAGCCCATAGTCTTAATTTGGCTGTCTGTAATTGATGCGATCTCTCGCCGGTTCGTAACTGCATGGGAACAATAGCTTTAGTTTACAATTTTCTCAATGCTCCAAAACGTCAAAACATTTTACGCAAATCTATCAACACGATTTCGTCAACAACAAAAGCTCAAAAACTTGTTCAAATTTGTGCCACTAGATGGGTCGATCGACACGAGAGTATCAGTGTCTTTTCAAATTTACAATTTGCCGTTGCAGAAGCTCTGACAGAAATTTCAACCTGGCCAGACAGAGAAACTTCATCCCGAGCTCTGCAGTTGCTATCGACAATTAGGCAAAGTGAATTTTGCATTGCTCTCTTAGTTTCAAAAAAGATTTTTGGATACAGTTTTGTTTTGTGCAAAGTTATGCAAAAAAAGTCGATAAGCCTTCTTGAGGCCGTCAACATTGCACATGATATTGCAAATGAATTGAAGTGTCTTAGAGAAAAAGCCGAAAATGAATTTCACCAGCTCTATATTTCTGCAAAAGAAACGGCCAAAAGCCAAAATTTTATTTTAAATACACCACGCCTTACTTCAAGATAGACGAATCGATGCAACATTGCGTGGACGGCTAAATAATTTTTCATGTGATGAGACTATTACAAACTCAATCGCTTTAAGTTCCAGAAGCAAAATTACTAAGCTTCTGTGAGTAATTTTTATTTGGTTTGTGTATAAATATTCTTTTATTAGCTACAGTATTTATAATGATTTTATGTAATGGTATACAGGATTACAAGTACAAAATAGAAATTAAAATATTTATCAATCAAACTTAGCGTTGAGAGAGTTTCGCAAGAAACTAACTCAACCCAAAACAGTAATCAGGAAAGGAAATTGTTAGAGTGTTAGAGTCTCTCCTCGCTTGTTAGAGTGCCTGGGTGTTGAAGTGGGCACCATAGCGTTGTACAGTGTTTTTTTAAGGTTTGGCTTGAGAAACCTCTAAGCAATTTTGAAAGACCGAAAGACTGTTCTTGAACGTACTTAGCTTTGTTTACACTATTGTAGAAGCAGATTTTTAGAGACCGTTGGACAATTTTGAGAGACCGTTTCGGTTCCTCAAAACGCCTTAAAAAAACACTGGCGTTGTATATAAAATAAATAAATTACAGCTTGGCTAAAAAGAGTCAAACTTAATAAAAATTTTAGATCTGCTGTTTTAACTAATAACAAACTGTATTATGCTAAAACTTAGCGTTGAGAGAGTTTCGCAAGAAACTAACTCAACCCAAAACAGTACTCAGAGAAGGAAATTGTTAGAGTGTTAGAGTCTCTTCTCGCTTGTTAGAGTGCCTGGGTGTTAAAATGGGCACCATAGCGTTGTACAGTGTTTTTTAAGGTTTGGCTTGAGAAACCTCCAAGCAATTTTGAAAGACCGCTAATTTTTTTTCTATTGTTCCTGAACGTACTTAGCTTTGTTTACACTATTGTAGAAGCAGATTTTGAGAAACCACTGGACAATTTTGAGAGACCGTTTCGGTTCCTCAAAACGCCTTAAAAAAAACACTGGCGTTGAATATAAAATAAATAAATTACAGCTTGGCTAAAAAGAGTCAAACTTAATAAAAATTTTAGATCTGCTGTTTTAACTAATAACAAACTGTGTTATGCTAAACTTGATTTGTTTTGGCTTGCGCAGAGTGATTTGAGAACTACCAAATATTAAAGTGGAAGAAAGAAATTGAACTTTGAACCCTCAACCGAGGAATTAGAACTTTTACTTATTCGTGGACGGCTAAATAATTTTTCATGTGATGAGACTATTACAAACTCAATCGCTTTAACTTCCAGAAGCAAAATTACTAAGCTCTATGCCGAATGCATGGATCAAAGTAGGATACCAAGTTTACCGTGTGGTAATAACCAACCTCCGACATAACAGCATTCACATATTACGCGGAAAACAATTGCTTAAATCTATAGCCGCAAAATGCATCAACTTAATAAAAGAGTCAAACTTAATAAAAATTTCTGTGAGTAATTTTTTTTTGGTTTGTGTATAAATATTCTCGTAAAAGCTATAGTATTTATAATGATTTCTGTGTAATGGTATACAGGATTACAAATACAAAATAGAAATTAAAATATTTGTCAATCAAACTTAGCGTTGAGAGAGTTTCGTAACAAACTAACTCAACCCAAAACAATCTTTAACCAAAAAACGACCTCTTTTCTTCGGACATAAAGCGAAAACCTTGTCCTGTAATAATTGGGTTTTCTAAAAATTTTATAGAAAAGTACAACAAAATTACCAAAAAATAAGCATAAATAAACGCTTAATTCTAAGATAAGCACGTTTCTTAAAAATAAGCACATTAAAATTTTCTAAGACAATGTTCATAAAAATATGCACAAATTTTAGAAATACGATGGTAACCCTGTTTATAGCATATCTTTGAAACGTTAAAATATTGAATGGCCGTAAAACAGAAATTATAGAATTCAGTCCAGCTGTATCGTCTCAGTTTTCTGCGCAAATGGTCTGTGTTCAATTACCGGACTGGTCAAGTTTGATAGAGTCTTGTCTACAGCTTGCCGCGCCTTTGATAGTATAATTTGGTAATTAGTTGGTCGTTTATCTACACATGTATTGCATTTTTTGCGATCAGTTTTGGCAATCTATGCTATGAGTAATGCGAAATAGAAACCTGCATCGGGTGATATTTAATGCCCCGTGTAAAAACAATAAAAATTAATCTTTTTAAAAAAGAAATAATTTATGTAGCGCTCGAAATAAAAACTTGCCAAATATGCCACCTTTATTTTTTTTCAGTAAAGTGATTTGGCGCGTCTTTACCCGCACACGTGTCCAATGCCATCAACAAAAACATTCGAAAAAAGCTACTTAACTTTTGTATTCATTCAAAAATCAACAAAATACCATTAAATAATAGTTTTAAAAAAAGAAAAAAATATTTGGTGAGAATTTTAACCTTATTAAATTTTACAAAAAAAAACTTTAAATTAGGATTGCGCTACAAAGTTAGATGAAATACTGTACGATTAAAATTTTACCTACCTGATTATTTAAAAATAGATCAATTAAAATGTTAAAAGTATTTCACAAAATATTGACGTAAGTGAAAATGTTTTTACGAATTAGACTCTGAAAGCGAAATGACGACTAATGTGGCTCGAATTTTAAACACAAATCTGACGTCACAATTAAAAACACTAATTTATCAAATCAACGTAACATAATTCTAATTTATATAAACGGTTGAGTTTATTTTTTTATACTATTTACAGTAGTCAAAGCTCAACTTAACTGTGACACTTTTCACGATTGTCACCCCGCGAAGAGAAATATAGGAAAAAAATTTGTCCTACATTTTAACTATAGTAGCAATATAAGCTTTTGAAAAAAGTTACTCCTGTTTTAAGAATTTATTTGTAATTTTGTTGAAACCATTTTTTTAATTTGTTTACGGGTGGAATCTTTTTATTTATTGGTGTAAGTTTGCTAATGCTGTTTATGTTAGGCAGTAAGAAAAAAGGCCGCATAATATGAAATACCCAAGAAAAAAGCGTCATCACTTTATATTTATATCGGATTTATTGATTTTTGACCCTAGAAAGTAGTAATTTTAAGAAAAAGGTCTTCACTTTGAAATGGTCTCTTATTTTTTGATTTTCGTCTCTAAAATGTAGTTATCTCAAAAAAAACAGATATTCACTTTGAAATTGTCTCGAATTTCTTGACTTTCGTCTCTTAAATAAAAAACGTTTTCTATTATCAATAGTAGACATTAACACGTAATTCTACTACTTTTTAAATTGTCGTGGAGGCCGCACAAAAAAAGCTCGGGGTCGCAGATTTCCCGCCTCTCTAACGTAAAATTCTATTTTGCTAAGCTTTTGAAATTTTAAAAATATTTTTATATATTTTTTTAATTAGACTCATTGTCAAACTTGAGACACTGACAACTTCACACATTGACAACCTAAGTATTTTTATTATTCCACAACTAAACTTAAAATGGTTGATTTCGATATCAGCAATAGTTTTTGTTTTTTTTCTTCTTTCAAAAACACTGCATAAAAAAATTCTATTGCTTTTCTATTTTTTTGTCACTTGTCTTTTCGTTTGCTTAAAAGCTTTAAAGGATTTTCCTTTTTTCGCTCCAATGTATTCAAATACGAATTTTTCTCGTAGTTTTCTACAGCTTATTACATCGGGAGTAAGATATGCCTGACTTAATTTCAGTAATAATGAATCATAAAAATCTCCCATATAGCTTACTTTAGTTTTGCGTGATTTTCTTGAGCTTTTCGTTCAATACAATTTTTTCTTGCGAATCTTTCCACTACAGTAAATACTGTATAACAAAATTATCAACTACCAATTCGATGCCGTAAATTATGTTTCCATGAAACACTTGTATTGACACATCACAAGCATTCGTTTGTAATTGTTTAACTTTTGAATGCAGAAATAAAATTATTTTTTGTTGATTTGTTTTCTTCACCATTTAAAACTGCTCAGCGGAATTCAATATCTATCGCTGTCAAAAAAAGCAGTTGCAGGCGACCAAATTTTAGTTCCTACATTTTTTGTATAACAATAAAAGTCTTTTTACTTTATTTATCTAAATATTTTTATTAATATAAATTCAAGAGAAAATCATAAAATTTATAAGTAATTCTTTGATCTCGGTGCTTACTTAAAAGCTTAGCACATATTAACATATTTGTAAGCAATAAATGAAAGAGCGTAATGTAAAAAAAATTAATAACAATAAATCTGAATTAAATTTTTGTATGCACGAAATCATTTTTTTTTTTTAATTTTTTTTAGTTTCAAAGGAAAGGCGCTTTGAACCACGATTACGGTTTATTTTAATTCCATCAAAATTATTTTTTCTTTTTCTTTTAATCTTCAGCAAAAAGATTATAAATCACATTCAGAAAAAGTTTTAAAAAAAACAACTTTCTACAACGTAAGCTTTTAATTTTTATATCAGCTCTATTGTTACAATGGATCTTAGATGTAATCGTAAGTTGAAGAAAAAAAAAAAAGGACAAATTTTAGTGGTGGTTAAAAGTCGGTAAGTAGGAAAAGTGTGGGACATATAAGACAAAAAAATCATTTTAGTTTTTTTCCAAATTGTTGAATAATTTTTGAGGTATTTTTGCTTTATTAAAAGTTGGACTTGGTCTAAATAATAAAATAGACTTAGCCTACTTTTTCTTGTAGTCACTTTGTCAAAAAATAATTAAAAAGCAAAAATTTTGGTATTTGTTTCTTTGTTCCCTAGAACCTTTGAGACAAGTCAAAAAGTTTAAAGTTTTGATTTTGAATTATAGGCTACAGTTTATTGACAAACTTCGGAACAAAACAAAAGAAAATGGCAAATGTACTGTATAAAGAAACAAAGATTTATCAACAGTAGCCTACGTTAGAAAGGAGTTCATACATATGTTAAGTCTTCAGCGAAATTTAGCACTTAGCTCAGTTTAGTCTTGCTGCCTTGACCAAAAAACTTTCCAATATTTTTTCTTTTTTATCCATAATAATCTACAAAAAATTTTGTAACATTCATTATTATTAATTTAATATCCATTGTTTTTTAATGCAACGTATCGTGCCATCAATCTGAGTTGTTTTGGGTAATTTTTTTGATGAATAAAGTCTCCTCTTTGCTCAGCCAACATTAATATATATCGGGGGTGGCCAACCTGCGGCGCATGCGCCACGCGTGGCGCATTGGACGGTTAGTGGTGACGCATCGCAGTTTGGAAAATATTTCAAATGAAAAACGTTCCACAACTTATATCTAGCTATATCAGACGACCTTTTTTTAGAGAACACAATGATTTTGCGACGAAAAACAGGAAAATCGGAGATTGATTCCAAGGGATGACCTTTTTTTTAGAGATCACCTTGGTTTCACTATGAAATTTTGAAATTTTGAAATCTTTCACTATGAAATTTTGTGTGGCTCATGTTAACTGGACTTGAATGAAATTGGCGGATGAGGTAGAAAAGGTTGGCCAACCCTGATAGAAGCTAGTTCGTCGCATACTTTTTGTATTGATGGTTTTTAATGAAAAATGTCCTTCACTGCATTATTGAGACTTGTTTCACTAAATAATCCACGCAAATTTTTTCCTTTTTTAATGGTTAGCATTGAGCTAATTACAAAGTTTAGATAAGAAAGTCTATGCAGAATTACGAGTAGTCAAGTGCCAAAAAACACCGTTTTAACTTTGATTGCAACTATGACGTAAAGTTAGCACTGCTTAGGCTACATGAAACTATTTAAATTGAACAAAATAAGTAATATATAGTGTATCTTTAGCACCAACATATTTATTAGACCAAAAAAAGTAGTGTCTCATTGGTCCCACACTTAGGCGTACGCAAGTGGGGGGGTTTCAGGAGTCAAACCCCCCCTTGAAGAATGGTGTTCAGCCATATATAGGCCTACATAGTAATAAATAGGCTTCAATAATATGATTTTAGTTTCTATTGTTTACCGCGCTTTTTAAACTTAATTACTGCTTGCGCATCAATTTTTGCTATCGCCTAAATTGCGTCAAAGTTAGCTAATGTACATCTGCCACTGTGAAGAAAACTTTCAAACTTGTAAAATATTTAAAGTTAAGCATGGGAATGGGATAAACTCCATGGTAACAATAGCTTCAGTTTACAAATTTTTTAATGCTTCAAAACGTTAAACATTTTACCCAAGTCCATCAACACGATTTCGTCAACAACAAAAGCTCAAAAACTTGTTCAAATTTGTGCCACCAGATGGTCGATCGACACGAGAGTGTTAGTACTTTTCCAAATTTACAATTTACCGTTGCAGAAGCTTTGGCAGAAATTTCAGCATGGCCAGACAGAAAAAACTTCATCACGAGCTCTGCAGTTGCTATCGACAATTAGGCAAAGTGAATTTTGCATTGCTCTCTTAGTTTTAAAAAACGTTTTTGGATACAGTGTTGTTTTGTGCAAAGTTATGCAAAAAAAGTCGACAACCTTCTTGAGGCCGTCAGCATATTGCAAATGAATTGAAATGTCTTAGAGGAAAAGCCGAATATGAATTTCACAAGCTCTATATTTTTGCGCAAGAAACTGCCGAAACCGAAGATTTTATTTTGAAAACACCACGCCTTCAAGACTGACCAATCGATGCAACATTGCTGCTGCAACAGATGAAGAACATTTTAGAGTAGGGATTTTTATTCCATTTCTTGATAACTTTATTGTCACTCTCGAAGCAAAATTTACTGCCCACAAATCGATTATTGGTGAATTTCAATGTTTAATTTCCTCTGATCCAACTAGTGGACCAACTCCTCAACGAATTAAAAGTATTCAAGTTTTGGAAAAATTTTACGAAAATGATTTAACAAAATCCTCGGGAAAACTAGTGCCTGAACTAATATTATGGTACCAGAGGCGCACCCAGGGGGCTGATATGGAGGCCATGTCAGCCCCCTTTTAAATATTTTTGTCAGCCCCCTTTTCACCTGATGTCAGTCTCCTTTGCGTGCTAATACGCAACTAGATAAAACTTTAGCGCGGATAAGTGACGTTTGTGCCAACTTAACTATAATAACTGGTCTCCGTTTTTCTTTAGTAGTAACTCGAAGGATAGAGACCAGCGCGTTTTCGCTATACTCTTTCAGTGTTTTTATAGACACGTCACACGTATGCCGCGTTAAATGCAAAAAAAACTTTTATTTTTGTGAATTGTCGCGTATTATCTCCTGACGATTGCAAGTAATTATAAATAACTAAAACTGTCAGTCAATTGTAACAATACAGTCTCGGTCAAGTACTAATGTAATATTGATTAGATTCACACTGAACTAAGTTTCAATTCGACGCGGTTTTGCATTTAAAAATTTTGCTACAATGGTGGCATAATCAAGCGAAATGTTTCTGTGCATAGCCATCATTGCCAGTCCGCTCAATCGCTCCTGTCCACATGAGTTTCTAATATAAGTCTTCAGCAGCTTTAATCCCGAGAAACTTCTTTCTGTAGAGGCTGTTGTGACGGGCACTGTCAGCATTATCTGTGAAATTTTACACATAATAAAATATTTTTAAGTGGTAATTGAATGATACAATTTTACCTTAAAAATTACGTGTATATTTGGAAACAGAAGTTTGTTGGCGTGCAATCGGGCTTCCTCTAGCGTGTCTGGTAGATCAACAGCATATAAAGTGTTTTGCCATTTTATGACCCAGCGACGGACTTCATGAATAACAATTTCCATATCTTGTAAATCATTGCTGTACTACTGAAATAGCTCTAGGAAATTATCTTTAATTTTTTGAAGTTGATTTTCTAACGACGAACCAATGGGGGCCAAGTTCAGTCCAACTCCAGATATAAAAAGCAGCATAAAATAAAAAAGCTGTTAACATATTGGACAAAGTAAACTTACCTAAATACAGCGGAATAAGATGAGTAGCTTTGGCAAAACAAGCAAACATAGGCCCGAAACGCTGCTAAAGTTGTTCGACCACAGAACCCACATAATTTCTATAAATTCTGTAGTAATATTCTTTCGTATCTTCGTTTGGTGTTATGCGCAGCCGTCTTGTGGCGATTAAAATATTATTTTTTCTGGCAATTACTGAAGCTTTACAATACAAAGCATCGTAGACAATTGTATCGCTTTCGTTCATAATTGACTGCAAGTAGTTGATTGTTTCACAAACAGTTTCACTTGCCTTCACCAAATCTATCCTCTTCTGTTGGAGAAAAAGTAACAAATTCAAAATTTACTTTGCAAAACAAATAATTGAATTCTTTGAGTGGAAAAAGTAGAATGTCTGCTTGTTATGCCATTATGATGTCTAAACCTTTGCTTACGGAATTTAGAGAATCAATGGCTCAAACACTTCTACAACACAAAGAAGAGTGTCATATCTCTCAACACAAAAAAAGAGCGTCATATCTCTCAACACAACTCATGATACACAATGAAATAAAAACTTCTTTCTTCTCATCTGATAGAAGTACTCAATTGCTATTTTTTAAAACACTGGTTCATTTAGGGCCTATTCAAAAAAATTTATCACGTTATTGGTGGTTGACAAGGTTTGCAATAGATATTCGACACTTCACATGCATTATTTAATGCAAGATTAAGCACATGACATGCACAATGCATATAAACTGCTTGTGGATAAACGGCTGAAACTCTGGCTTGCACACCTTGAAATTTTCCAGACATATTGGATGCACCATCGTAGCCTTGACCTCTCATGTTTGATGGTTCCAATCCCCACATTGAAAGTGCACTGAGGATTTGTTGCGACAAATATTCTCCATTTAAATCTTTGGCGTGCAAAAAACCTAAAAATTCTTCTCTTATTGAAATACTTTTACCGTCTGCAGATTCGCAAACGTAACAGATAGTTATTGAAAGCTGTTCTTTATTAGAAACATCACTTGTTTCATCTACCATTACAGAAAAGAATACAGCTTTACATACATCGTTGATAATTTTTTCCCTCATATCATTTCCGATAATTTCGATTAATTCGTTTTGAACTCTCCAGCTGAGATACGTAGCATTTTTTGGTATCTGTTGCAAATTTGATTTTAGCATTTCGTCACCACAACTGATTCGGTAGCGGAGAAGTGCTCGGAAATTTCCTTCGTTTTTTTCAGATTGAAAGCAATCGGGGTTTGTCAGTGCTCCACCGTCGCGATGTCCCCTGAGAGAGATATTCTGCAGCCCACAGAAATGTATAGCAGAAACAACAGCTTCCAGATACTTTTTAGTTTCTGCCAAGCGTTGTTGTTGAACCGTGGTTGCTATGTTTGCTACGTCACTAGTGTGATACGATTGCATAAAAGAACTTGCATCTATTACAGCACTTTGGTAATAATGTGTTGCTGCGTGCTCCCGAAGAAGCATAGTTCCGTTGGCATAATTTGTTGCCCCCGTAAATGGCTGTTTAACGAACATGCCCAAAGGAGACCTCCAACACTGTCAGGTGCAAAGATTGCGCAAAATTTGCAAAAACCACCTTGTTTTGCATGGCTATAGATCAGCCAACAATCAGCCATTTTAACTGAAAAGAATGGTGACGAACTTTATCACCTACACCTCTTGTAAGCCTTGGAAATTTGTACTGCTTGTCTGGGATCCAAGGATGTGTTAAAAATTCCAACTTTTGCTGGTTGGACATGCGTTTAACGGGATGAGCCAAACCTCCAATGTCATTTTTGTAACGCACTTTTAACTGTTCAGGCCTTTGTTCTGTTTCAGAACTAGAAGTCTGGCCTGAAGTAGATGGTTTTGCAGCATTTTCAGCTGCTTTAGATTTGTGTTCAAACATATCAGTGATTTTTCGGACTTTTGGCGGAGGCATAGTGCTAAATAAAAAAGACGTACTTTTTAAAATAAGCTTGTTGATATAAGAAGACCTTTAAAAAGAGCTTGTTTATAATTTCTGAAAGAAACCCACACACACATAACTTGGCATTTTTATTGATTTAGCTTATATCTTTCTTTACTGTATTCAAACTAGTATCTATTAGTATTTGCTATGAATATTTCTCAAAATTGTTTTGCTATAAAACTTGCCTGTTAATTACTTTTTGAATAGTCTGCAATAATGGTTTTCAACTAGGTGCAAGAGTTAAACTCGAGTATTACAGTCAAAATATGTATTTTAAGATGGTTACATATTTTTGTCGTGTCACGATACTAAATTTTTCCCGCTTGCAGACTCGTTTGCTGCTACACAATCACTAATGTTTAAGTTCAGATAAAATTACCAAGATCCTTAACATACTTTATTAATGATTTTTGTAACATTTTACTCGAGATTCTTAAAGAGCCTAATCGACAGCTGCGGTTAAGAACCCCTGGTCTATTCATTGTAGCGATTGCTCCGACTTAAAACTTGATGAAAGCGCTTCGCAAGACACACGTCCTGAGGTTTAATCAAAAATCTAATAAAAATATTGTCTAATTTCCTAGCGATTTTAAAGTTTTGTACCACCAATCATCTGTTGAAATGAAGGCATTTATTCTAAGTAAATAATCAGCCGTTTATCTATAGACTTTAACCCAGTTCTTAACTCTTTAAACAGGCGGACTAAAAAAGTTTGTAGATAACTATTGTCGCCCAATAGGGGGTCTTCGTTTCATTTCGGAAACAACGATCGCACTGTAAAAAAATGCAGCAGCTTCTTTGATCATTTCATTTGGGGCTTTTGATGTGTTTCGGAATACACCAAAACTACTTTGATTTTGTCGCAGATTTTTTTACAGTGCAGCATTGCTGCGGAATGCTTTGAAAGCACAAAATTCATGCTGTAATAGGAGTTTTAAAAAAAATGGAAAATGAAAGCATTAACCAGACAGCGGATAGAAGCAAGACGCCAGAAAATATTACATGCATGTTGTAAATCTGTATGATTATTCTTCATGATCACATAGTTTTATTAAAAAGAAGGACATTTGGGCATTTTTGAATGTCGTCGGAAGACTGATCGATTTTTATATAGGAAAGAGGACGTATATTCTTCTAAGCTTATCGTTGTTTGATGTTGCTTCTACCTAGAACTCGTTGTGGGAAATGAAATAAAAAATAGAGCTAATGAAAAAAACACGATTTACCTGTTTTACTTACCTTTTTTTAAAAAACGCTTAAATGATTTGCAGCAGTACTTGGCTTTTAGATATTAAGCTTAAACCTGCAGAAAAGAATTGCCGCCAACAGGACAAATGACGCCATCGTGCGATTCAAAAGACGCGATGGTGCTAAGCATTGTACTCGCATGAGAAATTTAGTAATAGTCTAGGCGGTTTACAGAAAAAATAGACGTGTGGGAAAGCTTCGCCCCCTCACATTTGAAAATTTGATTTTGTGTCAGCCCCCCTTTTTTGAGGCTGGGTGCGCCCCTGTATGGTACAGAAAACTTTTTCGCTTGTACGCAGCAGAAAGACCAACTGATGCGTTAAACAGCATCAAGGAATGCTTTCCGATGCTTTTCTGAACATATTTACATTGATAACCATTTTGTTAACTCTTCTAGTGACAACATGCACTAGTGAACAATCGTTTTTCCACATTACGCAGACTAAAAACGTACTTACGAAACACAACTGGTATCACTCGAATGAATGGACTTGCATTACTAAACATTTATAGGAGCCACACGCCTTGCCCTGATGACGTAATTAACAGATTAAGTGAAAAAAAACAGGCATTTGAATATAGGCCTGTAAAAAAACTTTAAATATTTGTTAAGTAAGGTTATTTTTTTTGTTCGTTTGATTTTCCACCTATTGTTCTCATTATTTACACGAGTTGCTTTTGATTTGGAAATTTTCTTTTCATAATTGAATTACCTGCACATACCTTTTTAATAGTTAGTTTTACGTTCTGCAAGATGTTCTTAAAACTAAAACACTGTATTTTTGAATGTAGGCTTAATTTTTGAAGTTTTTGCCCATTACCAGGACCACTTAGAGCAATCGTGTTTTCGGCTCCAAACCCCACCCCCCTTAAATTTCTGCGTACGCCACTGGTCCCACAAGCCTCCATTTTAACAAAATCACTAAAATCTTTAGCAGAAGTTAAAACTTAGTTAGCATTAAAGTTTAAACATACTAGTCTTTCATACACTTTTCATTAGTGAAATAATCGAAATTTAAGCATTAGCTGATTTTACAAAATTTGATTTTAACTTCATCTAAAATATTTTTACTTTGGTGTCCTAAAAATATATTTTTTTAAATACTTTTTTCCAGTTGCATGCGAGTGCGCTGCGAAGCTTATAGAAAAAGCTAATGATGTTATACGTATTTTAGACTTAAAGCAGCCGTATTATCTTTAAAACTTTTTAAAGTAATCATGCGGTCCCACATTTCTCCTACTTCAATGTCGTTATTTTTCATAATTTCTCTATATTATAACCTACAATCAAAATTTAAATAAAAGCTTACTGAAAGTTGAAATTTTTTGAGAACTGCCAATAATTATAAATCAAAATTAATTAGCCTTGTGGTTGAGAGGTATGGGGTGTTGACAATCGATATGGTCTCGGATTAACGCCTGCCTTCATTATCTTACTATTCTCCTAAAACAGTTTTATCTTACTTTCTTCTTCTTTTTGATAGCTTGACAAGAAACTTTAAATTATAGTCGCGTCATTTCATGAAAAAATATAAAAACTTTTTAACAAAATCAAAAATTTTAGCTGATTTTGAAAATTTAAATATTTCCGTATCAGGTCTAAATAATTGCTATAAGTTTAAATCCTTCGCCGTCGCTCTACTAATTAAAATGATAAATCAATGGCTTGATAATAAATAGTTATAATTTTTTTGGGCAGGTTTGTCATGAAATACAAAAACCACAACAAACCTTTCGTTATTTTATTTTACACGCCAAACCGTTATGGGCAGTGTGAATCACGCACGCCGACCACGAGCCGTACCATAATTTCGAGTTTTAAATTTTTATGAGACACACTCTGATCCTTCTGAGATTATTTACAGAAATGGTCATAATCGGCGTGCGTAATGCACATTGCCATTCCTTTAGTGCAGCGTTTCTCAAACCTTTTTTTCTGCGACCCAAAACCGCTAAAAACAACGATCTAAAAATATGACTGCGACCCAAATAAATTTGAGTGAGCGCATATTGAAACAAACGAAATTTTTAAGTAACCAACAATGATCGTCTAATTTTTAGCTGTATACTGTATGTGTGGGCAGAAATTTGTTTGTAAGCAAACTTTACTTCAATTTCTTGATGTTTGTAGTGATCTCTAAAAAAAAAAAAGGTGTCTTCATCTTGAATCTGTGTCACAGGCGGTGCGCTACAGGCGGTGCGCATATTAAACATTTGTAAAACCTTTCATGGTATTCATGTGTCTTTGAATTTCTTATTCAAATTTACAGGAATAAATCTTGTTCAGCTCAACATTAACCCTTTTGAATTTCATTTGATTCGACTAGTAGTTTCTGTAATATTTACATGTCAAATGTCAAATGATGTCAAATTTTTTTGAAACACCCTGTATATCATCAAAAATGGTCAATTTTCATTCATAAATTATTGAATATGTTTTTTTAAACACTTAAAACGTTTTTTCACGTTTTTTAGAATATTTTCTGTTTACGAATTTCTGGAAAGTTGACAATATTTTAAAGTTATGTGAATTATGAATTTGTTGCTTTAGCTGGGACATTTTGCTTATTTAATTCTCATGCTTTATCATTATAACGTCATTGTAGACAAAAGTTTTTGACAAAAGCAAAGTAAATTATGTAACGCTCAAGTGCCATTTTCCGCGTTTATTATTCTTTTTAGCAAACACGTGAAATCTGGCGTGATATAAAATGTCAGCATAGGGAGAAAACTTGCAGAGTTTTTGTAAAGGTTTACAAAATAGACAAACTAATATTAAAACTAAAGAATTTTCAACGGAAAAGTATGAAATTAAAAAAACCACCATCTTGGAGTCTACAAACTAGAGTGCTCCAATAAAAAACTTGATATATTGATAAACCACAAGAAGCATGACATCTGACGATTATAGACGAAGAATCTCAGCACATTGCTGCCTGCATCTGATTCAGGCGGTTAAGCTTCCAACGATACTAAAAAGACAAACTTCGGCCTTAGTTCTATCTATGTCTGGCTCAAAGTGAATGCCCTTCCAAACGATGAAAAAGATAACTTTAGTTTTGTTTTATGATATATTATGACAAATATTTAAACCAAAAGATGTAATAATTGATAAAGATGTTTGTTTTGTCATAAATTATATTTAATAGTAAAACTCTTTTAAGAAATCTGCAATAAAAATATATTTTTGATTTTACCAACCTTGTTTCTTCATAAATACTTACGCAATGGTAATTGGTTTTTGGACGCCAATACGCTGTCTGCTGCAGGTTGCCTGACACAATTTGAAAGCTATTATTGGTCAAGGACTTCTAAAATACTGCACACTCTTTAAGTTGTTTTTAATTTTTTGTGTTTTTTTGTGGTGAAACATAAGGGATTTATGGGAGGCCCAGACAAAGGCGGGCGTTTTTTAGATGGATCTTGCAAACGTCTGTTCCGGACAAGTTTTATGATCATTCAGATCATGTGCTTATCGGGAAAAGTCTAAGAATGCCATAGAGTGTTGTACGCAGTGGTCAGGTCTTTTGGTAAAAATACTCGGCTTTTTAAATTTTGAAAAATTTTTTGATGTTTTGTATTAGTAATACAACTGACTTTCCGCGTCTAAACCGACCCTGCTTTTTTATGAAGCAATGAATTGACAATACTTTTAACGCGGGTGTGGACAAGCCTTTCGAGAATCTTGTAAACAAACACATAATAGATATATTGATCGATTGCTTTTTAAATCTTCTACATGTCTCATCCGTAGTCGTAACTAGTGCAATAGTGGAAGGATTCAAGTCAATCGGAGTACACAAAAATTTCGGTCCATTTATGTCTAGCTCCATCGAATCTTAAGTTCTTTTGAGTCTAAGTATATAGAATCTCAAATCATTTTGAGTCTGAGTTTATGATCTACAAGTTTATATAATCAAGTAGCTTTAAAAGTAAATACCATCTTTTTAATATTCAGTTGATTTTAAAAAATTATTTTACCTCTAACGTAAAAGAATGACACCAAAAATTTAAGGCACGGTATACTACCTGAACCATATTTGTTTTTTGTGTGCAAGTGTTAAAAAAATATTTTAATTTTTTTGATTCGAGTCTTTTTTATTTGGACTCGAGTCAAGTCCGAGTCATTATTTGATTCGAGGATTTAAGTTTAGTCCAAATCCTTTTTGGTGAAAACTCGATTTGAATCCAAATCCTTTAAAGATTTTTTAATTGGATTCAAGTCCTTCAAAAACTGGACTCAAGTCATTACAACTCTAGATTTTTCCGATTTGGGATTGGATCTAAAAGCGCTTTTTTATAGATTTTTAAATTTTAAATCCACGCAAGCAGGAAAAAAAGCCATGTTACCAAACCTTTAAGGCAGTTCTAATATAGATTATAAGCTCTGGGAAGAGGAAATTAAGTGATGAAATTATATTTTGGTTTAAAAGGCAACATTGAATTATCTGAGTGAAATATTTTCTGAGATATTCGCTAAGTTTGGTGATTTGGCCCTTTAACCCTATTACAACATGGAGGGGGAGGGAAGCGCCTGCGCTGTTAAAATTCTGTGTGCTGCTCAAAAACTACTAGCACGAATTTTTTCAAATTTTATGACTTTTCCTGATTTTTATTAATCTAAAAGTTGATGCAATTTTTGAAAAAATCGCTCAAGTAATTTTGGAGTTATTAATAGTTTTTTGATTATTTCATAAAACGTGAGAAAGAAGCCAAAAGCTAGAAAAAGGCTAATTGTAAACTGTTTATCAAAACAATTGAGACCGAACGGTTCATTAACTATGTTTACTCAAACACTTTATGAGGCAATAAAACGCTTTCAATCTCACTTTCCAAGGGAAGTTGTTTATGTTGAAAAAGACGTAACTGGAGAGTTAGATTTTTTTCGTATAAAATTTTCTAACAAATTCAGATAAAATCCCGAGCTCTTGATTTGGCTTTATTATAAAAGTTAATCTTACAATCGATTATACACTTCAATACCTTTGATATAATGGCTATTGGAACGGAAAATTACTACCATCGAAACTATTCAAGCTAAGCGCAAAGAAATATCAAACGAAATAAAGCAAGTGTGTATTAGAGATATTGGTTCTAAAAAGTTTTTTGGAACGAACCTAAAAAAATATCAACCTCAATTCTTTTATTGTAAACTCTAAAACCACAGGAAAGCAAAACATTTCAATCTTATCAACAATGCACCCAATTTTTTAAATTTCAAAAAATTAAAAGAAGAAATTATGCGAAAGGAGGTACAGACTGTTACGTCGTTCGCGTAGTTTGTCACGTAGGTCACCGCTAGCGAGATTCGAGCCGGCGCGACTTCTGTATTAGCCCTAAATAATCAGCGCCGCCTTTTAAGTGCGTTCTCGCGCGGCTGTTGGGCATCAAGGAATGCCACGTTGTGTTGGGCAAGTGCTGCTTGCCACTTCATTTTGGAGAGAAACTTTGTGATCGATAAGAGATCCAATTTAGAATTGTGTACTTTATATCTGAATTCCACTGATAATTATTAGTCCCCTTGGACATTGTCTAGTTTTGCAGAGAACTTAGTAATTTGATACTTCTCTTTGCTCGTCCGCCCAACATCGTTGGTGAGTGTGTACATTGTGTTTACGCGTTGAAGTTAATTATTGTAATATTTGTTTAGAAAACCGTTTCGGACTAGCGCCGCCATTATTGTTTTGTTTTGTAAAATAAAATCATAAATCTGGTACTGGTCGTGAAGCGCGTTTGTGAGGAGTTGGAGGAAGGACGAGGCAGTTTGCGACTCCGTCACACAGACATTGTAGACCAAAAAATTACTTTCTATTCGAGTAAAACCAAGTCTCGAAAACGGACCACAATTCCATTTTTGTATTTGCTTGATATTTGTCGCATAAATGCACAAGTCTATAAGCAATGAACAAACACACGGAGCCGCGCAAACAGAATTTGTTTGAAGTTGGCTTTAGTCTTGTTTTGAAATTAGAGAAGGGAGTGAATTTAAAAAGTTATTCAATCAATAGCAAAGATCGAAGCGTTGTAAACACTAATAAAACCCCTTTTAGCAGATTTGCTTGTGTAGAATTTCTTTCTCTGTTAACAGTAATAATCTTGCCAAGTGGATTTTAACTGTCAGCATTCTTACTTCTAATTTTACGGATTAATGACGTTCGACAAAAAGAGCCCAAGTCTTTAATTCTCTGAAATCGCTCTCTCGTTTTGAGACAATTTACGAAAATTGACTACCCTTTGAAGACTCGAATGATGATTAAATGCAACATTTAAGTATCTAATTTCCTTTCCATACAAACGTGAATGACAATTCTAGCGCTAGTAATTGTTAAGATATAAGCAAGCAAAGCGCGAGGACACTTCCCGCCCCACCAGTCGTACAAAGTTTCCAAAAAGCCCAGTCGGATTAGGGTTAAAGGTTAGATGAGAGAAAATGGTATGCGGTCAATATCCTAATATTTTTCATTTCTGATATGCTGAGAAACAATGAGCAACAGCTGAAACCGAATGGTATCGGGGGACTATTGTGATCTAAAGTTTGTTTTTTTACTTTTTAGTCAGAAGGTGAAAAGTCAATGCTCTGAGTTGAACTGCTTCAAATCATTAATCTCTTCCTTTCCTGTTAAGCCTGGCGAGCAGGGCCGAATTTAGACCATGAGATACCCTAGGCTATTCCATTTGTAAGGCCCCTCCCTATTTTTGAACTCAGAATTTCTCTCTAAACAACATAACATGTCATTACTTAATGTTAAAAAAGTTTTTTTTTAGCTTTCATCAAAGCAAAATCATGCAGCAGTTCACCAAAATTTATCTGTTTAATTTTGTAACTTTCAATGCACAGAATGTTCAGTGCCGACTCTTGAGACATTGTGGATCTCAGTTTATTTTTGATGCTTTGAGTCTTGAAAAAGATCTCTCTCTTGAGCAGTTAGTGACCATTAAGCTTAAAAACAGTTTTAATATTGCTTCCATATTGGGAAAGGCTGTGTGAATTTTTTCCTTGCACATAATTTGATAAAGGTCTTCATGAGACAAGGAAATAGATTGCTCTTCTGTAAGTCCTTGACTTTTTGTCTCACGTGCAAATGAAAATGCAGAAGTTCATCAGTAAGTTTCGGGTCAACATTTTCTGGATACGCTTCCTTTAACAATTTTACGCCTTGTACAATTTCTAGCTTAGTTGCATTCAGATTAACAAAAAAAAGGAACATTTTTGCAATGTCACTGGACACGATAGCTCTTCTTAAATTGGCTTCAAGTGCATCAAGCATAGGAATAAAAGAATTTATTATAAACCTATCCTTTGAAGAGTGTTCACTTTAAAGCCTCAGGTGCATTTCTTTGTCTTTGACAAGGTAGCTTTTGCTTGCTGATCAAACTCATCACAAGTGAACTGTACAATTCTGCACAAGTACTTAATAACAATTTCGATTTCTGAAAGACTTTGCTAATCCTATGAAAACGACTTAGCACTCTGGTCCAAAAATGCAACATAAACACAAAGTCCAATTTTTTTGATTTTTTGCAAAAGATTGTTAGCATGAAGTCTGGTACCACACATCTCACTTACAACGGAGCGCAAATGACTGAGAGCATTAGTGATGGCACTGTAACTTTCTAAAATAGCTTCCATGGCTTTTGCATGTGCATCCCACCTAGTATCTGAAAAATGTTTAGACACCTTTGACTGAGGTTGTAAAAATGATTTTAGAACTCCCCACCTCTTTGTAGAAGATGAAAAAAATTGCAAATTTTATTGATAATGCCAAAAAAGCTCACTGCATCAAAACAACAATTAACAGCTGAGTGGCCCACTAAATTTAAGGAGTGACCAGCGAATGAAATAAATTTAGCAAATTTATTTCTTTCTAGGATTTTTTGATGCATACCATTGCAACTACCAGCCATATTTGCAGTATTGTTATAAGACTGCCTTGGCATTTATTAAAATAGAGCTGAAGCTCGGTAGTGAGATACTTATGCACTAAATCTGCCATGCCTACCGCAGAGTGGTCTTTCATCTCAAAGAAAGTTATAAATCCCTCACTTGGTAAACCATTTATAGGAGACACATATCTTATAATCAAAGTTAACTGATCGGTATGTGAAATATCGGGAGTAGAATCCACAGAAAAGCTGAAATATCCTGCTTTTTTTACTGCAACTACAATTGATTCCTTAACTTTTTGGGCCATGAGCCGAATCATCTCTTCGCAAATAATTTTGGACAAATAAGAGAGATTTCCTGATCCTAAATTTTCAAGACGATTGATACGAGCAAGTAAAAATGGATCGAATTTTACTACTAGTTCTAAAAGACCAAGATAATTGCCGTTATTAGGATATCCAAATCGTTCATTGTCCCCTCTAAAAGGTAAGCCTCGTTCTGCAAGAGTGCAGATTACATTACATTCTTTTCATTACATGCCACCCAGGGTTCCGGAGTTGGAAGATTAAGATCCGACTCCGACTCCTAGAATTTCTAAAATGCCGACTCCAACTCCCGACTTAAACTTTGACTACGAACTCCGACTCCCGACTCCGACTCCGACTCCCTAGTATGGGCAAAGTATTTATCTTAAATTAGATTTAACTAAGCAAAAATCGTCCTTTCGAGTTGACAGTTGCACAAAATAAGTCAGGTTTTTTAAATACATAAAAAGATATTATACATGTACAACTGCAAATTACTGGTGCTTTTCAGAAGAATGCTCAATGACTTCAATAATCAGAATGATTATTCCTGAATATCAAAGCACAAATATTAAAAAACACATTTTATTAAAATAGTCCCAACAGACTGTTTCACCTGTAAGGCTCATCAGGGGACACAGTTAAAATAAATTTTTACGCTTCAGATGAAAACTCGCATCTTAGAAAAATAACGCTACCAAAAGTTTGTGTTTAAACAATTATTTTATTAAAGTAAGTGATTGATTAGCAAATACATGTAATTACTTTTACTACGAGATATTAAAAGAAAACATGCTGTAATGTTGCGCATAGATGTATTCTTAAACTTGGCCAAGCTGCCGAAAAGATTACCGGTAAAGCGTAAAAAAGTTTATGGATCATCAGTTAAAAGAAAGTGTTATAAAAGAATCTTTTTATAAAAAAATGTTTTCATAACACTCTCTCTTAACGAATGATCCATACTAATGTTTAATATCAGGGGTATCCAACCTTTTTTGATCCGAGGGCCATTTTGGCTTATCAAAAATACTGGCGGGCCAAACAAATAAAACACCCCAAATTTTGTCCCAAAATCGTAGTGATCTCTAAAAAAAAGGTCTTCAATTTGAATCATTCCCCGATTTTCTGAATTTCATCCCTTTTTTTTAAAAAACAAAAGATTTTTACTACAAACCAATCTCGGATTTAATGATTTTCTTTGAAAACTAGCGATCTAGGAAGAAAACAAGATAAAAGGAGGTCTGCACATAGAATCTGTCTTTGATTTTTTACGCGGGCCACGGGTTGGACACCCCTGTTTTATACAGTATAAAAAAAATTTTTATAGCACTTGCTCTTAACTAATGATCCATAAACTTTTCTACACTTTAATCTTTTCGGCAGCTTGGCCAAGTTTAATACATCTACGAGTATGCGCAACATTACAGCATGTTTTTTTTTAATATCTCCTGACAAAAGTAATTATTTAATAATCAATTACTAACTTGAGTAAAATAATTGTTTAAACCCAAACTTTTGGCAGCGCTATTTTTCTAAGATGCGAGTTTTCATCTGAAGCATAAAATTTATTTTAACTTTTAATTTTTGCTTATTTTATTTCTTTTAACGTAAATAATATTGCTTTTTTTAAATGTTGTGTTCCCTGACGAACCTCACAAGCGAAACAGTCTGTTGGGACTATTTTAATAAAACATGTTTTTTTTTGTTATATTTATGTTTTGATAAATACGTATATACATATAATTATATTATATACACAACCCATTAACTATAATTCTTACTGTGTTGGAATGAAACATTAATACCAATCACATTAGAAAACTAACTTGAAGTGACATACACCACTCGAAACTAAATATGTATTCTATACTTAATCCTTATTACATTTTCTGAACATCAAAATCAATATTTCATGGATATTTATGATGTTATCTCTAGTCTATTTTACAGTTATTATTTTTCCCATGGTAAATCGAACCCACGACAAACCTTAATGTTAATACAATTAACGATTTGTGTAGGGCCTGGATGTAGGACTAGACCTTGAGTGTTGTCTCCTTCCTGTAGGACTACATCTAGTCGGTTCGAAACTCAATGAGGTATGCATCACTGACGAGCTTTAACATAAGCAAAACTCGAGTCTGGTGCTTCTTGTTTTATGTGGCTTAAATTTCGTTTTTATCAGTAGGTAATAAGGTTAAAACGTAAATATGAAAATTTTATAATTGTAAAATTTTTTACAAATGTTAGTAATAACTATGGAATTTATTGACAAGAAAAATTTGAAAACAAAAGTTTATAAAAGCAAAAGAAACAAAAAACCATATGTAAAAGAATTAAAAATTTAAACCCACAATTATAGACTACAACAAAACTAATAAAATGCAACTAATTTTAGAATTTTCCTAAATTACCCACTGCATATAAAGAAATTCCAGAGAAAAATGTTGACTTTTCCATACCAAAAAAAAATTATCCTTATTTCTCTCAAATAAACTTCAGCCATTAGTTTAATGGCATTGAGTTCATCTTCTTCACAGTAATTCTTGGTTATATATTGATACGTAGTAAGAATATACTGTATATATGAATTTTGTCGGATTTTTTAAACAAAATAAAAGGCGGTCTGTAGTTTCTATCTTATGAATATTTCAATTATTGTACTTTTGTACGAGACTGAACATGCAGGCTTCCTGCCGTTTATTGACATTCATATTAGGAGATTATTAAAAAGTTTACCTTGGTTCTAAACTTTTGGTTGATATTTTTTTGAAAGAAGAGAGCAAGAAGAGTAAGTTTTAATTTTCAAAAATTTTAAGTTAATAATTTGCTCATAAAAACAAAATTGCTTCTGTGAGTTTCTTCTTTATTGCAGCCCTTGGTCTGTTTTGATGAGCCTCAGTGATGAAAACAGACGTTCAACACTTGCTTGTGTTGGAGGAAGTACTTATTTAAAGACAAGTCAAAAATAAAAAGTGGGGGGCATTTTGGAGGTTGAAACGGATTAATGGCATTTACATTAATTTTAATGGGAAAATTCGCTTTGCATTACGAGCAAATTGAGGTACGAGCTCGGTCACGGCACAAAGTAAACTCGTATGTCAAGGTACCCACTGTACTATAAAAACGGGCTGCTTAGGGTAGTAGTTGATAATGCACTTGGCATTTGCTTCCTGTCATTGGATTGAAGAAAGAGAAGCAACTAAATCGGCTGCCCGAGCATAGGATTACCCAAAATACTATTTGCTTACAAATTAAAATGTAAACTTTTTATGAGTCGCACGCTGTGTCGCGCGATACGCGGCAAGGTTCTCTTAAAAAGATTACTGCACTGCACTCCACTGCCGCGCGCGGCCGCGTAAGTTGCGCGGTTAACATCACTAATACGTATAGAAATTGGACATGAGGAGTCGGAATCGGATAAAATATTCCAAGTCCGACTCCGACTCCTAGTCTTCTTAACAGTCCGACTCCGACTCCTTTCTAAAACCTCCGACTCCGACTCCGCAACCCTGATGTCAACTATTGGTACTGTTTTTTGCAGAGTAGACTACTTAGTAACCTTTATGACTACGTTTATTTATAACCTATATAGAAGATATTCAGCAATACAGGCATAGGTTCTACATTACGTAGGGTTTAAACTTGTTTAGTTTTTAATAGAATTACAAACTTTGAAATTGAATTTCGAGGCCCCTGGACCATGAGCCCTAGGCTTCAGCCTGCCTAGCCTATTGGTAAATCCGGCCTTGCTGCCGAGTAAAACCGTAACAACCACACTCGGATTTGTCCCTGTTACACTTCATTCTGAATCCTAATTTTAAAAGATTTCAATTTTTTTTTCTAGGTGTTTTAATTGTTTAAAAATAATTGATCTTGTTACCATGATTTCAATCGCATTAACTATAAATATTCTATTATCAGTGACGGAAGGTGAGTTGTTTTTAAGATGTGTACTTAAACTAAAATATATACAGGGTGTCCATAAAGTCTCTATAAAATTTTAAAAAATTATTACAAAGTGAAATGATGAGATATCGCAATGAGGGTTGTTTTATGTTAATCAGTATTTTATAAAGTTTTTATTGACACTAAAATTTATTGTTTCAGATGAAATTTCTTAATTAAAATTTCTTTTTCTTAATGATTGAGTTATATGAACTGAACCCCCATAAAATGACTACTCCTCAAGAGAAAGCGCAATGTGTATCCTGGTTCATTGAGACAAAATCAGATGTTCAGACCCAGCGAAACTACAGAAGTAAGTATGGAAGAGACCCACCATCACGTCCTTTAATCCGTTTATGGCACAAGAAATTTATGGAGACAGGGACAGTGTTTGATACAAGGAGGAGTGGGCGACCAAAAACATCTGAAGAAAACATCGAGCGTGTAAGGCAAGCCTTTCAACGTTCTCCTATGAAGTCCATCCGTACTGCTGCCAGACAATTGGAATCACCACGTTCAACAGTGCACACTGCACAGAGTCTCTTCCATACTTACTTCTGTAGTTTCGCTGGGTCTGAACATCTGATTTTGTCTCAATGAACCAGGATACACATTGAGGAGTAGTCATTTTATGGGGGTTCAGTTCATATAACTCTATCATTAAGCATAAGAAATTTTAATTAAGAAATTTTATCTGAAACACTAAATTTTAGTGTCAATAAAAACTTTAGAAATACTGATTAACATAATACAACCCTCATTGCGATATCACATCATTTCACTTTGTAATAATTTTTTTTAATTGTAAAGAGACTTAATAGACACCCTTATTGTGCTAAATTGAAACCAAAACCAAAAAAGTATAGTAAGTTTGTCACCAACATGTAACAAAAATAAGCAATTTTGTTTTTGGTTTGAATTTATCACAATATCATAGATTTTTATTTTAAGCGCACACTTTAAAAACAGCTCACCGTCTGCTACGGTTTGATACAGTGTTTCTTAACCTTTTTTTGGCCATGCCCCATCTAACCACTTTTAAAATTTTGATCTTTCCCATTTGGTAATACATAGCTGTAACAGCCGAAAAATATTTGGGGGCAATACAGTTTTCCCAAAAGACTAGTGTTCCTGACGCAAGTGGAGTCAGCGACAGCCACAGAAACTAATTGTTGGAAAAAAGCTGTACTGAACAAAAGAAACAGCCAATTAGTCCAGTCTGACTACTTGAATTAATTTTTTATATAACCAGGCAAATTTCTTCAATTATTTCTATTAATTTTTACGATTCAACTCCAATACAACAACCAACTGTTCAATTATTTTTCCTTTTAGTCAAAACTGAACCAATAAATTTCTAAGGTTGCTTATGAACGCATTGAAAAGATTGTTACAATAAAAAAGGCTATGAACTTGGAATTAAACGTGGCCAGCTTGTGACATCTATTACGTCACAAGCGCCAAATGAATCAGTGTTTTACAAGTTATTAAGTATCGGAAAATGAAGTTTACTAAGTTAATCGTTCGGACCAGATTAGTGAAAAATAAAAAAAAATCACCATTTTGAAACTGCCTCTGATTTCTTCGTTTTTCCAATTTTTTTATTTCTTCGTGCTCGTGACCCCATTGTATTTTTCTACCAAAATTGGTTCGTAATGTCTTAAATTTTTAGTCCCTACGTTAAAAACTAATGATTTAATATGTATTTAACGGATTTATACTTACAAGTAGGCCTAATTATGTTTCAATGCAAATTTACGGTGTGTTGATACTCGAAAGGTATTATTTGAAGAGTCAATTTGCGGTACAAAACGTTAAGATAGCTTAATTTTTATTAATAATCAAGATAGACTAAGATACCTTAAATAGATTAAGATAGCTTAAGTAATAATTAATAAGCTGTCTTAAAGCTATTATTGGTTACGGATTTTACTACACAGTGGCGAGCAAAATTTTAATACCGATTAAAAAAATTTAATTTGCAGGTATATTTTTAAACTTTTGATGATATCTCGTTTAATAAATAATTTTTTTTTATTAAAAGCATGTAATTTTAAAAATGAATATTTGATCGGGAAAAATAACCCAGCCTCTAAGGTTGTTCAAATCAGAGCAGCCTTGATGCCGGTCCCAAGCCCGGATAAATGGGGAGGGTTGCAACAGGGGGCATCCGGCGTAAAACACATCCAAATATTTGTCAATGCGCGTTGTAAAATCTAACTTCATACCGGATCGGTCGAGGCTCGGGAAAACAACGACCGTTGCCAGTGACTGGGCACCAAGGGTTACTGGTGGACATGCTACTTGGATACAAAGAAGAGGTGGAAAGCAGTGGAGAAGAAGGAAGGAGAGAAATGAAGAGAGGAAGAAAGCTAAGAAGATCAAGCTGAGGGTTGCTACATTAAATGTTGGAACCATGACTGGTAAAGGAAGAGAAGTGGCGGATCTTATGGAACGAAGAGGGGTGGACATACTGTGTGTGCAGGAAACTCGCTGGAAAGGGGAAAGAGCAAGATGCACAGGTGGTGGATATAAAATGTGGTACTGCGGAAGTGGAAACAAGAAGAATGGTGTAGGAATCATATTGAAAAAGGAGCATGTGGACAGGGTAGTGGAATTATGGAGGGTAACAGACAGGATAATATGCTTGAAGATGGAGCTTGATGGTGTTATGTTGAATGTCATCAGTGCATATGTGCCACAGGTGGGGTGCATACGTGAAGAAAAGGAAACATTCTGGCTGGACTTAGATGATACAGTGGAAAAGATACCAAGGAATGAAAGAATTGTGGTGGGAGCAGACCTGAATGGGCACGTAGAAGAAGGGAATAATGGTGATGAAGAATGCATGGGCAGACACGGATTAGGGAAAAGAAATAATGAAGGACAAGCAGTGGTGGATTTTGCTAAGAGAAGGGAACTAGCGATCACCAACACATATTTTGTAAAGAAACCGGCACATAGAGTCACCTACAGCAGTGGCGGACGCAGTTTGCAGGTGGATTATATCATGGTGGGAAGACGAAGAATCAAGGAGGTTGTGGATACAAAAGTTGTTGTCGGTGAAAGTGTTGCAAAACAGCACAGAATAGTGGTCAGTGCGATAATCATCTGGACAAAGTGGAGGAAAGCACCAAAATTAGTGAAGAGAATAAAATGGTGGAAATTAAAGGACTCGAAAGTGAACAATAAATTCAAAATGGATGTGATTGAAAGTGGAATACTTAGTGGACAGGAAGACTGGCAAAGAATAGCTGAAATGATATGAAGCATTGCCAGAAAGGAACTGGGTGAAACACCAGGAAAAGTTAGCACGGCAGGTAAACGGGAAACGTGGTGGTGGAACCAGGAAGTACAAGAGAAGCTGAAGGATAAGAAAAAAGCTAAAAAGGCATGGGATACCATCAGAGATGATGCAAGCAAGTTGGCCTATAAAACTGCAAGAAAGCAGGCTAAGAGAGAAGTGGCAAAGGCAAGAGACAAGGCATATGAGGAACTGTACGAAAAACTGGAAACAAAAGAAGGGGAAAATGAGGTGTTCAAAATAGCAAAGCAGAGAAACAGACAAAGCGAGGATGTTCAACAAGTAAGAGTAATAAAGAGTAAAACTGGGGAGATTCTGATGGAAAAAGAGAAAGTAAAACAAAGATGGAAGGAGTATTTCGACAACTTACTCAACCATGAAAACCCTAGAGAAAGAAGAGAAACGAGAACAGAAGGGAGAGAAAGGGACGTGGAAGATATCTCTGGAGAAGAAGTCAGGACTGCGTTGAGAAAGATAAAGAAGGGAAAGGCTTAAGGACCTGATAACATACCAGTGGAAGCATGGATTGCTCTAGGCCAGCGGTTCCCAAACTGTGCGCCGCGAAAGTATGCGAAAGTTGTTGTGCTTACTGCTTTTCTCACAATAATTGCAGTGTGAATGTTGTTAGCAGCAACTTCCCTTCAGAGAACGATTCCGATTGAGGACCTTTTTTAAACAGCCTGATTTTGAGAGGGAAATAGGGAAATCAGAGATGAAATCGAAGTGAAGACCTTTTTTTTTTTTTTAGAGAACACCCTGATTTTTAAAGAAAAATAAGGAAATCGGATATAAAATCGAAGTGAAGACCTTTTTTTTTTTAGAGAAGACCTTGATTTTCGGAGAAACAAAGGTTGTTCAAAGAAGTAATGGAACTGAATATCTTTTTTTCATTAAGGCGCCGCGAGTATTGTTAAGTCTTCAAAGGGCGCCGTGAAAAAAAAAGTTTGGGAACCGCTGCTCTAGGCAATAAAGGTGTGCAGTTTTTAGTGAAGTTTTTCAACAGACTCTTGCGAAGAGAGAAGATGCCAGATGAATGGAGGAGGAGCGTGTTTGTACCTTTGTATAAAGGTAAAGAAGACATCAAAGAATGTGGAAACTACCGGAGGATCAAGTTGATGAGCCACACTATGAAGTTGTGGGAGAGGATAATAGAAGCAAGGATAAGGAAGGAGGTGACAATTGCTGAGCAACAATTTGGGTTCATGCCAGGAAGGAGTACCACCGATGCAATCTTTTGTCTAAGGATGCTGTTGGAAAAGTGGACTGAATGGCAGAAGGCAGTGCACTGTGCCTTTATTGACCTGGAGAAAGCATACGACAGGGTACCCAGAGAGGAACTGTGGGAATGCTTGTGGTTAGCTGAAACATCAGAGTGCTACATAAGGATTATCCAGGATATGTACGACGGAGCAACAACAACTGTGAGAAGTGCAGCAGGGTTGACTGAAGAATTCAAGGTAGGTGTTGGACTCCACCAAGGTTCAGCACTCAGCCCATTTCTTTTTGCCATCATTATAGACAGGCTGACGGAGGACATCAGGAAGGACGCACCATGGGATATGCTGTTTGCAGATGACATAGTTCCGTGTAGACAAAATCATAAGGAGTTAGATTATGAGGATCTGGAGATTTGGAGAAATGCACTGGAGAGAAGAGGCCTGAAAGTGAGCCGGAGCAAGACAGAATATTTGAGGGTTGGGGGTGTGGATGATGGAGAAGAGTTGAAGTTGCAAGGAGAAAAGGTAAAGAAAGCCAAAAACTTCAAATACCTGGGGTCAACAGTTAGTAATGATGGAAGATGTGAAGAAGAAGTAAGGAGAAGGATCCAAGCAGGATGGATGAGTTGGAGGAAGGTATCTGGAGTTTTGTGCGACAGGAAGTTATCAGCAAAGGTTGTTTCACGCAGATGGTAGGTGCTTTCACGCAGCCTGGGCCGTGAGTAAGTCTGCTCATTGATTTTAAAATGACAGACCGAAACCAAACCTATTAAAACGGAAGGGTATCCACCCATTCCGATGTTTAGTGTGGGTCTGCTAATCGGCAAACGTCCTTTTCAGGACGGGGCAATGCTATGATAAAACTGCCCTTTTCAGGGCACATTGCCAACAAGTTCCGAAGACCCACTATTCTTCAGCTGAACATCGAAGGCCTCACTGCAAGCAAGATGAACGTTCTTTATCACCTCCCTATGCAGTCTGAGGCACTCGTCATCCTACTACAGGAGACCCACTGCACTGATGCAGAGAAATTGGTACTTCCAAACTACCAACTAGCTGGGTCTTCTTTAAGCAGGAAGCATGGCCTTGCCACGTTTGTCCACGAGCGACTGAGATACACGCTTTTGGACCAATCTCCACCGACATCGGAGATCGAGTGGTTGTGTGTGGACGTTGATGGCTATAAAATAGTTAACGTCTACAAACCACCGCCAACGCGATTGCAAACCCTGGATCTCCCAGTGTTTCCCCAACCCTGCCTTTACGCTGGCGATTTTAACTGTCGTCATGCTGACTGGGTTTAGGATGACAACAGTCCGGACGGTGAGTGCTTGGCTGGCTGGGCAAGTATTAATTGTCTTGCCCTCCTATATAATGCCAAGGACACTGCCAGTTTCTATTCCGGCCGCTGGAACACTGGTACCAACCCAGATCTAGCTTTCGCTAGCGTAGGTCCAAACAGTCGCTTACCGGATAGACGTGTCCTTGACAAGTTCCCCAGGTCACAACATTGACCTTCGCTTATTACACCAACAAGGTTTGCTATGGCAGTGCCAAGCATGCCTGTTAAGCGATGGAACTTTCGCAAGGCCAAATGGAGTCACTACATTGCTTTGACGAATAAATTCCCAAAGACTTTGTTGCCGCCTGATACACTTGATGTGGATGCGGCTTACCAGGACTTCTGTAACACCATTAAGAAAGCAGCCAAAAAGACTATCCCATGCGGGTATCGAAATAACTATATTCCGTGTTGGGATGCAGAGTGTGAATCCCTCTATAAAACCTTTCTGCAGTCTCCTCAGGGAGACGACTCGAGTTTGGCTACTACAGCTCTGCTTGCCAAGCTTGACAGAAAGCGGAGGGATCGATGGTCCGAAGCAGTTCGGAGCATTGACTTCTCACACTCTAGTCGAAAAGCGTGGAGGTGGAGTATTTTGAACAACCTTACTGGTAGGTCACGACACTCTCCTCGTCACTGTCCCGTTTCAGACGATGCTATTGCATCTCAGCTGGTTAGAAGTGGGAAACACGAGGCTGTTGATGGCAAGTCATCTCGACTTGTCTATCAAGAAGTGTCTGACCTTTGGAGGGCCACAACACCAGACACTGTAAATATCTCTGACAATTTTTCACAGAGAGAATTTACTGCTGCCCTCCAATATTTAAAACCAGGTAAAGCTCCGGGTCCTGATTCCATCTGCCCCGAGCTTATACTCCATGCTGGAGCTGCTTTGAAGTCCTGGTTACGTAACTTCCTTTTTTCCTGTTTGCGCCGACTCAAAATTCCCAAGATCTGGAGAAGAGCGATCGTGGTCGAGATCCCAAAACCAGCAAAGCCCGTGGGGGACCCAAAGAGTTATCGACCGATATCTCTGCTCTGTGTCCCCTACAAGACCCTCGAGAGGATTATCTACGCCCGCGTTCAGCCATTAATCGATCCACTGCTCCCTAAAGAGCAGGCTGGGTTCCGACGCGGGAAGTCAACCTAGATCAAGTTGTTCTGCTAATCCAGAACATCGAGGATTCTTTTAAGACTAAAAAGTAGGCCGGTGCCGTATTTATCGATCTGACAGCTGCGTACAACACTGTCTGGCACCGTGGCCTTACCTGCAAGCTGCTGAAACTACTTCCGGATAAGCACATGGTCAAAATGATTATGGAGCTTGTCCGAAATCGAAGTTTCACCCTTACCACCGGTGACAGCAAGCAAAGCAGGCTACGCCGCCTTAAAAACGGCGTTCCTCAGGGATCGGTGTTGGCTCCCCTCTTATTTAACATCTATACGTACGATCTTCCTTCCATGATTTCCAGAAAATTTGCTTATGCTGATGACTTAGCATTGTTGCATTCTTCTGGAAACTGGAAGGACTTGGAGGGGACTTTAAGCCAAGACATGTCCACACTGTCAGCGTATCTCCAGACTTGGAGGTCAAAGCTCAGTCACACTAAGACGGTGACGGCAGCCTTTCATTTAAATAACCGAGAGGCCAAACGCGAGCTAAAGATCTACAACAATGGTAGACTTTTACCGTTCTGTCCAACCCCTACATACCTTGGGGTAAAACTGGACAGATCGCTCACGTTTCGTCACCATTTAGTGGCATTGCGCAAAAAACTATCTTCGCGCGTCACAATGCTAAGGCGACTCGTGGGCTCGAGATGGGGTGCTGGTGCTAAAACACTACGCATAGCCACCTTATCTCTAGTCTACTCAGCAGCTG
This sequence comes from Diplosoma virens, assembly GCA_963680785.1. Lineage (NCBI taxonomy): Eukaryota > Metazoa > Chordata > Ascidiacea > Aplousobranchia > Didemnidae > Diplosoma > Diplosoma virens. Next base: position 43,360,246 of record OY796882.1, on the reverse strand, counting down.
AGTACTGTGCGCCAGTCTGGTGTCGCAGTGCTCACACTCGCCTCATCGACAGTGTCTTGAATGACGCCTTGTGCATAGTTACTGGATGCCTGCGTCCCACTCCAATGGACCACCTACCTGTACTCTCAGGCATCCAGCCAGCTGAGCTTCGCCGAATGGAAGCGACAGTCTCCTTGCCTTACCGTGGATCTCTGGACCTTGATCATATCTTGCATGGTCTCTTAAGTGGGTCCTCAGATACTCGCCAAGTGAGACTAACATCCAGACGCCCGTTTGTGCCAGGTGCGCGGAATCTTTTGGACAACCTTGCCAGACTTGACATCCGCGCCTCTAAATGGACAAATCACAAATGGAAAACGGAGTACTGTGAAAATGTTTCCAGGCTCCGTTTTTTTGTGCCCGAGACCGGTGCCAGGCCTGTTGGGATGGGCTTACCCCGAGCAGCTTGGTTTAAGCTCAACCGCCTGCGGACTGGTGTTGGGCGATTCCATTCGTCCATGCACAAATGGGGTCTTACTCCTTCACCAAATTGCGAGTGTGGCGCCTTTGAGCAAACCGCAAACCATGTACTAACAGCGTGCCCTATACATCGGGCACCACATGGAGCACGAGGTCTGACGGTTTTGGATGACGAAACGCGATGCTGGCTTAATAACACCACTGCCAGCATCTGATTCAGGCAGTGCAGCAGTCTGGGGTAGTAAAAGGATAAACCCTCGGCCCCAGTTCTGTTTGTGTCTGGCCTGGAGTGGATGCCCTTCAAACGACGACGACGACGAGCAAAGGTTAAGGGTAAAATGTACAAGAGTGTTGTTAGACCAACCATGCTTTATGGAATGGAAACGGTGGCAGTGACTGAAAGACAAATGGGAAAAATTGAAGTTGCAGAGTTAAAAATGGTGAGATGGGCATTGGGAGTGACAAGAAAGGACAAGATAAGAAACGAATACGTGAGAGGGACTGCGAAAATTGCAAAGCTGGGAGACAAACTTCGGAATGCGAGGCTACGTTGGTATGGACATGTAAAAAGGAGAGAAGAAGACTACGCGGGAAAAAGGATGATGGAGATAGCGGTGCCAGGCAGAAGGAAAAGAGGAAGGCCAAGGAGAAGGTGGATGGATTTGGTGAGAGAAGACATGGAAAGGGTTGGAGCTAGGGAAGGAGACGAAGTAGACCGAGTGAAATGGAGATTACTGTCGCGCTGTGGCGACCCCGAGTAGGGAGAAGCCGAAAGAAGAAGAAGAATTTGATCGGGAAAAATGTTACGAAGTGATTTATAAAAATGAGCATTTAATAGACGAGCATAATTATAAGACGGATTACAAATAAATAAATAATTTAGTATTTAGTGGGATTTCCTTTATTAGTTATCACTACATTTATTCTTTTTGGCATTGATTCTACCAATTTTTCCAATTTGCTCTGATGTTCTTCTAGCCATCTTCAATGACCTGTAACAATTCATTTTGATTTGATGACTCTTTGTGTTTATGGCCTTGTCCAACTCGCACTATAGATTCTCTATGGGGCTGATATCAGCTGTTTGAGTTGGGAAAGGAATGATCTTGATTTTGTGCTTCTATATATATACTATTTAAAAACTTTTAATTTATGGCAAGGAGCATTGTCAAAGAGCAAGTGGTAGTTTCTATTAATCTTACTTTTTGCATGAGGCATTAAATGGTCTTGCAAATGTTTCAAATAACTATAACCATTCATCGCCTCTGTTATCCTAATAATTGGACCAGGACCATTCAATAAAAAAGCAGCTGAGATCATAATCGACCCCCTCCTCCTTTGACGGTTTTTTGCAGACACTTTGGATTCAACTGCTCCCCTTTCCTCCTCCTCACATACCTTCTCCCATCACTCCCAAATCTATTGTACTTCTTTTCATCCAAAAACAACACTCTCTCCCACTCTTTTACTCCCCAATGTTGATATTGCCTGCCAAAATTCATGAAAAATTTAAAAAGTTACATGCAAAATACAATAATTTTTTTTTAATCGTCTTATAATTTTGCTTGCCACTGTAGTTCTACAGTTGCTTTTTTTATCTTAATCTAAAAAATTTTGATAGCTAGAAAAGTGTCAATGTTTGGTTTGGATTTTAGGTTTTAACTAAAAAAATTACATAGCCATAACCGTTAAGCAAATATTACTTATAATTAGGTTCTTTCTTATCTCAGAGTAAAACGTAAATAGTTCTTCAACTTTAGAGCTAATTAGGCTAATTTCTACCGATATGTATTACGTCAAGTCATGCAGTCATGTAAATAGATCAATGATGCTTCAGCCAGGGATGTGGAAGCGGAAGCGCAAAAATTTTGCCACTTTCGCTTCCACATAGGCAGTGGTGGATATTCCAATTTAGGGGCCCGAGGCAAGAATTTTCAAAAATTCATGTTGTCTGAGAAAAAAAAGAGGTCTGATCTGGGCTTGGATATTTTTCTCCCAAAATCGAAGTGTTCTCTAAAAAAAAAAAAAAAAAAGGTCTTCACTTCAATTTCACCTCTAATTTTCCTATTTTTCTCCCAAAATCAAGGTGTTCTCCAAAAAAAAAAAGGTCTTCACTTCAATTTCATCTCTGATTTCCCTCTTTTTCTTCCAAAATCAAGGTATTCTCCAAAAAGAAAAAAAAAAAGGTCTTCACTCCGAATCGTCCTCTGAGCGAATCCAAAACTGTATATGCTGTTTTCGAGGGGGGGCCCTTAAAATCGAGGGGCGCCCCCCCAAAAAAGGGGGGCCTGAGGCGACTGCCTCATTCGCCTCACCCAATATCCACCACTGCACATAGGTTAGTTGACTTGAAGAATAACTTGGCGAAAAAGTTTTGTCCATGTCCCAATGTGGATTAGACAGTGAAGTTGCACTATAAGTCTGAATAAACGTGCGATAGATCAGTAATGCGAGAGAACTAGAAATAGTATAACTAGCATCACATTTCATATCGATTACGAGTAAGAAAAACCTAGTAAGAAAAACCTAGGGTAACCTAGTAAGAAAAACCTAGGGTAAGAAAAACTTAGCCAATAAAATACTAATTTAATTAAACTTAACTGACCTTGTTTAGGGGGTTTAAAACGTTGAAAAAAACACTTACGACGGAAACAACTTAATCATTCTACGTCAGTGGTCTCCAAAAGGGTTCCGCAAAACATGTAGTTGTGTTCCGTGAGTTTTAAGGGTTTCGTTAGGGGACCGCGAAAGTTCTTCGTTTATTACTAGTATTTATTTCTTATTTCAGTATATTGATTTTTTATATGCAGTGCTGTTCCATGTATATAAGTAGTTAGTAATGGATTCTTGTGATGCAAGTTGCAGATTGTGACGCAATCCTATTTACAACTTTAAGAACGTCTCAATTTGCTAACTCCCTTTGTTACGTAATAGTGCGTCTGTAATTTCAATTTTGGTCTCTTTATATACTGTATATACCAGAGATGTCCAACCTTCTTGTGCATTCAAAGCACATTAAGTGAAAAAGCAAGTGCTGATGCTGAAGCTGACTCAAGCGGAAGCGAAGCAGCAACAGAACCTGCAGCATCAATATCTGACTTTGATGCATATTTGAACTCTGCATTCAACTGCGGCAGCTGAGGCATCAGTTGCGGCCTTTGCAAAATCTGATGTTATTGCATTTGCTGAGGCGCTTGTTGATGTAGAGCGCAGGGCCATAATTTCGTCAGGTGGGGCCCCGGTGCAAATATCTATTATTGGGCCCGCATTTTTTTCTGTACTTAATATTCAATTGAGCTACTTTTTTTAACACAGGAATCATTGACGACTCCGCGTTATAGAAATAATGATTCAAAAAAGCATTGAGCTAAACAGGTAAAAGGGGCTAAAGCTAAGTTTACTGTGCCTGCAAATAAAAGGCTATAATTGGAATAAAATTTCACCAAGGTTGCACGGTTCAACATAATTCTTGTGATTGCAATGTACTCAAGTCGAAATAATGGCATAGCAAGGATTTCGTGGGAGGCAGGGTGTAACAACAATTTTTGGATTATTTAATAAAAGTTCAATCAAATAAACGTCGCGAACCAAAATTGTTTTACTGTATAAGGACAAAAAAATTATGTACAACTTTTTAAGGCAAGGTGCTTTGTGAACACTATTAACGATATTTTAGCAATGCGGATAAATTATTTAACCCAAAAAGAATTAACGTACAGTTCGCTGACATCACCACAAAAGACACAAACTAATAAAACACAATACGTTGAAGCCAATTAAGTAGGCTACCGTAATTTACATGCCAGTGGTTGGAACTTGAAATTTTTCCGTCTTGCTAGCGACATGGAGCTTTGAAGAAAGTTTTTATCAGTTTGAGTTTAGAAAAAGACCTCTCTGCCGTAGCAACTGTTACAGACACTGTCATATAATATATGTATGCCGTACAAACGTCAGGATAAGTTGTGGCAAGTGATGCATTTTCAACAATCAAAAAAGAAGCCATTTCTTTAGCAGATTTTAAATGGGAAAACTTTTCTTTAAACGACGTTTTGATGGAGAGCATTTGGCTAGGAAACAATGTAGAGACGTTATCAGAAAATTTGTTAGAAAATTTTCTTGTTTCAACTTCAAGTTCCAGATGAGAAGCATTTGATAGAAAACTTGGTTTCAAAATTTGATATGACGTCACCATTGATTTCACTCCTTCAAAGCGATTAATTAGTTGGCAAGAAAGTATATCTATCATTGAAAGAAGCACAGTTACGCAAAATTGCTTCTTAGGATTGCTTAACATTATCCCTTCGGATATTTGATCAAAGTAGACTTTTGTTTTCTTTGCTCTTTTGCTTAAAAACTGTCTTGGCAAACCCCATGTAGAAGTAATAGTGGAAGCTTAATTTAGTACTGCGTCAAAACTCCTTCTGATTTGAGCAATGTCTTCAGCAGCAGTTTGCAGAAATTTATGGACAGAAATTAAGTCAATTGTTTTACACTGCATAGCTTTCGAAGGAATGTTGACGATCTGCAAAATCTTGCATTGCACAACCAGTATGCATACAAAGTCAAAGTTTTCTATCTGTTTCTTTATTGCCATAGCTTTTTCTCTTTCCTTTGGGTTCGTGCTGGAAAGTATTATGTGAGTCAATTACAGTATGTTAATATTAATATCAATTATGTTAATTAGTTAATTATGTGAGTCAAGCATTTCATATCGTCGTTCAGGTTGTTTGGGACCTGCTGCAATAATTGGTTTCTTGATCTCTTGAGTTTACAATAATGATGGAAAAGTTGTCATTCTTGCTTGCATCTGATCTACCTTTAGCAGTATCGGAATTTTCTTCATTGGTGTATTATTGAAACTGCTAACGTCAACAAGTTGGGGAGTAGATTCTGTCTCACGAATGCTGACGTCTTGCTCATTCACTTTGGATGTTTCTGGTCGAGTTAGCCACGAACTCAGTTGCTGAAAGTTTCTGGCTGCCTCAGGCCTCAGCTATTTTTCTCCTCTTAGTTTGTTTCTTTTGTGTTCCGCTTTGATAATTTCTTTTCATACTAAATTGCAGTCAACTAGAGTTTTACAAAGTTGTTACTCAAAACCTAAAATTTTATAAAATTTAGACAACGGTTAGTAAAGTTTGATGTAACAACTCTTTATGTTATTGTTTTTCCGGTTCACGAAACAGTACTGCTGCGAGCGTAAGGATTACGGTATGTCTAGCAAAAAGGATTCTAATAGAAAGCTCAAACCTGGCTTTTCAATCCTTCAAATCACAACTTCTTTCAACGAAAGAAGTTAATTAACAGAAATCACAAATCTGATCACAGAATAATAGAATTACGTCTAGCACCCAGATGGCTAAACTAAATCTACGTAGCTTATTCAAATAGAATAATCACTATTCTCACAAACTAAGGTGTGAAATCTCACTAAACCTTAAAACTCTAACTCCTATCACACAGGTAAAACAGTAACAAAACAAAACGTTGACTTTCACATCACAAATTACGAATTTACCTATTTATATGAAGCAGGCAAAATTTATCAGAAAAAATTATAACTTCGAGAAAACACTATATTTTCTTAATTCATTATTTTTCGACGATACGAGCCAATCAGACAGTTACTGTTACGTCACAAAGCACCAAGTTAAAAGGTTGGTACATGTAATACTATTAAGTTGCTGGATATAGTGGAAAATTGTAGAAATATCTCGAAACCATCACGTGACATTGTAATGTCTTAAAACGCGCCCAGTGATACATGAGACATACACGAGGGTAAGAAAACGCGCAGCAAAACTCTTTTAACAAATTCTTTATTGTCAAACGGTCCAACGCTGCGGTTTTTTGTTAAATAGAAAAGACAAAATTGGAAAAGAAAAAATAAATACAGTAAAAGGACAATAACAACAACAAACACTTATCGAATTAACAATATATAAAATAGCCACATCTTGCTTAAACGATAAACCAACCGATGTTCAACATTAAGCACATTTACAGAAATAGAACGACATGGTAAAAGCTACAGTTTAAATTTACAATTTAATTTTAAATATCTATATCGAATTAATTACCAGTATTTTTAAAACAAGCTAAAAATATTAAAACAAACATTTAACAACATTACGATAAATTTTTTACCTAAATTTTCTTTAATGGCAATTCGATTTAATTAAAATTATACTTTAAATACTAAAAACGACTGCTACACAATCTTCGACAAAAAATTATTATAGCATGCATTGCCGATAACTCACATCGATGATATTTGAGCCTTTTGTATTGTGGAAATCAGCGAACCGTTAACTATGCGATCATTTTAGAAAGTTGCTAAAACAAACCAAGTACCGGTAATTCAAATTACGGTCTTGCCGACAAAGCAAATTTGCAATGTTTCAGACATTACGTATGACTTACGTCATAAAGCAAAAATTATGAACAATTACAAGGTATAATGATTAAAAGGCAAAGCTTTGCGTTATCGAAGCTTATTTAGTAGCGTGACAAATTATGTAACATAAATGAAAAGGGATCTCGTGCTTCGTATCACAAGTATACAAAATTATTTGGTTAAACACGGATCTAAAATGCCTTATTGGTGAAGGCACCCAATCAATGAAACATAATAATAATCACAATTTCAATTTATATTCAACATTGTAATAATAATATACGACAAGCGCCTGTTTCGATCTTGTTTGATCTCGTCAGGTATATATAATTACGATTACAAGTAGAAAAATAGCTGTATATTTGGAAATGATAACAAGCCGAAATAGTTCATTGCGGTAAAATTTGATGAAAAGCCAAGCAAGAATGACAAATAATTCTTTGGCTTTTCATCAAATCGATACAGGATCTGATTGGACCGTGACGGACTTCATCATTTAACTCTGTTGCATCTACTGCTGATCTAATTAAAAAAGCCTACAACAGAAATGAAAGCCACTGTTGCAGCCACAGGCAAAAAATGACTCCGGAAGGCTATGTTTACGCCAAATTTTATTTTGGCCAGTCATATGTTAATTCAAAATTAGTTATTTTTAGAGACATTAAAACCCCATTGCTTTCCATCGATGTTGCTAAAAAGTTTAACATTGTTCATATTAACACCAAAGGGTCCCCAGAACACCCTGAGTTCGAAGCAAAGAAATATGCGGCGGGTGCTACTCAGAATCCCAAGTCAATTTTAACTCCGTTTAATAAAAGCAAAGTCTTTTTAAACTGAGAAACCCGTTGTTCCTCGAGCACAATTGACCCAGAGTGCGGTAATACCAAACTATTGAAACAACAAATCCTTCAAGAGTACGACGATGTATTCGAATCCCAACCACCAATGAAAGGTGAGAAATTTAAATTTGTTTTACGCGATGATGCTATACCGTGTTGTATTTCTAAAGCACGACAAATTCCTGTTGCATTTCAACAAGCTCTAAAAAACGAACTCGACGAGCTCTTAGCAGAAGGCATAATAACACCTGTCACAGAGGCAACAGAATGGGTTAATCTGATTGTTGTAGAGCCAAAACGCGACCAAAACGGGGAGTTTAATGGAAAAGTTAGGGTATGCGTTGATTTTCGACGTTTAAACAAATACTGCTTACGTGAGCACTACTTCAGCCCTAGTGTGCTTCACGTTGTTCAAAGTATTCAAGCAAATGATGCACATTTATTTTCTAGTTTTGATGCATGGAAGGGGTACCACCAAGTAGAACTCGCTGAAGAGAGTAAGCATTTAACTACTTTTTTGACACCTTTTGGACGTTTCCGTTACGAACGCGCCCCCTTTGGCATTAATTCGATCAGTGAGCATTACAACAAAAGAATGTCTGAAGAGTTACATGATCTGCCAAATACTAAAAAAATTGTTGATGATAATATCATATATTCTTCAAATAGTTTAGAACAGTATACTGCCCTTGTAAAGAAATTTCTAACCCGATGTCGAGCAGCAGGTATTCGTTTGCAGCGCAATAAATTTTTCTTTGCTTGACCAGAAGTTACTTTCGCTGGCATAGTACTTAATCACAAAGGTTATAGAATGCAAGACAAAGTGATCAAAGCTACTCGCGACTTTAAAAAGCCAGAAAGCTTGACAGATTTGCAATCGTTTCAAGGCATGGCTAACCAACTGGCTCCCTTTAACCGAGATTTGGCCACCGCTTTGCAACCCTTAAGACCTTTGCTGCAAAAAAATGTGCAACCCTTTCACATGAATGATAAACAAACATTAGCCTTTGAAAATGCTAAAGCAATTCCAACCAGTAACAATATGATTGTATATTATCGACCAGGAGCGTCATTGCGATTACTGGTGCTAGTTTAAAACATGGCCTTGGTTTTTACCTAATGCAGCAACAAATCGACAACGATTGGAAAACGATCCAAACAGGTCAAGAACCCTTACACCAGCTAAAACAAGCTATACTCCTATAGAACTTGAATTGCAAGCAATTGTTTATGCCACGAAAAAATGCCACAATTTCTTAGCCGGGACTAAATTTAATTTATTCACTGACCATCGCCCCTTGTAAGTATTTGTAATAAGCGAAGACTGGATAACATAAACAAATTTACGAAGCCTTTTAAAAACTGATGGATTATAACTTTACAGTAAACTACATTCCAGGTTTTCAAAATAAAGTTGCGTATTCATTTTCTCGCAACCCTGTTGATAACCCGACGAAACTGACCAACAGCATGCAGATTCACAGGCATTCTTTCTTCGATTTTGCCGTTTATCCCAAGCTGAAATGGCAGATTGTTCGTTTCGATTAGAACAGCTTAAAGAGATTGCTGACAACGACGTGGAGTATCAACTTTTAAAAGCCCAAATTAACCAAGGTTTTCCCTAAAACAAACACGACCTCTCCGAATTACTGCACCCTTATTGGAACGTTCGTGAAGACTTAGTAGTAAGTGACGACGGCTTTGTTCTTAAAGGGACACGCTTACTTATTCTTCATGAATTACGAAAAAGCATATTGTCAGATTTGCATGCTAGTCATCGAGGGATCGAAGGCACAAAAGCAAGAGCCCGCTTAATAATGTACTGGCCCGGTATAGATAACGACATTACTAATAAATGCAGAAGCTATCCCAAATGCGAATTTGATAGACCGAGTAATATCAAAGAGCCTTTACAATATCTGCCAGTTGCTGAATATCCCTTTCAAATTATTTCAGCTGATTGTTTCGACCTAAAAAGAAATAAATTTTTAGTAATAGTAGATTGGTATTTGGGATACTTTGACGTAAAAGGTCCATTTATCAACCCTGATGCAGCTCTGAAAATTAGCAGTTTGCGAGAATGATTTATAAACACTGCAGTTTGTGATGTACTTTGGAGTGATGGGGCCCTCCTTTTGGCTCATCAGATGTTCATGACTTTTTAAAAAGGTGGGAAGTTGAGTGGCTTCCGTCGTCCCCACGGTACCCTCAAGGCAACTCTGTGGCTGAATCAGCTGTTAAGTGGGCAAAAAGCCTTCTTCAAAAATGTTGGCATGGCAGAGGACAGCCTTTGAGAACGAATGAAAAATGGATCAAAGGAATTCCGCAGTGGAAAAACACAACTCACAAATCCACAGGTCTATCTCCAGCCATCATGTTGTATGGTCAACAGGACGCTATCCCATGTCGCAAAAGTTCTTTATCACAAAGTTGGCATGACGAAAAACTTTGAGTTGACAGGAAAGCAGCAAAAAGAAAAGAAAATTTGGAAAAACACTATAACAGAGGTACAAGAAACCTAGAACAGCTTAAAGTTAATGATCCAGTCTGCATACAAAACAATTGCTAAATTAAAGTTAATGATCCAGTCATGTCTATGACTAAGCTATGTGTGATTTCGTTGTGTTTACTTTTTCATATTGTTAGTTTCTTCAAGTTACATTTATACTTAAATATTTATTAGTGATTTTTGTTTCTGTTACAACTTTCCCCAACTGGGGTTACAACTTACCCCATTGACGGGGCACATTGTAACGCTTTTTTTAAATATTTAAATCGTAATTTTAACCATTAAGCTTTGAAAATTATTAACTTGTTTTTTTGATATTAGTTAAACAGTGACCTAAATTTTTCATATTATACAAGAATTTTGAAAAAAAACATTTATTATGGGAGAAATAGCAAAAAGAAAAAAAGTGTTACTACGTGCCCTGGTCTCCCTATATTCTATTCGAATGTCTTTTGACCTTGTTTACGTAAATGTTCGATACAGTTCCCAAAATAATTCAAAAGTATGACGGAAGTCCTTTGATAATTTTTGATTACCTCAACCAAACTGCGACAAATATTTCTTAAAATTTCACTTTTTAGATGAATCTATATAGTTCGATTTTTTGGTCATTTTCTTTACACGCTCAGTGCAACAAAGGAAAGTAGGCTATTCTATTTAAAGTTATTTTAAATATAAACTTACAAGGAGGAAAAATGAACGCACACCTATCTAGACATTGTGCTGTACAGAAAATAACAGTTAACTGTACAGAAAAATGAAACAGTTATTCACGCCAAGTCATTTATATTAAATTTTAATACCGGTGCGTGGTGTTGTAAAATAATTTCCACTGCTTGTTCTTGTTGCAAACAAAAATATTAGAAAAAAGCTGGAGCAGAAATCTTTTAACTCTGCTACATTTGATGTGTCATTTGCTTGAATAAAAACAAGTCAAATAACCTTTGTTGGTGCGTTTTCCGTAAAGTTCAATATTAACACTTAAAATGATTGTGTTATTTTTTGTAGTAATTACAATTTTATTGGTTGATTTCACTGATATTTAAACCGATAAGTTAAAACAATATTTTTTCAACCAATTTTAATTTTGTTTCTTTTTCTATGCACATTTAAACATGATTAAGATTTATGGAAAAATATAAGACAAAATAAGCTTTATACACAAACCCATCATTTGTTCTCAAGATTTAAATTTTTATCGATTTTTATCATATTTCAACTCTATTTATCCTCCAGACTCGTACAAAAACGTTGAAGGCGGTATACTAAGGGCAACTTTTAAGCGATACCGTACCTGCTTATTCAATGCTATATACGCAGGCCCGCAAGCAACCAGAAGATCTAGCAAATAATTGCTTTCAGAGATGCCAAAATATTGTAGTGGGTTGGAATTTTTAATTTACTTTTTTAGTTTTTATTTGAGACATAACTAAAATGCTAGCCTGAGCAAGGTTAGCCTAAACAAAAAGTTGCAAAAGGGTTACTGGCTATGAAGTGTGTAAAACGTTCCTAAACCTGATCTTACTTAAAAATAACTAGTAACTTGTACCGGAAAAATGGGGAAAGTAGGGGAAGGTGGGGCAATATGGCACCATGAGGCAAAACGGAACATTTAAATAAATTCGTAAAAAAGAAATACAGCCACCTATTGACTATGATTACATAATCAGCCATTGAACCATGTTATTCCAGCCATTTTGTTTGAACGTCGCACTTATATCGACGAACTGAGAACGATCAGAAGAATTTTGACCTACTTAATCTAAAAAGAGCATATTTTAATAAGTGGGTAGTTTACTTTATGGTTACGGAGTTAAAATATTGGACTTCATGTTTAAGAGTAATACTGTAGGTTATTCTTCGGGTGGTTTTGAATTTATCAGGTTTGATAATAATACCTGTCATAAGATGACATGTTAAAACTAGGCAATGGGGCAAAATGGTCCAGCTATGAGTGGGACAAAACAGACCAAAGTTTCATTTTGCCCCACACAAACTGCTGTTTAGTATAAAGGCTCATTATCAATATTTCTCTTTATGAACTGCATCAAAGTAGTGTAACAACTTTTATTTATAAAAATTAATGTTTTTTATACTGATACAGCTTTTCTATAATCTATCAATAAGGTAGGCTAATCCTATAATAGTCTACCAATATTAGCAGGCCTTCTCTAAGGGTAAATTTGTTAATTGCATGTCTAAACCCGAACTGGTTCTCATTCAGCTATACCAATAAGAATATTGGCTTTTAGCTATACGAACAAGAAACTTTAAATTAGCTAAATTCTGCTATTAGTATCTACATTTGAATTTATTTTTTATTTATTAATTTAACCTTTTTACAATTTTAATAGTTGTATGAAAATTGCTGTAGGCTACCATGGCTTGAAATTACAAGCGCAAAACAAATCGACAGTCAAGGAGGAAAGACTCCATGAAAAAAGCATTATATGCATTGGAAAATGGAACCTCTTTAAGAGCAGCTAGCATCAAAAGAATTTCAGATACCGAAAACAACTCTTCGAAGAAAATTTAAACACCAAAAGAAATATGCCAAAAACCATACAAAAATCTTTGGTAACTACAAGGTAAATTTGATTTAAAATTTTTAATCAATCTTTCAACCTTTTAAGAAAAATCATAATTTGGTTTGTAAATACAGCTTATTAAATAACATTAAAAAGCTATAAAAGATTAGTTAGGCTTAAGTATTTTTAAACAGTAAAAACCTGTAAAATGCCCTCATTTATATGCAATTGTTTATATTTTAGACCATATTTTCACCAACAATGGATAAAGAGTTGGTAGAATATTTGTTGTCTTTGAAGAGCATGATGTTTGGTTTGACAACTAATGATGTCAGAAATCTTGCGTTTCAGCTAGCTGCAAGGGTTTATGCACCGGCACAAAGAACTATCTTTAAGACAACCAGAAGCTACTTCCGCTGCTAGAGCTAAGTCTTTCAATTCCCAAACAGTCAATAAATTTTTTGACCTATTTGAAGCAGTGATGGATAAACATATGTTTTCTCCACAGCGAATTTTTAGCTGTGATGAAACTGGCATCACTACGGTGCAAGGCAAGCCTTGAAAAGTTTTAGCCAAAACTGGAAGGCGACAAGTTGGGGGGGTTAGTTTCAGTAGAACGTGGGCAACTGGTTTCGGTTGAAATATGTATGAACATAACAGAGACATTTATTCCACCCCTTTTTGGTTTTTCCAGAGTTGGGATGAAGGCGGAACTCATGAATGGAGCTCCTCAAGGTTCCATTTATGCATGCCATAAAAGTGGTTGGATGCAACTTAAAATATTTGTAGAATGGTTTAAGCATTTTTCAAAATCAACTGGAGCAACTAAAAAAAATCCTGTTCTTCTAATTTTGGATGGTCATTCAACTCATACAATGAACATGGAAGTAATTGATCTTGCAAGAGCTAAAAGGGTAGTTTTGCTTTGTCCACCACCTCATTGCTCTCATAAAATGCAGCCGCTGGATGTGAGTTTCATGAAGCCATTGTCAATTTACTATGATTAGGAGCTTAAAAAATGGCTTTGTAATCATCCTGGTCGGGTGGTAACTACTTTTCAAGTAGCCGAATTATTTGTAATAGCTTACACTAAAGCAGCCACAACACAAACAGCCATAAGCGGATTTAAGAAAACTGGATTGTTCCCAACAAATAGAGACATATTTGAGCCACACGATTTTGTTCCATGCCAGCCAAGAAACATTGATTCTGAAAAGAATAACCAGCTAAATGAATCAGCTTTTGTAACTGAAATTTGACTGACTTACCATCAAACAAGTTTGCAGGTAAATCTGATTCTCAATTACTCACACTAATGCAAACGCCACAAAGCCAATACCAATTTTCACACAAGAAAGCAACCAAGCTGGTTGTGAAAACGAAACAATGGAATGTAATGCAAATGCTAGCCATACCCACTTTCCCGTTGCATCGACGTACATATCACCATATGCAATTGAACCTCCTCCAAAAGCATCTACAAGACCTCGTAGAAAGCCAAAAACACGACATGGATTTGCTGCTGTTTTAACAAGTAGTCCTTATAAAGCTCACCTACATAACATTAAAAAGGCAAAGGCAAAGGACATAGAAATAAAGTGTAAAAAACTAACGACATTAAAAAAAGCAAAGTTACAGAGCAAGCTTAAAGGTCCACAAACAACAACTTTTAAGAAAAGTTTGACTACAACATATTCAAAGCAAGAAGAGGATGCCCAATGCATCTATTGCTCGGAAAAGTGGAGTGAGACCAGTCATGACGGTATGATACAATGTACTATATGCTTGAACTGGGCTCACTTTAAGTGCGCTGGTATAGAAGAAGATGACCTTGAATTTCTTTGTGATCTATGTTAAATGACCAACAAACTTTTTATAGGCCTCCTTGTAAACTAAATTTTTACTACTGCCTTGTATGCAACTGTAGTATTAAAGTAAGCCTAAAGTTACTGGAAATTTGTTTTTTTTTATTGTTTTGTTGGGATTTACCTATTGTACATTAAAATTCAAAACACATCACGTGTCTTTTATCTTGCCTAACTATGTATCCACCTCACAATATTTCTCAAAAAAATACGTTGGGCAAGATGGACGATCCGATTTATATTGCCCCTATAGGGTATTCCATATTGCCCCATATGCGGGGCAAAATGGTTTTTTAAGAAAAAAAAGAATCAATTTTTTCACAAAATCTAAAATTGCAATTATATCAGCTTTTGGTTTGTTTGATTTATGTCTACGACCTTGATCTAAACTCAGGATATCGTTTCTGTGCAAGCTTTAACGTAGGAGGTAGAAGCATTTAAAGTTAAGGGGTCCGTTATACCCCACCTTCCCTACTGGTAAACACTTACCTATAACAAATGTCAATTTGTGATAATACTACTGTACATCAAAAACTCCTTTGAAGCTGCAATCGATACGAAAAACAAAAACATGTCGCAATGCTTGCAAAAAAAGACGGAGTACCGCGGTACTTTATAAAAAAAAGTACCGCGGTACCGGTACTCGGTATCAAGTACTGACGGTACCGGTAACGGTACTAAAAAAGTACCGTCGTACTTTAGTACACGATACCTACTACCCACTTCTGCCGCCAAGTTGACGTCGCTTTGGGATGTTTAAAATGTTGATGTAACATTTTGGCAGGGAGTGCAGCGTCGCCAAGACGCGAACCAACTTTATTTTTACGCTTTGATTGAAGTATGTGCGGAGCTCCTTTTTGATGATTGCGTGCTTCTGCTGCTGCTTGCCTTTTTGGAAAACTTTAAATGTAACCGTTTTATAGATGATTTAGTTGTCTTTTAAGACCGATGTAAGAGAGAAGCTTTTGGCCATATTCTTTGTATATTTTGCGCAAGTGCTTCGCTACCTAGCAGACGTTCGGTAGGGAATAATTTTTTGCTAAAACTAATTTAGTGAAACATAACTTATTGGAGTAAATTAATATCTTTTCTTCAAGTTCTATTTTCAGTCATACCGGAAATATACAGTATAACACAAGGACAAAACATTATAATTTCTAAGCAATATCACCGTGATAAAATTCCACTGATGCATGGTCAGAGCCGTAATTTCGTCAATTGGGGCCACGGTGCAAACATCCAAGATCGAGTCCCATTTCTTTGGATATAATATTCAATAGGTCTACTTTTCTTAGCACAGAAATTTTTTTATTTTAACGACTCCCCGTTTTAGAAAAAAATTTCAATTGAGTCATTTGCTGATTAGCAAAATCATAAAAAAGTTTTTTACCCTAGAAATCCGAGGCATGGGACTTAAAGCCGCTGGCAACTTTTACAATTAATAATACTCATACAACCACCTTACTGGGTCAAAACTCCTTCTACGTTGAGCAATGTCTTGAGCAGCAGTTTGCAAAAGTTTATGGGCAGAAACTAAGTCAAATGGTTTACACTGTCGCTTTCGAGGAATATTGACAATCTGCAAAACCTTGCACTGGACAACTAGCATGAACATAAAATCAAAGTTTTTCTTCTGTTCTCATGTAGGATGTGAGAAAGAACGAGCATGAACAATCTGAAGTTTTGGCAACCGCACAATGTTACATCCAAAAAACTTATATACTAAATTAACAGTTTTTAGTCACTTCTATATCGGCAAATTATAACACCAATTATAATTGTGCAAAGCACAATGCCGTGGTAAGAATATGGAGCCACATATGCATCTTCTTTTGTAAGCCGAATTACTTCCCACTCATCATTGCAGCGCCATCATAGCCTTGTCTGCAACAGTTTTTATGTCAAGCTCTGTCCGCAACTTTGTGCTGAATGAAATCCGTTATGGGTTTGTGCAATCCGATTGCAGATGAATCATTATCAAGACCCACTAAAGCTTTATGGGCATTGCTACAACTTTCTTAAACAAAACTTATTGAAATGGTTTCCATCCTGTGATTGTTTTCGTAGTACAATTGTCATTGTCACAATCACAACTCACCAAAATTTCTTGCTCGGTTATTGCTAAATCCTGTACGCTCAGATATTTCTGGTTGAATTAGCCACAAACTCAAGCGTTGACAGTCTCTCGCTGCCTCAGCACTTTGCTCTTTTTAATTAGACCCTTTTTCGCTCCGCTTTGATAAATTCTTTACATACAAAATTGTATTTTTCTACAGTTTCAAAGTAATGTTTTTCAAAACCTAAAAAGTTTAATAACATTTAGAATACAATTATCAAAGTCTATAAATTCTAAAACCTAACCTCAAAAATTAATTGGCATCCTCGTTATACTCCAACCAAAGTGAGAATCGAGCCAGATTTTAGGCACTATCAGATGATAAAATTATTGCTGGGCGCCCTGACGTCTCGGTGGCATCGTACAATAACCTATTGCAGGCCTTCAACAAGGCAAATATACGGAAATATCAAGCAAAGTTTTGAGACTAATGCTTTTTGCTTACTGTGCTAGCTATATCTCAGTGCTCACTATTACTGTAGTTTTGGTGCTTCCTGACATTTGATTTTGCGGACTTGTGGTTACAGAGTGCTGCTGTCAAATTCAAATTGAAAGCGTGCATGTTGCAACAATTGAAATCTTGAGGTTGTAACTATTTCGTCATAAAGTAAATAATCGCAAGGAATAAAAATGATGCTTGATTTGGCATCAACATATGAATTTCATTAGAGCAAAAGAAGCCGAGACAAACACCAACATTGAGTAGTTAGAGAGGGGTCCTAAGTAGGTTACGACAAAAAACCTCAGGTAATAAACAAAAAGACTGTACGAAAAGATTATATGTGTAGATTCTAAACAAATAATAAGAAGTTTACTTTACTTTTTAACATAAACATTTTAAATACAATAAAACGTAGCACTGTTGCGCCCTCTTGTTCTGGGGCGCCGGTGCAGTGCACCGGTTGCATCGGTTGTAGTTACGGCCTGTGCATCGCGCTTCACTACTAAAGTGTAAAGCATAAGAGCCGGTGCTTATAAGCAAAGTTTTTATAAACTGTTATAGGAACTTTGCTTATACGAAATATCATACAAATTTTAACATCGAATTGAATGTTTTCTTATCTTTATTTTAACATATTTTTATATTATTATTCTCATCTTTATCTTAACATCGAATTGAATGCTTTTAAATCGAATTGAATTGAATCTTTTCCTACTCCCTTTCAAGCAACACTGGTATATTCTTTGTATATTACTGCTTTATTTTTGTTTTTTTGTTTTTTCTATTCACCTGATGCTACAAATGTGTACAACTGCCTGTTTTCGTGCTGGATAAGTTGTTTTAAATAAACTTGAATGTAGAGTATTTAATTTAATGTCTACGCAACGGTTCGAATCCATGCCAATCTGTTCGATAAGCAGTCCATTTGATGTTGGCCTGATTGATGCTGATCCAATATCTGGTGGACCTTAGTCGGGCGACCGGGGTTTACCGTATTTTCTTGAATAGAAGCCAAGGCTACTATTTTTTATTTTTGAACATATTGTGCGGTTTCTATTCGAGGGCGGCTTCTACTCAAGGGCGGGTTCTATTTTTTATATGAACGTTTTTGTCTTCAAATTGGTGTCCATTGAGCATTCAAGATAATCTACCATAAGTGACAGAAAAACGGAAACAGTAAATCTGATGCAATTCTATTGTCTCTTTTGCGAAATACTCATACCGTAAACAAAAGGTCATCACGTGCTACCCTACCGTTAATTCGACAGCTGCTATTCCTGTCGCGTCTGTGTAAAGCAATCAACAAAACCAAACGAAAGAAGTGTTAATTATTAAGTAGCAACAAAAATCTGGGCTCTCTTTTGTCTAAAAGTTTTTACGCACTATCCAATCACTACTGCAATCTGACAACTGCTTTTTTTGCTCTGTTTTCTTGTGTCAGTAAAGAAGCGGTTTTGTCCATTGCGGCTTCTATTCAAGGGCGGCTTCTATTGTTTTTTAAAAATCAATTTGTGCGGTTTCTATTCGAGGGCGGCTTCTATTCAAGAAAATACGGTATCCGTTGTCGGATCGAGAAGCAAAGCGTCGGAGAAACAACGTCGCAAAAGCCGATGTCCATCCGACAATTAACCTTGTCGGCTCAACGTCCTTCCGACCATGAAGTGCTATCTGGAAGAAGCTTATAGCATTTTTTACATTTTTTTATATGAGGAACGTCAAGTTTGGAAGATGTGAATGTCAATTTTACGTCCTTGGCTTGACGTGACTCAGAACCAAATCTAAGTTTACTGCTTAAGAGTCTAATCTGAAACGCTCTACTTGCTTGATTAACAAAGCGGATATTTTTAAAGAACGAATGAAAACCTGCGTTTCACTTAATGCATTGATCAATTTTTTAAAGCAGCTATTGAGCAGTAAAAAGATAAACCAAGCCTAATTTTTGCTTTTGTCAACACAACTTGGTCGGCAGCGTGGTCGAGTGGTTAGAGAGCAAGAATTGTGATTAACATGGTCTTGATTCAAAACCTACTCGCGCCATTCAGTTGTGTCCTGGGGAAAGGCATTTTACGACACTTTTTCCTACTTGGTGGTCTTGGCAAGCAGTTCTAAATTAAAGTCATATCTCTATTAAAGTTTCAAGCGGATAGCAATATCTTGGCATCTCCGGAAGCAGGTCGGGGTAATTGCTTACCCTATGTATTAGCGCCTCCGTCGCTTTCCTACAAGTTAGGAGGATAAAGATAGAGATAAAATAAAATAAAAATAATTAATAATAAAACAAAGTTGATTTCCTTTCAAATAACTAAGAATTAGTTGTGATTACCCAACCATGAAAGTTTATTAAATTTTAAATTGCAAGGAACAACATTGTAATTAAAAAGATACCGGTACGTAGTTTTAACTGTAACACAAACATGGGTCTCTCCGTTAGCGATTTTTTTTGGTGAAACTAACCAGAATCCCCCTTTGAGCACCAAAGGGGAATAAAGAAGAAACCAAGAGAAAAAAAGATCTCTCAAGAAGCGATAATAACTGCAGGGGCATCTGGGTTAGTTTCACGAACAAAAATCGCTTGAAGAGATCCGTCAAAACTGCCCATGATAAATAAATCAATTTCAATCTATTTATTTCGGCTTTTTAAAAAACAATAAATTGGGAAAAGAAAACACAAAACAAATCAAGAAGCCATGGTCCAGTAAAAAGACCAAAGCTGGTCATCTGGTTACTGGACCTCAAAATAAAAATAATGCACAAATTGACAAGAAACAAATTAAAAAAATAAAAATAACAATAATAATAAATGATTTAGAGGTAGAGATGCTTACTAATTACAAATACTGTTAAATAAAACGAGTTGTTACATATTTTAATAGCTAATTCACAGTTAATACTTAAATTTGATAATCAAAATATGAATACAATATCACAAAGTTTAACGCTAGGCACTTATGAAGAATATCAAAGTATTTCAGAATTTTTTAAGCATTGTAAGTACTGGTTAAGCTATGTTTAAATTTACATTTGAACAGATTAAACTCTAATGTCTATTGAAGCGGGTAGTTTTGACCATATCAGTGCTTCTTGGTATCTTAAAGAGTGTTTTCCTAAGGTAGTATTTAACCAAGGTAAAAATATATTTTTTGATGAAGATGATCTTGTAGAATAGTGGTGAACTTCATTTTGCAATAGAAAAAAATTTGTGAAAGAATCAAGGTTTTTTTTGACAAAAAATAATGAATTAGCTTAGCTGCTTCAAGTCTATAAATATCTGGTATTTTAGGGTATTGCATTTGAAAAACAGTGGTGTTGACGGAGTTGTAAAATTTGAAAAATTCATAATTCTTAGTATTTTTTTATGTAATACATGTAATGTAGTAGTAGTAGTAGTAGTTTGTTTTTATTCGCACCCAAAAGAAACAATTGATAATAATTGAAGACAAAATAGAGCAAAGGTTGCAAATAGGGAGACGGCAACTAAACGATATACGTTATAACATGCACAAAAAAGTGTGTATGGTCACCGTATCTGTAGTTGGTTGGTTGGCTGTAAATGGTTAAAGAGCTGTGGAATAAGCTTTACCCCAATTGATTATGGAGTATTGTATATATGAATAAATATTATATACAGCTATTAATGATTTAGATCAACATAATGTCTCAGTTTTATGAGTAAATAACTAGCAGCAGACAATTTTGTACATAAATATTCAATGTGGGGGTTCCATGTTAGATTATTATCCAAATAAACTCTTAAATATTTGACGTTCTTTTTTTTGTAATATATTATCATCAATAATCAAAATAAAGTCGGAAGTGTTAATATTTTTGTTGGATACTAAAATATATTCACTTTTATTAAGGTTAATTGTAAGTTTGTTAGATTTTATCCATTTATTAACTAGATTTAATTCTTTTTGGGCTATTACTTGCAACTCATTAATATTTTTACTGGATATTGTAAAGTTGGTATCATCAGCAAATAAGCAGGTCTTAAAAGATATGATATTAGCTAAATCATTAATGTATATGATGAAGAAAAATGGACCTAATGTTGACCCTTGAGGTACACCACAACAAACTGGTTGCAAGTTTGAGTTGTAATTATTAATTCTAGTGAATTGTACCCTTTCATAAAGATAGTCAAAATGCAATACCCTTTACACCATAGCAATATAGTTTTTTTAGCAGAATACAATGATCCACAATATCAAATGCTTTTTTTAAGTCCACAAAGATACTACACAATACATTTCTGTTGTCTTTTTGTAATACCAGGTCATCATAAACATCTACAGCTAGAGTAGTAGAGCATCTTACTTTAAAACCATATTGTGTTTTCATTATGTAATTGTTTTTAAGGAAATATTGGTTTAATTGTTCATAGAGATACTTTTCAAATATTTTACATACAGGATTAAGTAATGATATTGGTCTATAATTGGAAGGTTCATCTTTTTTACCTGATTTATAAATGGTTATGATTTGGGCAATTTTTAAATGGTTAGAAAAACATCCTTGATCTATGCAACAATTGATCAAATTACACAGCACAGAAGCAATGATAATATTGGCCATTTTGATATATTTAATAGGAATGCTGTCACATGGTACTGACTTACTATCATTTATATTTGAAATAGTTGAAACAATCAATTCAGTGGAAATATTCAGTAGGTAAAAAGATGTTAATGGAGGTTTAATAGTATTATATATGCAGTTGGAATTATCAGAAAGAATGTTTGTAGCTAAATTAACACCAATACTGGAAAAGAAATTGTTTAATTCATTAGCAATTTCATTAGGATCAGTGACACAATCACCATTTGAGTTTGTAATGTGCAAAATAGCATTTTTACTATATGGTTTAACATTTATTATTTCTCTTACTGTTTTCCAAATCTCACTAATGTTTTTTTGACTTTTTTAAATTCTATTTTGGTAATAAAGTACTTTATTTTTTTTATTGTTTTTGACAGAGAATTTCTAAAGCTTTTGTATTTTTGAAGATCTTTATCTTTGGTTTTAAGAAATTTTTTGAAACAATTGTTTTTAGTTTTGATTTGCTGTAATATATTTTTAGTCATCCATGGTTTACGCCATCTATATAGATCTTTTCTTGTTCTGCATTTTAAAAGAGTATGTTTATTCAATATTTGAAAAAATATTCTATCAAATTCTTGAAATCTATTATTGATTGAATATTGTTGGTCATTTAATACAAAGGATTAAAGAAAGGAATGCTCAAGTTCTCTTAAAAAATATTCAGGGTTAAATTGGCTATTGTCCCTGTAATAAGAATTGCATCTAATAATTTTTGTTTTCAATGTAAAATAATTAATATTAATAAGTATGGGAAAATGATCAGTTATGTCACTTAAAATAATTTTGCTGTCAATGCTAGTTAATAGTTCATTAGTGTAAGAGTGATCTATTATGTTATTACTAGTTTCTGTTAATCTGGTTGGTTTATCAATAGGGATGATGCATCCAAGACTAGTGATTTCATTAACATATCTATTTACCCTTTTAAGTCTTTGCCATACTTTAATAGGTCAATGTTAATATCTCAGCAAATAATAAATTTATTTTGACTCTGGTTTAATTTGTGAATACAGTCAATAATACTCTCATGAAATTCACTAAAATTATTTCCAGGATGTCTATATATAATACTCACATTAACACTCTTTTTTCCACTTAAAAATATTTTCACCCAGAGATTTTCACATTTATTACAATATATGTTGAAATCATCTAATATAGTGAAAGACATGTCTTCATTTATATATAAATCTACATCCCCTTTAGCTATATATTCATTAATGCTTATAAAATTATAATCAGGATTATTAATTTCATTATTCTTAAAGGGTTTTAGATTAATTTCACTTAAAGTGATAAGAGAGGGTGGACATGAGAAGTGCATCAGTAGATCTTCAAGGTTATTCAAATTTTTGTTTATGCTTTGTATATTAATGTGGAGTATAGAAAAGCTTTTGTGATGATTCTACTGGTTATGTAGACTATTAATATATATTACTATTAATATATATAGCAGTATTCAGAAACATGTGTCAACATTCCCTCCAATTCATCATTGCAAAAGTTACAAGGCTAATTAGAGCTCAAGTCTGCCATGTTTTAGTTTTAATAAGAAAAATAATAAAAGAAAAAAAATATATTGTAAGAAATCTAATTTTCATTATGCATAAATTAATTAGAATTCCACAACATTTACATACATTATCATCTAAACACATGTTTTCAATAAATAACAATAGCAGCAACTGGAAAAATAAATACAACAAAACAACCTTAAGTAGAAAAAGTTTTTGATGGCTTCTAAAAACATAAGTTTCTAACATTTAAATTTAAACAAGAACATCAGTATTACTTCATACAAAAAATAGTTATATATAGTAACAATATATACAAATATAATGAAATTGTAATAATAAGTGGTGTGATAGTAAAGTAACAGTAATATAGGAAAAGTGCATTTAGTGATAGATTAATTAGTGTGTATCATAAGTTCTTAAATTTAGCTTATATCATCAGTAGCAATCCATAAAAATATAGTATATTGAACAACAGTGTGAGTGAAAATTGTGATATTAAGTATTTAGTGCAAAAAATAGAAAATAAACATTTAGGAAAAAAACAGATCATGATTGAACAATTCAAGTAAAATGAGTTTATAAATGAACTGTCTAGTCACATGGTACCTGATGTGGATGATCCAACAGCAGATGATGACCTTTTGCGATTAAATGGTATTCCATATTTGGACAGATCATAGATGCTCTCAATCTTCAAAGTGTTGTCATTATCCAATTTTTTTAGATATATTTCACTTTGTTTTGTCCAAACATATTTCCAGTTGTTATCTTTTTAAAAATTTTTACACATATTTAAAGATTTTTCTATTGATCCTGGTCAAGCTTTCATTGATAAAAATCATTTTACCTGGATTGGCTTTTTTTAGTTTAAATCTGTTTTCAAATATTTGATTCCTGATTTTCTGGCTGATGAATTTGCCAATGATTGTTGAAGGTTGTTGACTTGTTGCAAGATTTTTCAAGCAGTGAGATACACTGATATCATTTGTAGTGATATGCACTCCAACTTGTTTTGCCAGTGCCACCACAATTTCTTCTGTTGATTTCTCATGTGTGCACGGAATGCCGTTTATCTTTATGCACTCCCTCCTAGAGTACTGCTCAAGGTTATTTAAATTTTTTTCTGCATTTTCCAGTAGATTTTTTAATTCTAAAACTGTTTTCTTAAGACACATATTCTCAGATTTTATTTCGTCAACCTCCTTCTTGTTATTTTCTGCAATTCCTTGTAAATGGTCATACTTATCAGATAAATAAGAATTTGATTTTTTTATTGAATCCAGTTCTGTCATCATGTTAGCAAATTTTGTTTCAATTATATCTTTATGTTGTTGAATGTTGTCTTCAATTATGTTGAGATGCTCTTGGATTGAATCCAATTTCAGGCTTAGATTTTCCATTTCTTTTTTGGTAGCCATTATTGTAATTCAGTGATTCAAAAGAAGTAGTTGTTTCAAAAGAAACTAAGTTTTAAAAGTTTTTTCAAATTTATACAAATTAAAACAAATTTTAAATTTAAACCAATTTTATACCTTATTCAAAATCGATTACTGTGACTTTTTGAAGAGATCTGTCAAAACTGCCCATGATAAATAGATAAAAAAAAGAGTTGTGAAGTGCTCTCTCAACTACTTAAAGGTGCGACTGAGTCTCTTCACTATGTAACCATAAGCAATTTTTGTTAGTGAAATTAACCTGAAATTTTCCTGTGGTTATTATCGTTTCTTGAGAGATTCTTTTTCTCTTGGTTTTTTTCCTAGGCCTGTAGGGGGGATTCCATTATGGTCTCTTGAAGTGACCCTTTTTTTTACTTGATGACCATGAACTAGTCTTTTGCTGTCCAGTTCAGTTATGAATTTGATGTGCTCTAACTTATTAATTAAATAAGTATAAGTTTTGGAGAAAAAGAAAAAAAACAAAAACTGCATTGTAATACTTAATTGTTTGCTTGTTTCTTACTGTTATTTATTTTTGTCTGTTGTAATTGTTTTATTCTTGTTATTTAGTAGCCTACTTAATATTTGCTTGCTTCTTACTGTAATTTTTTTCTCTTGTAATTGTTTTTCTTTTAACTGCAATGTGCATATCAAACATATTGAACAAATAAATTTCTGTTCAATTCTGTTCTTTATATTTATTCATCTGACTCACAGGAAAGTGATGGTGACGCTATTACATAGGGTAAGCATTTACCCTGACTTACTTTTGGAGATGCCAAGATATTGCTGTCTGCTTGGAAATTAATAGAGATATGACTAAAATTTAGAATTGCTAGCCAAGACCACCAACATACCAAGCAGGAAAAAGTGCTGTTAACTGTTTTTTTCCAAGGACTCAACAGAAGGGCATGAGTAGGTTTTGAACCAAGACCATATCAATCACAATCTCTGTGCTTAAAGATATAAACTTCATATAACACTTTTATTAGGCTATAAAATTAGTGTTAAAAATTTTTTTATATTTGTTGTTTAAATAACAGTTCAATAGTCATCATGATTTTTTTTATTATTTCACACTTTTTCACAATACCACTATTTCTACAGTATATTTTTTGATATACAATTAATTATTTAGATAATCTCCTATTTTAAAAGACCCATATGGATTTCTTAAAGAAGTCACCATAATTCTTTTTTGTTTGTAAACTAACCTGGAATCTCCCTGTGGTTACTATCGCTTTTGAAAAAGATTTTTTTGTTTTTTCCTCCTGGTGCTGTAAGAGACATTCTGGGTTAGTTTCACAAAAATTGCTGTAATTTCCAAATTTTTGAATTTAGAAACGTATTATAGGAGATTACTATTATTTGTTTTATGTTGGTTTTACAACAAATTAAGCTATGGCTCTTGACTCAGCAATCATGTAAAGAGATACAGACGAAATCAGTTAATCGCATACTGCTTAAACGCATATATCATTTTATTGCATACAAATCTGAAATCTTGAACCAAATCCCATCTCTTATTAAGTAAAAATATTGGTTAATCGCATATTGCTTAAAAGAATAAATCAGATTATTGCATAAGATTTTTGTCACAGTTGCTATTTTCATTCACTTAGTTGCATTATTTCGCGTGACGAAAACATTTGTGAAACAATAATGCAATCTGCAATGGGATCAAAAAAGTAAACAGTGGTAACTTAATCTGTCAGGTGGCTGCTACTTGCTGCAAAATACAAAACAAAAGAAGCGCAATTGTGGCAAAATACAAAACAAAAGAAATGCAATTGCAGTAAAATGCAAAACAAAAAAGTGCGATAATCTTTAATGCATGTCATGCAAAGTGATGTCACTAAAACGTCATTGTCCAATTGTTCAATTGTCCAATAAAAGCAAAGTCAAATAAAGAATGAAAATGCTCTTGATGTAATTTGTCAGCGATTGATCTGTCAGGAAGGTGACTTAAACAGATTTATCAGTTTGGAGAGGTGATGGACAATATTGCAAAAAATTTAAAACAACAAACACTGGAATAGTTTTTTTTAATTGCAAAATAAATGTTTCTTCTCCTTTTGGCCTTTCCCTTTAGTCAGGGGTGGCCACAGTGTATCATCATTCTCCAAATCTTTCTGTCTTCAATGTCCATCTCCTTTGCACCAACTTCCTCCATATCTTCTTTTACCACATCTAAAAATCTTCTCTTTGGTCTCCCTCTTCTCTTTCCTGGTAACTCCATTTCCATCATCTTTCTTCCTACATACTCTTGGTCTCTCCTCATGACATGTTCATACCACCTCAGCCTGCTCTCCCTCATCTTCATTCCTAACCGTTCTACCTTAACAGTACTCCTGATGTGCTTGTTTCTAATCTTGTCTTTTCTTGTCACTCCCATAGCAAACCTCAGCATTTTCATCTCTGCGACTTCCATCTCTTCCACTTGTTTCTTTGTGACTGCTACTGTCTTAAGTCCATACACCATTGCTGGTCTTACCACTGTACTGTACACTTTTCCTTTTACTCTAGCTGGTAACCTCTTGTCGCAGATTACTCCTGATACTCTTCTCCATCCATTCCATCTTGCCTGTACTCTCTTCTTTACCTCCCTCTCATAACTACCACTTTCTTGCACTGTTGATCCCATATACTTAAATTCCTTTACTCTTGGCACTTTTGTATCCTCCATCTTTACTGTTTCGTCATCATTTCCTCCATTTATGCACAGATATTTGGTCTTTGACCTACTTACTTTCATCCCTCTTCTTTCCAATGCATACTTTCAGAATTCTAATCTCTGCTCCACTTCTTTCCTGGTCTCTTCGCAAATCACAATATCATCAGCAAACAGCATCATCCTCGGTGGTTCTCTCCTTACTTCATCCATTAGCCTGTCCATTATCACTGCAAACAGGAATGGACTTAATGCTGATCCCTGGTGTAGTCCAACCTTGACCTTGAAACTTTCTGTAGTTCCTACTGCACACCTCACCAATGTCTTGCTTCCCTCATACATATCCTGTACTAGTCGCACATACTTTTCTACTATTCTGGATTTTCTCATGCAGTACCACAGCTCTTACCTTGCAACCCTGTCATAAGCTTTCTCTAGGTCCATGAATACACAATGTAGCTCTCTTTGACCTTCCCTGTATTTTTCCATCAACATTCTTAAGGCAAACATGGCATCGGTGGTTTCCTTTCCTGGCATAAATCCATATTGCTGTTTGCTGATCTCCACTCTATCCCTTAACCTGGTTTCAATAATTCTTTCCCATATCTTCATTGTGTGGCTCATTAGCTTTATTCCTCTGTAGTTTCCATGGCACTGTGCGTCCCCTTTGTTTTTATAGATTGGGATAAGCATACACCTTCTCCATTCTTTTGGCATCTGTTCATCCATTAATAGTCTGTTGAACAGCCTGGTCAAAAACTTTATCCCCATATCCCCCATGCACTTCCAAACTTTTACTGGCAACTCATCTGGCCCAACTGCTTTACCTTTTTTCATCCCTCTTACTGCGTTCTTTACTTCTTCTCTACTGACACAATTTACCTCTTCATTAACCACTTCTGGTTCTTCTGTCCTAGGTTCTCTGTTATTTTTCTTGTTCATCAATTTCTCAAAGTACTCCTTCCATCTCTTTAACACTGCCTCTGAATTTACCATAACATTACTGTTTTCATCCTTTATAATCCTCACGTGCTGTACATCTTTCCCTGCTCTGTCTCTCTGTCTAGCCAATCTGTACAACTCTTTTTCACCTTCTTTTGTTTCCAATCTAGCATACAAATCATCATATGCATGTCTCTTTGCCATTGCAACTGCCTTCTTTGCCTTACTCCTCTTTTCTTTGTATAGCTTTTTAGTATTTTCATTTCTTGTTTTGTCTCATGCTTTCTTTGCCTCTTTCTTTTCTTTTATGCTCTTTTGAACTTCTTCATTCCACCACCATGTCTCCCGGTCTCCTTTTCGTTTCCCAAATGTCACTCCCAGTACAGTTTCAGCTGTTTTTCTTAGCATTTCTGCTGTTTTGTCCCACTCATCAGGTAACCCATCCTTGCCTCCCAAAATCCTGGTCACCTCTTGTCTAAACACTTCTTGATAGCTTGTCTCCTTGAGTTTCCACCATCGTATCTTTGGCTTTACTTTCTCTGCTTTTTTCTTTTTCACCATAAGAGCCATTTTGCATACCACCATACGGTGCTGCTTTGCGACACACTCATTCAATATTACCTTACAATCGCACATTTTCTTCAGGTTCCTCCTTCTGCACATCACATAATCTACTTGGGTACTTTTTCCTCCACTCTTATATGTCACCCTGTGTTCATCTTTCTTGAAATAATATTGACAATCGCCAAATCCATCCTTTTCCCAAAATCCACAACCATTGATCCTTTCTTATTTCTTGTTCCAGTACCATACCTCCCCATTATTTCCTCATCCCCTATGTTTCCTTTGCCCACATGTCCATTAAGGTCTGCACCAAGAACTATCCTCTCTTCTGTTGATATACTTTCTATCAACCCATCCAGGTCTTCCAAAAAATCATTTTTCTCTTCCATGCTGTAGTTAACCTGTGGAGCATATGTGCTTACTATATTTAGGATGGACCCATTTACCTCCAGCTTCATGGCCATCAGTCTGTCTGACACCCTCTTCACCTCCAGAACACTTTCAGCCAGCTCCTCCCTCAGCACTATCCTTATCCCATTTTTTGTTCCATCAGTTCCGTTGTAAAATATTTTACATCCACCTCCAAGGTTCCTTGCTTTACTACCTTTCCACTTAGTTTCTTGCAGGCACAATATGTCTACATTCCTTTGCTCCATCATATCTGCCAGCTCTCTTCCCCTTCCAGTTATCGTTCCAATATTTAAGGTACCCACCCTTATGAGTGAGCATCTTCCTTTCCATGCTTCGCACTGCTTCTTTACTTGCCTTCCTCCTCTCTGCTCTTATTTTCACTATGTTTAGCAGTAGCATAATTTCTGCAGATGCCCTGCTGTTCGACACCTGAGGCAGTCGTTGGTAACCCGGGCGGCAACCGATCCGGTATGGATTGACAATGATTACGCATTTGTATAAATCTGGCAAAAAAGTTTTATGCCGGATATCCTTCCTGCCACAACCCTCCCCATTTATCCAGGCTTGGGACCAGCATCAAGAGACACAGAAATGTGCTACTGATGGCTGGGTTGCAAAATAAATGTTTAATTGCTGAAATTGAGTGATTTTAAAACAGTGTGTCATAGTTAAGGTCATGGCACAAGAAAGACCAGCAGATATTAAAATTGCGTATTTTCTTGCCAGTGTTTGTACAATGTCTTAATCGCATAGAAACATTGCAAAAAAATTGGCAATCTAGTAGAATGTGGTCAAAGGGTAATCATATAAATCAGTTAAACGCATATAGTGGATAATTGCTTAAAAATACTTGGTAAATTGAATATGCAATTAACCGATTTTTGTCGGTATTTACATTTATGTTAGCTTTATATTTTCATTTAAAATTTAGTTTGTAAACTTTGTAAGTTTTTTAAAAATTAGGCAATTCTGTTTAAACACTTAATTAATTTGTTTTAGGTTAGAATTACAATTTTTGTTGAAGTTATATTTTAAATCAATAATTTGTAAATGGTACAGAATTTTAAAATGGGTTTCAGTAAAGCCATACCAGAAGCTTTTTGTGTCACACTTTTCAATAGCAGTCATGACAATAATGAAGTAAAGAGCCATGCATATTTATATGCAGCTGAAACTGTGAATGTGCAGTTGTTAAAATTGAGAACTAGGTGTCTTCATACACTACAGGCCAAAAGTTTAAGTCCACCCCTTGAATTTTCAAATTTTGAAATCCCCAATTTTTTGGCAATAGATCTTTGTGAAAATCCCTCTGCAGCAAGAATATCTATCCTCACCCTCTGTTCAATTGATAACTGCTTTTTCTTGGCCATTTTATAAGAAGGGCTCTGTAAATAGTTAATAATAGATGAAAACTACTGTAAATACAGTAGTATTTTTTACAATGTTTTCTTATCAATTTTTATCTCTGTAAAAGAAAAAAAGGATATTAAATTAGACAAACACCTTCTGAAAAGTAGAGAATATGGATTAACTTTATTATAACTAAAAATTTAAGAAATAAGCAATAAGCAAGGAAGAAGTCAGGATAACCCTTACAAGGAGCTTATATCCAAACTCAGTTGAAATGGCAGCGAAATCCAATAAAAGTTAGTCAGGCTTTGTTAAAACATTTTGTCGATCTTCATTATACAAGGGTTCATTGTTTCTGATGAAAATTATTTGCCATTGTTCATTGTTTCTGAGGATAACCCTTACAAGGAGCTTATATCCAAACTCAGTTGAAATGGCAGCGAAATCCAATAAAAGTTAGTCAGGCTTTGTTAAAACATTTTGTCGATCTTCATTATACAAGGGTTCATTGTTTCTGATGAAAATTATTTGCCAATACAGACTGATTTAACCGCTTTTTGAAAGTTCAAGGGGTGGACTTAAACTTTTGGCCTGTAGTGTAATTCTTAGTGCATTCTATATTTTTCTATAAATTCCAATGCCACTGTGATAGTTGCTATGTAGGTCATACATTGTAAAGGATCGGAGACCAAATCAGACAGCATGTTCCAAAATGGATCCAATCTGGAATTAATGCAACAAGAACACAACCCTCAAGATTGAATAAGAAAACAGCTGCACAGCCATTTGGTTGAAAAATATAGAATGCAATAAGAACTATGAAGACACCAAGTACTCACTTTTAACAACTGACTTTCACAGTTTCAACTGCAACTCTTGGAGGTAACATATATAAAAGATCAGGCATCTTCTTTGTGCAAGCAAAAAGAGTTACTATTTTCTCTGCAACTATTTAAATGATTGCAGATTACAAACTTGCACAATGCTGTGCAGCATGCAAGATTTTGCAAGTATGCATGTGACACAATAAAAAACACAAAATTGTTTGTAATTGTGCAATGCTTACTCTGCCTTAAATACATGTAGCTTTTTACTTCATCATTGTCACAAGTGCCATTGAAAAGTGTGACATGAAAAACTTCTGGCAAGGCTTTATTTACTAAAAGCCATTCAAAAATTTTTAAATCAAAAGCTATTAAAACTTACATTTAATTTAATTCTTTAAGTGTCTGCTATTGCTTAATAATATTCAAATTAAATGTAAAAAACAAAATTTTTTAATAAAATGTGAACCACATTTTGTGTTATTTATCAAAACAATTGAACTTTGTCTTAGATCTTTAATTCTAACTTACCAAAAGTATTTTGAATTGAATTACATTTTATAAATTTAAATTGCAACATTAATAATTTTTGTTTTGGATATTTTGGTCCTGTTGATTTGGTGCTGTTCAATATGGGTTTTGTGCTAGACTTTGCAACTTTAATGGGTGTTTCGGAGCCTGCCATCAAACTCTTATTAACAGTGTATGCTGGTAAGTTATTTATTTCTTATGCTTTTTGTTGTGTTATTTAACAAAGTCAATTTTATTATAGCCAAAATTTTATTATAACTTTTACACTTATTGGATTATCAAAGTTTGAGTAAGTTACCTGATAATATTATTTGTGCTCCCAATCTGATCCAGTTTAAATGCTTAAAAATTTTGATATAAGTTCTATTGTTGCTTCGGAGTTTAATTGAACCTGCTGTATATGTTTAAAATGTTTTCTGTTTGTCTTTCTGCTTGTGTAATTTAATTTCACTTCTAAGTGCACCACTAATTGTTGGTTTTGGCATCATTATGTGTTGCTTAATATAATAATAAAAGCATGGTCTTATCAGTAGCTTTCATATCAAATAAGCTGTCACAATAAAGGAGGTTTGGGAATTTTTTTTAACCAACAAAAATACATCCAGTTCTATGCACATAACCAGACATCCTGTTCTATCCATCTTTTTTACAAATTTATCTTGGAAAAAGAAAAAAATAATCATTTACTGTTTCTTGATGTTAATGTAAAGAAAACAGTTGGCTTCAAAACTAGCATGAATAGAAAATTTACTTTTGCTAAATGATGCTTACATTGGGAATCCTTCAGTCTCAATAAATGGAAAACAAACCTTATATCAACTTTGGTGTATTGACCATGAATGATATGCATAAAATCTACACTAAATGATAAAATTAAGCATATCATGAACATTCTATTGGATAAAGCTATCCTAAATCAATTATTGCAGCAACATCTCCCAAAAAATTGTTTACTTTTCTATGATAAGTAATTTGGTCCAGAAAAATACCCAAAAGAGTTTCTTGGGTAGTCAAAATCTCATTAGTCGGGACAAGAATGGTAAAATGGCTGTTAAAAGATGTTATGGTTTAATTACCACCTGTATGGTCTTCACATTTACACATGTTACATGTAGCTTGCAAAGATGTTTTATCTACCATGTTAAAAAGCTTGGTTATCTATGAATATTCATGCCATTGTGTTAATAGGTATGTAGGACTAATATCACCTTGACTACAAGGTCAAATCAAACAGCATGTTTTCAAATAACTACAACAGCAAGTGAACTGCTCTGCATGATCTGAATTCAATAGATCCTGCAAACAAAACCGTAACAAACCAGACTGTGACTTTGCCATAAAACAAAACCTGGTGGAGAATGAACATTGCTGCAAACTATGATGACAAACAATTTAAAATTCTTGCCATGGCATGTAGTTTGTTTTATCTTTTTCTACTTAAAACAGTATTTATTAAAACCAGACATCCTATTCTATGAAAACAAAAAGAATTTGTTTACATGATAAAACTTTTCAAGTAACTAAATTTTTAAAGAACAGTGTTTTTTTACAATTGCACAATTTTATGTCTTTCCTCTTTGAAATTTCATTGCACAATAACTTTCTCTTAACTTGTTCAATAAAATGTAATAAAAAACAAAATTTTGAAAAGTGGTGTTTATATTTCTCCCCAAATATGGAGTAAATGACATAGGAACCAATTTTAAGTTGGTGCTCCCTCTAGTGGCTATGCACATCTGCCGAGCAAGGGAAAATTTGCTAATTTGGCCATATCTCAAAAACTGGTTGACCTAGAAAGCTGGTTTTTGGCTTAAAAGCTGCAGAAGCACCACTTTCATATCTTTAAGAGACACTTTCTAAAATGCTCTGAAAAAAAGTTATATACAAAAAACAACTTTTTGATAAAAATCATGCATTTCCATATATGGAGTTAGGGCTATCTTTGATGCGGTATTTCCAAAACTTCTAAGTTTATTGTTAATGATTAGGTAAGTTTAAGTTTATCTAATTTATCACCAGGGACTTTTGTATTGCTAGTGTGCACCTTTGGATGAGTCATACAGCAAGTATCATCCATAAAATACAAAAATACTGAATGCAACTGAAGCAAGACAATTTGGTGGCAGGCAATTCAATGGAAAAAATTCATCAGCAAGCCAATTTGGTTGGAAAATAAAGAATTTTGATTTACCATCACTGGTGTTGAAGTGACAAAAAAAAAGTTTTTGTCACTAAGGCAATTAAAAAGACAATTGCAATTGTTCAGTTGATAAAAGTGAAATTTTCAATTTAGTATTGTTAAATGTATTAAATTTAGGGATGCTCCTAGCCGAATATTTTTTATTTGAATGTGCAATAGCTTAATTTCCAATATTTAAATTAAAAAAAGATACAGTCGAATCTGGTTAATTGCATACCGGATTATCGCATAATCTGCTTTATCGCATAAAGATCGTAAATCCCAAACCATAGCCAACCATTTGTTAAGTAAAATATTTCGGTTAATCGCATAGCGGTTTATTGCATAATCCGCTTAATCGAATAGAATTAAAAGGTATTTATTCGATTACTGCATTAAATATGTCAAAATTTCTGAGACAGAAACAGACAGTTTCACAGTCTTAACGAAAAAAAACGTAGCAAAACGCAAAACAAGCTCGCCGATTGTCAACGTCGCAATATGAAAGGCGCCGCCAATTAGAGATAAAAAAGAACGCAATGTGCGAAGTTTCTTCAAAGACAATTACCGATAAAGAACAATAACACGTGGCTGCCATTTTGCAATCACTAATTTTCGCACTTCGCACTGTTTTTGTTTCATTTAACGCTGAGTGAAAGCAGCAGCAGGGTATCTAAATTTTACGTATCAAAAATGAGTGAAGCAGCAGGGAAAAGTAAACAAATTAAGCACAAAGATTTAACTTTGGCGGACAAAATCCTTGTCCTTGATGAACTTGAAAAGAAAAAATCTCAAAGCGCAGTTGCAAAGCAATTTGGAATATCGCAATCACAGGTGTCACGAATTTTTAGTGCAAAGGAAAAACTTTTGTCCGCTCATCGCAGCAACACAAACCCCGCTCGTAAAAGGGCAAGAAAAAGTACCCAAGAAGAAGTAGAGGACGCCTTGTTACAGTGGTTTAAACAGGCGAAAAGTAGGGGTCTTCTAATCACTGGCCCAATGTTACGTGAAAAAGCAAAAGACTTGGGGAAAATAATGAACGTTGATTTCGATCCATCATCGAGTTGGGTCACTCGCTGGCGAGAGCGGAATTTAATCGTTTTTAAGCGAAAGCATGGTGAGAAACAAGACCATGATTCTGAAGCGGCTGAAAATTGGATTACATCAGTGTGGCCAAAAATACAAAATGATTATTCTGCCTCTGATATTTACAACTGTGATGAAACTGGGCTTTACTTTCGTGCACTCCCAGAGGGTACTTTGTGTTTTAAAAACGAAAAACTCTCTGGCAGCAAGAAGTCAAAAGAGCGCTTTACCGTTTTGCTTACTGCAAACATGGATGGTTCAGACAAGCTACGACCATTTGTCATTGGAAAATCTGCTAATCCATGCTGCTTTAGGGGAATAAAAAAACTCCCGGTAACTTATAAATCTAACAAAAATTCCTGGATGACTGCAACACTATTTCAAGAATGGTTAGAATGGTTTGATGCTCGCTTACAGAAACAAAAGAAAAAAATATGTTTGCTGCTTGACAATTGTTCTGCCCACAAAATCAATGATCCTGGATTACAGTGTATTGAACTTGTATTTTTGCCGCCAAATACTACTTCCGCTATCCAACCGCTTGATCAGGGCATCATCAAGAACTTCAAACATTTCTACCGCCGTCGGATGTTACAAAAAATAGTCCTGGCTATTGATGCAGATGAAAACAGTACTGCGACTGAAGTGGCTCGGTCTATTTCTGCTTTAGACGCAGTGAATTTTATGAGCGCCGCTTGGAACGATGTTTCTACAGACACAATTCGAAACTGTTTTTTCCGTAGTCTAACACCAGCAGTACCCAACGAGCCGTTTCTTGGGTTTTCTTCAGATGAAATTCCAACCTCATTTACGCAGGAAACGTACACACAATTTGTTAGTCTTGATGATGACCTTGAAGTGACAGGTGTTCAAGACGATGCTGATATATGTGAAGAAGTGTTACAAAACAAGCAAGTTGAAACAGACGACGACAATGAAGAAAGCTCTGCTGATGCAACTGCTGTGACTCCACCAAAAAATAAAGAAGTGCTACACGCACTTGCTGTAATTCAGCGACGACTACAATTTGAAGGGGCAGATATGGGCGCATTTCTTTGCTTAGAAAGACAAATGCAAGATAGCATGCAAAATAAAATTAAACAAACAACTATCTCGCAATATTTTGCTTGAATTAAATAAACCAATGTGTAATTCTTTATTGGCTTGTTTTTGTTTACTTTTTGAGTAAGAATAAGGCGATCGCGTCTGCATGCGCTTGTAGGTATGACGTGTGACGTTTTCATGCGTGACGAGCTTCGCACTTTCGCTTAAACGCATAATTCGCTTAATTGCATAAAAAGGCTTGACAAATTCACTATGCAATTAACCAGATTCGACTGTACTTAAATAGTTAAATTTTTGAATCAAGGTTGTTTAAAATATATCTTTTATGAAATTGAAGTTTTGTTGGGGGTACAAAAGTTGTGATGTCATAATAAGCATTATAATATATATAAACATTTTTCTACAAATCTATTCTGGTCAGTGCACATAAACATTTTTTTGTAGATCGGCATATCAGAAAAATACTGAAAGACAATTAAGTCAGAGCAGTTATTATATTAAACTATCAAACCATGAAAATTATTTTAACTATTTTTTATTAGCTTCTGTACAGTTTGTTTTCTTTGTATGGCTTGTCAGTAAGCAACCAAAAATCTGACAAACAAATACAAGAAGGAAGCTTAACAAAGTGATTAAAAGTTGGCAATAGAACTTAAAAACAAAAAGAAAAATTCAGCAGTGATTAAAAAGTTAAACCTGTTACAAATATTTTTTTGTTTATTCATTCATTCATTCATTTTATTCTCAATCATTATTAAACAGTTTAACACAATATTATATATTAATATTAAATCTTAAAAAGAATATTAAAATATAAATATTAAAAAGATCAAGAAAAGGAAGAAGCAGCACAATGTCAGACATTAAAACATGCATAAGATAATCAGAAAGTAAAAGTACAAAACAGTAGAAAGCATGGCTGCAGCACCTTAATCAGATAAATATATAAGAAATGAGAAAAAAAAGATAATTTAATAGTAATATTATCAAACAAATTGAGAGATTGAGTAACTAGTGCATGACTAGTCTGCATAATGATGATGGGTGGCACAGCTAGCCAAGATGGAAATTTAACTTAACTGAGCAAGGTGAGTAAAGAAAAACCACCCATAAAAAGAAACCTCACCAGGTCCAGAAACCTTTTCTGAATGCATCTGGTGACATACAAAAAAAAATTACAAATTTATAAATCAAATAACAAACAAATAATAATGATATTAAAAATAACATAATGTAACATAAAAAAAAAAACTATGCTAGTCAAAGTTGATGTGTAAAAAAATCATGTATGATTAACCTAACAAATATAAATTAAATAAAAAAATTATATATATATATACATATATATATATATATATACAGTGTTTTTTTTAAGGTTTGGCTTGAGGAACCTCTAAGCAATTTTGAAAGACCGCTAATTTTTTTCCTATTGTTCTTGAGCATACTTAGCTTTGTTTACACTATTGTAGAATTAGATTTTGAGAGACCGTTTTGGTTCCTCAAAACACCTTAAAAAAGCACTGTATATATATATAAAAGTAATAATAGTAATAACTAAATTTTTACAGACCAGCATAATAGCAAAATAAACAAATTAAACAAAGTCAATAGCATTTAGTAACAGCATAGAAATTTATATAACAATTTTAAAAATAAAAAATAATTGCTAAAATGAAATAGTAGTCCATTGCCAAAAAGAAATTCTAATTAAAGAGTGAAGATAAGGGTGAAAAAGAATCAATTTGATTTAGTGATTGATTTGAATTATGCAGGCAAACAAAATTTAAGAAAGAGTTCTTTGTATCTTTGTAATAAGACTGGTTATTTTGATTGTTTGAGTTTTTCTTCCAAGGATTGCATTCAAAAGTTATTGTACCATTTCCATTGCCTTTTTTCCAGAAACCTGTAATCAAAAATATATAGGGCAGTATCGTGTTTCAACACTACAATTAAATATTCTCATTACTTAAAAGATATTTGTAAATGTTAAGATCGAACACTTTGTTTCTTATTTCTTAAGTCAAAAGGAATGCAATTTCAATAAGCTGGACCACAGTGTGAAATAGCTTGCTGACATACCGTGCTAGAACATTTCTTTAAAATAAAAATAGATTTGTTTTTTAGTAAAAATATCTTTAAATGCAATTGGGTCTTTGCCATTTTTTTGCTTAAACATAAACACAATTAGTTCTTTAGTTAAAAGTTGAGTTACTGTTAATACCAAAGACTAATTTAACAAATTTATAGCACAGTCGTTGTAATCTTTTTACCAAGGTTTTATTGCCATAACACCAGTTTATAATGCAAGAAGAAAGCTGACTGTTTATAAGAGAGTGATAGAGTAGGAGAAGAGTGATCTTTTGTTTAACAATGATTTCACTTTAACAACAGTTCCAAGAATGCTATGTAGTTTAGATATTTATGTGTCTTGACCATGTTAAATGCTCTTGTATATAAACACCAAGAAATTTAATACATTCAACTTGTTTAATTTTGTTTTGTCGCAATACGAGATCTTGCTTTTTTGTTATTAGTTTGGATTGTGCAGTCCTAAAGAAAACGTATTTAGTTTTAGAGACATTAACTAATAATCTATTTCAGTGGTTCTCAAACTTTTTCATGTTGCAATGCACAAAAAATTTTTAAAAAATTTGCAGCATATGAACTGAAAAAAACAAATTTACTTAAAAACTTTTTCTGCAAACTTTAATGCCTGTTTTTGAGAATTCATCATTGTCAAACACACCCACATTTTATCGTCAATTCCAAGAAGTTTTTCTTGTTTTTTGCTTTTAATTTCTGTCAAAGCAGAAAATCCATATTTGCAGACCCATGAAGATGCAAATGGAAGCATTTTTTGATGGCTTTGACACCGATCATTGGATAAGATTTGTAAACAGATAGCCAAAACTTGTCTAAGCTTTTTTGGGGAAACAATGCTATCGATAAAAATCTATGAGCTGCTCTTCTTCAGTAGAAAGTTTGTTTGTTTTGTTGATTCCAAATGGATTAACTGCTCATCCAAAGTTGTTTACAGCAAACTTGGAGAAATAGTTTCAAAGTGACTGCTGTAATCCAGACAGTGTGCACATAATTTCAGGAACAATCTTTTTTTTGGGGGGGTTCATTAAGTGTAGGAAACAAACCAAAGATTTCCTTTGAGACTGTAGTTTTCCACATCGTCAACTTTTCATCTAATGATTGTAGCTTTGATGTTGTTGTGATTATATTTTCTGATGGACCTTGGAGACTGGAATTCAAATTGTTCAGCTTGTCAAACAAGTCAGAAAGAAACAAAACTTTTAGCCACCAACTTTCGTCATGAAAGAACTTGAGTTTAAATGAGACCATTAATAAAAGAACTTGAGTTTTCAGTTGGACCAAGCGTTTTAACACCTTTCCTTTAGAAAGCCAACGTACTTCAGTATGATACAGCAAATACTCATACTCAGAATTCATAGCTTTACAAAGTTGAGAAACAAGTTGATTTTGTAGCGGCCAAGATGTAATGAAATTTGTGACCTGGCTAACTTGAATCATAACAGCTTGTAAATCTTTGGGCAAAGATTTGCCCACAAGTGCTTCTCTGTGAATCATGCAATGCACAATTACCACATTTGGATTTGTTTGGTGCATGTATGCAACAAATCCTTTGTTTTTTTGTTGCATCGAAGGACAACCATCACTACAAACACTCACACAGTTACTCCACTTCAACTTAGAAAGCAAAACATTTTCATTAACCAATTCAAATATATTCTCACCTGTAGTTGTGCTGTCCAATTCTTTGCAAAACAATAACTCATTTCCAATTTTAGATCCTTTATGAACCGAATAAAAGCAAGCAGATGAGCTCTCCCAGTCCGTTCCGTAGATTCATCAACTTGTAAAGCCCATAATCCAGACAATTCATTTTCTGTCATAATAAAGTGTTCACGAATTTGATCTTTTAAATCAGTGCTCAAGTCTTCTATTCTTCATGAAATCATATCATTTGACAATGGAACTCGGCAAACTTTTTCGGCAGCAGCTATTCCAAGGATTTCTTCTACAACAATGGCTAATGCTGGTGCAATGACTGATTTTGTGTCAGTATGTTCTTTTTTTACGTTTTGTTAACAGGTGATCCACTTTATAGCTGGCAATTAATCCGTTTTCCAGCAGCTTGAGGTAGCTGTCCATTTTCTTTGCCTGTTTGTTTGTTTGCAATTTCAGGTTCTCAAAGAATTCTGTAGGCTTATCCTTCAATGTGGGATGTTTTGTGTTCAAGTCTCTGATGAGCTTGCTTGGAACAAGCAATTCATTCATTAGGGCTGTATTGCAGATAATGCATAAAGGTTGTTTGTGATCCTCAGGTCCCGAAGCAATAAATCCATACTGATTGTAATCTTTTTTGTATTTGCACTTACAGTTTTGTCAGACTGTCTCTTTCTGTTTGAATGAACTAGCTTTCTTTAAATACTTTTCAATGTTTGGTTATCTAATTCTAAGGAAGTCCTGAATAAAAAAAAGATTATAAAACACTTCAATAAACTAAATTTTCTTAACTGTGTGGTAAGCACTGCGAAAGTTTATTGAGCATTTTTGTCAGACCTGATGACCAACATTATCAGAAATCTTGAAGATCTGCTAGCTAGCCTACCAATAACAACACTGCATCGTTTTACCATAAAATTTTTGAAACAAGATGAAAAATCTTAACTATTACATCACAACGCTTACACAAATAATAGTTATAGGTAATAATGATGTTGTCATGAAACTACAAACTGGGCTACCAGTAACTACAATGTAATTTTGACAAAAATTTTGAAACATGATGAAAAATAATAAAGACTACGTCACAACGTTTACACAAACAATAATTAAGACTAAGAGCATTACTTGTCTATCACATGGTGTTAAGCCTAATTGAAATACTAGCATATTTTCCAAAATTCC
This sequence comes from Diplosoma virens, assembly GCA_963680785.1. Classification (NCBI taxonomy): domain Eukaryota; kingdom Metazoa; phylum Chordata; class Ascidiacea; order Aplousobranchia; family Didemnidae; genus Diplosoma; species Diplosoma virens. The sequence goes on along the minus strand of OY796882.1, from coordinate 43,318,975 downwards.
AAAAAGCTATGCAGCGCACCTGGAAATCTCTTGTGACACACAGTTTGAGAACCACTGATCTATTTGCTATCAACCACTGGTTGACTAGTTGAAGTTCTTTATTACCAACATCAAAAAGTTTTTTGATGTCATTATTTTGTAAAAAAATGCTTGTATCATCAGCAAACATTAAGGAATCACTATCATTCAGACAATTTTTGAAATTATTGACATATATCAAAAAAAAAAAAGTGATCCTAGATTAGAGCCCTGAGGTACACCAATTGTAACTTCAAGAGTAGTTGTAGAAAAAATTCCTGCATATTTTACTTGTTGTGTACATCCTGTTAAGTAACTAGAAACCACTTTAGTGCATTGCCTCTAACCCCATAATGATTAAGTTTGGAAAATAATATTGAATGATGAATCGTATCAAATGCTTTAGATAAATCCAAAAAATTCCAATGGTTGCCTTTTTGCATGCAAATGAATGCAATATTTTTTCCACTGAAATGAAATTGCATATATAGTAGAATGATTTTTTCTAAAATCAAATTGATAATTATAGAAAAAAATTTGCTTTTCTAAAAATGAATACGATCTATTATACGTAACTTCTTTAAGTAATTTTAAATATTTGATAATAAACTAACTGGTCAATAGTTATTAATGTTGTTAGAATCGCCTTTCTTGAACATAGGACATACAGTAGCAACTTTAAAGCAATCTATGAATTTACCTTTACTCATAGAAAGATTGAAGACATGGCTGGTAAAGACTTCACTAATTCATTGGGGACCTTAACAAAATGTTTATTAAAATAGTTTGCTATTTTTAAAGGATCATGAACAATTTTTCCATCAATATTAAGGCTTCTGCAATGAGATTTATGTTTTTTTCCCTATAATAGAATTAATTAATTTTTAAGTGCTTTTAATGTCTTTTTTACAATTGTTAAATTTTAAATTTAATATTCCTGTTTTTTGTTTTGACAGTGGAAAAATACAAATTTCTGGCTTGTGTAAATGCTTGTCTTGTTTGTGGGTTTTTATTATTTATATATCTTTTATACAGTTTTTCTTTTTTATTTAAGAGAGTGTGAAGATCAAGATCAAACCACTGATTATTTGTTTTTTTGTAAGAAATTTTAGTTAAAGGAAAAAAATTTTCAAATTTATATAAAGCTTTTGTAATTTTTGGTAGCTGGAGTTTCATTCAGTATCACATAAAATAGGAGTAATATCACTTTCTGAAAGAGCTTTAGAGATTAGATTAACATTTTGATCTGAGAAATATTGACCATTGTTGGAAATGTTTACTTGTATCAGTGTTTACTTTCCAATGTGGTTTGAAATCAAAAAAACAGAATCAAATAATTCATGGTGCAAAAAATTTTTTCAACTTGGTCCATTGTATACAACAGTTTCCACATAGCAAAATTTGCTCTTCAGTGCTGAAAGTTGTGAAAAGAAACACTTTTTTTGCACATCCTGAAAATGTTTTTTTGGGTATGCTGGGGGACAATGATGTAGAAATTACAAGATTGACAGTTAATAAAATTCAAGCTTTGCAAGGAAAATTATTGCAACATACTACGAGGTCTGTTCAAAAAGTATCCAACTTTTTTGTATAAAGCACACAACACAATAAATTTTGCAAGTTTTATTCAATCTCCTTCAAAATATTCCCCTTGGTGGTTCACACACTTATCCCAGCGCTTCTGCCACTTCTCAAAACACTTCATAAACTCCTCCCCCGGAATGCTCTGAAGCTCCTCCGTCGCTTTTTTCATAATGTCTTCTCTTGACTGAAATCGCCTCCCTTTCAGAGTTGTTTTTAGCTTAGAGAACAGCCAGAAATCACACGGTGCTAAGTCGGGAGAGTAAGGAGCCTGTCTAATAAGTGGCATGCTGTTTTTGGCTAGAAAAGCTTGGACCACATGTGCAGAATGAGCGGGAGCATTGTCGTGGTGAAGCTGAAAATTCTTTGCTGCCCACATGTTTGGCTGCTTTCTTCGCACAGCATCACGAAGGCGACGTAGAATCTCCAGGTAGTACTCTTTGTTGATTGTTTGACCTTCTGGTGCGTATTCATGATGCACGATGCCACGGGAATCAAAAAAACAGGTCAGCATAACTTTCACATTGCTGCGGACTTGCCGAGCTTTTTTTGGGCGTGGTGATTCCGGATGCTTCCATTGTGATGATTGAAACTTGGTTTCTGGGTCATAACCATAAACCCAGGTCTCATCACCAGTGATGATTGTCTTGATAAATTCTGGGTCATGATTTGCAACATCCAGCATGTCCTCCGAAATTTCCTTCCGGAGTTCCTTCTGTTGCTCCGTCAGCAGCTTGGGGACAAATTTAGCCGACACTCTCCGCAGGTTCAAATCCTCAGTTAGGATTGAATGAACTGAGCCTGTGCTTATTCCCATTTCTGCAGCAATCTCTCGTACTGTTAAACGACGATCCTCCAACACTTTTTCACGAACCTGATCCATCGCCTCCTCATTTCGGCTTGTGGATGGCCTTCCTGAGTGAGGATCACTTTCCACTGATGCACGGCCATCTTTAAAGCGTTTAAACCATTGCTTTATCTGAGTTGGGCTTAAGGCCTCATTTTCAAAAGCTTGTTGAATCTTTCGAATTGTTTCAACTTGAGTATCACCAAGTTTTTGACAAAACTTGATGCAATACCTCTGTTCGATGCGTTCTGTCATTGAAATGAAATTTTCTGAAAATCAAAAAACCGATGAACACGTACTACACGCCTGCACTAAATGCTTTACACAGAGAGATACGAATGACGAATCGGCCTGAAACGCTTCACGATTACGTGTGAATGTGTGTGTGTGCAGCCACGCTTTGCACGGGCAGTTTGCTCATACCTTATTGGCGAGAGGGAAAAAGGTCGGATACTTTTTGAACAGACCTCGTATTCTAATGGCAGCTTCAAAGGAGGTTACATCAAGGATTATCAAAATGCAGAAGGTGCTGTTAACATAAGCAGCATCAAAGTATTTGAAGTTCCAATAATCAATGTCAATGCACAATCTTTTCAGCAAATTGTTAACTTGAATGGAAGAAAGGTGAAGCAACTGCCACCAATAAGACACCTCAGTCACTCGGAAATAGAAGTCATTTGAAAGAACCCCCTAAAACTGAACCATCCATGCCACAATCAGCATGTAGAAAGGCATGTGAAATTGGTCACATAGGCATCATCACAAGGTGTGGCATTAATTGTCGTGATGGACTTATTTGGCAAAAATTGAAGTCATGACAGATTATAAAGAAATTCCAAACAAAGCATCACTTTACTGTTTAAATGGATCTACATCATGCTATGATTGTAAATTGACACAGATTTTTGGCCACCTACTTTTGTATTGCGCTGCTGTGTATTAATACATAACCAGGTTTTTAAGATGCTGGAGACAGGAACATTAACTGTTTAAGGTGTTTATAATATGTTTACTGCCTGCCTTGCATCTTCACCAAGACATATTTGTGAAGAGTGCTTTGATATCATTCTAGTAGCCAGTGCTATGTTGCATTCAGTATTTTTGTATTTTATGGATGATACTTGCTGTATGACACATCTAAAGGTGCACACTAGCAATACAAAAGTCCCTGGTGATAAATTAGATAAACTTACCTAATCATTAACAATAAACTTAGAAGTTTTGGAAATACCATATCAAAGATAGCCCTAACTCCACATACAAAAATGCATAATTATACCCATGCTGGCAGCATCCATGCATCTATTCCTTTTTTGTCTCAAAGTTAGCAATACTACATACTTTTCCTAATGAAAGGGTTAGTATTAGTTTGCAGCTGGATTTCTGCTTTTTACCTGTGCCTCTTCTTCACATCCCTTTTGTATCTTCCTGTAACATTTCTAACCAATGATTCTTTTTTCACATTGTTGTGATTGGAGCTTTTTCATTGCTCATCCTTCTTTCAAGCTCAAAACATCTCAATCTTTGACTTATCAAGAATCCTCAAATGATTCCAAATTAGTTATTTTTGGCAACATCTAACTTTTGAATTTATCTTAAATATCTTATTTCATTCCACTATTCCTGATTTTCTCATGCAGTACCACAGCTCTTTTTGCGGAACCCTGTCGTAAGCTTTCTCTAAGTCCACAAATACACAATGTAGCTCTCTTTGACCTTCCCTGTATTTTTCCATTAACATTCTTAAAGCAAACATGGCATCGGTGGTTCCCTTTCCTGGCATAATCCATATTGCTGTTTGCTGATCTCCACTCTATCCCTTAACCTGGTTTCAATAATTCTTTCCCATACTTTCATTGTGTGGCTCATTAGCTTTATTCCTCTGTAGTTTCCACAGCACTGTGTGTCCCCTTTGTTTTTATAGATTGGGATAAGCACCTCCTTCTCCATTCTTCTGGCATTTGTTCACTCATTAATAGTCTGTTGAACAGTCTGGTCAAAAACTTTATCCCCATATCCCCCATGCACTTCCAAACTTTTACTGGTAACTCATCTGGCCCAACCGCTTTACCTTTATTTATCCTTCTTAGTGCGTTCTTTACTTCTTCTCTACTGACACAATTTACCTCTTCATTAACCACTTCTGGTTCCTCTGTCCTAGGTTCTCTGTTATTTTCCTCATTCATCAATTTCTCAAAGTACTCTTTCCATCTCTTTAACACTGCCTCTGAATTTACCATAACATTACTGTTTTCATCCTTTATAATCCTCACGTGCTGTACATCTTTCCCTGCTCTGTCTCTCTGTCTAGCCAATCTGTACAACTCTTTTTCACCTTCTTTTGTTTCCAATCTAGCATACAAATCATCATATGCATGTCTCTTTGCCATTGCAACTGCCTTCTTTGCCTTACTCCTCTTTTCTTTGTATAGCTTTTTAGTATTTTCATTTCTTGTTTTGTCTCATGCTTTCTTTGCCTCTTTCTTTTCTTTTATGCTCTTTTGAACTTCTTCATTCCACCACCATGTCTCCCGGTCTCCTTTTCGTTTCCCAAATGTCACTGCCAGTACAGTTTCAGCTGTTTTTCTTAGCATTTCTGCTGTTTTGTCCCACTCATCAGGTAACCCATCCTTGCCTCCCAAAATCCTGGTCACCTCTTGTCTAAACACTTCTTGATAGCTTGTCTCCTTGAGTTTCCACCATCGTATCTTTGGCTTTACTTTCTCTGCTTTTTTCTTTTTCACCATAAGAGCCATTTTGCATACCACCATACGGTGCTGCTTTGCGACACACTCATTCAATATTACCTTACAATCGCACATTTCCTTCAGGTTCCTCCTTCTGCACATCACATAATCTACTTGGGTACTTTTTCCTCCACTCTTATATGTCACCCTGTGTTCATCTTTCTTCTTGAAATAATATTGACAATTGCCAAATCCATCCTTTTCCCAAAATCCACAACCATTGATCCTTTCTTATTTCTTGTTCCAGTACCATACCTCCCCATTATTTCCTCATCCCCTATGTTTCCTTTGCCCACATGTCCATTAAGGTCTGCGCCAAGAACTATCCTCTCTTCTGTTGATATACTTTCTATCAACCCATCCAGGTCTTCCAAAAAATCATTTTTCTCTTCCATGCTGTAGTTAACCTGTGGAGCATATGTGCTTACTATATTTAGGATGGACCCATTTACCTCCAGCTTCATGGCCATCAGTCTGTCTGACACCCTCTTCACCTCCAGAACACTTTCAGCCAGCTCCTCCCTCAGCACTATCCTTATCCCATTTTTTGTTCCATCAGCTCTGTTGTAAAATATTTTACATCCACCTCCAATGTTCCTTGCTTTACTACCTTTCCACTTAGTTTCTTGCAGGCACAATATGTCTACATTCCTTTGCTCCATCATATCTGCCAGCTCTATAATATCTTCGCTCCATATATCTGAGAAAATCAGAAATAGTGGAAAAGTATGTGCGACTAGTACAGGATATGTATGAGGGAAGCGAAACAGTGGTGAGGTGTGCAGTAGGAACTACAAAAAGTTTCAAGGTCAAGGTTGGACTACACCAGGGATCAGCGTTAAGTCCATTCCTGTTTGCAGTGATAATGGACAGGCTAACGAATGAAGTAAGGAGAGAACCACCGAGGATGATGCTGTTTGCTGATGATATTGTGATTTGCGAAGAGACCAGGGAAGAAGTGGAGCAGAGATTAGAATTCTGAAAGTATGCATTGGAAAGAAGAGGGATGAAAGTAAGTAGGTCAAAGACCGAATATCTGTGCATAAATGGAGGAAATGACGACGAAACAGTAAAGATGGAGGATACAAAAGTGCCAAGAGTAAAGGAATTTAAGTATATGGGATCAACAGTGCAAGAAAGTGGTAGTTATGAGAGGGAGGTAAAGAAGAGAGTATAGGCAAGATGGAATGGATGGAGAAGAGTATCAGGAGTAATCTGCGACAAGAGGTTACCAGCTAGAGTAAAAGGAAAAGTGTACAGTACAGTGGTAAGACCAGCAATGGTGTATGGACTTAAGATAGTAGCAGTCACAAAGAAACAAGTGGAAGAGATGGAAGTCGCAGAGATGAAAATGCTGAGGTTTGCTATGGGAGTGACAAGAAAAGACAAGATTAGAAACAAGCACATCAGGAGTACTGTTAAGGTAGAACAGTTAGGAATGAAGATGAGGGAGGGCAGGCTGAGGTGGTATGAACATGTCATGAGGAGAGACCAAGAGTATGTAGGAAGAAAGATGATGGAAATGGAGTTCAGGAAAGAGGAGAAGAGGGAGACCAAAGAGAAGATTTTTAGATGTGGTAAAAGAAGATATGAAGAAAGTTGGTGTGAAGGAGATGGACATTAAAGACAGAAAGATTTGGAGAATGATGATACACTGTGGCCACCCCTGAATAATGGGAAAGGCCGAAAGGAGAAGAAGAAGAAGATCTTATTTCATTCCAAGCACTTTAGTTTGAGTACTGAGTAGTCCATCTTTGCATTATGACTTAGTGATAAATGCACTTTTTTAATGATGACAACTATCAAAGTATCAATATTAGGGTTGCACCAATATGTAAATTGGCCAATAACCAATATAGCCAGCCAGACCATATCAGATAATACTTGTATGTAGGTGCTAATATCGTTTTAATGAAAAAGAGATAAAAAAATATGGAAAAATTTTATTTTGAAACAGAACTATTTTTCTACATTAATTGTAAGAGAAAACATTCTTTGCTAGTTGCCACCAATATAAATATAAATTTTTTTTTGGTCATTTTTTACTTTGGCTTTACATAAAATTTTTACATAGACTATCAGAAATTGTGCAATCTCCAATAGCTAGTCAGTTTATAGGTCAAAATCTATTTAGCCAAATATTTCTATGGCCAGCACTGGCTAAAAACAGCTGTATTTCTCCTTTCATTCATTCATTCATACTTCTTTCAACCTTTTCCTTTAATCAGTGGTAACTGCAGCATATTATCTTCCTCTAAACCATCCTGTCTTCAACGTCCATCTCTTTTGCACCAACCTCCTCCATATCCTCCTTCACCACATCCAAAAATCTTCTCCTTGGTCTTCCTCTTCTTCCTGGCAGCTCCATTTTCATCATCCTTCCTATATATTCTTGATCTCTCCTCATGACATGTCCATACCACCTCAACCTGCCCTCCCTCATCTTCATTCCTAACCGTTCTACCTTAACTGTACCCCTGATGTACTTGTTTCTAATCTTGTCTTTTCTCATCACTCCCATAGCAAACCTCAACATTTTCATCTCTGCAACTTCCATCTCTTCCACTTGTTTCTTTGTGACTCCCACTGTCTCAAGCCCATACACCATTGTTGGTCTCACCACTGTACTGTACACTTTTCCTTTTACTCTAGCTCAGAGGTCGGCAACCTGCGGCTCCGGAGCCGCATGCGGCTCTTTCAGCCCTCTGCTCTGGCTCCCGTGATTTTAAACACTGCGATCTTGGGCAATACAAAAAAGTTTGTTGTAAATTTCTGTAATAACGGCTCTATAGTTTAAACTACAGCTACCGCAAAATGACTTGAGACCTAAATCTTTTTCATGCGTTTGATATGTTTTCACACGGTCTTTTTTCATTAGAAGTTACATTCTTGCAATAAACTATATATTACTTAATTATTTTGTTGAAATCAATTATGATGTAATAAAATATGAGCAATCAGCTATTGTCAATACCATATTATAAAATGCTTAAGGGATTTTATTACAATAAAATAGGGATGAGAATTCAGAGTAAGTTTTGGATGAATTCATTGTGAGTTTGAGAGTTTTAGAGAAGGCTAAATAAAAGTTTTTAGCGTGACTTACTAAATTTGAAACTCTCTAGTTATGCCTGGAAAGTATGGAAAGTATTTTCTTGAAAATGAGATAGGTCTCAAGTCATTTTGCGGTAGCTATCGTTTTGTTGAAAATTATGACTTACAAATCCGTTTAGTATGTTTTTTTTCACCAAGATTTAATGCTTTTATCTTGCTAACGAAAAAACCCTTCAGGACTGTTTGGAATAATGACTAATTAAAATCTTTTAAATATAATGTTAGTTTCCCAACTAACCATTACTACAGATGCAACACAACTCATGCATTCAGAATAACTGAACGAATGTCTAGAGAAGTGCCATGCCATGGCAACTAACATTATATTTACTATTTTACAGTTGTTACTTAAACTTGATAGTTTAAAATCTTTTAGTTAATAAAGAGTTTAGAAACGATATTACAACAAAACAGTATAGTCTTTTATCGATTAATAATTAGCAATGGAAAAGTGTAAGAAGAGAAAAGTTGCAGACGAAAAAAGAATGTTCAACCCCTCATGGACAGATTCATTTGCTTTCATTGCTAGCAAAACTGGCTTGCCGGTATGTTTGTTATGTGATGAGAAATTAGCAAACAACAAGAAATCAAACGTTGAAAGACATTTTCTGAATAAGCACAATGTCTTTGCAGAAAAATATCCTGCTGGAGATCAGTGAAAAAAAGCAGTTCTAGAACTGCGGCGGAGAGCCAATCAAAGCAAAACTTTTTTCAGTAAGTGGATGAACTCATCCACATCAAGCACTTCTGCTAGTTTTATAGCGGCTCGTGAGATAGCCTGTCATGGAAAGCCATTTACAGATGGAGAATATTTAAAAGAGACATTTATCAAGATATCAGAACATCTATTCTCAGACTTTAAAGACAAGAATAAAATCATTCAGAAAATCAAAGACATGCCCCTCTCAGCCAAAACTGTCAAAGACAGAACTATTAGAATGGCAAACAACATCAGTTCTCAACAAATTTCGGATATCAATTCAGCCCCAGGATACTCTATTGCTTGTGATGGTTCAAAAGATATCAGTGATGTTGAGCAAATATCGCTGTTTTGCAGATACGTAAATTCTACTGGATTAAAGGAAGAATTGATTGAAATAATACCACTAAAAGGCCAGACGCGAGGTGAAGACATCTGTGCGGCAGTTTTAGATTGTCTCAAAACAAAAGAAATAAACACAACTCACTTGATTTCGGTCGCTACTGATGGAGCACCAAATATGGTGGGAACGCAGCAGGGGTTTGTGAGTTTACTTCAGAAGGTACTGGATAGAAAGCTGTTGACGTTTCACTGTATGTTACATCAGGAGGCATTGTGTGCTCAAACATTTCCCCGGGAGTGCAATGAAATGATGAATCTCGTCATTCAAGTATTAAATAAAATAATTGCACAAGGATTAAACCACCGACAGTTTCGTTCATTATTAGATGAACTTGATAGCACATATCCAGATCTGCGGCTACACAACAAAGTTCGATGGCTGTCCCGAGGGGAGGTACTGAAAAGATTTGCTGTGAGTTTGGAACACGTAAAAACGTTTTTAAAAATCAAAGGGCTCTCTTTTCCAGAATTGGATCAGCCAGATTGGGTAGAAAAGTTGCATTTCATGGTGGATATGACATCGCACCTCAACACGTTGAACAAAAGCCTGCAAGGAAAAGGTAGCACAACCCTGCAGATGCTGGAGGAGATTTTGGCTTTTGAGCGCAAGATGACAGTGTTTGCCAGAGATGTACAGAGAGGTACACTACTTCACTTTCCCTTTCTAAAAGAGTTCAAAGAAGCACACAACCAGTTAAATTTAGTTTACTTTCAGAAAGCTATCATCGATATGCAAACTGTGTTTCAACAACGATTCTGTGATTTCAGGAAGGAAAAAGACACGTTATCCTTCCCTATTACCCCTCTGGAAATCGATCCATTACTGCTGAATATGACTGCATTCACAGCTGTAAATCAATCTACTCTTGAGCTTAAACTGGCCGACATAGCTGACAAGGATGTGTGGGTATCTAAGTTCCGTAGCTTGAGAGCTGACCTTGAAGATCTTGCTCGCCAGAAGGCCACGCTTCGTCAAAACCACAAATGGAGTGACCTTGAAAAGCTTCAAAAACCAGATAAGCTCGTGTTTGATACGTGGAATGCCATACCTGACTCTTACATAAACATGAAAAAATATGCATTTGGAGTTTTGTCGATATTTGGATCAACATATTTATGCAAACAAAGTTTTTCGGTCATGAATTACTTAAAAAATGAACAACGCTCACGCCTAACAGATGAGAGCTTGCAGTCCCAGATGAAACTCAAAGTGTCATCTTATCAAGCTAATGTAGATGTGCTATGCAGTGAAATTCAGGAGCAAATATCGCATTAACTGGGTGGAATAAATGATTTTTCGAAAGTGTTGTGTTTAATAGTTGGGTTTTGTTTGTTGAAATTATAGAAAAATTATGCATGAAGTGTAGGCTATAATTACCTTTGGTTTTAGTGGCAAACTCGATAGTTACATGTTATGGCTCCGAATAGGTCTTAATTTGAAGAAACTTTGGAACATTGGCTCTTTTAATGCTAAAGGTTGCCGACCTCTGCTCTAGCTGGTAACCTCCTGTCGCAGATTACTCCTGATACTTTTCTGCATCCATTCCATCCTGCCTGCACTCTCTTCTTTATCTCCCTCTCACAACTACCACTTTCTTGCACTGTTGATCCCAAATACTTAAATTCCTTTACTCTTGGCACTTTTGTATCCTCCATCTTCACTGTTTTGTCATCATTTCCTCCATTTATGCACAGATATTCGGTCTTTGACCTACTTACTTTCATCCCTCTTCTTTCCAATGCATACCTCCGGCATTCTAGTCTCTGCTCCACTTCTTCTTTGGTCTCTTCGCAAATCACAATATCATCAGCAAACAGCATTGTCCATGGTGGTTCTCTCCTTCATCTGTTAGCCTGTCCATTATCACTGCAAACAGGAGTGGACTTAATGCTGATCCCTGGTGCAGTCCAACCTTGACCTTGAAACTTTCTGTAGTTCCTAAAAGTGAAGTAAAAGCAAGTGGTTCCCAAATACCATCTGAGATTTTATGTGTTGTATTAACAATTTGCAATAGACCAGGGTTTCTCAAAGGGGCTGTGCCCCCCAGTAAGGGTGGGACACAAGCTTCTGCTCATGGCCCCCACCCTCCAGTAAATGCCTTGTAACAGTTTTAAAGTGTAAGATTTTGACAAAAATAAAGAAATCAAAAGCAGTTTCAAAATTGTGACTTTTTTTTGGTCTTCACCTGACTTTTGGATTGAAAATGAAAAAATTAGAGGCAGTTTTTAAGTAATAACTTTTTTTTGTTTGTTTTTCACTTGACTTTTGGGACAATATTCTAAGCAGGAATCCACATGTGTTTGAAAGTCTCTGAAAAGGGGCCACGAACCATTAAAGTTTCAAACATCAAACTGTCCTAGACTTTTGAGAATAGCCAATATATTGGCAAAGTATGGCCAATACTGATACCTTGCTGATAATTTCAGTGCAGCTTTATTCAATATTGTCTTGGTTCCAATTCTTATTCTTGTCATACTGTTCTGGCATAGGAAAAAGCACTAAAATTTTTTATTACTTGATGGTCTTAACAAGCTGTTGTGACTTGCTGTCACATCATTTCTTAATTAGCTAAAAAAACAAAAAAATACATTTTGGTTTTTTGAAAATCACTTGTTGGACTGCTTCAAGTCAAATGCATTTCATGTTTTTCTGCATGTGAAGAGTAGTAATAGATAGTATGTACATAATTATAATTATTTAAGGTCATGCTTGCACAAGCTTGTAATAACAAAAAGAGTGTTTATTTAACAACAATATTAAAAAACTATTAGTTTTTATCTTTTACCACAAAATTATGTATTTTTCAGGATATCTTTTTGCATTAATTCATCGATTGTTTCCATTCAAGTCTTCTATCAATCTTAAATTGCTATATTTTTCGGTGACTGGAGGATGTTTGATCTTTTGGAATTATGGTTTGCAATTTTAAATTTTTTGCGTTTGTTCTTGGTGTTGCAAAGAGATTCATGATTAAATGGAAGAAATGTTTAAAAAAATTTTGTAGTTATTAAATTGTTGTCTTTATTTGCATTTTAGTTATCAATAGTTTTTTTATTTTTTTAATATTTTCGTTTTGGTTAAGTAGTTAACTAAATGATAAATGATTTATAATTTATGAACTCAATCTTTTTTTGTTAACTTAAAAAAGTCAAACTAAATACTGCATATGTAAACAAAAGTCTTGTATTTTTGATTATTATATTTGCATCTGCAAAGCATTTAAGATGTAATACATTAATTGTAAAATTGAGTAAAATGACTTGATGAAAAATAACTGTTTTAAAAATAAATCAAACCATAAAGCTACAAAGTTTCTTTTATTTAGTAGGTTGTAATAATGGTGTTTTTGTGAGGATATTTCAAGCATGGATGTTTTACATCTTTATTAACTCATTGAGAGGAGTGTGATATATAAACACATGACTAACAATTTGTTTAGGATGGGTGTGGCATATAAACACAAAATATATTCACAAAGCTTAGGTTTGGTTTGTGAACTTCACTTGTGTTTTAGCCATGATGGGGGATTGGGAGCTACAAAAATTTTATTAGCTCCAGCTCCAGTGTTGGTTGTAGCAAATTAAAAAAAAAACTTCTTGTCTTAGCTTGACATAAAATAGGGTTGAGCTGATGACATGAAGCTGTAGTCAATGCATCTAATTTGTGGTGTTTTTTTGCAAAAAATTATATTTTTGAAAAATATTTCAATTTTCTAAAAAAAAAAATGGCTGCACAAAATTTCATTTATGTGATAATGCTGATTTTAATGTCCTATATAAACGTCATAACAAATATCATTCAATGATATATTCCTTAAACTATGAAGTTGCTTTACTAAAAAAATCTAAAAAACATTCTGTAGTTATATTTTATCAATATGGACCAAATATTGGGTAAATAAATATCAAAATTTAATATGTTTTTAATTAAATGCTTCATTGGTTGTTTAAAAAAACCACAGTGTTACTGCATTATGGCTAAATGTGACAACCTTTTTTGACCTCAAGTTTCTTCAAGTTATCTAATAAATTTTTATCATTGTAACTTGTTAATGTGAATCATTGTGACAGCATGCATATGGGCAGGGCTCAGCAGCCAAAGTTAGTGAATGAGTACTTAATGGCTCTGGAACTAGGCTGGAGCTAGTGCTTTTTTAAAGTGGCTCCCAAGCACCAGTTTTAGCTTTAAACACGGCATTCAAGCAGCCAATTATAGCCTTCATATGCTGCTAAAATGACACACCAAACTCATTGTAATGCCTATTCTGAAAGGGTTTAATGGAACTCCTTAAGATTTTTATGTCAATTAAACTATATTCTAAAAACTTTTTTCAAAAGGTATACAGCAGGTGTGGGCAAAGTGCATCCTGCAGGCCAAATGTGGCCCACAATGTGTTTTTAAAAAGTGGAAAGGATAAATCGGTGATGGGCAAACTGTGTGGAAAAATCAAAAAAATTGAGGCAGATTTAAAGTCAAAACTTTTTTTTAGAAATCACTACATTTTAGGAATAAATGACATTTTATAAATGACTTATAATTGTTAATATTTGATCAATGTCAGTTTATGTGCGGCCTGTGAATCATTCAATGTGGCCAGAGTGTGAAAATTATTTCTCAACCCTGGTATAAATTTAACTTTTTTTAAAAATGTTTATAAAAGTTAATTATAAATCAATGTCATTTTAATGGCAGCAATGATTTGCTTGGTCTTTGTTCAAATCTTACTGTTAAGATTCTCTTGTGTCCTTGGTAAAAAAAAAGATTTGACTGTCATTTTCTTTGCTTGGCAGTCGCAGCCAAATCCTGGGTGCTAAGTTTTTTCTGCATTGAATTCTTGCAACTTATCTTTGTCCATGTCTTATAACCTATTTCATCAGTTAAGAAGTAGTTTAAGTCAGTGATTCCCAACCTTCTTTTAATAACAAAGCAAGTTTCTCAAAATATCAAATTAGCAAAATCTTGTAATCCAAGTGTATGCCAAAATATTAAAAGTTTAAAAACAAAATACGTAATATACTTAAATTTATAATTTGGCTCATTATGAAAAAAGGTTAGACACCCCTCTTCTAAAATAAGTGCTTAGTCGACTTAATGCAACAGCAAATAATTGAATTATGACATCAACTGTCTCTTTACACAATCAAGAAGTGACTTATGGCACAATTAAAATAGAAAGGTACTGAGAAAAAAAACTTGGAAAATTGGCCACATTATCTGAAGACTGGTCTTAATAAACAAAGGATTTTATATGGCAAAATTTGGGACTGTCAAAAATGTCTATATAAAAAAGCAAGTGTTCATATTAACCATGGTCATACCCTGGAGTCAACTGTGTAAGTCAAGCAAGTAAAGCCAACATGACTCTTGACTATATACTTGGCAATGCATTGTGGATGTAAAGCAGTGTTTCCCAAACTTTTTCGGCCTGGCGCCCCCTTGGCTTCCAGATAAATTCCCAGCGCCCCCTTGATTTTCAGCTTGATTCCCAGCGCGCCCTCGCTTCTTTTTTAAGTGAAAAGAATGTTCGACAGAGAATATTTATCTGTAATTTTGCTATTTTTCTCCCAAATTTTTGGTGATCTCTAAAAAAAGGTCTTCACTTTGATTTCAACTGTAATTTTGCTATTTTTCTCCCAAATTTTTGGTGATCTCTAAAAAAAAAAAAAAAAAAAAGGTCTTCACTTTGATTTCAACTGTAATTTTGCTATTTTTCTCCCAAATTCATTGTGATCTCTAAAAAAATAAAGGTCTTTACCCTGAATCGATCTTGTATTGAATACTTTGGGAAACACTGCTGCGAGATCACCTATAAAAGGTCTTTAATCGTCCTTCATGTATATTTCTTCTCATTGTTTTCTATCGCCCCCTTGTTCTCTTACCGCCCCCCAATTGCCCCCTTTCTTCTTACCGCCCCCCTAAATCTCGCCAACGCCCCTTGGGGGGCGGTAGCGCCCACTTTGGGAACCACTGATGTAAAGCATATTGCACCATCGGTGTTTGCCAAGATTTCCAACTCTCTTTTCTACTTTTTGTTGTTATCACTTTTACAGCTTTTTATTAAACTTTTTACTTTTTTCTAAGCAGTCTTGAAAATTTTTAGGCAACACAACTTTGGGTTGCAATTAGTGATAGGACAATGCCAAATTTTAATTCCAATGCTGGTTTCAACAAAATTTCAATTCTGATGTCAATTCTCATTTTTGTTATTTAAAATTGTTATAATAGACCAACAAATTTTTATGACAACATTGAGTTGGGTCACCTGATTCCTATTCTCTCACCTTAATATAAATAAACAAGAGAAATTTTTGTGGTTGAAACAGATTGTTGAGGTTTTTAAAAAGTGATTAAATAAATTAATCATTGTGTTTTTATAGAATGCTCATAAAAATTTAGAACATATTTAGGTTTTTTATTTATTATGTTAACAAACACTCCCAGAGCCTGTTTTATCCATTCCTTAATTCTTAAATTGGATAAAACAGGTAGGGATGTTTATATTTTTGTCGTAAAAAATGAAAAATCTTTATATATGTCTACTGTATATGTATATACATAATACAAAATTTATTTAATCACTGTTTAAAAACTACAACAGTTGTTTCATCCTTAGAATCGTCAGGTGGTTATTAAAAAAATAAAAAAATAAAAAATATTGTTATTAGTGGTAAAAAAATGCATGTGGAATAAATGATATGTAGTTAAATTAAGCAAACAATATGATTCCTATGACATCACACAAGAAAAAACAACTCAAAATATAGTAAATGCAATTATAGAGGTTTGCATTCATTTGAAGGTGAGGGAAGGCGAGTTGGGTGTGTGGTGAAAGATATAAAGGGAAAGAAAATAATCTATAAAGGAATAAAAAGTAACGAGAAAATCGCATAAGATGAAAAAGTAAAGTGAGTAAAAAATGGCGTGAACGATAGTGGAAAATATAAGTGGATTTAATGACGGACAAGAAAGCACACATGCACAAAAATAATGGCAATTTAAGCATACAAAATCAAGTGGGTAATTTACTTAATTTAAATTTGTTTTTGTGACGACATTTTCCTGTAAGTTCCAATCATTTGTTGAGGATTGTTGGTTGGTTTGCTTGTAGTATTTCTAGTTTTTCAGTTAAGCATAGATTGCAGCATTTTTGTCCTGGTTTATAGGGGATAACTTGATTGATTATTTTCTAGTTAATTGTGGAATTGAGACCTGATTCTTTGGCATTCCAAAATTTTTTGGAAAGCTCTGTGGCGTTTCTTTTCTTTATATTTTTAAATGATTGTATATGATTATAGTATCGTGATTTGAATTCGGTTTTGCTGCAACCCAAGATCCTGAAAGGGGGGTTGAACCATGAAATTTTCCGTTTTCTTTTTTTCGTTTTGGCCGGTATGGTAGGACTGCACCAGTATGGTAGAACATACTGGCCAAAACAAAAAAAAGAAAACGGAAAATTTTATGGTTCAACCCCCCTTTCAGTGAACATGTTAAAACTAATTTTCTTAATTTACTCGAAAAGCACTTTTCTTATTTTACTCTTCTTAATTTAACTTTTCTTAATTTACTCAAAAAGTGCTTTCCCTCCTGCCATTGCCCCCACAAAATCAGCAACAAAAACACTGTGAAAATCAGCTACAGTTGTATGCCGAACATGGCAGTGATTCTATCAAGGCACAACAAGACCATCTTAGTATCAAAAAACACCAATGTGCGTCCTCCTTGCAACTGCCGGTGTAAGGCAGAATGTCCTCTAAATGGCGATTGTCACAAGAAAGCTATTGTTTATAAAGCTAGCATATGAACAGATAGCAACGATCCTCCCAAATCGTACTATGGATGCTGCAAAATGGAATTTAAATCTCATTTTTACAACCATCACCAGACTTTTAAAAACAAGCAAAAAAGATATACCACCAAGCTATCGAAAGCCTTCTGCAAAGCCATAGACAATGGGAGGGAACCTCATGTTGAATGGAGCATTTCGGCCAGATCTAGTACCTATCAACCCGGTGCCACCAGGTGCAATCTCTGCCTCGATGAAAAGCTAGCCATTCTTCTGGAAGACCCACCTAGCACACTTAACAAAAGAATAAAAACAAATTTAAACTAAAAAACTTCATGTAATCTTCACCAAGCATCTAACTCGGTTTTTTATCATTTGCAACTTTTTTCATTTTTGATTAGTCACAATTTTTGTAAATTTATACCACGTCACTTGTCAATGACTAAAAATCCTTTTATGTTTGTACAGTTGCACTTATTATTATTTTATTTGGATACGGTATAGCTGTTTATAGTTTTTTAAGTTGTACGAAATTTGTCTAATTTCCTGTTTTCTATTTTTATTTTTTATTTTTATTCTATTAGTATTTATTCCTGGTTATTTATTTTGGTTAGTGTATTTATTTTTGTTTTTGCTTTTAATTTCAGATAATTGCCTGATGAGCCGTTTTTATGGTGAAACAGACTGTTGTGAATTTTAATAAATAAATTTTATCTGCAGTGTTTATACTTAATTTGATAATTTTGCTCTGATCTTCAAATCACTGAACACTGTCAAAAGTGAATTGTCAGCACTGTCCCTTGTACATATATATAATATATAACTCCCCATCGGTGGTTACGCACGGGTAGAGCACTCTATAATTTCAATTGCTGATGAGCTTATGCAAAACAGTTTGGAGCCAGACCTGTTGAAACGCTCTGTTAATTTATCATATGTTTATGTAAACCTGTACTTAACTCGCCATCCTTGTTATAGTGACTTGCTCTAAGGTGTTAAATTATATAACTCATTTATATATAAGTGACAACTTATCTGTACCCTTCAGTCAGTTCTTGTTTGGCCACCCTGGTGACAAGATACCTTGGCTGAAAGCAGGAATTGTTGTCATGATGTATATATCTGGCTTATGCTTGTTTAATTCGCAATATAGTACCTGTTTACATTGCTCCGTGCCAAGTTCTTTATCTTGGGTCAGGAGCAATTCATTCGTATCCAGTTTGCTATCGGGTAATATGTGTTTATCAGTACGATAAAACCTTCATATGTCATCCCTCGTGGTAAAGAACTGCACATGTAATTTGTACCATACTCCTGATGAGCCCCTTAAGGGCGAAACAGGCCTTGTCGAGTGTTATTTGTTTTACATGCTTTACAAGATACAAGGCTTTCTACCTATGTTGTGTTCAGATGTTTAAACGATAACCTGGCTTTGTCCAATCAGATATTCTAATATATATATATATATAGATATAGATAATTAACTTACAGACCACAAAATTGTTTAATTTAACATTAATTTTATTTGCCCCAACAGACTGTTTCGCCTGCCTGGGCTCATCAGGGGGCGGTTAAAAATCTGAAAAACAAAATAAATAAATAAATAAAAAAAATACAGTTTAAACGAAGCACTTGAATTCCGGCGAAAAAGCGTAAAACAACAATAAGAAAAAACAAGAGAAAAACTACGGTTGTAAGGTTAATTGATAAATGAATTTTATTGCCAAAGAAAAAGTGTTTTTTACGTAGCTTGCTCTATTATTTGAAAATAATGGATAAATATAAAAAGTTTGCATTAAAAATGCGTTAAAATTAAATTAAGTAGTCTGCACATTGGAAATACGATAAAAAGATGCTAAAGAAATGTGTTTAAAATGACAATTATTAGGAAATGAATTAAAACAGTAAATTTTTTTACAGGGTATAATTTAAGAATATTTTTAGTTCGATAAGTATGTAGTGTAGAGATGGATTGATTTATTTGCTGATCAAGTAAGTGGACAAAGGTGCAATGTAAAAATAAGGTAAACCGAGTTTGTAAATATATTTATTAACTGCCAGCGTAATTAAAACTTCGTAATTTAAATTTACTTTGATGTTGACATTTTGAGACCAACTCTGAGCGTTAGTAATTTATTTGGGTCAGCCTGGAATATTTGGCATATACAGGGTGTCTCAAAAAAATGTACTCACTCTTAGAATGACCAGAAAACCTTTATTTATGAACATAGAGCGAAATAAAATAGCTTCAAATACATGAGACAAATGTTCAAATTGATGACTATTATAAATGTGCTCACTCTTTTTTTGTGTTGCAGATATCCTGAATTTTTTAGCAAAATATCTTGAATTACTGAAGCCATTACTACCGCATTAGGCATCATAGGACCTTTCTTTTTCAACGAAACTGTCAATGGTGAGAGCTACCTCAAGTTGCTTCAGGAATTTGTTTGTCCACAAATTAAAGAGATGTTTGGTGATGACCACGATATTTACTTTCAGCAAGATGGAGCACCTCCCCACTACCATCTCGATGTACGAGCTTACCTCGATGCAGTGTTTCCTGACACATGGATTGGACGAAGGGGCCCCACTGAATACCCTTCGCGTTCCCCAGACCTAACACCCATGGACTTTTTTTTGTGGGGATACTTAAAAGACAAGGTTTATTGCAATAAACCAAGGACAATTGATGCACTGAAATTGGAAATTGAAAGACAATGTCGTGATATTCCTAATGACATGTTTTGCGACGTTTGCGAATCCCTAGGTGCGCGTTATCAGCGTTGTCTGGACAATAATGGTCATCAATTTGAACATTTGCAAACATGATTCTTAAATTACATTTGTCTCATGTATTTGAATCTATTTCTTTTCACTCTATGTTCATAAATAAAGGTTTTCTGGTCATTCTAAGAGTGAGTACATTTTTTTGAGACACCCTGTATATGGCAGTTAATAAATATATTTACAAACTCGGTTTACCTTATTTTTACATTGCACCTTTGTCCATTTACTTGATTAGCAAATAAATCGATCCATCTCTACACTACATACTTATCGAACTAAAAATATTCTTAAATTATACCCTGTAAAAAAATTTACTGTTTTAATTTTTAATTCATTTCCTAATAATTGTCATTTTAAACGCATTTCTTTAGCATCTTTTTATCGTATTTCCAATGTGCAGATTATTTAATTTAATTTTAACGCATTTTTAATGCAAACTTTTTATATTTATCCATTATTTTCAAACAATAGAGCAAGCTACATAAAAAACACTTTTTCTTTGGCAATAAAATTCATTTATCGATTAACCTTACAACCGTAGTTTTTCTCTTGTTTTTTCTTATTGTTGTTTTACGCTTTTTCGCCGGAATTCAAGTGCTTCATTTAAACTGTATTTTTTTTATTTATTTATTTTGTTTTTCAGATTTTTAACCGCCCCCTGACGAGCCCAGGCAGGCAAAACAGTCTGTTGGGGCAAATAAAATTAATGTTAAATTAAAAAATTTTGTGGTCTGTAAGTTAATTATCTAACTGCTCTGACTCGACGTCATTGAGCACTTTCCTGATGAGCACCAACCAAAAAAAATTTTGAAAAATTTCTATATATATATATATATATATATATTGCAAGAGTAAATCGATCTTCCCTGCAGAGTGCTCAATAAAAAAATCAGAGCAATTTAATACAAAATTTATTCAATCACTGTTTAAAAACCACAACAGTCTGTTTTATTCTTAGAATCATCAGGTCGTTGTTAGAAAATTAAAAATATAGTTATCCTGTAGTAAAAAAATATGTGTGGAATAAATAATACGTAGTTGAATTAATTAAGTAAATAATATGATTCTTATGATGCCATACAAGAAAAAAATAACTCAAAATATAGTAAATGCAAGTATAGAGGTTTGCATTCAATTGAAGGTGAGGGAAGGCAAGTTAGGTGTGTGGTGAAAGATATAAAAGGAAAGAAAGTAATCTACAAAGCAATAAAAAGGTAATGAGAAAAATTGCATAAGATGAAAAAACAGAGTGAGCAAATTCAAAATTTTAAATATTAATATATATACTTACAAAATTTAAAATTTTGAATTTTAGATTTTAAACTGTAAATTTCTTAGCTTGTTTACTTGAAAATTTACTTCATAATTATTTTAAAATTTTATTTTATTTTATTCATTTAATAATTACTTTTGGCTCTTAACTAATTAGCTTTTTTTATGCATTTTATCATCTTAATTAATTGTCTACTTTTCATTTGTGTTTAGAATCACCTCCTGATGAGCTGAAAAGGTGAAACAGACTGTTGAGGTTTCAATAAAATTCTTTACGTGGCTTCTGTAATTTAAATATGTATATACACTGTGTATCATCATCATTATTTTCAGGAAAAGCATAGAATTGGTTCAGTGTGTTTCCCTTTGCCCACTTGTCCTTTTCAGGTTGCAGGGCAACAGCTTGAGTTGTGATCTCCAAGCATCCTGATCTCCTGCAACTAGTAGCAGTTTTGTTATTGGAATTCCAAGACGTGACTTGCTACACGACAATTTGACGGGACAAATTTGTCAGCAAGACAATTCATCAGTGAGCCAATTTGGCAGGAAAATAAATAAATTTGATTTACCTGCACTAGTGTTGAAGGTAAATTGAATTTATTTATTTTCTTGCCAAATTGGGTTGCCGACAAATTTGCATGCAAATAAATTTGTCCTGTCGAATTTCTCCTACTAAATTGATCCTGCCAAATTGTCTTGCTTTAGATGTGACCAGGCAGGTCTTCAACATAATTCCGCCAGCGAGATCTGGGTTGCTCTCTAGGCCTTTTGCCACTTCGAAGAGCATCCATTAGGTGCTTTGCTGTTTGCTCATGGGATATTCATGTCATATGGCCATACCAGCACAGTTGAGATCATTCTATGCAGAGTAGTAGCAGTTCAATGTTGAGAGATTGATGAATGTCAGTGCTTTTAACCTTGTCAAGTAAAGATAAACCTCTGACTTTTTCAAGAAACTCATTTTAGCCACCTGTACTTGGGATCTCACTCTTTTGGTCATGACCATACATGAGGATAGGAACAAAAACTGATCAAAAAACAGAAAGCTTTGCTTTTGTACATAGCTCTTGTTTCAGTACAACTGATTGGTAAAGCTGGTACATTATTGCACTTGCTTTTCCAATACGTGTGTCCAGTTTGTTGTCCTGTCTACCACCACTTGAAAATGCGACTCCAAGATACTTGAACTTCTCCATCTGCTGGAGAGTGATTCTATTTGTTTGGAAAATTTGTTATTTGGAAAAAAGAGTTATTCTATTTGTTTGGAAAAAAGAGTTATTCTATTTGTTTGGAAAAAAACACTGCACGGGGTGCCTTGACAAACACATGATCTCAGTTTTAGCCATACTAATTTTCAATCCAGCATCCAAGCATGTATCAAAAACGGACCAAGTGCATATTGGAGATCACTTTTGTTTAAGCTTAACATTGCAAGGTCATCTGCAAGCAACAGGCACCCAACATTACACTCCCCAAATGTGAAACCATTACTGGAGGAACTGTCTTTGTCTATCTTGTCCATGTATATAATGAACAAAAGAGAGAAAGAACATAGCCCTGTCGTAGTCCAACACTGACATTAAAAGGGTTTGTTTTTATGCCATTGACACAAACACAGACTTCTGACTGTTTGTACAACAATTTGGTAGCAGCTAATAGTTGATCTTTCATGTCATACTCCAGCACTACTGCCCACAGCTTGTCTCTTGGTACACAGTCGTATGCTTTTCCCAAAGTCTACAAAGCATGTATACACCTCTTTGGCATATTCCCACAATTTCTCAAGAACTTGCTGAAAGGCAAATATCTGGTCCATGGTGGATCTGCCATGACAAAATCTGCATTGTGCATTCTGAATTGAGGTTCAATTATTTTCAAGGCACTTTGCACAGACCTTTCCAGGAAGACTTAATAAAAAAATGCCCCAGTAGTTAGTGTATTTTTTCTTGTCTCCTTTTTTGTGAATAGGTGTCAACACACTGGTCTGCTATTGCTTTGGTACCTCACCAGTTTTCCAAGCTACTGGGTACGAACATCAGTCAGTCAACAAACCCCAAAAGTTAACATTTTGGGTTAAATATTCATCTTCACCAGGAGCCTTGCCAGCTTTTAAAGATTTGATTGCTGTGCTCACTTCTGCTTTGGTTAGATGAATTGCATTAGAAGAATAGATGACTTAGATGAACTGCTTTGGTTAGATGAACAATTAGATACACTGTATATTGTTATAAAAAATAAAATCTCTCTTTTTGTACATATGTGCATGGACAATCATAGTGAAGTATGTAAAATAAGGCAAATGTATAAATGAACTAGGATTTTTTTTAAAATAGAAATTCTTGTTAAAAATTTTTTTATTTCACTGCCAATTCTCATTTTCAAAAATTCATCACTTCTTAGTTTCAATTCCAATTAATTGTGCCATTACTAGTTGTGAGCCATATGTTGGAAACTATTGGGTTAAGCTATGACTATTGTCCATTGGTTCGTCATTGTTTGAAGAGGTATCCGCTTCAGGTCAGACACAAACAGGACTGGGGTCAAGGGTTTTTATCCTTTTACTACCCCAGGCTGCTGCACTGCCTGAATCAGATGCTGGCAGTTGTGTTATTAAGCTAGCATCGGGTTTTGTCATCCAAAACTGTCAGACCTCGTGCTCCATGTGGTGCTCAATGTATAGGGCACGCTGTTAGAACATGATCTGCGGTTTGCTCACAGGCACCACACTCACAATTCAGTGAAGAAGCGAGACCCCATTTGTATATGGACGAATGGAATCGCCCAACACCAGTCTGCAAGTGGTTGAACTTAACCCAAGCTGCTTGGGGTAAGCCCATCCCAACAGGCCTGGCACTGGTATGGGGCACAAAAGCACGGAGCCTGGAAGCATTTTTACAGTACTCCATTTTCCATTTGTGATTTGTCCATTCAGAAGCGCAGATGCCAAGTCTGGCAAGGTTAACCAAAAGATTCTGCACAGCTGGCACAAACGGGCGTCTGGATCTTAGTCTCACTTGGCAAGTATCTGAGGACCCACTTAAAAGACCATACAAGATATGATCGGGGTCCAGAGATCCATGGTGAGCTAAGGAGAGTGTCTCTCCCATTTGGTGAAGCTCAGTTGGCTGGATGCCTGAGAGAAAAGGTAGGTGGTTCATTGGAGTGGGATGCAGGCATCCAGTAACTATGTGCAAGGCGTTGTTCAAGACACTGTCAATGAGGCGAGTGTGAGCACTGCGACACCAGACTGGCATGCAGTACTCAGCTGTTGAGTAGACTAGAGATAAGGTGGCTATGCATAGTGTTTTATCACCAGCACCCCATCCCGAGCCCACAAGTTGCCTCAGCAGTGTGATGCATGAGGATAGTTTTTTGCACAATGCCACTAAACGGTGACATAACATGAGCGATCTATCCAGTTTTATACCAAGATAAGTAGGGGTTGGACAGAACGGTAAAAGTCTACCATTGTTGTAGACTTTTAGCTCACGTTTGGCCTCTTGGTTATTTAAGTGAAAGGCTGCCGTCACTGTCTTAGTGTGACTGAGCTTCAACCTCCAAGTCTGGAGATATGCTGACAGTGTGGACATTGTGTCTTGGCTTAAAGTCCCCTCCAAGTCCTTCCAGTTTCCAGAAGAGTGCAACAAATGCTAAATCATCATTGTTAATATAATGTCTGTTGATTGATATAAATGTGAGTTTAAATGTTGATATAAGAATTGTTTTTAACATAATAGTGGATATTATTTTGATACATTATCTGGGTTATATCAACCAGCCTCTAAGGTTGTTCAAATCAGAGCAGCCTTGGTGCCGGTCCCAAGCCCG
This sequence comes from Diplosoma virens, assembly GCA_963680785.1. Lineage (NCBI taxonomy): Eukaryota > Metazoa > Chordata > Ascidiacea > Aplousobranchia > Didemnidae > Diplosoma > Diplosoma virens. The sequence continues at coordinate 43,293,892 of OY796882.1, read as the reverse complement.
GATAAATGGGGAGGGTTGCGACAGGAAGGGCATCCGGCGTAAAACACAGCCAAATATTTTTAAATACGCGTTGTAAAATCTAACTTCATACCGGATCGGTCAAGGCCCGGGAAAACAACGACCGTTACCAGTGACTGGGCACCAAGGGTTACTGGTGGACATGCTACTTGGATGCAAAGAAGAGGTGGAAAACAGCGGAGAAGAAGGAAGGAGAAAAATGAAGAGAGGAAGAAAGCTAAGAAGATCAAGCTGAGGGTTGCTACATTAAATGTTGGAACCATGACTGGTAAAGGAAGAGAAGTGGCGGATCTTATGGAACGAAGAGGGGTGGACATACTGTGTGTGCAGGAAACTCGCTGGAAGGGGGAGAGAGCAAGATGCATAGGTGGAGGATATAAAATGTGGTATTGTGGAAGTGGAAACAAAAAGAATGGTGTAGGAATCATATTGAAAAAGGAGCATGTGGACAGGGTAGTGGAATTATGGAGGGTATCAGAAAGGATAATATGCTTGAAGATGGAGCTTGATGGTGTTATGTTGAATGTCATCAGTGCATATGTGCCACAGGTGGGGTGCATAAGTGAAGAAAAGGAAACATTCTGGCTGGACCTAGATGAGACAGTGGAAAAGATACCAAGGAATGAAAGAATTGTGGTGGGAGCAGACCTGAATGGGCACGTAGGAGAAGGGAATAATGGTGATGAAGAATGCATGGGCAGACACGGATTAGGGAAAAGAAATAATGAAGGACAAGCAGTGGTGGATTTTGCTAAGAGAAGGGAACTAGCAATCACCAACACATATTTTGTAAAGAAACCGGCACATAGAGTCACCTACAGCAGTGGCGGACGCAGTTCGCAGGTGGATTATATCATGGTGAGAAGACAAAGAATCAAGGAGGTGGTGGATACAAAAGTTGTTGTCGGTGAAAGTGTAGCAAAACAGCACAGAATAGTGGTCAGTGCGATAATCATCTGGACAAAGTGGAGGAAAGCACCAAAACTAGTGAAGAGAATAAAATGGTGGAAATTAAAGGACTCGAAAGTGAACAGTAAATTCAAAATGGATGTGATTGAAAGCGGAATACTTAGTGGACAGGAAGACTGGCAAACAATAGCTGAAATGATACGGAGCATTGCCAGAAAGGAACTGGGTGAAACATCAGGAAAAGTTAGCCCGGCAGGTAGACAGGAAACATGGTGGTGGAACCAGGAAGTACAAGAGAAGCTAAAGGATAAGAAAAAAGCTAAAAAAGGCATGGGATACCATCAGAGATGATGCAAGCAAGTTGGCATATAAAACTGCAATAAAGCAAGCTAAGAGAGAAGTGGCAAAGGCAAGAAACAAGGCATATGAGGAACTGTATGAAAAACTGGAAACAAAGGAGGGGGAAAATGAGGTGTTCAAAATAGCAAAGCAGAAAAACAGACAAAGCAAGGATGTTCAACAAGTAAGAGTAATCAAGAGTAAAACTGGGGAGATTCTGATGGAAGAAGAGAAAGTGAAACAGAGATGGAAGGAGTATTTCGACAACTTACTCAACCATGAAAACCCTAGAGAAAGAAGAGAAACGAGAACAGAAGAGAGAGAAAGGGACGTGGAAGATATCTCTGGAGAAGAAGTCAGGACTGGGTTGAGAAAGATAAAGAAGGGAAAGGCTCAAGGACCTGATGACATACCAGTGGAAGCATGGATTGCTCTAGGCAATAAAGGTGTGGAGTTTTTAGTGAAGTTTTTCAACAGACTCTTGCGAGGAGAGAAGATGCCAGATGAATGGAGGAGGAGCGTGCTTGTACCTTTGTACAAAGGTAAAGGAGACATCAAAGAATGTGGAAACTACCGGGGGATCAAGTTGATGAGCCACACTATGAAATTGTGGGAGAGGATAATAGAAGCAAGGATAAGGAAGGAGGTGACAATTGCTGAGCAACAATTTGGGTTCATGCCAGGAAGGAGTACCACCGATGCAATCTTTTGTCTAAGGATGCTGTTGGAAAAATGGACTGAAGGGCAGAAGGCAGTGCACTGTGCCTTTATTGACCTGGAGAAAGCATACGACAGGGTACCCAGAGAAGAACTGTGGGAATGCTTGCGGTTAGCTGAAACATCAGAGTGCTACATAAGGATTATCCAGGATATGTACGACGGAGCGACAACAACTGTGAGAAGTGCAGCAGGGTTGACTGAAGAATTTAAGGTAGGTGTTGGACTCCACCAAGGTTCAGCACTCAGCCCATTTCTTTTTGTTGTCATTATGGACAGGCTGACGGAGAACATCAGGAAGGACGCACCATGGGATATGCTGTTTGCAGATGACATAGTTCTGTGTAGACAAAATCATAGGGAGCTAGAGGAGGACCTGGAGATTTGGAGAAATGCACTGGAGAGAAGAGGCCTGAAAGTGAGCCGGAGCAAGACAGAATATATGAGGGTTGGGGGTGTGGATGATGGAGAAGAGTTGAAGTTGCAAGAAGAAAAGGTAAAGAAAGCCAAAAACTTCAAATACCTGGGGTCAATAGTTAGTAATAATGGAAGATGTGAAGAAGAAGTAAGGAGAAGGATCCAGGCAGGATGGATGAGTTGGAGGAAGGTATCTGGAGTTATGTGCGACAGGAAGCTATCAGCAAAGGTTAAGGGTAAAATATACAAGAGTGTTGTTAGACCAGCCATGCTTTATGGAATGGAAACGGTGGCAGTGACTGAACGGCAAATGGGAAAAATGGAAGTTGCAGTGTTGAAAATGGTGAGATGGGCACTGGGAGTGACAAGAAAGGACAAGATAAGAAATGAATATGTGAGAGGGACTGCAAAAATTGCAAAGCTGGGAGAAAAACTTCGGAATGTGAGGCTACGTTGGTATGGACATGTAAAAAGGAGAGAAGAAGACTACGTGGGGAAAAGGATGATGGAGATGGCAGTGCCAGGCAGAAGGAAAAGAGGAAGGCCAAGGAGAAGGTGGATGGATTTGGTGAGAGAAGACATGGAAAGGGTTGGAGCTAGGGAAGGAGATGAAGTAGACCGAGTGAAATGGAGATTACTATCGCGCTGTGGCGACCCCGAGTAGGGAGAAGCCGAAAGAAGAAGAAGAATCTGGGTTATATCAACAGATTACAAAATTTATTTTGTTGATTTAGTATTGGAATAGTTCTACTCTAGTTATACTAATAATAGTAGGCTCGCGGACCATAGCCATAGCCATAAACAAATTTAAATTAACCACTGGTTTAAGGTTTAATGGTCCCTCTGCTAGTTAGTATTAGTTATTTTTTCAATATACAGTATAGGCTAATATTATATGTATTTCAATACAAGTAAATAAAACATTTACGTAGTTTCACCATTATTTTGTCACTTTTCTAAATGCTATATGATCATTACAAAGTGTTTTAAAACTTTATTTTGATCTCCATACCATTGTACTTTGCAGCAACAATAGCTGAAAGTCAATATTTTTTTATTAATGAAAGAATTATTATCAATAAGATGTGTTTCTCATTTATTATCAATAAGTTTGATTCAAAGCTATAATGGCTTCAAAATCTTGTATGTTTTTCTATTAGTTAATTATCAAGATAATCTGTAACTAACATTAAATGAAAACCAGCATTACTTGTCATTTATTTATTCTGTTTTAATCAAAAATCTTGTTAGCTATGTACTGGTAATTCTTATTTTTTTAGGTTTTGATTTGTACCATTCAGCATTGTGCATAGTTATCCAATATCTTCTGTTTCAAACATTTGGTGGATCTCAATTTTCTGTTGCTGTATCATTTATATTTCAGCTGGTAGGTTGTTTTGTTTTGCAAGTTGAAAATATTAGTTGCAGAAATTCAATTGTAAAATATTTTACTATGCACTGAAATATACAGTATTTGTGTTTACTGAAAAGTTGAGTTTGAAAATGAGCAGATTTTTCAGCACTAATTTATAGAACAGTTGTTTGTTTTCTTGAGTAAAATTACCTATACAAATTGAGTAATAATATATATATGTTTTACGCAAAAACAGTTATTGAAACTGGTTATATCTGTTCATTTTTGCTTTCAAACATGTTAGCAAAGATGTTGTTTTCTTCAACCAGACAACAATTGTATTTGAACAAACTTTTAAAAATTAAATACAAAAAGAAGCATTTTTGGCTTACTTGAGCCCTCATCAGGTTTCTACAATTTTAGCAATATTAATTAACTTTAAATTTGCATACACTCATAAAAAATATATATACTATATATTTTAAAACACAGATTGTACTTTTGACTGATTAGACTAATCTTAAATCAAAATGAGTGAAAGACTAAATTGATACTAATTATGTTTTGGAACATGATATAGAAAAAAAAATTCCATCAAAATATATTCAATAAATATAAAGCTTCATTTGCACATATTTATCAATTTAATTTTGAACTTAATTTTTTTATGAGTTGAACTTTGTAAATTTTGGATCAAAATTGTCGTCGTCATTGTTTGAAGGGCATCCACTCCAGGTCAGACACAAGCAGAACTGGGGCCGAGGGTTTATCCTTTTACTACCCCAGGCTGCTGCACTGCCTGAATCAGATGCTGGCAGTTGTGTTATTAAGCCAGCATCGAGTTTCGTCATCCAAAACCGTCAGACCTTGTGCTCAATGTGGTGCTCGATGTATAGGGCATGCTGTTAATACATGGTCTGCAGTTTGCTCAGAGGCATCACACTCACAATTTGGTGAAGGAGCAAGACCCCATTTGTGCATGACGAATGGAATTGTCCAACACCAGTCCACAGGCGGTTGAGCTTAACCCAAGATGCTCGGAGTAAGCCCATTCCAACAGGCCTGGCACTGGTATGGGGCACAAAAGCACGGAGCCTGGAAGCATTTTCACAGTACTCCATTTTCCATTTGTGATTTGTCCATTCAGAAGCGCAGATGCCAAGTCTGGCAAGGTTAACCAAAAGATTCTGCACAGCTGGCACAAACGGGCATCTGGATCTTAGTCTCACTTGGCAAGTATCTGAGGACCCACTTAAAAGACCATACAAGATATGATCAGGGTCCAGAGATCCATGGTGAGCCAAGGAGAGTGTCACTTCCATTCGGCGAAGCTCAGTTGGCTGGATGCCTGAGAGTATAGGTAGGTGGTCCATTGGAGTGGGATGCAGGCATCCAGTAACTATGTGCAAGGCGTTGTTCAAGACACTGTCAATGAGGCGAGTGTGAGCACTGCAACACCAGACTGGCACACAGTATTCAACTGTTGAGTAGACTAGAGATAAGGTGGCTATGCATAGTGTTTTATCACCAGCACCCCATCCCAAGCCCACAAGTTGCCTCAGCAGTGTGATGCGCAAGCAGAGGCGCACCCAGGGGGCTGATTTGGAGGTCATGCCAGCCCCTTTTTAAACATTTTTGTCAGCTTCCTTTTTGCCTGGTGTCAGTCCCCTTTGTGTGCTGATACGCAACAAGATAAAACTTTGCACTTATAAGTAAAGTGATGTTTCATGCCAACTTAACTATAACAAATGGTTTTTGTTTTTCCTAAAGGATAGAGATGAGCATGTTTTTGCTTCAGTGTTTTTTTTGTACAGTGTCCCAATTCTTAGCAAAATTTTGGTCTATAATTGCATTTGTTATTTTTAGTATCTACAATGTTCAACAAAAATTTTTATGTGATGTCTTAAGTATACACTAAACATCATTCATTTCCTAACAGACGCCCCTATACGGTGGATGAGTTTTAATTGCCAAAACGATTGCAAAGACCGTTATTTACATTTTACACCATTTAAAAAGAAACTTGAAACCTTGGATCTTTAGTCAAATTTGCTGCTTTTGCGCTGTATGTGGCACCCGATGGCCATTGTTTAAGCCTGGGCAACAGTCATTTTATTTCAAGTTTTTTAACCAAGAATTTATCCAGTTTATCATAGCTTTTATTATGACATCACACTGATATTTTGTGACACAGTTTGCTTTCAAAAGATTATGCCACACAATGCAGGATATTGTAGTTTTGCTCAGCATTTGCTAAAGTAGGAAAGCGCTTATGTAAGTTGAATTTTGCGATCGCAGATTATTAATTGTGATGTAACAAAATTTACCTTACAATCTTTAAATAGTACTGATATTTTTTTAATTAAAACAATTTCTATGACGTAATAGTTTGGTTAGTATATTTTAGCAAATTTGGATGGCCATACATACAATTATAGATTTGATATTTTAAAATTTAGTCAATTACAGTAGAAAAAAATTATTTTGGTGTTTTTTTTGATATTGAATTTAATTTTATCACAAAAGCCATTAAATCTCCAAAATATCTGCTAAAATTTATTGCTTATATAAAAATAAAATTTTTGAGCAACTAGAAATTCCTCTATTTTGTAAAATTTTAAGTAGCCTATAGTTCTTTAACGTGGTTTTGACCAGAACTCGTTTTGCAAAATAAAAAAGAAGGCAAATGAAAAAACAAGACTTATAGGTTTTCAACTACTACAATGTATGGAAATGGGAATTATGAAGTGACTCTTTTGGAAATGGGAATTCTTATTTCCATTTCCAAATCTTCCAAACGAGTCATTTCATGGAATTCTCACCTTAACTTTTCGCGCAACCGTTTCACCTTAGAGTTTACGATAACTTATACTTGATAAGGTCCAAAGATTGAAACAGGCCTGTCGCATAATAATCGTCCTCTTTGTTAATTTGTTTTGGTTGATTTTTTACTGTTTCTATTTAACTCATTGAAATTCCATTAGATCAATTACATTGTGATCTCTTTAGAGAATGATTTTTCACATGTTGCATCTGCTTCAGCCTGGATTCCTTTTAAATGGTTTTTCACATTAATTGTGTTGGTTAAGTTATAGCAACGTTTCTTGATTGTCAGTAATTTATAGGTTTTAGTTACTTTTTTAAACATTAGAATGATCAGTAGCACTACCTGGCTTTTAGATAGCGAGCTGAAATCTGCAGAAAAAAATGCTGCCATCGGCAATTTCACAAGACGTGATGAAGTCTTCATGACGGCACATAGCATCAGGCGTGCTTGCAGAGTTTACTAAAGTAGGCGGTTGAAATTCTGTTAAAAAGTGTTGAAATTCTGTCATCCCCCATTTTTGGGGGGCTGGGTGCACCCCTGTGTGCAAGGATAGTTTTTTGTGCAATGCCACTAAATCTGAAACGTGAGCAATCTATCCAGTTTTACCCCAAGAGAAGTAGGGGTTGGACAGAACGGTAAAAGTCTACTGTTGTTGTAGACTTTTAGCTCACATTTGGCCTCTCAGTTATTTAAGTGAAAGGCTGCCGTCACCGTCTTAGTGTGACTGAGCTTCAACCCCCAAGTCTGGAGATACGCTGAAAGTGTAGACATGTCTTGGCTTAAAGTCCCCTCCAAGTCCTTTTAGTTTCCAGAAGAATGCAACAATGCTAAATCATCAGCATAAGAAAACTTTCTGGAAATCATGGAAGGAAGATTGTACATATAGATGTTAAATAGGAGAGGAGCCAAGACCGATCCCTGAGGAACACCATTTTTAAGACAGCGTAGCCTGCTTTGCTTGCTGTCACCAGTGGTAAGGGTGAAACTTTGATTTTGGACAAGCTCCATAATCATTTTGACCATGTGCTCATCCGGAAGTAGTCTCAGCAGCTTGCAGGTAAGGCCACGGTGCCAGACAGTGTCATAAACAGCTGTCAGATCGACAAATATGGCATTGGCCTTCTTTTTAGTCTCAAAAGAATCCTTGATGTTTTGAGTTAGCAGAACAACTTGATCTATGGTTAACTTCCTGCATTGAAACCCAGTCTGCTCTTTAGGGAGCAGTGGATCGATTAATGGTTCAATGCAGGCGTAGATAAGCCTCTCGAGGATCTTGTGGGGAACACAGAGCAGAGATATTGGTCAATAACTCTTTGGGTACCCATGGGCTTTGCTGGTTTTGGGATTGCGACCACAAGTGCTCTTCTCCACATCTTGGGAATTTTGAGTCGGCACAAACAGGAAGAAAGGAAGTCACGTAACCAGGACTTCCAAGCAGCTCCAGCATGGAGTTTAAGCTCTGAGCAGATGGAATCAGGTCCCGGAGCTTTACCTGGTTTTAAATGTTGGAGGGAAGCAGCAAATTCTCTCTGTGAAAAATTGTCAGAGATATTTACAGTGTCTGGTGTTGTGGCCCTCTAAAGGTCAGACACTTCTTCTGAGACAAGTCAAGATGACTTGTGATCAACAGCCTCGTATTTCCCATTTTAACCAGCTGAGATGCAATAACATCGACTGAAACGGGACAGTGACAAGGAGAGTGTCATGACCTACCAGTAAGGTTGTTCAAAATACTCCACGCTTTTCGACTAGAGTGTGAGAAGTCAATGCTCCGAACTGCTTCAGACCATAGATCCCTCCGCTTTCTGTCAAGCTTGGCAAGCAGATCTGTAGCAGCCAAACTTGAGTCGTCTCCCTGAGAAGACTGCAGAAAGGTTTTACAGAGGAATTTACACTCTGCATTCCAACACAGAACATAGTTATTTTGATACCCGCATGGGATAGTCTTTTTGGCTGCTTTCTTAATAATGTTACAGAAGTCCTGGTAAGCCGCATCCACATCAAGTGAATCAGGCGGCAACAAAGTCTTTTCGAATTTATTCGTCAAAGCAAATGTAGTGACTCCATTTGGTCTTGTGAAAGTTCCATCGCTTAACAGGCATGCTTGGCACTGCCATAGCAAACCTTGGTGGTGTAATAAGCATAGGTCAATGTTGTGACCTGGGGAACTTGTCAAGGATACGTCTATCTGGTAAGCGACTGTTTGGACCTACACTAGCAAAAGCTAGATCTGGATTGGTGCCAGTGGCCAGAATAAAAACTGGCAGCATCCTTGGCAGTATATAAGAGAGCAAGACAATTAATACTTGCCCAGCCAGCCAAGCACTCACCGTCCAGACTGTTGTCATCGTAACCCCAGTCAGCATGACGACAGTTAAAATCGCCAGCGTAAAATGCCAGCGTAAAGACAGAGGTGGGGAAACACTGGGAGATCTAGAGTTTGCAATCGCGTTGGTGGTGGTTTGTAGACGTTGACTATTTTATGGCCATCAACATCCACACACAGCCACTCAATCTCCGATGTCGGTGGAGATTGGTATAAAAACGTGTATCTCAGTCGCTTGTGGACAAACATGGCAAGGCCATAGTTTCCGCTTAAAGAAGACCAGCTAGTTGGTAGTTTGGAAGTACCAACTTCTCTGCATTAGTGCAGTGGGTCTCCTGTAGTAGGATGACGAGTGCCTCAGACTGCATAGTGAGGTGATGAAGAACATTCATCTTGCTTGCAATGAGGCCTTCAATGTTCAGCTGAAGAATAGTGGGTCTTCGGAACTTGTTGGCAATGTGCCCTGAAAAGGGCATCCTGACATTGCCCCAACCCACACTGAACATCGGAATGGGTGGATATGCTTTAGTTTTGGTAGGTTCCGTTTTGGTCTGTCGTTCAAACAGCAATGAACAGACTTACTCATAGCCCAGGCTGCAAGAAAGCACCTACCATCTGGGCCAAACTAAATTGTGATTTACATTTTAAACCAATTACAGATGAAGTCAGTTAATTGCAAGTTTCTTAAATGTATAAGTTGTTTTATTGAATACAAATCTGAAATCTCAAGCTAAATCCTTACTAATGTTAAGAAAAAAGGTTGGTTAATCACAAGCCACTTAATTGAATAAGTCAGATTATTGTATACGATTTTTATTTTAATTGCAATGTTTTGCTTAACTGAAAAATTTCGTAAAGAAAATGTCGCAATTTGCAAACAAAAGTAAATGATGGTGCAAGTGATTAAATTTTTTTCCATCAAACATCTCATTTAACTCTCATCGTTTTATTTGTGTTGGAATTTCTTATCGTTTTATCTCCCACTGTTTACTTCGAACATGTGTTGGGCATAATGATGTCACAAAACAAAAGTGCCACAATTAAATAAAAACCTCTTCCCTCCCATGCCAATTCATTAAAAGTAGGAAAAAGACAAACTTGTTTAACAGCATGAAAATTAAATTAAACATTTCATTTAAGATATCTTAAACTGTTTTGCACTGGTTATTCAAGCCAAAAATCACGGCTTTTAATAAATGGTTCTATGCTACAACAAAAAGCTAAAAAATTATGCAATATAATGGGTATAAATTTTGATCCCTTATTAAGCTGGGTAAAGTGATGGCAGGAGCGTCAGGGCATTGTTTTCAAGCAGCAACATGGCAAAAAACAAAACCATGACTCAGTGGCGGCAGAACATTGGGTATCAAACGTGTGGCCAGACATACATTGGAATTATGCTGCTTGAGACATCTATAACTGTGACGAGACAGGATTATATTTCCAAGCATTGCCAGAAGGGACAAAGTGCTTTCAAATTGAGAAGTTGTCTGAGAATAAAAGAGCAAAAGCACATTTAACTGTTTTATTAGCAGCCAATATGGATGGTTTTGATAAAATAAAACCATTGGTAATTAGAAAATCAGCAAAACCAAGATGTTTTAGAGGGGTGGCATTACTACCTGTCATCTACAAGGCAAACAAGAATGCATGGATTATGGCAGCAATTTTCCAAGACTGGGTCAATGATTTTGAAAAACACATGCAAATTGAAGGAAGAAAGGTTTGTTTATTACTGGACAACTGCTCTGCTCATAACATTGAAAAATCTCATTTGAAATATGTACAGCTTGTTTACCTGCCAGCAAACACGACTTCATCAATTCAGCCCTTGGATCAAGGAATCATACAAAATTTTAAACATTATTACAGATGAAGAATGCTGCAAAAAATACTTGTTATGATTGATGCCGATGTAAAGACTACTGCAATGGATGTGGCATATGCAATCACCATATTAGATGCTATAAATTTTATGAGCATTGCATGGAAAGATGTGTCTGCAGAGACGATTCAAAATTGTTTTTTTAGAGGATTGACACTTGCCATGTCCGATGAACCTTTTCTTGGATTTTCTCAGAAAACTTAGAGATTACAGGAGAACAGACAGATGAGGAACTGTGTGTCAATGTAGTTCAATCTAAGGATGTTGATGTCACTGATGCTGAAGAAATAAGTAATAATCCATCTCCACCAAGCAACAAAGAGATTGTAAATGCTTTTAACGTCATCCATTGGCGATTGATGTATCAAGGAGGTGATATGAACAGATTCGATAGTTTAGAGAGAGATATGATGGAAAGTATGGCAAAAAATTTTAAACAAAAAGCATTAGAAAGTTTTTTTTTAATTTCAGAATAAATGTTGTTGTTTGTTGTTTTTAAGAGTATCACTCAGCATTAGGCTATAAAAAATCTTTTGGTGAAATGTCAATTGTACTTTTTTTTTGTTTTTTGTTTTGAACATGTTTTTTAATGGATTACAAATGAAACTAAAACTTTAATGTATGATTAAACAATTTGATACAACCTCTTTTGTCTTGCCTTTTTCTGCAACTTCTTTTGTCTCGCCTTTTTTTCTAATAAAATAACAACATGCAAGTTAGAGTGCACATATGCAAGCAAGCAGCTGAGGTTGCATGCACACATTTAACAGTATATTAGCAGCACAAACGTTTTTTGCAGGTGTTTATGGCATAAAGCGATATGCTGAACAAAAAAAGCTTTTATCTCAAACAGACGTTTGATAAACTAAAGTGTTGTCATTTTGGCCTGTTTAAAAGATTAATATTTTAATTTCATCTTATATGTAAACGTAATTATTTGAAAAAAGTGGTCATAAATTTTAATTCTTGTCAGATCTGAATCTTTAAAGGTATTTAAAAAGTCTTATGTTGTTAATTTGGATGCCCTCGCATACAGTAAACCTTTTTCTAGTGCAGGTTGCTAAAATGTATATGTCAGATAATCAAATAAAAATGTCTGGCAAATTTAATATGCAATTAACTGACTTTGCCTGTATTAGAATATTTTTCACACAATAAATTATGATCTTTAATTGCACTATTTTGTTGATTGTTTAAATTCAGATGCTCCCAGACTCTAGTGATCAAATGTTTGGATGACATACCAATGTATGTCTTGTTCGTATCGCACAAACATGAAAATTTTTAGACAACATTTGATTAAAGAGCCAAAGGACTTGAAATAATTGGTTACTTCAAAAAGTTTTATAGATGGAAAATATTTATATATTGTAGTTATTTTTTAATAATGCAGAAAGATGATTTAAAAAATGTTGTGACTCCTTATCCAATTATTGTGTACAAAGCCATTTTCAAAGCATGTGTTTTGAGATTGTTTCGAAAACTTGTTAAAAGATTGAAAGTGTGTTAGAATTTTATTAAAAAATGATAAAGGATAATCAAAAACATCTTTTTTACTTTTTTATTAAATAAAAAAATCAGAAAAAAATATGCTTGACTCAATTAAAAAAAATATAAAATTAATCCAGACTATAATTTAGTGGAACACAATGTGTTAAAGTGCAAAATTAAATTGATTTAGTAGGTTTTTTATATAACCAAATATCAATGCCATTTTTATTGAGCTTGATTTCAACTTCAAGAAATAGTGTAGTTTGAGAAGGCAGCTCTATTGTAAATTTGATATTATTACCATATGTTGAAAGATTTTCAAGTCTGCTCTTAAATCCAGTAACCGTCCAACATTTGGAAACATCCGAGGGACAATTTGGTCAAGAAATTTACCTAACTGAAGCAAAGGTGAGCACAGCAATCAAATCTTTAAAAACTGGCAAGGCTCCTGGTGAAAATGATATTTGACCTGAAATATTAAAGGCCATGAACAACTTTGGGGTTTGTTGGCTGACTTGCATGTACCAAATAACTTGGAAAACTGGAATGGCAGACCAGTGTGTTGACACCTATTCACAAAAAAGGAGACAAGAAAAAATACACTAACTACTGGGGCATTTTTTTTATTAAGTCTTCCTGGAAAGGTCTGTGCAAAGTGCCTTGAAAATAATTGAACCTCAATTCAGAATGCACAATGCAGATTTTGTCATGGCAGATCCACCATGGACCAGATATTTGCCTTTCAGCAAGTTCTTGAGAAATTGTGGGAATATGCCAAAGAGGTGTATACATGCTTTGTAGACTTTGGGAAAAGCATACGACTGTGTACCAAGAGACAAGCTGTGGGCAGTAGTGCTGGAGTATGACATGAAAGATCAACTATTAGCTGCTACCAAATTGTTGTACAAACAGTCAGAAGTCTGTGTTTGTGTCAATGGCATAAAAACAAACCCTTTTAATGTCAGTGTTGGACTACGACAGGGCTATGTTCTTTCTCTCTTTTGTTCATTATATACATGGACAAGATAGACAAAGACAGTTCCTCCAGTAATGGTTTCACATTTGGGGAGTGTAATGTTGGGTGCCTGTTGCTTGCAGATGACCTTGCAATGTTAAGCTTAAACAAAAGTGATCTCCAATATGCACTTGGTCCGTTTTTGATACATGCTTGGATGCTGGATTGAAAATTAGTATGGCTAAAACTGAGATCATGTGTTTGTCAAGGCACCCCATGCAGTGTTTTTTTCCAAACAATAGAATCACTCTCCAGCAGATGGAGAAGTTCAGTTATCTTGGAGTCACATTCTCAAGTGATGGTAGACAGGACAACAAACTGGACACACGTATTGGAAAAGCAAGTGCAATAATGTACCAGCTTTACCAATCAGTTGTACTGAAACAAGAGCTATGTACAAAAGCAAAGCTTTCTGTTTTTCGATCAGTTTTTGTTCCTATCCTCATCTATGGTTATGAGTGTTGGGTAATGACCAAAAGAGTGAGATCCCAAGTACAGGTGGCTAAAATGAGTTTCTTGAAAAAGTCAGAGGTTTATCTTTACTTGACAAGGTTAAAAGCACTGACATTCGTCAATCTCTCAACATTGAACTGCTACTACTCTGCATAGAATGATCTCAACTGTGCTGGTATGGCTATGTGACACAAATATCCCACAAGCAAACAGCAAAGCACCTAATGGATGCTCTTTGAAGTGGCAAAAGGCCCAAGATGCTTAGAGCCAATAGCAAAATTGCCACTAGTTGCAGAAGATTGGGATGCTTGGAGATCCCAACTTGAGCTACTGCCCCTGCAACCCCAAAAGGACACATGTGCAAAGGGAAATACACTGAACTAATTCAATATTTTTCCTGAATGATGATGATGATGAAGATTTTTGAGAAATTTACAATGATCAAAATTATCATGTACAGCAAATATATCATCACATATCTTCAATACAATTTTGGATGAAATCTGATCATTTTCAGAATAACTTGTTTTCTACATGAGCAAGAAAAAAGTTAGCTGAAGTCAGAGCCAGTGGAGAATTATACTGACACCATTATGTTGTTTGATAAAATTTGTTTGTATATTGAAAGATACCTTCATTAGCCTAACACAAAAATTTTAATTCATATTTTTTTTATTAGCTGTGGATTATATATTGTGAAAAGAGATTAAATGTGAAAGCAAGTTTATGATTCCTTTTAAATTTGAAGTTATTAATTTTATTAAGAAAGTGATCAGTTGAATGTAATATGTGTGAATCTGGAATTTAAGTTTGATTATTAAATCAAGAAATTTAATAGTTGGTATTCTGAAGTGCCAATCATTGGTATAACTGACCTTGTTGAGTTATTATTTTTGAAGACTTTGCTGAGACTGCACATTTTTCTAAGACTGCTGCCTTTTGGAACAAGTTTTTTTACTATTGTTTCACTTCCATACAACTTTAGATATTAAGTAATGGCCTTTTTTTTTAATTATAAGATGAACTTTCGTGTGTTGATTAATTCATAAAATTTGAGCTGTCATTGATTATGCAGTCCAGTTTTGCATATTATTAAATGTTTGTTTAAATAGAAAATGAAGAATCCAAAGTTCTTATAAAATGTAGGTTTTGCAGCTAACTGGTTTCCATTTATACATCACTATACTGCCATTTTGTGCAGGGGCGCAACCAGGGGGCTAATTTGGAGGTCATCTTAGCCCCCTTTTCACCTGATGTCAGTCCCCTTTGTACACTGATATATAACAAGATAAAACCTTAGCATTAATAAGTGACATTTGTTCCAATTTAACTATAGTTACTGGTTTCTGTTTTTTTTTCCGAAGAATAGAGATGAGTGCTTTTTTGTTATCCTTAGTGTTTTTTTTTTTTTTTTGAATATTGTTTGAATTTCCAACAAAATAGCTGAAAACTTTAAGCAATTTCAGCATGATGCCCTAAAAAGTTGAAATGGTTTGTTTAAAAGTTTGATCTATAATTGTGTTTGCCATTTTTAGTAACTTTTTACATAGAAGAAAAATTTCAAGTGATGCTTTAACTATACACTAAACATTGTTCACTCTATGTCCGACTTCCCAGTTGAAACAAGGCAAATGAGTTTTAATTGCCAAACAATGGCAAAAACTGTTATTTATGTTTTATTGCATTTAAAGAGAAACTTAAATTCTGAAACTTTTGTGAAATTTGCTGTTTGCGTGCTGGATGTGGCATCCGATGCCCAACTTGGTAAACAGTCATTTTATTCTGATTTTTTTTATGTATGAAATATCTAGTTAACCTAGCTTTCATCATGACATCATACTCATCTTTTGTGACATAGTTTGTTTTCAGAAGATTATTCAGGGCTTGGTAAACAGTCATTTTATTTTGATTTTTTTTATCTATGAAATATCTAGTTAACCTAGCTTTCATGATGACATCATACTCATCTTTTGTGACATATGTTTTAATTTTGTGTTTTAATTTTTGACATATCTTTTTGTGACATATCTTGTTTTCAGAAGATTACTCAGGATATTGTAGTTTTGTCATACACTAGCTTAATTTCATTATTTGATAAAGTAGAAAAATGCTTACACAAGTTGAATTTTACTATCTTAAATTATTAATTGTGGCAATGGCAACAAAATGACACTGTTGGCAATATATATGTGGTAAAAATTACGAGAGGGTTAACTATATTGTTATTTATTAAAAATGTAATAATTTTGTTCACCAGGCATTAATACTATCTGAAAACTTCCAAAATACCTTGCTAATTTTTCATTTGGTATTATCACTGGTAGAGCATTGGAAGTTTTTAGCAATTTCTTTATGTATGTTGTTGTTTTTTTTCAACACGCAAAATGCTTCAGCTTTAGGTGATAGCATGTATAATTTGGCTTGCTATCCAAAACATTTTGAGATTGCTGTTTGTATTAATTGATAGTGTTAATCAGTGATGAGCATTTTGGACTTTTCAAATCACATTGCAGAAAATTTACAGTATGTCTTTTAAAACTATGGTTAAATTTTTTTGGTTGAATATTTCATTTTGTTGTGTAAATAGTATATTGCTTATACAACTATGAAAATGACTAAACATGTAGGCTGGGCAAAGTTT